>CM042898.1:28887500-29590000 GCA_023653625.1 Triadica sebifera | reverse complement strand
AACTCCGAGAGCTTGTCTGTCGAGAAGACTTCAGTCTTCTTCCTTCATAGCCTCTGGCTTCTTCCCTGAGAGAGGTTGATACAAATTTCTTTGATACAAATAATCTTCTATTTGCATTTTCCAAAAGCCAAAGTCCGCTCCATCGAACTTCTCAATTTTTACCTTTCCTTCATCTGTGGCCATCGCTCCCACTCGAATCTGACTTCCTTTGGATCGTTTCTGACAATTCTTGTGAACCTCTGTGTATTAGAACACCTCCGTGGATAATTTGGTACAACTGACCAAATTTCACTATTCACAAAAATTTACTATTCACATGAATAGTAATCGCCCGAAAAAGGACAGAAAAATGCAACCAATGCTCTGATACCAGTTGTTGGGAAATGACGCTAATTTCCCTATAGTCAGATTTATGAGAAAGCGAAGAAAATGCGAACTAATAAGACAGACAAGTTGATAACGGAGTTCGGCCAATTATGCCTACGTCTCCGGACTGCTGCAGATCTTTTACTGAAAGAAGAGAAATTTACCGAGTGTTTACAAACACTCACAACTCACAACCTCTCACTAATGCTACTCTCTCACTTTTTGATGGAATACCTTACAAATGAATTTCTAAGGCTATATAGGCCTACACCTCCTCAATGGACGGTCAAAATTAATTCTCACCTACTTTGATGGATGGTTGAGATTATTTCTCACCTACCATCTTACCAACCAAATAGATGGTCAAGATTAATCCCCACCCACCAAATGGATGGTCAAGATTAATTTTCACCTACCATCTTACCTACCAAATATTTTGTCAACAAAAGATGCACCGTCCATCTTTATTGTCATTTATTTTATGGTGCATGTGTAGTTTGACCAACAAAACTAGCTAAATCAGCAGGATGATGCACGTGTCAATATTTGAAGATTGTTCTCATGTATTTATTTCACGGTGATGTAGTTTTAGAATTTGGATTAGAGGTAGTTATCTTTGTCTGCAGTATATAAGTAGTGTTGAGCTTAGTAGTTAGATAGAGATCTTTTTTTTTTTTTGTATTCTTGAATTTTTTACTTTTAACGAATAGAAAATAAGAGTTTTTCCTCTCAAGTTCTTGAGTTCTTGTGCCATATGATTGGCATAGTTTCTTGATTTTTGGCTGAATTTGTTCGCTCGAGATATGAGAGTAATCGAGCCACCAGCAACCCATGTTTGAAACTTGTTCCAAATATATATAGATTCTCTGTAATTAGAATCAGGTAAAGTAGCTGGTCTAGACTAATAGTGTGTTTTCCTTAAAGCTTTGGGTCAACCTTCTAAAACTACAGTTCAGAAAAACACCTTATCTTGATTATAAAAAGTCCAAAGCAACATGGAAAAAGATAATGCAAAAGCTGCTGGAAATTCTTTTTTATTTTCTTTTTAATCCAAAAACAGTTCATAGAAGAAATGTCAAATCTATTGTCAAAGATCTATGAAAATAAATACTGAACACGAATTATATTTATATAAAAATTTTTCATAAAAAAATTAAATGCATGTTAATTTGAATGCAGGTAAAGCCCATTGGCCTTCTTGGCTTTCTGCTTCTCGTACTTCTTGATTTGAACCATGGTAACATTGTCACAAAGAGGTGCAGGATATACTCCATCTCCAACTGTTTCCCACAAATTCAGCATCTTTCAGATATACCCCTCTGTTGGTAAAGATAATAAGATAGATAAATATTCAAAAGGAAAAGTGAATATGGTGAAAGCTTCATCTTCTTCATTCTATTGATAACTTTCATATACAAAATCACAATAGATTAGCTTCCTTGATTTAAGGAAGTCAAACCTCGCTCAAAAATCTACTTGCTACAAAAGTAATCCTCAGAAAAAAACGAGGAACTATGCTTTTCAAAACAGCTACTAGTTAAACAAAACTTATCTTGCAAGCTATTTTTGACTAGGTATATTTTAGAAAAATGTCAATGCATCAGCAGAGTTCTATGCTTCATCTAGTTTCACATAAGATTCATTGCTTGTCTCGGATCAGTTTCCATCAACAAGATATGTACAGAATAGTCTTTAAATCGATGGTTTTTCAAAAAAAAATAAATGAAAGAAAGAAAGAAGAAGATTAAAGAAACCAGAAGTCCATTTCTTTTGATTTTTAATAAGATAGGTGACATGTGTAATAAGAAACTTAAAGCTGTTTCTTGGCTCTGGTTTTGCAGTTGGCGCTTTGCCCTGTTTCTTAATCAAAAAGTAAATAAAAGACCACAACTGTAAAGAACACGCAGTACTTCCTGTGTCTATCGTTAGTCGATATATATATATATATATAGATCTAACTAATCAAATTAAAATTATTGAGGGAAATTGCTAGAAATCAGTAGCCATTTTTTTGGGTGCAAAACCACAGGAATTCTAATTTTATATGTTAACAGGTTGAGTGTGTCCGGTAGGACATTGAAGGGCGGCAAAACACTCTCTCAAGAGTTTTAAGGTAGCTGCATAAATTCGAACTCGAAACATTTAGTTAAACTTGAAGAATTACGTGCAAACTCATCTATACCCTCTTGGGCGAAACTATAGCCATTTTAATATATATATCGAGAGCATACAAGGTGCAATTAGACCACGTCAAAATTTTAGTACTTAAGAGAATTACTGCTGTTTCTATAAAGAGAAATTGCTTCAATCAGTAGACATTTGAAATTTTGAATAGAAATTTTGAATACTCATATTATGGAGCAAGTCAAATTCTATACTCATATTAGAGATCTCAATATAACACAATTAAGGAATACAATACAATGAGAGAGTACAAAATCTACCATTTGTCTATATAAAGATTTTCACTGAAGCAGCCTTACTGAAGAAATTGCTTCTCTAACTATTCACTCTATCAAGAGAATCTGCTTGGTATCAGTTGATATTTTAACACAAGGTGAACTAAAGGATATTTAGCAGAGACTTGAATAATTTTAGCAATAACCTGTATTCAGAAGTATAGCAGCATAATAATAATAATAATAAAAAAAGAAGTTATCTGCAGCATCTCTTTCTCTGCATCTCTAAGTAAAATCTTTCCGCTCAAAGTACTGCGTCTCAGAATCAGTGTGTCAATGTGGATTTTTCTTGTAGCCATGAGAATCACATTGATTTTCAGGACTGAAGGGTCAAAGCAGGACAAATTGGAAAATGAAATTCTTCTGTCGTATTTTGGTAGTTTTGGATTCTGATGCTAGTGAACCAGGGATATGGGCTGAATATGGCCCATCGGATTCTTATGAGCTTAGGGATGGTAATGACTCGATGAGGTATGATTTATTTTTATTTTTTAATTTTAATCTTATCATTATAAAACCCCCCTTTTTTTAATGCCTATATTGATTTTTTTTTGGTAGTTGTCACTAGAAAATAGATTTATAATGTATTAAATTAAAATACCAGCTACTTAAGCTAGAAATTGAAATATTTAAATTTAAATTTTGAACTAAAAAAATGACTGACAATTAATATATTCTATTGCATTGTTAATTATTAATTTTAGTAACTTAAAAGTCAACAAATTTTGTTCTTTAATTCAAATTATACAAGATATAAATGTTGGAATAAGCAAATGATAAGTATTTAAGGAGTTACTGAGCAAAATCTTTTAATTTTTCAAATTACTATAATACTTAGACGATTTCATTGGAAACATCGGCCCAAATTTTTTAAAATTTTCATCGAAATCATTAGATTTTGATTGGAAAAATTGATATTAGACCTGTTCAATTGAAAAAAGATTCAAATATTTTGCATTCAATCAATAAAAAAATACAATAAGTATCCAATTGAAAAAAAAGAGTGAAACATTGATTTTTTTTAAAAATAATTATCCCTAAAATTTTTGTGATAATAAAGCTAATGATTTAAGCCGGGATGACCAACTTGACGATGACGCCATGAAGGTAATAATCCTCAATTGCATTTGTTGCTGTTTTTGGGAAACATATCTATTCAAAGACTTTCCACTTCCTCAAAAAAGAATCACTCAGATAAATACAAGTCATGTGACGTGCCTTTAACAAACTTATAGCAAATAATAGTTTGATTATAACTGGTGAATCAAATAGGCATGAATTCTCTCATTGAATTTTCAAAGCACACATGAAAATAGAAAAGAAGATAATAAATCTGAAAATTTTAATCGAGTTAACGTGATTGTTGATCACTAATTATTATTGCTGATTGCAAATAATCATATTTTTTATTGGATAGAAAAAAAAACTAAATAGGTACTCTTCTGTGGTAAGTAGCACGAGGAGTATCACCGAACAAAACCAATACCACCAACTGGAGGAAAATCATGCTAGGAAAAATGTTTTTCCTTATCAAAAGCAGCATTAGCCATAAAAATCAACTACCATATTGGCCTCCCTATAGACATGAAAGATCTAAAGTAATGAGGCAAATCTCTTTGCCAACCCAGACTGCCAAGTGTGTTGAACAGAAGAATCATGTTGTGATATGCCTTAATGCTGCATCTAATCTTGGAATTAGTTATACAATTAGATTGCAGACTTAGTTAGCAACTAAATATCTTTTTGTTAGGAATTAGTTTTGATTTGTTACTGTTTTTAGCTAAAGTTATCAGTTATTCCTAGAATCTTGTTTTTCAGTTACAACTTATATGTATTTGTATGAGATTTGATCAATAAAATTGTGTGTATATTCTTCATCAAAATTATGCCACTGCTTCAATTGGTATTAGAGCCATTTTCTTAAGGGATCTGTGCAGTCCGAGTGTGAGAGTCATTTCCTTTTCAAATCTCATAACTCGAGTGAATGACTTCAAAGAGCTCTACACCAATTTCACCTCCTATCTTCACTGGTGAAAATTACCAGGTGTGGGCTGTAAAAATGAAAGCTTATTTACAAGCTTGGGATTTTTGGGAAACAGTGGTACAAGAACTTGAAATTCCACCACTTCTTGAAAATCCCACATTGCAGCAAAAGTCATTAGGAGGGAACCTTAAAGAAGTTTAAAGCCAAAACCTATCTATTTTTAGTTGTGTTTGAAAATTTGTTCATCAAAATCATGAATTTGGAAACAGCTTTCCAAATTTGGGATTATTTAAAGACCGAGTTTCAAGGAAATGTAAGAACAAGAAATATGCATGTCTTGAATTTGAAAAGAGAATTTGAGTTGCGTAAAATGAAGAATTCTCAATCTGTCAAAGAATATGCTGATAAGTTGTTGGAAACTGTTAATAAGCTCAGACTTCTTTGTGAGAACATGCCGGACAGCAGAGTGGTGGAAAAGCTTATTGTGACTTTGATAGAGAGGTTTGAAGCCAAGATTTCTGGATTAGAAGAAATCAGAGATCTCACAAAAATTTCACTTATAAAACTTCCCAATGCAATGAAAGCTCATGAGCAAAGACAACAATTTAGAGAAGAGGCAATTGTTAAGGGTGCTATGCAGGCAAAACAGCAGACTCATGACTCTATCAAGGGCAAAAAAAAGAGTGGAAAAAGAATAAGGGGAATTTGGAGTTGATAACAACAAAGGAACCTATCATCCTCATTGTCAACACTGTGGTAGATCAAACCATCCTCACTTCAAATGTTGGAGTAGACCTGATGCAAAATGTAACAAATGTAATCAAATGGGCAATGTGGACAGAACCTTCAAAACCAAAGTTCAACAAGTAAATGAAGCTCAAGCTGTGAATCAAGAGGAGGAGGAGCAATTGTTTATGTTAACAGTAGAAAGGGAGAGACTTGGATGGTTGATAATGGGTGCACAAATCATATGAACAACAATGCTGAACTTTTCACAAAGCTTGATAAGTCAGCACTCTTCAAGGAAAAAATTGGAAATGGAGAATATATTGTTGTCAAAGGTAAAAGTTCTATTGCAATAAAAACTCCCTTTATAACTAAAATTATTTTTGATGTTTTATATGTTTCTGAGATTGATCAAAACTTGCTAAGTGTTGGGCAGCTGCTTGAGAAAGACCTTAAAGTTCATTTTGAGAACATGATCAGTTTGATCAAAGATTCACAAGGAGAAGAGGTGTTCACTATCAAAATGAAGGATAAAGGATTTTCATTTGATCTTATAAACAGTAAACATGTTGCATATCTAAGTGATGATTATTGACTTATGGCACAAAAGGTTGGGTCATTGCCATCATTCATCCCTTCTCTCAATACAAAAGAAAAACATGGTACAAAGGATGGACACTTTGGGGGAAAAATTATTAGCCTGCAAAATATGTCAAGTTGGCAAGAAAACAAAACTTCCTTTTCCTCAAAAAGCTTGGAGAGCCACAAGAAAGCTCAAACTAATTCATACTGATATTGGAGGGCCCTACAAAACACCATCTCTTAATGACAACAAATATTATATTATCTTTATAGATGACCTAACCAGAATGTGCTAGATCTATTTTCTCATGTTAAAATTAGAAGTTGCAGCAGTATATTGGAGGTTTAAAGCCTGGGTAGAAAATCGAAGTAGCTGCAAAATTGTTATCCTAAGGTCTGACAATGGAAAAAAATATACATTAGACCAATTCAACAAATTTTATGTAGAAATAGGCATTGAGCATCAACTTACAACATCCTATACTCCACAACAAAATGGAGTTAGTGAGAGAAAAAATAGAACCATTATGGAATGACCCAATGTCTACTATATGAGAAGAATTTTTCTAAATATTTTTGGGCAGAGGGAGCCAATATATCCATTTTTCTATTGAATAGATTACGAACTCGGGCTCTTCAAAATCAGACCCCCTATGAAGCTTAGTTTGGTCATAAAACTTTTCTAACAAATTTAAAAGTTTTTGGTTGCTTGTGTTTCTCTTATATTCCACATGTTAAGAGAGACAAGTTGGATAAAAAGTCAAAACCTAGAATTTGTATAGGCTACAGCATCACCTTTAGGACCCATTTGACATTGAGTTTGCTAAAAGCGCTTTTAGAGAAAAAAATTTTATTTTTAAGTTTTTTGAGTTTTGAAAACTGCTTTTGGACAGAAGCAGGTAAATAAATACTTTTGTCAGAAGCAGGTTTGGAAAAAGCAGTTTACAAAAAATTAAAAAAATCAGTCAATTAAATCAAAAAAATTCTAAACTTGTTTTTTGAACACCTAACAGCAATCCCAAATACACCCTTAATACCTATATGATTTTCAGCCCCAAATTGAGAAAATCATCATCAGTAGAGATGCTGTCTTCATGGAGGAAGAACAATGGGACTAGAGTGCAAGTGGAGAAGATCAACATGGTGGATTTCTTCAAAAAAATAAAGTTATTAATGACCCGCCAATTAGTGGAACAAGGTTGTTGTTTGATATTTATGCAAAATGAAATGTTGTAGTTCTTGAACCAGCTAATGTTGATGAAGCTATATAGGAATAGAAGTGGAAAAATGTCATGGAAGAAGAGTTGCACATGATTGAAAAAAAATCAGACCTGACAGCTAGTTGAAAGACCACAAAACAGAAAGGTTATAGGAGTGAAATAGGTCTTTAGAACTAAACTCAATGCTTATGGCTCAATTAACAAGCACAAAGCAAGGCTTGTGGTGAAGGGATATGCACAAATATTTGGAGTGGACTTTTCCAAAACGTTTGCACCTGTAGCAAGGCTAGATACCATTTGTTTGTTACTTGCTGTTGCAGCTCAAAAAGGTTGGAAATTGTTTTAGTTAGATGTTAAGTCTGCATTTTTGAATGGTTTCCTAGAAGAGGAAATCTACGTTGAACAACCTCAAGGATTTGTTGTACAAAGGCAAGAGGAGAAGGTGTATTTGCTAAAGAAAGCCTTGTATGGTCTTAAGCATGCTCCAAGAACCTGGTACATCCAAATTGATAATCATTTGTTAAGTTTAGGCTTTGTTAAAAGTATAAATGAAACAACTTTATATGTAAAATATGATGGAAATAATTTAATTATTGTTTCAGTGCATGTTAATGATCTTTTGGTAACAGGGAGCAATTACATTCTTATTGAAGATTTCAAAGCTAAAATGATGAAGGATTTTGACATGTTTGACTTAGGATTAATGTCATATTTCCTTGGTTCAGAGGTGAAGCAGATGAAGAATGAAGTTTTTATTAGTCAGTTCAAATATGCTAAGGAAATTCTGAAGAAATTTCATCCCGAAAGCTGTAAGTCCACTAATACTCCCATGCAAGCTAGAGTTAAACTTTGCAAAGATGATGGTGCTGCCAAAGTGAGCGAAAGCCATTACAGAAGTCTAATTGGATGTCTTATGTACCTCACTGCAACCAGACCAGACATAATGCAAGCTGTGAGTCTCTTGTCAAGGTTTATGCATTGTCCAAGTAAGAAGCATTTGCAAGCTGCAAAAAGAGTTGTGAGATATATCAAAGGGACTGTTGACTATGGTATCAAGTATACAAATGGTTAGAATTTCAAGTTAATGAGATTTTCTAATAGTGATTGGGCTAGATCCGTTGATGACATAAAAGTACAAAAAGCTTTTGTTTTAGTGCTGGTTCTGGTGTGATTAATTGGACTTTAAGCAAGCAAAAGATCATTGCCTAAAGCATAGCAGAAGCTGAGTTCGTGGCTGCAAATGTTACTGCCAACCAATCTGGTTAAGAAAGTTGCTCAAGGATTTGGAGCTGGCTCAAGAAGATTTAACTCAGATTTTTGTTGATAATCAAGCAACTATCTCAATCTCATCAAATCCTGTGTTTCATGGCAAGACTAAACATTTTAAGCTTAAGTTTTATTATTTAAGAGAAATTCAAAAGGAAGGAGAA
This sequence comes from Triadica sebifera, assembly GCA_023653625.1. Lineage (NCBI taxonomy): Eukaryota > Viridiplantae > Streptophyta > Magnoliopsida > Malpighiales > Euphorbiaceae > Triadica > Triadica sebifera. The sequence goes on along the minus strand of CM042898.1, from coordinate 29,581,233 downwards.
ATTTCCTTGGTTTACTGCAAGACTGAGGAACAAGTGGCTGACATTTTTACAAAAACTTTACCTAAAGCTAAATTTGAAATGTTGAGTCAAAAGTTGGTAGTTTATAGCATCAAATTGAAGGAGGAGTGTTGTGATATGCCTTAGATGTTGCATCTAATCTAGGAATTAGTTATGCAATTAGATTGCAAATTTAGTTAGCAACTGAATATCTTTTCTTTAGGAATTAGTTTTGATTTGTTACTGTTTTTAGCTAAAGTTATTTGTTATTCCTAGAATTTTATTTTTCAGTTACAACTTAGATGTATTTATATGAGATTTGATCAATAAAATTGTGTATTCTCCATCAAAATTCTGTCACTACATCAAATCAAGAAGCAGTAAAGTCAGACTCCAGCTTACCAAATGCAGTTAGCTAGATGCAAAGAAGAACATGAATAGGAGCTTTGTTAAGCTTACTTAGCAGTCACATGCTCAATTGCTTTCATGTCATTTACTAATTATGTACTATACTGTTACTTTAGCATAGCCTTGTATTTTCATTTTGGTTAGTTACTGATTTGTAGGGAGTTAGTTTCAAGGTGTTGTATAAAAAAGCTGCCATAGCTTCTTTCTTCTTCAATCAATGAAGTATAATTCAGTTTCTATCGTTTATTCTCTCTGCATTTGAAGAATTCAATATGAACTTTCCAATCCCTCTTAAGCAATTCTCTGATGCGAGCTACCATATCCACATTATGAGCGGAAGTGGCGAACCCAACGTTGAATAGATATGAAACTCTAAGATTATCAAGTTAGACCTGCACCTTCGGCCAATCCCTATCCCAAGTCTGATGGCATATAATTAATTGATCATTCCTACTAAATTGAAAAATCCCATCAGACCGAATTCTTCAATTGGAAAATAGAAAAATCGATCGATGCATATGGAGAAAGTCACATGACGTAATCCATGACATGTTATATTGGCTCAAAATCTCTGAGACATTGCCGGGAAATGTTGAGGAAAAATGCTATGGCTAGGAACGTGTATATTGGTGGGAGAGGAGACCTGCCCAATCCCAATTAGATGGATTGGAGTGAATGAATATAATTTAGATATAAATATTATTTAATTCTACAATCAATATTATTTAATTCTACAATCAATATTATTTAATCAACAGCCTCCTAACACTTAACAAGCTAGTTAGATAGATATTATTAAGGTTGTTGTCGAAGACCAGGACTTTTCCAAGTCTTTGCAAAATGACAATCTAACATCATTCATGCAAAATTTCTTCGTGGACGTTGAGCATCGATGTGACTAATTATTCAATCCAACCCATGAGGCAATTAATTTTATAAGATAAAGGAACAGTCATCAAGAAGCTACGCTATGTGCCAAAAAGAAATCAAAAATTAAATTTTTATAGAAACCGTAAAACTAATAGTACAAAAATAAATATAAACACAAAATAAAAATTGCTGGGAATTAAATTCCTCAAAGATCTTGCGGCTTGAATTTTTATTGTTTAAGAAAAATAATTTTTTATTCTTTAAAATGACAAATTAATATTCACAAAGTGAGGCTAATTGAATTGGTCAATTAGTCAATTTCGGACCTAAACACGCACAAAAATGTTAAAGAGTTAAATTGAGATGTCGGGAAAGAGCAAAGGTTTTAGGCGTGAAGGTCACAAGAAGCAACAAACATATTTATAAATAGAATGTCGCTCATCTATATTCGCACATTAACAAACTAATTACTCTCTTTTTAGTATTATAGTTACTCTGCTTCAACTGTATATCGTGATGAAAATATCAATGAGTAGCACCAACCGTATTGTTACCATTATTCTCTTTTTCTCCCTCCTCGTCATGGCAAGCCTTGGTCTTGGCTCTTGCCTTGTGGGCTGCTATAAAATTGAGAGAGATTCTCTTTTGAAGTTGAAGTTTCATCTCACAGATCCATCAAACCGGCTAGCAGACTGGGTTGGCCATGGAGACTGTTGCACATGGACCGGAGTTGTTTGCCACAATGCAACTGGTCATGTCCTTGAGCTCCATCTCCGAACTCTTTCTTTTGAAGAATATTTTGGCTCTCAGTATTATCCGGATTCTGAAGAATATGATGAATACTTTAACAAGTCTGCATTGGGTGGAAAGGTGAGTTCTTTGCTTCAATTGAAACATTTGAGGTACTTGGACCTTAGCAATAATGATTTTGGAGGAGTTTCTATACCCAGTTTCTTCGGCTCCATGGGGAGTTTGAGATCTCTTAATATCTCCCGAGCGGGATTTGGAGGAACTATTCCTCCTCAACTTGGGAATCTATCTAATTTACAATATCTCAATCTTCAAGGATCTATGCAAGTTGACAATTTAGATTGGGTTTCTAGACTTTCTTCTTTAGAATTTCTTGATATCAGTAGGGTAGACCTCAGTAAATCCTTTGATTGGTTCAAGGTGATGAACTCACTCCCTTCTTTGGTTGAATTGCACTTGTCAGATTGTCGACTTCCAGATTTCAGTCATCTTCTCCATCTTAACTTTTCTTCCCTTGCCATCCTTGATCTCTCTGAAAATTTTCTTGAAGGTCCAATCCCAGATGTTCTACAAAATATGACATATTTCCTCAGGGAACTCGATTTGTCTCTTAATAGTTTCAATTCCTCCATACCCAACTGGTTTTATGGTTTAAGCCATCTACAGTTTCTCAACCTTCATGGCAATAATTTGCAAGGTCAAATTTCAAGTGACATTGGAAACTTGACTTCACTCGTTAGCCTTGACTTGTCAAGCAATTTGGGGCTTGAATTTGCACAAGGAATTCCAAAGTCATTTAAAAATTTGTGCAATTTGAGGTCACTTGATTTGTTATATATCGAATTAAACCAAGAAATAAATAATGTTTTTAAAATTTTGACATCGGGATGTGTTTCAGATGGGCTAGAATTATTGAGACTAGGGTCTTATAATTTATCTAGTCATTTGACGGATCATTTAAGCCATTTTAAGAATTTAAAATCCCTTTCTCTTAAGGGTGATTCGATCAATGGTCCAATTCCAAGATCCTTACGATGTCTTTGCAATTTGGAGTCACTATATTTGGAAGGTGTCAGATTGAGGCAGGAGATAAACGATGTGCTTGAAATTCTATTAGGATGCATTTCGTATAGGCTACAAGTATTAGCTCTGCCAAATAGTCAATTATTCGGTCAATTAACGGATAATCTTAGACATTTGAAGAATGTTATCTGCTTTGATCTTTCTGATAATTTGATATCAGGTCCTATTCCATTGTCTTTGGGAGAAATGACATCCTTGAGACCACTCTGGCTTCAGCGTAACAAACTGAACGGAACTCTTCCTGTATCTCTTGGAAGGCTTTCAAAATTAGAGGATGTAGATATCTCTGATAATTTATTGGAAGGAGATGTTTCAGAAATTCACTTTGCTAATCTCACAAAGCTGCGTTATTTTGATGCATCTGGGATGGGAAAAAACATTGCATTGAGAGTCAGCCCCAATTGGATTCCTTCTTTTCAACTTCAAGTGTTAGATTTAGCATCGTGGCATATCGGACCTCAATTTCCAATATGGCTTCGTTCATTAAAGCATTTAACATATCTTGATTTGTCTAACACGGGTATTATAAGTCCAATTCCTAATTGGTTTTGGGATTTGAACTGTCAATACGGTTTTTTAAATTTTTCACATAACCAAATGCATGGTCTCATTCCAAATATCCCTTCTTTTGGAATTGTCAACTCAGTTATTGATTTGAGTTCAAATAATTTCAGCGGAGCCGTACCTTACTTCTCTTCATATTTGAGTGCATTAGATCTCTCTAATAATTCATTTTCGGGGTCCATATCCAACTTTTTATGTTACAACATCCATGAGGTGAAGTTTATGCAGATTCTTAATCTTGGAGGAAATACTCTGTCCGGTGAGGTGCCAGATTGTTGGATGAGTTGGAAATATTTGACGGTCATAAAATTAAGCAACAATAAATTTATTGGAAATATTCCCAACTCTATTGGAGCTCTAAGCTTGCTTAAGTCACTTGGTCTTCGTGATAACAATCTCTGTGGTGTAATTCCATCATCACTTGCAAATTGTACAGGTCTAATCACACTTGATTTGAGTGAAAATAAATTGGTTGGCAACATTCCAATCTGGGTCGGGGAGACATTATCAAGTTTGATCATTCTCAACTTTCATGCAAATAAGTTTGATGGTCGCATTCCTAAGGAGCTGTGTCATGTCTCTTCTTTGCACATCCTAGACCTTGCTGATAACAACCTCTCTGGTACAATACCAAGCTGCTTTGATAATTTCACTGCAATGGCTACATGGAATTACTCTATGGGCAATCTTTCTTTTTATTATAATACATCTTCTGTTGGTCCTGATCCATTCTTAGAGAGCAGTTTACTAGTGATGAAGGGGAAAGTTTTAGAGTATAGCACCAATCTTGGTTTTGTAAGAAGCATAGACCTTTCCCATAATAATTTATCTGGAGAGATTCCCAAGGAAATAACAAGTCTTGTAGGATTACACTCACTGAATGTGTCACAAAATGCTTTGGGCGGAAGAATTCCAGAGGATATCGGTGTTATGAGATCATTGGAATCTATCGACTTCTCTCAAAACCAACTTTCTGGTGATATTCCTGAGAGCCTGTCCAGTTTGATGTTTCTCAGTTACTTGAATTTGTCCTATAACAACTTATCTGGTAAAATTCCTTCAAGCACCCAGTTACAAAGCTTTGATCCATCAAGTTTCATTGGCAATCAATTTTGCGGGCTTCCTCTCACCAAGAATTGCAGCAAAGAAGGGTCTGATGATTTGCCTAGCACTGATACTAGAAGAAAAGAGAAGGGGAATGGAGTGGAAGTAGATTGGTTTTATGTAAGCATGACACTTGGATATGTGGTAGGACTTTGGAGCGTAGTGGGTTCTCTTATTTTCATTAAGAGATGGAGGAATTTCTATTTCCGTTTCCTGGAAAAATTAGGACAAAATTTGATGGAGTTTTTTACATAAATTTTAGTAAATCATTCATCTCCCCCTCTTTCCAAAATTTTGTTACAAATAGTTGATTTGTATGTATAATTACTTTGTCATTTTAGTGTGTTCGGAAATGTGACGTTACATTAATTTTCCTTTGTCATTTCAAGTTTCTTAATGTACTTTCCCTTTTCTATGTAATAAAAATTTAAGAGCATTACACTTTTCTTAATTTGTAGCCAATCTCATACTCATTGTTTTAAAGGGCAGTTAGAGTAATTGAGAAAGAGAAAGAATGTAATGTTTAAGGTTTAAGCCCTATCTAATTAACCTTCAGTATTTGAAAGTGAACTCCTACGTACATTGAGGGGGACGCAACTTCTTCCAATTGTGGATAAGTGGCTTCTGTAAGGGTAAAATTATAAAAGTAAATAGTAATTCTGTTGTAGAGGATATAGGTTTCAGAATATAAATCCCCCGAACTTTATTCATTCAGTAGTAAGCATATCGTTGTTCAAAACTACAGCTTTCTTTTGGAAATCGCTAGAAAAATTTATCAAACTACAGAACAAAAAGATGAGACATAAATTTTTATGCAAATAAAGCTAATGATTTATCAAAGCTCATTATTTATATCTATATCATGCCTATTATTCATATACAAATTTAGCTCTGGGAAATTATATTCAACATTCTCCTCTGCGCACGCTCAACATGTTTACTTTGACAAAACGGCAAATAATAGTTGCAGAAATTTTTAGATTAATTTAGTCTATTATGTTATCCATAAATTAATGCTAAATGCTAAATCAAATAGCCCATAAATTCTTCCATTATTCCGAATTTTTCAAAGCACATCATGGAAAAACTGAAAAAAAAAAAGAGTGTGAAAAATGCTAATTGAGTTCACATGACTGTAGATTGCTAAATGTTACTTGCAAAAGAAAAAAAAATTGGTGGATCTGGAAAAAGACAAGACGTCATCCATGACAGAATTTATTAGTCAAGATGACAATGCTAGGAAATTTTGTGGAAAAATGCTATAGCTAGGAACGTGTTTATTGGTGTGAGAATATACCTGTTCAATAACTATTAGGTTGATTAGAGTAAACTAATATATTCTTTTCATTTAACTTCAAATCTTTTTGAAAAATCTTTAGATATTTGTTTTAAAAAATTTATGGAGTATTTAATATATATTTTCCGACTTTTCTTTATTTATTAAAATTATCTTTTTTTTTACTAATATTACATATTTGATAAAAGGGTATTAAGATAAATTATAAAAAAAAGTTTATAAAATTGATATTAATCAATCATTTTCTAATATGTGGGAAATTAAAATCAAAACATTTAAAGTAAAACATTAATCATTTCCTAATATGTTGAAAAATCAAAACATTTGAAATGAAACAAAAGGAGTATATATATTTTAATGCTAATTTCTAATCAATATTAATTACTTAATCAAGAGTCTTCCAACACTTTAAGAACCTAGACTAATAGATATATTAAGCAGTCAAATTTCTTACTATCTATATATCGACCAATCTACTGACTCTTGTAAGAATTAGAAAGTGACTTAATTTTATTATACTAAATAAGAAGACAATATAATGAATAAATACAAATCACGAAGATAACATCAGAATAGGAGTATACAAATAGAATTCGAATACGATCAGAATACTACTAGATCAAAATACAACTTCCCAGATCAGAATAGTTCTTAAATTTTTAGTATTGATTAAGGAATGCCATAAAAATTGATGATATACTCCTCTATTACATAAAGATAGTCATATTTCCTTTTTTTGTTTGTTTCAAAATATAGTCCTACACACTGTTTGTTATGCTATAATTAATTTGTGAATGGTTCTTATATCCTATTTAATTGTTTTATAATAATAACTTTTTATTTAATTTTTTCACCTTTTCAAATGAAAATTGTTTTAATTCATGTGTGGTTTAATATTTTTCATTTGTAAAATTTATTGAAGTCAATTTAATTTTTTTATCTTACATAAATGAAAAGTATAATAAAAAAATGAAAATTAAATTTTACCATGTAATTGCACTGCTTATCTTTTCTTAATGGGTATGAAAGAATTATTATTTTGTATGGAAATTTGGAGTTTCTCTGCAAGCAGGTGGATGACTTGGGAGAAAATGTTAAATTTCCTTTTGGAGTGTAGGGTCTGCTGGTTGCATAAAATTTCTTCATTGACTTGTCTATAAAGTGGTCCCCCAAGTTTGCCAGGTTGGTTGGCCAGGAGGAACAATGCAAGAAATGCAGAATTGTGAAGGAGAGGGACTTGGGTTGTTATCAAGGGGACCTCCAAATATAAGAATAGGAATGGGAAATTCAGCGTCCGTTTGATATTTTTTCCTTCCCGTCATCGTTACACTAAAATGGAAGATTTATGATCAGTAAAGCTAAACTGGGAATCTGTATGCTTCTTAAACTTAACTCACTTCAATTTATTGTTCGTCCAATTTGTTCACTCTCAATCTCAGCACAGAGTTACAAGTGTTGATGCACAGCAGAGCAGATGGGATCCTATTTAACAGGCAGTACATGACTGACTGACATAGTATTATGTTCCTAAACTATTATTGATTTGGATAGTGAGCTAGCTTTTCTTAATCTTTGTTGAGGATATTTGTGTTATAAATTAAAGTTAAGAGATAATATTGTAGATTAATGATAAATTGATTGGCGATAACTTTGCCTACTGATTCCAAAGAATCATAAGCCCCAAGACATGCCTTTGCAGCTTGAATAATAATTTTAGCTTTTGAGAGGCCATTTACATGATTGTTGTTAAAAATCAAATCATTTCTCCATTTCCAGAGGTACCAGCTACCAGATCCAAAAATAATTTTCGATTCCAAATGCTCTCTACCTGTAAAATGAATATTCCTCAAACTACTTAAAACGCAGCCATCAAAATATCCAGACTGAAAAAGGCAGTATGATCAGAGGGCGTAAGAGAGAACACCAGACAGCCCGTGCTACTCGTTAATCACAAAGCCCATGAGATGCGTCCTCTACACCACCAGAATAGACCTGGCAAGAATAATCATTTGTCAATTTTCTACGTACGCGTTCTTGATTGGTTAACAGCCTTGTATGCTTACAAAGCCACAAGAAAGTTATGATTCTTTGAGGAACCCTCCATTGCCAAGCCGATTTCCAGCAACTGTTCGGCTCCCCAACATCGATCTAAGGCTAAGAGATTGGCATAAGCTGAAGCCACAGTGAATAAACCATTAGGAGCAGGGTACCAAATTCTGAAATCCCTTTCCAGGTCATTATTAGGAACACACATCAAAGCAAAAAGCTCAAAAGTATCTGGAGGTAAAAAATCACGAAGACTGTCCAGATTCCAACCTCTGTTTACCTTAAATATTTATTTTGAGATTTTTATTTATTTCACTTTAAATATTCATCTCAAAAATTAAAAGAATATTAAATACATATTTTCTCAATTTACCTTCCTTTATTGAAATTATGTGCTTTTTAAACAATTTTAAAGAACAAATAAAGGAGTATTGAGGTAAATTTTGATGAGAATTTTATAAAATTGATAATCATTTTCCTAATCTATACCCAAAAAAAAAAGTGAAAATAAACATTCGATGAAGTGGAACGAGTGGAATAATTCAGATATTTACTCCAGAATCAACATAATTCCAGATAATCAATATTATTTTAATAAGCAGCCTCCCAACACTTGAAGAAGCTAGACTAACAGATTTTAAGCAATCAACTTTTTCACTATCTATCAACCAATCTATTGATTCTCACTTCATATTCCTGACAGACATATACTTTCAAGACACTCACATAATAAAACAAAACCAAAGACTTCTTTCAAGTCGTTGCAATAAAAAAACAAAAAGACTTACCAAGACTTTTCTAAGTCATTGGAAATTAACAATCTAACATCAACAATGCAAAATTTCGTGGAAGATGGGCATCGATAGATGAGACTAACAATTCTGTCCAACCATGAGCCCCAATAAATTTTGGAATATACATATATAACGTAATCCATTACATAATTTATTGTTGACCTAGATGGCAATGCTAGGAAGTTTTGTGGGAAAATGCTATAGCTACCAGCTAGGAATGCGTATGTTGGTGTGAGAGTAGAACTGCAGTCCATTTTCCATGATATTGATTATCATTAGAGTAAATTAGTATATTCCTCTTTAAATGTTTTTTTAACATTTCTTTTGTTTGATATATATTTTTCCAATTATCTTTATCATTTTTCTTAAAATTATATGTGTCTAGCATTTTATTAGTATTCAACGTCTAATATAAAAACATGAGAATTACAAAAGATATTTTTTAATTATAAGTTTTTTTAAAATTTTAGAAAATTAATATTTTGAAATACTCTATTTTGGTTGATTTGAATGATTTCGCTCCGCTTTATGCTCTATAGCTCATATACTGGTCATAAGGCAAGGAAGACCTTTACTATGGATGTGCCGATCGATACCACATCTTCAAAAAGCCAACCAAAATTTAAGATGAAGGTACTAAGGTTGTACATTAATTATAGTTTTATCCATTAAGGGAATCATATGTGATATGACCTAGTTAGTTTAAAACTCTCGGAATCTTAAGCAACCCATATTCAAATTCTATTATTTCCTTCCCCAATAAAAAAAAAATGTCTGATCCATCAGTAAGATCAATTGGGGAAATGAAATGTGTATGTGAAATTTATTACATTTACAGTACACAAGTGATTGGAGAGATGCATGAATATGGGAAGATAAAGTTCTTGTTTCTTAAGTTTTGCTGACTCTCTCATTATTGTCGATTTGCAAAGACTTGTAAAAGTCTTGGTCTTCGACAACAGCCCAATTAAACTTAAGAACCACAAAGCAACTTTTTTTTTTCTTAATTTCTTTTATCTGTTCTGATTCTTAATTTCTTAATTTCTTTTATCTGTTTTAATGGATTCTCTTAGTGGAAAGATTTAAGTCCTTTTGTTTTTTATTGCAAAGACCTGAGAGAATTCCTTAGTCTTGCTTTATTATGTCATTGTCTTGAAAGTATTTGTCTACTATAGAAATATGAAGTGAGAGTTGGTAGATTAATTGGTTGATAGATTTTCTTAGTAGAAAGAATTTAGGTCTTTTTGTTTTTTTTTTTTTATTTTTTTTTATTGCAAAGACTTAGGAGGAGTCCTTAGTCTTGCTTTATTATGTCATTGCCTTGAATGTAAATGTCTACGAGGAATATGAAGTGAGAGTTAATAGATTAAGAACTTGTTTGATTCACGGAATAAAATACACAGAATAAAATAGTTATTCTTAAGAAATAGAATAAACAAAGAAATGAAATAGTTATTCCTTTTCTACAATTTCATTCATGACCTAGAATTAATTACTATTCTATTCCTATTTCATCATGTGGTTTGTAAGTATTGCTATGTGGATTACCAATAAGCATGGCTATCCACTTGCGAGATATATTAAATACGAAATAAATTATTTGATAGTTGTAACTAACCTGACACTCTGGATCTCCAAAGCGTACATTGTACTCAATTAGCTCAGGTGAGCCCGACTTCTTCTCAATCATTAATCCAGCATACAGAACTCCAACAAATCTGCAACCCTCTGCTGCCATTCCTTTCACTGTAGGAAGAATTATAGATTCCATAACTACCGACTGAAGTTCTCTTCTCAATACAGGTGCTGGAGATGGATCTGTAATTGTTTGGTACTGCAACCAAGAAGAATTATTAAATAAGGGTTTTCCTGATTAATAACTTGGAAATTTTAGATTGACACTGAAAAGGCTAAATTCTAGCACGGTGAAATCCAAATTTTGTTATCCTCTCAGGGTGACATAAAAGCAACCGTTTGCACTGTCAGAACCATGTTTAATCGAAATAAAAAATGATGAACAAGAAAGACCTTCGCAGTAGGAATTCCATATTTGTCACACAAGCTCTTCATGAAGTTCTTTGATCCTTCCAAAGCAGCTGCCTCAGCAGAAGGACCAAAAGTAGGAATTCCAACCTTGACGAGGTCATTAGCAAGGCCAGCAACCACTGGTGCCTCTGGTCCAACAACAAGAAGCCCACATCCCATTTGCGTCAGAAAGAGATCACAGCTGAGCTATCAGAGATGTCAAGGTCTGGAATACAAGTAGCCTTCCCAAGATTGGAAATCCCAGCATTGCCAGGAGCACAAAACACAGCATCACAGGATGGAGATCTTTGCACCGCATAGCAAAGTGCATGTTATCGTCCCCCTCCATCGATAACCAACACAGCCACCCTCTACTGCAACATTAGCATATCAATATGGATCAATAATTGACAAGAAAAGACAAGTGAACAACTAGATCTACATCAATCTACAGACATATCCATAACAGCTGTTTTTTTCAGAGCAATAATAAAGCAATACGTATCAAAATTAACATAACAGAAAGAAAATTCCCTTCATTTACAACTGTTCATCAACTAGACAAAAGAATTGCAGGTAATCAATAATCTGGTATAATTGAAGAATTTCGTTTGCAGGGAATATATAATCATTAGAATCAGTGGAACTAACTCAAACGAATAAAGAGTATTTAATGGGTATCCCCGACAACCCCCCTGATCAATTTTAGAACAAAATTTGCACTCTTTTCCGGCAAACGAAATGCTCAAGGCCCAATACCAAACCCAACAAAATTTAAAATTTGCTGAAGTCAATTATAATGAAAAGAATAAAATTTTCACCTGAAAATAAGAAAAAATAATACAAAAATAAAAATTAAGTTCTTACCAGAAGCTCCATTGCCATGGGCATCAGTTGAAACTGACTCTAGTTTCACAGTTAAGGACGGAAAAGGAAAACCGTCTAAAGCCCTTAATCGCATGGCGTAAATCCCAAGGATTCTCGCTGTGATTGAAACTCAAGGGCCCAACAAAGAAGAAGGAAGAAGACGAAGAAAAACTGCGGAAGAAACAAGGGTGACTGTTTGATAGAGGAAGGCTGTTGAGTTTGCAGTTGCTGCCATGGAGTTTGAGAGAAGGTACCAGGTTTAAAGTAACACAAGAGATGTTGTATTTGCCTATACCAAATGCCTCCGAGCACTTGATGGTGTTAGAATTTGCAGAATAAAAATAGAAGAAAAGGGATGGAGAAGGTTTTGGGTAGAGCAGCTTTTAGGGATAATTTTAGCGTTAACTGAACTTTACTAAAATCAATATTAAATGTTTCGTGTTTTTTTTTTTTTTTTTTTTTTTTTTTTTCCTAAGCTCGAGTTATCCAGGAAGAGCTCCGCTTGTGGGAGACCCTTTTTATTGAGTAATGGATAAAATAATATAAATAATATATAATAAAATAATTAATAAAAATAATACCAATAATTTAATATAGTTTATTTATTAATTTGAGTTACATCGATAGGAAAAAAATTCTGAATATTTTTTTTATACTAATAAAAATTAATTAGTATAAATAAAGAGTTTTATTTAGATATAAGTTAGAGGTAATATAATAAATTTGAGATAAATATAAAAATAATGGCATATAAGTGTTTCCCAAAAACACTATAAAAATATTTTTCTTACTATTTTTGTTATTCCCAATTTTTGGGAAAATTTTAAAAGTCTAACTCTCTTACCAAACTATCTCTCTCAAATTAAATCTTTCAATTTTCCTTTGAGATTGTTGTAATTGAAATGAGAAATCACAGTCCCTTTTATAGGCGGAGGAGAACGCCTAATGTCAACCATTCCAACTCTACTTTTGGTGGAGATTGCAAAAAAAAAATTGAACTTTTTTAGTAATTAATTAGTGGTGGGTCTTATACTATTTTTTTCAAACTTTGTTGCACCGTCTTGCCCACACATTTCAAAAATTCAGCAAATCTCCCATTCTCAACTAAATGGGAAACTCCAGCATTTCAGTAGCTAATTGACATAACTCAAAATACGATATTGGTAGAATTTTCGTCAATATGTCTTATCCATTTTCTTATTTATGGATCTTCTCAAACTGTAATAGTTTATTTTTCATCATATATTTGATCTAATAATATCTTATATCAATATGTTTTGATTTTGAGTGAAATAAGATATTTTTTCCAAGATGAATAACATTTTGGCTATCACAAAACAACTGATATTTGTTTTGCTGCAACTTAAATTCTTTCAAAAACTTTTTCGTCCATAGCTACTCTTTATATGCTTCTATTGCTGCAATGAACTCTGCTTCAGTATTAGACAATGCAACGCACTTCTGTAATTTTGACTGTTATAACACAACTCTCCCTACAAAAGCGATTAAGTATCCTAAAGTAGACTTTCTCGAGTCTATATCTCTTGTCATATCTACATTTGTATATCTAACCAATACATGTCTAGTATCTCTAAAATATAAGCATATTTTAGAAGTACCCTAAAGATATCTGAAAATTTACTTTACTGCAACATAATATTTCTCTCCAGGATTTGAAAGGAATCTACTCACTACTCCAACTGCATGAGTAATATCTGGTCGTATGCACATCATGACATATATTAAACTTCCAACAACTGAAGCATATAGAATCTTGTCCATCTCATCTTTCTTCTCATTCGTAGAAAGGCTCTGTTTATAACTCAACCTAAAGTTATGCAAGAGAATAATTAACTGCTTTAGTTTGGTTCATTTTCAATTTTTGAAGTATTTTCTCAATGCACTTCTTCTGTGATAACTATAATTTCTTAGAGTTATTGTTTCTGATAATTTTCACGCCAAGAATCTTCTTTGTTGGCCCTAAGTTTTTAATGGCAAAAGCTTGCTCAATTGCTTTTTCAAGTTGTTAATTCTAAAAACATTTCAGCCAAAAATCAACATATCATCCACGTAGAGCAAAAAAACGATAGAATCTTCATCAGATAATTTTTATACAAAAACACAATGGTCTGAAAATAGTCTTCTCATAATTTTTCTCCCCTATAATAGACTCAGCTTCTTATACCATTGTCTTGGTGCATGTTTTAAGTCGTAGAGACTTTTCTTCAATCTACAAATATAATAATATTTTCCCTTATATTTGAAATCCTCTAGCTGTTCTATGTATATCTCCTCTTCCAAATCATCATATAGGAATGTAGTTTTGACATTCATTTGCTCAACCTTCAGGTCAAAATTTGATGTTAACCCCAACATTATACGGATAGATGTCATTTTTACAACTGGTGAGAAAATTTCATCAAAGTCAATCAATTTCTTTTGACTGAACCCCCCTGTCAACCAATCTGGCTTTGAATCTCATATGGAAACTATTCTCTTCATGCTTAATTCTGAATATCCATTTATTCTTCAAAGCTCTTTTGCCTTTGGGTAATTTCACTAATTCAAAAGTTTTATTCTCATGCAAAAATTTCATTTCATATTGCATAGATTCTACCCATTTTTGCTTGTGCTCACCAACCATAGGTTCTTTAAAGTTTTCTGGTTATCTCTCATCAATGAGTAACACAATCATTTTTTTGGATACTTTATAGAAGATTGTCTTGCTCCTTCTCAAAGGAACTAGAGAGGGCATAAGTGATGATTGATAATGAACATCATCATCTCCAGCATCATCTTCTGGGTCATCAATGGAAGTATTATCTTCTTCAAGCAGATCAACATGATCTTCATCCCTAATATGTCTCAGAAAATTGTTTTCCCTTTGCATGGAATGCTTCTGTATTGGCACCCAAAATAAATTTTTATTAACTATAAAGAAAACAAAATCAAAGCTGTAGTTATCAAAATTTGCTGTTGATGAATCCTGCCAACTTACCTATAGCAGGTCTTAGTTTCTCGGAATTTCTTTTTTATTTAATTTTTTATCCCTTAGATTAGATTATGGCATTTTTAAACATAAAATGTTCGCTTCATTGTCAATATTTTTTTTTATTTTATATTAGCGAGATCAGCATCTAGTGACGCAGTTTTTTCTGTCGTCGCTAAATACTTTAGTGACGAGAGTTTTAGAGACGCCATTATGGTGTTGCTAAGGTGTCGCTAAAAAGCTTAGTGACGCTAATTTTGCATTGTTAATTATTAAATTCTTGTTGTGATATAAATATATATATATATATATATATATATATATATATATATATATTTATGGTATTCGCTGTACTGAGGGTTAAAATTCCTAATTTTTCTCTTTTTCTTTTTCTTTTTGTATTTTTACTTTCCTTACAACATCTACAAAATGTGATAGACTTCTCGAGGGAATGAATTGCCTCATGAAAAGTTGAGTGGAACATCCTAAGAAGATTGAGAAATTTTCCTCTCACAATTATATATATGTGCATTGTTGGTTGAAAATGTGTTTACATGAAGTTGCATTATAGTTTAGGCAGATGTAGGTACTTTGAAACCTGGAATTAGTGACAAATTGTCCATTTTGTACCATCAACTATAATTTGTAACAGCTGTAAAATGGGCATAGAAAACGGTTGCTGATTATGAAAATTCACAATTAGATAGTTTACATAAGCTGATTTTTCCAAAAGGAAAAAAAATAGTAAATCTGGAAAACTAATTAAGGTAACGTCACTAAAAATGGCAAATATTTGATCATTCCTACTGAATTAAATAGGCCACCAATTAAATCCTCCCATCAGACCGATTTCTTCAATTGGAAAATTGAAAAATCAGTGCATTGGAGAAAATCACTTGACGTAATCCATGACATGTTTTATTGGCTCAAAATCTGAGGCATTGCCAGGAAATTTTATGCAAAAATGCTATAGCTAGGAACTCGTATATTGGTGTGAGAGTAAACCTCCCCAATACCCATATAGATCAACTGGAGTGAAATAATATATTCTTTTCATTTCATTTTAAATGTTTATTTTGAATTTTTTTATTACATTTTAACAAATTTTTATTTAAAAAATCACGGAGTAATTAATCCATATTTTGTAATTCATCTTTTTCTACTGAAATTACAATATCTTTTTTTTTTTATTAATATTATGAATTGATAAAAGCATATTAAAGTAAACTGTAATTAAAAATTTTTAAATTGATAAAAAAATACAATAGATATCCAACGGAAAAAAACAGTGAAATATTAATTTTTTTTTGAAGTTATCCCTAAATTTTTTATGCTAATTAAGCTAATGATTTAAGTCGGGATGGCCAATTTGACGATGACGCCATGAAGATCATTGCATTTGCTGCTGTTTCTAGGAAACATACCTATTCAGAGACTTTCCACTTATTAGACAAAAAGACTTTCCACTTCTTTGGGAAAGAATCACCCAAATAAATACAAGTCACGTGCTATCTCACGTGCCTTTGACAAACTAACTACAAGAAAATTGCCATTTACCGACGAAAATATCGTCACTAAAGTAAAAAATATAGTGTTCTAATTTTGATCATTGCAAAATATTTAGCGACGGATTCACAATCAGTAGCTAACTTTAGCGACAGTTTCAGTTGCTTAAATGTGGCCGCAGCAGCTGATAAAAGGCAACAACAAATTTGTGACAGAAAAATCTGGCTTAATCCATTATTTAAGATGAACATTTAGAGATTGATTTATCGGTTTCTAATCCCTATGTTTTATTTCCTTAACTTGTAATATTTTATAATTTAACTTAATTTTTTAGTTTTAAATTTTAATCAGATGAAATGCAAATATCTTTTTTAAAAGAAATGATGAAAAATATTAAAATATTTTAGAAATTAACATTTAAATTTAAATTTCAAAACCTAATAAATACCTAATAATTAAAAATTTTATAAAATTGTTACATGTCATCAAACTAAGATGGGTCTTTCCAAGGAGATTACTAAATTCTAGCTAGAACAAATCATTTCTATTATGTGTTGTCACATCTCTCGAAACTCGTGAGCACATTTCTTTGCGAAACTCTTCTCAAAACTCCGTGCTCATCTATTTTCGTATTTGCTACTTCTATGAGTCTAGTATAATCTGAACCTCCTATTGCATATCTTGCATAATATTAGCACAAAACTACTCCGCATTAACTGAATAAATTGATTAATAAGTTTTGGAATACCAATAGCAACATTAACCAAATAAATTTTAGTCACTCAAATAAATTTCTTAATTATAATATTACAAGTTGCAAGAATGCATTCATTAATAAAAATTTATAATTCTAATATATATCAACTTGATTGGAGATAGTAAGCACAGTAGCATCTGACCCTTGGAACAGGTAAATGCGTCAGTCGGTCTCACCTAACTTTCTCTTGAATTTTTCTTTCGTATTCATGAATTAATATATATATATATATATATATATATATATATTCCCATCCAGAGAAATTATTATTTTTATAAAAAATTTGGGTGTCAGAATGCATAATTTCACTTTCAGAGCTAACCCCAATTTGCATAGTGTCATCAAATAATTTTGTAGGAAAATGCCACCACTGGAAATAGATTTCTGATAGAGAACGACAAAGAAACTTTACCACTTAAAGAAAAAAAGAAACGTTACCTTTTGGCTGCCATTACAAGGCCTTTAAGCCTTGGCTTTTTCTCTGATTCATCATTTATCACCTGTCATATTCAGATCAAGAACAAAAAATTAGCAAATGATCAGGTGTAAGGGTAGAATAAAAATTTTCAAGATTGAAGAAATAATTCATAATCTATTAGCTTTAAATTGAATACCTGAGTGATCATATTAGAAACTTGAGTCCAGTGAAAGGCAAAGTGAGGATGCATCTCTCAAATTCTTCTATCAGTTTCCCATACAAAGATTCAGCTTCAGGTTCATCAGCAATATATACCAATATTAACCAAATAAATTTTCTCAAATTCTTCTACCAACAACAACATTAACCAAATAAATTCATACTACTCTACCACTTAGTTATGCAAATCTTTGAAGACATGGCAAAGATAAGAGAGCATAAACAACAAATTACATAATTGTTTAGCATTTAGTGAAGAGTATAATCATCAAATCCTGTTGCGTCCACAGCCCATCAATACATATGCAAGACGTTCATAAATTATCAACATATTTTTCTTTTTATCTAAAAAATTCAATATCTCTTCCAGCCCAGTAGCTATAGATTAATATAAATTCAATATATGTAGCACTCCATGCTTCGTTATTATTAATTATATGCATAATAAAACTTAATTCCTTCCTTTTAAAATTATAATAATTAATGAATTGATGAAAATAAAGAGTACTGATTTCTTTTCAATTATATATGTAATTAATTAATGATAGAAGATACAAAATGCATGGACTGGTCCAAAAGAATTGTAATGATCAGTCAAAGTAACACTTATTAGAGTAACACTTATTGGAGTTGCATAAGATCTGACTAGCATACGAGGCTAGGAAAGGAAGACATGCATCTAAATACAAACATATCATTTACAAATCAATTAATGTTGTGATTTTTTATATATATATATATGTTTCTCAAGGTGCAGCTCATGAAATAACCCCATCATTTAATTGTTTCCAGTTTAGCTGAGCCACCTGTCCCTCGCGTGTCCCTCGAGGTTCAGCTATAATTTTTTTTTTGTATGATTCTCTCATATCTATGGCAAGAATTACCCTCCACTTGACGTTCAATTTTGTTGAAATGTGTCAATCCCACATCGGAAAAATATTCTTTTTCCACAATAGCATTAGCTTATAAAAAGATTTCATCTCATTCTTAACAATTCATCTCAAATATCAATCCCTCTAGTTCTAAAACTGATTGTATTTTTTCACTATCTTGTAATATTTCACTTTGTAATATTTCTTTAAAATAGTGGAATATTATTTTAGTAGTGTCCAATGACGTAGACATAATTGGCCGAACCTCGTTAAATTCTGGTGTTCTCTTTATTGTCTATTTAGTAGCTATTGTTGGGTCGTTTACTTTGTGATATATTGTGCTTTAAATTATCTGAAAAAAATTCTATCATCAAGACTTTAACAGTCTAAGGAAATTGATTTTTAAGGGAGACCATTTGTGACTCCACCAACTACCTGAGAATTTTTCTTTGTCTTAATTTTGATACAATTATTCACTTTAGTGGAAACTAACCCGATTTTCACAACAATTGGTATCAGAGCCAAGGTTTCTGAGTTATATGCTCTGTGGTTGCGGCGTAAGCTGATCTTCCACATTAGAAAGTTTTCCTTGGATTCTTTGGTATTCTGCATTTGATAGCTATTAAATATTATTGAAGAAGAAATGACAAGAGACGGACAAAAATCCACGATGGGCACAACAATTGCAGTGGAGATTTTTGATGGTACAGGCCATTTCGGCATGTGGCAAGGTGAAGTTCTAGACGTCTTATTTCAGCAAGACTTAGACATTGCCATTGAGGGAGAAAAGCCAGAAGGTGCAGATGAGAAGGAATGGAAGACAATCAATCGTTTGGCATGTCGTATAATTCGATCGTGTCTGTCTAGAGAGTAGAAGTATGCCTTTTGTAAAGAAACTTTTGCAAGTAAATTGTGGAAGACACTGGAGGAAAAATTCTGGAAAAAGAGCAGTCAAAATAAACTTCATATGAAGAAAAGGCTGTTCAGATTTACATATGTTCCTGGTACCACGATGAATGATCACATCACCAATTTCAATCAACTTGTAGCAGATCTGATGAACTTGGATGTGACGTTTGAAGATGAAGATTTGGCCCTAATGTTGTTGGGATCCATTCCTGAGGAGTTTGAGTTTCTAGAAACTACTCTACTCCATGGAAAAGCTGAGGTGTCTCTTAGTGAAGTATGTGTTGCACTATACAGCTATAATTGAGAAGAAAGGATAACAAGGATAGCACCAGTGGAGCAGCAGAAGCTTTGATAGTAAGAGGTCATTCGAAAAATAAAAACAGGGGAAAGAAAGATAGATCAAAGTCCAGAGTGAGCAAAGATGAATGTGCCTTTTGTCAAGAAAATGGGCACTGGAAGAAAGATTGTCTTAAGTTGAGAAGCAAATCTGGCAAAGGCAAGGCTGTTGCAGATTCAAATATAGTTGAATGTGATGATTCAGATTTTTCATTAGTATTGATGCCATCAATAAGCAGTTCGACTGCTTGGATCCGGGATTCAGGCTGTAGCCACCATGTGTCCCAATCGGGAATGGTTATTCGATTTTAAAGAAATTAAAGGTGGAGTTGTCTATACAGCAAATGACAGTCCTTACAAAACAACTGGAATTGGTTCAGCCTAGTTGAGGAATCGAGATGGATCAATCAGAACTCTGACAGACGTAAGATGTGTGCCCAGTCTGACGAAAAACCTCATTTCTATAGGAATCCTTGGGAGAAAGGGTTTCACTATAATCATTAAAAATGAAGTAATGAGGGTTATATCTGGAGCACTTGTGGTGATGAAAGGAGTTCAAAGGAGCAAAAACTTGTATTACTATGAAGGCAATACAGTCATTGGAACAACATCAGCAGTTTCTAGTGATGACCAGGAGCTAGAAACAAACAGATTGTGGCATATACGCTTGGGGTATGTAGGTGAAAAATCCTTGAAACTTTTGGCAAATCAAGAATTATTGCAAGGAGTACGAACTTGCAAATTAGACTTCTGTGAGCATTGCATCAAAGGGAAGCAGACAAGAGTAAAGTTTGGCACTACAATCCATGATACCAAGGGTATTCTGGATTATGTTCACTCAAATATATGAGGTCCTTCCAAAACTGCTTCAATGTGAGGTAAACACTACTATGTTACCTTTGTTGATGACTGTTCAAGAAGAGTATAAGTGTATACAATGAAGACAAAGGATAAAGTGTTGAGAGTTTTTCTCATATGAAAGAAGATGGTAGAAACTCAGACGGGCAGAAAGATCAAGTGTCTTCGAACAGACAATGGCGGAGAGTACACAAGTGATCATTTCATAAAAGTTTGCATAAATGAAGGAATTGTTCGACATTTCACTGTTAGAAATACACCAAAACAGAATGGGGTGGCTGAACGCATGAATCGTACTCTACTGGAGAAAGTTCGGTGTATGTTGTCTAATGCTGGATTAGACAGACAGTTTTGGGTTGAGGCTGTAACATACGCATGTCACCTCATTAATTGTTTGACATCAACTGCTATCAATGGCAAAATACATTTGGAGGTGTGGTATGGAAAACCTGCTACAGATTATAATTCCTTACATGTGTTTGGTTCCACTGCATACTATCATGTTAAGGAATCGAAATTAGATCCAAGGACAAAGAAAGCTATCTTTATGGGGATATCCTCTAGTATCAAAAGATATTGACTATGGTGCCTAGAAATGAAGAAAATAATCTTTAGTAGAGATTTTACCTTTGATGAGTCTACCGTATTAACTAAGGTAATAGATGAGCAAACAGATGGTTCTCCACAGTAGGTGGAGGGAACTCCCAAACAGGTGGAGTTTGATAGAAGAAGAATTGTTGATCTAGGAATTATAAAGTCTGATAAAATTACTCCTACAGCAGAAGAGGAGATAATGGTAGAAAATGGATCAGATGAGGAAGCAGAGGTTTCAGCACAAGAACCTCCTCAGCAACTTGAGCCAATTGCACTACGAAAGCCGGAAAGAAAAATTAAGAAACCTGCTCGACTTGAAGATATGAATAATTATACATCTTCAGTAGATGATAAGATTCCTGCCACTTATTGTGAAGCTATTCAAAGCTCAGAAGAAGAAAAATGGAGAAAAGCTATGGAAGAAGAGATGCAGTCTCTTGAAAAGAATCAAACATGGAAGCTAGCAAGTCTGCCAAAGGGAAAGAAAACGATTGACTGTAAATGGATTTATGCAAAGAAAGAAGGATTTCCTAATAAGAATGATATCCGCTACAAGACAAGATTGGTAGCTAAAGGTTACCCTCAGAAGGAGGAAATTGATTATAATTAAGTGTTTTCTCCATTGTAAAACATTCCTCCATTAGAATACTATTGACCTTGGTAGCACAATTGGATCTGGAATTAGTTCAGCTGAATGTAAAAACTGCATTTTTACGTGGAGACTTAGAAGATGAATTGTACATGACTTAGCCAGAAGGATTTAAAGTTGTTGGAAAAGAAAATTTGGTGTGGAAGTTGAGCAAATTGTTGTATGGATTGAAGCAATCTCCAAGAAAGTGGTACAAATGATTTGATAAGTTTACGATAAGACAAAAATACACAAGAAGCAAATATGATAATTGTGTATATTTGTGCAAACTACGGGATGATTCCTTTATCTATCTTCTCCTTTATGTTGATGATATGCTAATAGCTTCAAAAGATGAAGGAGATATTCAGAAGTTAAAAGCTCAACTAAATCAAGAATTTGAAATGAAGGATTTAGGGGAAGCTAAGAAGATTCTCGGTATGGAGATATGCAGAGACAGAAAATTGGAGAGACTTTGTTTGACTCAGAAACAATATCTGAGAAAAGTACTAAAGTTTTTTGGGATAAATGAGAAGACAAAACCAATTAGTACTCCACTTGCTCCTCATTTTAAGCTCAGTGCATCTTTATATCCGAAAAGTGATGAAGAACGAAAATATATGTCAAAGGTTCCATATGCATATGCTATTGGTAGCTTGATGTATGCAATGGTGTGTACAAGGTCTGATATTTCACAAGTAGTTGGAGTTGTGAGCAGGTACATGCATGATCCTGACAAAGGACATTGGCAAGATATGAAATGGATTATACGGTATATTGAGAATACTGTAGATGTTGGTATAATGTTTGAGCGAGATGAAAAAATTGATCAGTATATAGTTGGATATTGCAATTCCAACTATGTAGGTGATTTAGACAAA
The DNA here is from genome assembly GCA_023653625.1 of Triadica sebifera. Taxonomy (NCBI): domain Eukaryota; kingdom Viridiplantae; phylum Streptophyta; class Magnoliopsida; order Malpighiales; family Euphorbiaceae; genus Triadica; species Triadica sebifera. The sequence goes on along the minus strand of CM042898.1, from coordinate 29,558,461 downwards.
CGTTGATCTACTACCGGTTATGTGTTCACACTTGCGAAGGCACCGATTAGTTGGAAGTCCACTTTACAGTCAACAGTTGCTTTGTCTACAACAGAGGCAGAGTACATGACAATTTTAGAAGCTGTTAAGGAGGCAATTTGACTTCAGGGGTTGTTGAATGACTTGGGAATTGGTCAGAAGCATGTCAAAGTGCATTGTGACAGTCAAAATGTTATTTTTTTAGCAAAGAATCAAGTTTATCATACAAGGACGAAGCATATCGATGTTCGATATCATTTTGTACAGAAAATTCTTGAAGATGGTGGGATACTACTTCGAAAGATTCTGACTGCTAAAAATCCCGCAGATATGGCAACAAAAATTGTGACAGGTGTCAAGTTCCAACATTGTTTGGACTTGATAAATATTCTCAGAATTTGAAATTGGACGCTTCAAAACCCATTTGGAGACATTACTGAAATTTGTAATATAAGAGTTTATAGAGTATATTGTTTGGAATTGTGAGATCGCCAAGGTGGAGATTTGTTGAAATGTGGCAATCCCACATCGGAAAGATATTCTTTTTCCACAATAGCATTAGCTTATAAAAAGATTTCATCTCCTTCTTAACAATTCATCCCAAACACCAATCCCTCTACTTCTAAGATTGGTTGTATTTTCTCTTTCACTTTGTAATATTTCTTTGAAATAGTGAATATTATTTTAGTAGTGTCCGAGGACGTAGGCATAATTGACCGAATCTCATTAAATTCTGGTGTTCTCTTTATTGTCTATTTAATAGTTATTGTCGGGTCATTTACTTTGTGATATATTGTGCTTTAAATTATCTGAGAAAAATTTTGTCACCAAGACTCTAACAGTCTAAGGAAATTGGTTTTTAAGGGAGACCATTTGTGACTTCACCAACTACCTGAAAATTTTTCTTTGTCTTAATTTTTGGCACAATTATTCACTTTGGTGGAAACTAACCCAATTTCTACAACAAATATAACATCATCCATTTTCACCATCACCCTTCTTCAAATCCTCCTCTTCCTTCTCAATCACAACTTAATTTGTACACAAATCTTCTCACTATCAACCAAAATCATCCCTATTTCCACTACCAAAATAGACCTCATTCTCCTCCTCTAAGAGAAGCCCTAATGCTTTTGAAATTAAGCCCATCAAGAAATGAGACAGAACAAGAACAAGAAGGAGAAAAAGATGAAGATCAAAAGCCTAGTTGCAATGCTATGGATGTGGAGCAAATGATTAACAAGCCCAAAGATCAAGAACAGTTATTTGGTAATTATATTCCTTTGCAATGCTACTCTATCCCAAAATATTTCGTAAATGCATAATAAAATGAAAGTATGAGCACCTAAAGAAAATACTATTTTAAACAAATTATCTTCATAAAAAAAACATCAATCAGCAATCCAAAACATGATGGCTAAAAGAAAATGCCTAAAAAGTGTCAAAATGAAAGCATACCGTGAAAAGCCGTTGTGGTCAATGTCTACAGCAAGAAACTCAAACTCAGAGACATTCATGTTTAGATCAAACACTTACTTTGCTGTCTTCCGATGTCACTTATCCACTATTGCCTCAGCCAAATATAAAAAGGTCATGCCACTGCGAGTGTTTTCCAAGATTAATCTTCTATAAAGGGAAACAACTCAATAAATATCAAGTTAATAAACATTAGACCAAAATCATATCCTACTGAAAGAAAATTCTATCCATATTTTTCCAAGATAGACCGGAGTAATAGAGAAATCAATAAATAGAAATGAACTCTCTAATATCTTCCATCTTGAGATCTGAAACTTCAAAAAATAATAAAAATATTTGCCCACCAAAAAAGCCTTAAAATTTAAGTCACTCTACAATATCCTAGAATCCCCAAATCGGCATATAACCTTATTAAGAGAACGTCTTCGAGTTAACAGGGAACCTATATAAATTAACCCTCTAGAGATTGAAATCTCCAAGAAAGTAATCTTCTTTCGGTTTTTCAGCTACCAAACAGAGATGAGAACAAAAAAAAAACAAAGAATTCGATAATCCCTAGAATCTGATGAAAATTAGGAGAAAATAAAAGAAAAAGTATGTTCAATACTAGAATAAAGAAAATGAAAAGTTATGTATATTACCTCCTGAATCATACATCAGAAACTACAAGATAAAAGGTTTATATACAAGAAAACTACCAGCTATGAAACGGTACTGTAACATAAATAAATAAGAAAGACTAAAACGGTGAGTTCAATATAAAACAAGCTCTATATATTTTCATCCCCCCCTCAAGTTGGTGCGGTGTGCAGAGTCACCAGACTCAACTTGCCACAGAAATTGTTAAAGGCAGAAGCTGGCAGTGCCTTCATGAAAATATCAGCAAGTTGTGTGGATGACGAAGTGTGATAAGGAAGAAAAAACCTGGACTTGTATTTATCATGTACCAAATGACAATCAATGTCAAGGTGCTTGGTTCTTTCATGGAAGATCGGGCTAGCAGTTATGTGAATGGCAGCTTTGTTATCACACCATAGAGGAAGTGGAAGAGAAGTAGAAATCTGGAGATTTTGAAGCAGAAAATTAATCCATTGAAGCCTACAAGTAGTAGTTTCCATACTACAATATTCCGCTTCAGCAGATGACCGAGATACCGTACTTTGTTTCTTTGTTTTCCAAGAAATCAAAGCCGATCCAAGGAATACACAAAATCCAGTAAAAGAACGACAAGTATCTCTACAGGCTGCCCAATTAGCATCATAGTATGCAAAGAGCTAGAGCTGATTGTCTCATGGATAAAAAAGTCCCTTATCAATTGTAGCTTTTAGATAAAGAAGTACATGGAGAGCAATGGTGAAATGTGAAGTTCTAGGAGATTGGACATACTGGCTTAATTGTTGCACAATAAATGTGACATCAGGACGAGTGAAGCCAATGTACAATAATCGTCCAATAAGCCTGAGGTATTGTTGTGGATTTATTAACAATGAACCTTCATCTGTAGTGATGATTGTACCTCTGCAACTGGTGTAGAAGCTGGAATACAAGTATCTAAACCAGCATCATGAATCAAGTTAAGGATATATTTCCTCTAGCAGATGAATATACCACCAAAAGACCTTGCAATCTCGACCCCAAGAAAATACTTGGCTGAGCCAAGATTTTTTATAGTAAATTCAGCATCAAGATAAGCTTTGACTTGTTCAATGGCTTTATCTGAAGTACCTGTAATCAGTACATCATCTACATACACCAAAAGAACCATGAACACATCGGACTTATGGTAAAGGAAGATACAATGATCATGTGCAGATTGGCTAAAACCATAAATCCTCAATTTTTGACAAAATTCCTCATTCCATTGTCTAGATGCTTGACGCAATCCATATAATGACCTAACAAGTTTGCAAACCTGTCCTGTGGAGGCCTGTGAGTAACCATCTTGAGGAGTCATATAGATATCTTTATCAACATATCCATGAAGAAAAGCGTTGTTAATATCAAGTTGATGAGGTGGCCAGTCTCAAGCTGCTACAATAGCCAATAGGAGCCTAACAGTGACATATTTTGCAATTGGTGAAAATACCTCAGTAAAGTCCACTCATTCAATCTGACTATATCCCTTGGCAACTAAGCATGCCTTATACCTCTCAATTGTACCATCGGGATTCAATTTCAACTTATAAACCCATTTAGAGTCAATTGGATTCTTATTGGGAGGTAATGTAGTCAATTCCCATGTGTTATTTTGCTCCAAAGCTTTGAGTTCTGCCTGCATGGCATCAACCCATTTTGGATCCTGAATAGCTTATTGATAAGTACATGGCTCTTGAATCTGAGACAAGTTAAACACAAAACACATATGTGCAAATGTGAATATACCAGTAAGTGGTTTATTAATGGTTATAGGATCAGAAGTAGTAAGATTTATAGTGAAATCTTGCAACCAGCTTGGTTGTTTAATAGGTCTATTATTTCTCCTTGTAGGTAAAAGAGAATTAGAGATACATGAATTTGTTACTGAAGTAATTGTTGATGGTTACCTATAGGCATCTACATAGAAGAAACAAAAGTAGAAGGAAAAGGAATAGGACCTGGTACAGGCGAAGAAGAATTACAAGGTTCTGTCTCGAATATAGGATAAGGTAATGAAAAATTGGAAGTAATATTTTGGTTCAAAGTCTTGAATAGGAAGATATGTTCATGGAAATCTACATCCCTAGAAATAATGATGGCATGATTTGTTATATCAAACAATTTAAAGGCCTTTAGTCCTGGTATATGACCTAAATAAATGCACTTTAGAGATCTTGGTTGAAATTTTCCTAAGAAAGGTACTAGATTCATCAAATAAGCTAGACACCCAAAGTTTCTTAAGAGATCATAGTTTGGTAGTTTGGAATAGAGTAGCTCAAAAGGTGTTTTCCATCCTAGAAGAGCAGTTGGAGTCCTATTGATTAAAAAAGTGGCATGTAATATAGACTCGCCCCAGAATTTATTTGATAATCCTGCTTGGAACAATATAGCTCTATCTACCTATAAAATGTGTCTATGTTTTCATTCTACAACCCCATTCTATTGTGGAGCGTAGATATAAGCCTTTTGATGCAATGTGCCATTAGACACCAATAATTCTTGACATTCTCTACTTAGAAATTCTCCTTCATTATCTGTTCTCAATATTTTCACCTTTGTTTTAAATAGTGTTTCCACCATCTTAAGGAATTTCCTCAATATGCCTACTGTTTGTGACTTATATCTCATCATATATACCCAAACACCCCTACTACAATCATCAACTAGTGTAAGAAAGTAATGTGCTCCATCTAAAGTAGCTTCTTTATTAGGACCCTAAATGTCAGCATACAGCAAATCAAACAAATTAGAACTTCTAGAACCACCAATAGGAAAAGAATTTCTGTTTTTTTTGCTAGAGAACAAATATCACAAGGCACATCATTAACAATACTGTCTTTATTGAAAAATTTCAAATTTGCAAGTACAATATTATAGGGATGCCCTAACCTACTATGCCAAATTTGTACCTCTTCTGTAGTTGTTTGATTGATATAATTGGTAACAAAACTAGATTGTGGCTGTGTAATTTTATTACAAGGATGACCTACGGTATTGTTATCAAGAACATACAGGTTGCCAATCATTCTTCCAAAAGCAATTACTTTGTCACTCTTCAGGTCCTGCAAAAAACAAGTTTGGTCAGTAAAAATGAGTTTAAGGTGATGTGATTTAGTTAATCTAGTCACTGATAGAAGGTTATGGTTAAAATGGGGCAAATATAGGACATTGTTTAATTGAAGCATGTTGCAAAGATTGATGTTGCCTACTGATCTAACTACAACTGTTGTTCCATTTGGCATATGTACTTTTATGATTTGGGATGTTGGGTTTAGCTCACTGAATAAATTCCTATCTGCACAAATATGATTAGATGCCTCATTGTCTATGATCCAATATGATACACTTTTACTCTCAATCTCTTACAAAGTACCTGCCAAGTCATGTACTTGAGCGAAATTCATGTAATTGTCAGCATGTATCTTATTTCCTTTAAGGTACTTGGACACTTCTTGTTTGATCATGTCAGCCACAGTCTGTTGACTTTTCCAGCCTGATGCATCTCCATCAACAGAAGCTTCATGGTCTGTTTCTGATTTGGCCAGATTGACCTGAAATTTTCCTTGTTCTCTTTGTCTCTTTTGATTGAGCTCATTGTACCATTCTGGCACACCTGTGAGCTTGAAGCAAGTGTCCTTTAAATGTCCAGGCTTCTTGCAGTAATCACAAAACTTGTCAGTGTTCTTGCTTTCTTCCTTCTTTTTATATGTATTTTTTATTACCATTATGCCTATTCATTTGTTGAGTCTTAACAAACATTGCACTTCCTTCTACCTCATGATCTAAACCCATATGAATCATTCTTTATTTTTCAACTCTCAGTATCATAAAATGTGTCTTATTTACAAAAGGTAGTGGATCCAACATCAATATTTGGCTTCTCGCTCCATCAAAATTTTCATTTAAGCCCATCAGAAATTGCATAAGCTTATTCATTGATGTAATTTCTTCCATCAACCTACCTACTCCACACTCACATTTACCACAGGTATAATGTGACATTGGCCTTAAACAATTGAGCTCGTCCCAAAGCTTTCGAAGTCTGGTATAATAGACATTCACAACAACATTTCCTTGTTTCACAGATGAAATTTCACGTTGCAATTGATACAGCTGAGGTCCATTGCACTCCTCAAAATTCTCTTCTAATTCTTTCCAAAGATCTCTAGTTGAAGCCATGTAGATGAATGACTCAGCTGTGTCTTTCTCCATTGCATTTAAAATCCAGGATATTACCATGGAGTATGCCTTGCTCCACTGATCATAGTTTTTAGATTCCTCATCAGGCCTATCTCCTCTCGATTCAATGAATCTCAATTTGTTTTTGGCCTTGAGCGCAATCCTCATGGACTGACTCCATGTTAGGTAATTAGCTCTATTCAACAAATTAGTAACCAAAATTATTCCAGGATTATCATATGAATGCAATCGTAGAGAATCAAAATCCATATTGTTCCTCATTTCATCATATTGTTGATTAGTATTTCTACGATTTTCTGTCATATCGTAGGGCAAATCAAAGCAATTGACAAGAATTAATTGAGATTACAAGAAACTCAGCACCTCGCTGAGATGAAGAAGAATGAAGGATCACGTTCTTCAAAGAAATTATAGATTTATACCTTTTCTACAACTTCTCGAATCAAAAACTAGAGCGTCTCTGATACAATGTTCAATACTAGAATCAAGAAAATGAAAGCTATGTATTACCTCCTAAATCATACATCAGAAACTACAAGATAAAAGGTTTATATACAAGAAAAATAGAGATAAGAAAACTACCAGCTATGAAACAGTACCGTAACATAAATAAATAAGAAAGATTAAAACGATGAGTTCAATATAAAACAAGCTCTATATATTTTCAAAGTATAGATTCAAAGTGATCAAATCAGACCAAAACGGAATATAAATCCCTAAAAAAGTAAATACTGAAAATGAATAAATCGAAGAGATTCAAAAATTCTAAAAGGAGAGATTCCAAATCTACCCAAAACAGAGGAAATATTTGATCCCCATTGCGAGGGAGAAGGAGCGAGAGAGAGAGAGAGAAAGAAATGGAGGGTGTTAAAAGAGACTTTGTAAAAAAATTGCAAGAGTGAGGATGCAAAGATGAAAAATTAAAATTGGAAAATAAAAACCTTTGATTTCACATCTCGAATAATCTCCTATTGAGTACTCAAGTCCTATAAATTCAAGAAATTGTCTTGAAAGTGAAAAGGAAGCATCTCAGTGGTGTGGCGTTGGGGGCATTGGGCTGCGTGCAAACGGGGGGAGAAGAGAGGCAGGGGGTTCTTGAGCCACAGGGTACGGCGCGGTTTGGATTTATCATTTAGCGACGAATTTTATTCCGTCGCTAAAACAAAACAGCATAGCCAAAGCCGCGACATCACCATTCCGTTGCCACATCTAGCAACGGACACAAATCCGTCGCTAAAGTAAAAAGCAATTTTGTTATATTTTTAGCGACGGAATATAGTCTGTAGCTTGATAGTTAAAAATTTATAAAACAAAGTTTAGCTACGGACAGTTGTTCGTTGCTAAAAACTATGAACAAAGAAATACTTTATTTTTAACAATGGACAAAATCCGTCACTAATCCAAGATTAGCGACAGACTCTAATATATCTAACAATTACTAAAAAATCATGAAAAGGCTTAGTGACTGACCCAATTCGTAGCCAATTTAGCTGGATAATGATGATGGCTATCCATTGCTATTACGCTCACACTTGACCATTTGGATGCCAACTATTGCAGCCACATTTAGCTATTGACATCAGTGACGAACACTGGTCTGTCATAGAACTTCATCTCTAATCCATCGCTAAACCTTCACTAATGTTTTTTAAATTTTTTTGTTAATGTTACTCGCATTTCCGTCGTTCATCCATTATTAATCAGCAACAAATTCAGGTCCGTTGTTATTTCAAGCTTTTCTTCTAGTTGATCATAACTGCTGAATCAAATAGCTATAAATACTCTCCCAAAGCACAAATGGAAAAGGGAAAAAAATTAATGAATTTGGAAAAAAGTTAGTCGAGTTAACATAACTGTTGATCGCTAATTATTATTGTTGATTGAAAATAACTAATTGATAATTCCTACTAATTAAATTAAATCCTCCCATTAGATCGAATTCTTCAATTGGAAAACAGAAATATTGGTGCATATGGAGAAAGTCACATCACGCAATCCATGACATGTTTTATAAATCTTTGAGGCAATGCCAGAAAATTTTGTGGAAAAATGCTATAGCTTGGAAAGTGTATATTGGTGGAAGAGTAGACCTGCCCAATACCCATTAGGTGGATTGGAGTGAACTAATGTCATTTAGATATTAAATAATATTTAATTCTAAAATCAATATTATTTAATCTACAGCCTCCCAACACTTAACAAACTGGTTAAATAGATATTATTAAGCTTGCTGTCGAACACCAAGACTTTTCCAAGTCTTTGCAAATTGACAATCTTACGTCATTCATGCAAAATTTAGTGACGTTGGGAATCGATGAGACTAATTAATCAATCCAACCACGAGGCCACTAATTTTATAAGACAAAAGCAAAGTAATCAAGAAGCTAAGTTATGATGGAGACTCTGCCAAAAAGAAATCAAAAATTATTTTTTTTACAAACTGTAAAACTAAATACAAAAATATTATAAACACAAAATAAAAATTACTGGGAATTAAATTCCTCAAAGTTCTTGCTGCTTGAATTTTTATTGGTTAAGAAAAGAAAATTAATTTTCTTATTTTTTAAAATGACAAATTGATACTCTAAAAGCGAGGCTAATTAAATTGGTCAATTAATCAATTTTGGACCTAAATATGCACAAAAATATTAAATTGAGATTTGTATTAATTATTTTATTATTTTTAGGGAAAGAACAAATTAAGGTTTTAGGTGTGAAGGTCACAAGAAGCAGCAAACATTATAATTAGAACGTTATTCATCTATATATATTTCCACTGCAAGAACCTGACAGATTTCAAAAGAAATATGTCAAAAATAATAAAATAATTATATTATAGTTTAGCCATGTAGATTCAACGCGCAATTTTTACTAATTTAAGAAATTAGTTTCTTTACGATTTATATCAAACTATAGAACTAAATTATGAGATTTTTTTGGTTGTAAATCAAGCTAATGATTTATGATAGCTCATTTTCTATAATTAATTATATCATGCCCATTATTCATATACAAATTTAGCTCTGGTAAAATATATTTTAGATTCTCCTCTGCATCTGAACTCAAAGTGATTGCTGGTTGGAATTCATTAAATGAATTAATGCGGTCTGTTATGATTGTTCATATCAAACAGAAACGAAGCTACATAGCTATTTCCTTAGTCCAACAGTCTAACTCCAAATTTAAATATATACAAGGGAAGAAAAAAGAAAGTATTCATGTTTGAGAACTGTCCAAAGACTTTACTCCACTTTTTTGACGTGCCTTTGACAAAACAATGACAAATAATAGTTGATTAATTGTCACCTCTTAATCAAATAATAAATTCTTAAATTAATGACAATTTTTTCAAAGCACATCATGAAAAAGGAAAAAAAAGTTATTGGTAAACCAATTATGAACTAGTCATGACAAAGATGAAAGGTTTTAGATTCAACATCCAATTTTTACACAAAATATATATAAAAAAAGGAAAAAGTTAGAGAATATGAAAAAAGCTATATGATGGCTGATTGCTAATTGTTATTTTGCTGATTGATCATCGATCCCTGATGTATGCAAGATGCCATAAATTTTCTCATCATATCTAATTATTCAAATGAAAAAAAAAAAGAAAAAAAACTTGGTGGATATGGAAAATACATAACGTAATCCATGACGTAATTTATTGGTCAGGATTGCTATGATAAGAAATTTTGTGGAAAAATGCCATAGCTAGGAAGTCGTATATTGATGTGAGAGAGATCTGTCCATTTTGTTAAGGGATAAGAGATAAAACTCCCAGCTTCTCTTATCTCATCAAATAGAGTTTGTTACACATGTAGATAATTGTTGTTAGTAGTTCCTTTTCACCATCTCTTGTATTCTATAAATACTCGTGTAATATATCACTTCAGATTATCAATGAAAATACAAATTCACACATTTGCCCTGAGGTTGATTAGAGTAAATTAATATATTCTTTTTATTCCAATTTAAAATGTTTTTTTAAGTTTTTTTTATGTTTAATTTTAAATCTCTATTTTAAAAATAATATAGTATTTAATATTTTTTTATTTAGGAAATTAATAAAATGATTGAAGTAAACTGGAGTAAATTAATTTAAAGACAGAAGTATTTTGTTAGTAATAATTTTTTAAAATAGTAATGCAAAATAATTTTTTAAGATTTTTTTTGTTTAATTTTAAATATCTATTTCAAAAATCAATAGAGTATTTAATATTTATTTTTTAGTTAATAATAATAAAATTATTATTTTTCATTATTAAATGGCATATTGAGTCAATTTGACTCCTTTTTAATAGAGTTGCAAACAGTGTCAAAGTTTATATTTTTTTTATGGGGTATGGTACAAAAATGCCTCTGAAGTGTACTCCAATTGGTAATATATTCCTTAACATTTTTTTTTATCAACAATACCTTTATTATTCTAATTTTAGCCAATTTTTCTTTGATTTAACAGAGTTATCCAGTCAGCATTTAGACACAGTGCTGTCAAAAACAAGCAACTCACAAAAATCAAATTGTTTTGAAAATAATTCAGCAAAACTATATTATAATCTAATTTGATCAATAATCTTTATTTAATAAAATAGGTTATTTGCAAAAAAATTAGAGTATAATTTCTTTCAAAAAAACTAGTAGAATTAGCGTTTAATTTATAAGCTAGTAGATTATTATTTTTATTTTCCGTTTTTTTTTTGCCTAATGACAGGTTATACTGGTTAATTCAAAACTCTTAGATAATTATATATAATATAATTGTTAAATTATTTAATATGTACGTACATATAATAATTGAACGTTAAATGATAAAGATAGACTTATTTATTATATTGGATTGAGATATTTAATATAATTTTTATATTATTTAATATGCATATATATTATATAATTTATTTGCATTATGTAATTAAATATATTTTACATATAGTTTTTAATTAATATAAGTATATCCTTTTATATTATTTTATATTTTCAATTACTTTTATCGAACACTTTTAATTCAATTTGCTACCATATTTTCGGTTTTTAAATTATCAACTTGCAATTAGATTATCAGTTAGTTTTACCAAAAAAAATTTTATGATAAGGGTTGCTGCCATTTAAAATTGCAGTGGGTAAAATATTTTACGGAAAAAAAATGCATTTTGAAAACCATAAGGCCAATTACAAAAAGGCACATTAATATGCGCAAGAAGAGTTAATTAATCCAGTGTCAATTATGAGGTGAATTTTTCTTTCGACAACAGTTCATGTGTATGGACAATCAATGCGATGTGAAATGCCATTTTTGTGAAGTACTTATGCAATCTTTGAAATCCACCGCTCCAATCGGATTGAAAGGATTTAATTTTAGAATTGAATTGATTTTCATCAACAGCTTGAAAATTAAGAAAACATTAAAAAATATCACTTTCTTTTTTTTAAAAAAAATCCAGGTAAACTTGGTAGAGTCATTAATAAAAATAACAAAATACCGAACACTTAAATTAAACAAAGTGGGAGATGGTCACCAAACATCATAGTAAATTAATTCTAATGTAGATTTGCTACGATGAATAATAGGAGGAAGACACAATTTTGACAATTTGCCCATAGTGCAAATCATGCACTTGGATGACAAGAACTTGGAAACAGACTCTAAATTATTTTCATTAATGATTTTGGACATGATTTTTGAATGAGGACGCCCTAACTTGTTATGCCAATAATCAAAGGAGAGACACGGCACATTTGTTTCCTTCACCGGTTGAGAAGGTAAGATATATAGCCTATCCTTATTTAGTCTCTGAAGTAGAATTTGCTTATCTTAGGACCATGATCTTAGTGCTTTTGAGTCATTAAAAATATAATTTCTTTATTGAATGAAATGTGTGTGATTTTCTGTTCAAATAAAACTAATCCTCTGCTGTTCTAATTTCTTTCTTCTTTGATATTATAACAGTGGTATCAGAGCCTCTTCTTAAAGGGCCTGCAACTGAGCCTAAGCCATGGAAGCTGATACAAGTTTTTCAACTATTACACCAACAGTGTTCAATGGTTCAAACTATCAAATGTGGGCTATTCAAATGGAAACCTACTTGGAAGCTCTTGATTTATGGGAAGCAGTAGAAGAAGATTATGAAATCCCTACTCTTCCAGCCAATCCAACCATGGCACAAATAAAAACTTACAAGGAGAAGAAAATGAAGAAGTCAAAAGCAAAAGCATCATTATTTATAGCTGTCTCTCCAACCATATTCACTAGAATCATGTCTCTAAAATCAGCAAATGAGATATGAGATTACTTAAAAAAAGGAATATGAAGGAGATGAGAGAATAAAAAGCATGAAAGTATTAAATCTTATCAGGGAATTTGAATTATTGAGGATGAAAGAATCTGAAACTATCAAAGACTATTCAGAAAAGCTGCTGGAAATAGTAAATAGGGTCAGATTGCTTGGAATTGAATTCTCAGATTCCAGAATTATTGAGAAGATCCTTGTTTCAACCCCTAAAAAATATGAGGCCACTATTATCGCCTTGGAAAATACCAATGACTTATCAAAAATTTCACTTGTAGAACTGCTGAATGCTCTACAAACACAAGAGCAGAGGAGATTGTTTAGAGATGACACTGTGACTGAAGGGGCCCTAACTGCTAAATACCAAAATACAACTAGGAGTAAGTGGAAAAACGAAAGAAATGATGGTGAAAGTAGTGGAAGTAATGCTAGCTCAACAAATGGCAAAGGAAAGAAGGATTCTCAAAAGAAGAATTATCCACCTTGTCAATACTATGGCAAGAAAGGGCACCCACCTTTCAAATGCTGGAGAAGACCAGATGCCAAATGCACTAAGTGTAACCAAATGGGACATGAAGCAATCATCTGCAAGAATAAAAAATAGCAGAATAATGAAGGAGCAAGGGCAGTAGAAGCAGCAGATCAAAAGGAGGAAGACCATTTGTTTGTTGCCACATGTTTCTCTAGCGTGGAATCAGATGAGCACTGGCTCATTGACAATGGCTACACCAACCACATGACACACAACAAGGAGCTCTTCACAGAATTAAAAGAGGCAAACTCATCAAAAGTTCGAGTGGAAAATGGCAAACACATTGCAATCAAGGGTAAAAGTATTGTTGCTATCTCAACTTGATATGGTACAAAGTACATTTCTAATGTTCTATATGTACCTGGGATAGATAAAAATCAGTTAAGTGTTGGCCAGCTTATTGAAAGTGGAAATAGAGTAGTGTTTGAGGGAGATGCATGTCTGATCCATGATGGAAATAATAGAAACCTATTTAAAATTCAAATGAGAGGGAAAAGCTTTGCTTTAAATCCTTTGGAGGAGGAGCAAACTGCATTTCCAATGAATCATAACACTAATGAGTTATGGCATAAGAGGCTAGGACACTATCATTATCTAAGGCTCATTCAAATGAAGTCTAAAGATATGTAAAAGGGCTTTCAGAACTTGATGAACAAGCTCCTAATTGCAAGGTTTGTCATTATGGCAAGCAACACATAAAACCTTTCCCTAAATCAGCTTGGAAAGCCATTAGAAAGCTTTAACTTGTGCACACAGATGTTGTTGGCCCTCAAAGGACTCCTTCCTTAAATGGAAGCCTTTACTACATCATTTTCATTGATGATCTCACTAGAATGTGTTGGATCTACTTCTTAAAGTATAAGTCTGAGGTGACTAAAGTCTTCTGGAAATTTAAGGCTTAAGTTGAAAATGAAAGCAACTGTAAGATTCAAGCAGTCAGATCAGACATGGCAAAAAGTATACCTGTGCCACTTTTAACAACTTCTGTGAAGAGGCAGGAATTCATCATCAATTAACAACACCTTACTCTCCATAACAAAATTGAGTGAGTGAGAGAAGGAATAGATATATTCTTGACATGACCAGATGCATGTTACATGACAAGAATCTACCAAAAAGGCTCTGGGCAGAGGCGGTAAACACTGCTGTATTCTTGCAAAACAGACTCCCTACTAGAGCAGTTGAACACATAACACCATTTGAGGCATGGTATGGCTACAAACCTTCCTTAAATTTTCTTAAAGTATATGGTTGTTTGTGCTTCACCTATGTCCCACAGATAAATAAGGATAAGTTGGATAAAAGAGCTCTTCCTGGAGTTTTTGTTGGGTACAACTCAATTGCCAAAAGCCTACAGAGTTTTTCAGCCACAAAATGCAAAAATAATCATAAGTAGAGATGTGCAATTTATGGAAGATGAAGAATGGGATTGGGATACTAAGAATCAAGTGAAGTCAAGAAAACAAGATTTCAGACTTACAAATTTCATCTCTGCAAATCAAGACTATGAAGGCTGGGAAACAAATGTGGTTGATGATAGACCTAGTAGAGGCACAAGATCACTATAAGACATCTATCAAAGATGTAATGTGATAGTGTGTGAGCCTACTTGTTTTGAGGAGGCAAATCTAAGTGAAAAATGGAGATCTGCAATGAAAGAGGAGTTATTTATGATTGAGAAAAATGCCACATGTGAGTTAGTTGAAAGACTTAAAATATAAAGATAATTGGTGTGAAATAGGTGTATAGAAAAAAATTGAATGCTGATGGCTCCATCAATAAGCACAAAGCCACATTGGTGGTGAAAGGCTTTGCACAGATTCCAGGTGTGGATTATTCAGACACTTTTACTCAAGTGGCTAGGTTGGATGTAATTAGGCTTCTACTTGCTATTGCAACTCAATTAATTGGAAAATGTATCAACTTGATGTGAAATCGACCTTCTTGAATGGTTTTTTGCATGAAGAAATATATGTTGAGCAACCTGAAGGCTATGAAAGAAAAGGAGAAGAGGATAAGGTCTATCTTTTGAAAAAGGCACTTTATGGCCTAAAACAGGCTCCTAGAGCCTGGTATAGTAGAATTAATGAGCATCTTAAGGGCCTAGGTTTTTCTAAAAGTCTCTCAGAGTCATCAATATATGTAAAGCAATTTGGAGTTGATATTTTAATCATATCACTGTATGTTGATGACCTGCTAGAAACTAGAAGCAAGGTCAGACTTGTCCAAGAGTTCAAACAGGAGATGATGGAGTTTTTTTAGATGACTGACTTGGGATTGATGACTTTCTTCTTGGGAATGGAAATAAGGCAGAAAGAACATGAAATATTTATATGTCAGAGAAAGTATGAAAAAGAGATATTGAAGAAATTCCAACTTGATGAATGCAAAGGCATGAATACACCCATGAATGTTAAAGAGAAGCTAAGGAAGGAAGATGAGACAAAAAAATTGATCAAGCTCAATTCAAGAGCCTAATTGGTTGCTTAATGTATCTAACTGCAACTAGACCTGATATCTTGAATTCAGTAAGTATCTTGTCCCATTTCATGCATTGTGCAAGTGAAGAACATCTTAGAGCAGCAAAAAGAGTGCTAAGTATGTCAAAAAAACTAGCAGTTTTGGTGTCAAGTTTCAAAGAAGTAGTGAGTTCAAGTTACTTGGATTTTCAGATAGTGACTAGGTGGATCAATTGATGACTTTAAAAGCACCTCAAGCTACTGTTTTTCCTTGGGTTCAGGTGTCTTCTCATGGCTGAGAAAATTTTTGACATATCTTAATCTAGAATATGAGGGAAGCTCTGAGATTTTTGTTGATAACCAAGCTTCTATTACAATCTCAAAGAACCCTGTGTTTCATGGCAAGACCAAGTACTTCAACATCCAGTTGTTTTTTCTAAGGGAAATTCAAAAGGAAGGTACTATTGTTCTAGTTCATTGCAAAACAGATGAACAAGTTGCTGACATACTGACAAAGCCATTACCAGTTAGTAAATTTGAAACTTTAAGAGAAAAATTCAGTGTTTGCAGTACCTAAACAAGGAGGAGTGTGAGCTGATGTGTTTAGGTCTGCTTATGTGTCATCCATTTGTCATTTATATGCTTCAGTTATTTTTAGTTGTTGAATGTGTTAAGTTAGTTCCAGATTTAATGGGATTTAATTGTGTTTTATGTTGTGATCAGGGCATTATCTTAGGACCATGATCTTAGTGCTTTTGAGTCATTAAAAATGTAATTTCTCTATTGAATGAAGTGTGTGTGATTTTCTGTTCAAATAAAACTAATCCTCTGCTAAGTTCTAATTTCTTTCTTCTTTAATATTATAACAGACTGCAACTAGCTTATCTATAAACACAACAAGTATTGTGAAATCATTAAATCATTTTTCTTAAGCTTCTATAGTTCAATATGGAGTTGTAATTGCCTGTTGTGAACAGAGCGAAAGGAATTGGCTAAGAAAAACTAATCTTCAAAAGGGGATGTTATGCCAATAACGTATGGAAAAACTACTTCAGATAAAGAAGAGAGCAACCAACAAAGAAGCATTTGGTCCTTTTGGAACTAAGTCTAATAGACCATATTAGGAATGGTTTCTTCAGGTTTGTTGGGATATAGTAGTGACTTAGATGGTGTTAGGTTAAAAGCATCAACATACCCCATCAGATTTTGATAATTGAAAACTGGTAAGAATTGTATTTTTCGAACAAGATAGTTTTTATTTGTGTTTAATGGAGAAAGTATATGTGATAAGATGTGGTAATTGGCTTTTGGGTAGATGGAATTGTTATTGTGATTTAGCTTTGATACCATGTAAATATTCGATGAACATGGTATTGATGGATGAGATTTAGCCAATATACATACAGGTATGTAAAGAATGAGATAAGGATAAATGCAACACGTATAGGTAAAAAAAGATAATTTGATACAACTAAAATAACAAAATTATTTATCTCTCTACAAGGTGTTTCTCTTATTATTCCATTTAGCAATATTGTGATTACATGTTAATAATAATATAGCATTTACGAAAGCTCCTAGCTTGGGAAGAGAGTTTCTATAACAAGAAATCTAAATGCCAATGGATTCAATTGGGAGACAATAATACTAGATATTTTCACAACTTAGTGAAATAGAGGAAAGTCAGGAACACTATTAATAAGCTTGTGTTGTCTTCTAGTGGGGAGTGTACTGATTCTCAAGGTATTAAGAGGGAACTTCTTCAATTCTATGAGAATTTCTTAGGCTCCACTACTAGTAGAAGGGATTAAGTGCTACCTAAGATTTTTCAAAAATGCCTTAATTTAACTAATGCTGCTTCAGTTAGTGATTCTGAGATTGAAAAGGCTATCTTCAATATTGGCATCGACAAGACCCTTAGGGCGGATGGTTTTAATAGTTATTTCTACAAAAAGTGTCAGTCTATTGTTGGTTATAATGTTTGTAAAGTTGTTAAGGAGTTTTTTGATTCTGGAAAACTGATAAAGCAAGCCAATTCAAATGTCATTACCTTATGCCTAAGGTAGCTGATCTCAGTACTCCCACTGATTTTAGACCCATCACTTGCAGCAATGTTTTTTATAAATATATTTCGAAGATTCTTACCAATAGGTTCCGACTTTGGGTGTGTTTGGAATTGCTGTTAGGTGTTCAAAAACTAGGTTTATAATTTTTTTGATTTAATTGACTGATTTTTTTAATTTTTTATAAACTGATTTTCTTAAACCTTTTTCTGGAAAAAACATCTATTTACCTACTTCTTTTAAAAAGCAGTTTTCAAAACTTAAAAAATTAAATTTTTTTCCCAAAAGTGTTTTTGCCAAACGAGCCCTTTGTGATTAATAAAGTTGTTGAAGCAATCAACTTTCATTCCTGGGAGAAGGATATCTGATAATATGCTTTGAGCTCATGACCTTATTAGAAACTACCATAGACAAAAAGGTAATTAACAACTGTGCCTTAAAGATTGATCTTCATGGAGCTTATGATTCTTTGAGCTGAGATTTTATTGAGGAAAACTTATATGGTTTTAATTTTCCAACTGAATTTGTAACTTGGGTTATGGCTTGCATTAGATCTAACATGTTTTCAGTCATTGTTAATGGTAGTGTGGAGGGCTTCTTCCCGAGGAAAAAAGGCTTGAGACAGAGTGGTCCAATATCACATCCATTGTTTATTCTTGCTTTGAAGTACTTTTCTAGATCTTTGTAGAAACTCACAAAGGTTGGTTTCAACTATCACAAGGGTTGTAAATCTATAAAACTCACTCACCTTTGCTTTGCTGATTATCTCTTTATTTTATGCCATGGATTCATTCTATTAGGATAATCCGTTTAGGTCTCACTCACCTTACTCTTGTTTCTGGCATTAAACCTAATCCTGCAAAAAGCTCTATTTTCTTTAATGGGGTGGATTACAATGTAAGGTAAGAAATCCTTCAAGTATTGCATTTCCAATAAGAAAAACTTCTGGTGAAGTATCTTGGACTTCCTTTTGTCTCTACAAGGCTTTCAAAGGTTGATTGTGATGTGTTGATTAGGAGGATAACCTCTAGATTGGAGTCCTAGTCTATTCGGTGTTTATTCTTGTAGGTAGACTACAACTTATTAATGATGTTCTTCTTACTATGATCTCTTACTGGTGTAGAATATTCATCCTTTCTAAGGCTATTATTCAAGGTGTTGAAGCCATTTGCAGGGACTTCCTATAGAAAGGCATAGGGTTTAATAGGAAAGCTGGTCTAGTAGCATGAGAAATTGTTTGCTTCACTAAGAAATCTGGTGGCCTAAATGTGAAGAACTTATATTGTTGGAAGCACAAGGTTTTTTCTAAATACATATGGGGATTTGTGAATGCTAAAAACACTCTTTGGGCTACTAGGTTTCTATTAATAATCTCAAGAGGTTGAGTTTTGGGGGCATTTTCAAACCTCATGACCTAAGCTGGAGTTGATAGGAATGCTACAGTATGTGAGGTTTACCGAGATGGTTTATGGAGATTCCTTCAACCTTTGGTTATGCATACTGCTGATATTTGGACTTATGTCTCTTCTCATTATTCTTCTTTGGGGACATGTGACGATGCTATCAAATGGAAATTGGAAAGATCTGGGTCTTTCTTTGTTGCCAGCACTTATAATGCATTATTTGTTAACCAATAACCTGTTGTTTGGTATATATTACTTTGGTTCCCTCAACAAATTTCCAGGTTTGCTTTTATTACTTGTCTAACTTTGAACGGTAGATTGCAGACGAGAGATAAGTTGTTTAGATGGCATTATTGTGATTCTAATAGTTTTGTTCTTCGTAATACTGAGTTGGAGACTATTAGCTATCTATTCTTTGATTGTGTTTTTTTTCTAGGCAAGTTTGGAATATTGTCTTAAATACATGTGGCATCCCTAGACCTGCTTTCCCTTAGAAGCGTGAGGTTTGTTGGTTGTGTTGTGGAAATCGGGTTAGTTTCCACCAAAGTGAATAATTGTGCCAAAAATTAAGACAAAGAAAAATTTCCAGATAGTTGGTGGAGTCACAAATGGTCTCCCTTAAAAACCAACTTCCTTAGACTCTTAGAGTCTTGGTGACAGAATTTTTCTCAGATAATTTAAAGCACAATATATCACAAAGTAAAAGACCCGACAATAGCTATTAAATAGAAATAAAAAGAACACCATAATTTAACGAGGTTCGGCCAATTATGCCTACGTCCTCGGACACTACTAAAATAATATTTCACTATTTCAAAGAAATATTACAAAGTGAAATATTACAAGAGAGAGGAAAAATACAACCAATCTTAGAAGTAGAGGGATTGATATTTTTGGGATGAATTGTTAAGAGGGGATGAAGCCCTTTTATAACCTAATGCTATGGTGGAAAAATCTTCTCTTTCCGATGTGGGATTGCCACATTTCAACAAATCTCCACCTTGACAATCTCACAATTCCAAACAAACATTCTTTAAACTCTTATATTACAAATTTCAGTAATGTCTCCAAATGCGCTTCGAAGCACCCAATTTCAAATTTTGAGAACATTTATCAAGTCCAAGCAATGTTGGAACTTGATACCTATCACAACTTTTGTTGCCATATCTGCGGGATTTTCAGCAGTCAAAATCTTCTGAAAAAGTATCCGACCATCTTCAAGAATTTCCCGTACAAAATGATATCGAACATCGATATGCTTCGTCCTTGTATGATAAACTTGATTCTTTGCCAAACAAATAACACTTTGACTGTCACAATGCACTTTGACATGCTTCTGACCAATTCCCAAGTCATTCAACAATCCCTGAAGCCAAATTGCCTCCTTAACAGCTTCTGAAACTGCCATATACTATGCCTCTGTTGTAGACAAAACAACTGTTGACTGTAAGGTGGACTTCCAACTAACCGGTAGTAGATCGACGTTTGTCTAAATCACCTGCATAGTCGGAATCACAATATCCAACTATATACTAACCATTTTTCTCATCCCGCTCAAACATTATACCAACATCTACAGTATTCTGAATATACCGCAGAATCCATTTCACAACTTGCCAATGTCCTTTGCCAGGATCATGCATGTACCTGCTCACAACTCCGACTGCTTGTGAAATGTCAGGCCTTGTACACACCATTGCATACATCAAGCTACCAATAACATTTGCATATGGAACCTTTGACATATATTCTCGTTCTTCATCACTTTTTGGAGATAAAGATGCACTGAGTTTAAAATGATGAGCAAGTGGAGTACTAACTGGTTTTGTCTTCTCATTTATCCCAAAACGCTTTAGTACTTTTCTTAGATATTGTTTCTGAGTCAAACAAAGTCTCCCCAATTTTTTGTCTCTGCATATCTCCATACCGAGAATCTTCTTAGCTTCCCCTAAATCCTTCATTTCAAATTCCTGATTTAGTTGAGCTTTTAACTTCTGAATCTCTCCTCCATCTTTTGAAGCTATCATCATATCATCAACATAAAAGAGAAGATAGATAAAGGAATCATCCTGTAGCTTGCATAAATATACACAATGATCATATTTGCTTCTTGTGTATTTCTGCCTTATCATAAACTTGTCAAATCGTTTGTACCACTGTCTTGGAGATTGCTTCAATCCATACAACGATTTGCTCAACTTGCACGCCAAATTTTCTTTTCCAGCAATTTTAAATCCTTCTGGCTGAGTCATGTAGATTTCTTCTTCTAAGTCTTCATGTAAAAATGCAGTTTTTACATCCAGCTGAACTAGTTCCAGATCAAATTGTGCTACTAAGGCTAACAGTATTCTAATGGAGGAATGTTTTACAACTGGAGAAAACACTTCATTATAATCCATTCCCTCCTTCTGAGCGTAGCCTTTAGCTACCAATCTTGCCTTGTAGCGGATATCATTCTTATCAGGAAAGTTGTCTTTCTTTGCATAAACCCATTTACATTTCTTTCCCTTTGGCAGACTTGCTAGCTTCCATATCTGATTCTTTTCAAGGGACTGCATCTCTTCTTTCATAGCCTTTCTCCACTTTTCTTCTTCTGAGCTTTGAATAGCTTCACAATAAGTGGAAGGAATCTCATCATCTACTGAAGATGTATAATTAGTCATATCTTCAAGTCGAGCAGGTTTCTTAATATTCCTTTTCGGCTTTCGTAGTGCAATTGGCTCAAGTTGCTGAGGAGGTTCTTGTGCTGAAACCTCTTATTCCTCATCTGATCCATTTTCTACCATTATCTCCTCTTCTGCCGTAGGAGTAATTTTATCAGACTTTACAATTGCTGGATCAATAATTATTCTTCTATCAAACTCCACCTGTTTGGGAGTTTCCTCCACCTGCTGTGGAGAACCATCTGTCTGCTCCTTTGTTACCTTTAATATGGTAGACTCATCAAATGTAACATCTCTACTAAAGATTATTTTCTTCGTCTCTAGGCACCATAGTCGATATCATTTGATACCAGAGGATATTCCCATAAAGATAGCTTTCTTTGCCCATGAATCTAACTTCGATTCCTTAACATGATAGTATGTAGTAGAACCAAACACATGTAAGGAATTATAATTTGTAGCAGGTTTTCCATACCACACCTCCAAAGGTGTTTTGCCATTGATAGCAGTTGATGGCAAACGATTAATGAGATGACATGCATATGTTACAGCCTCAGCCCAAAACTGTCTGCCTAATCTAGCATTAGACAACATACACCGAACTTTCTCTAGTAGAGTTCGGTTCATGCGTTCAGCCACCCCATTCTGTTGTGGTGTATTTCTGATAGTGAAATGTCGAACAATTCCTCCATTTATGCAAACTTTCATGAATAGATCACTTGTATACTCTCCGCCATTGTCTGTTCGAAGACACTTGATCTTTCTGCCTGCCTGAGTTTCTACCATCTTCTTCCAGATGAGAAAAACTCCCAACACTTCATCCTTTGTCTTCATTATATACACCCATACTCTTCTTGAACAATCATCAACAAAGGTAACATAGTAGTGTTTACCTCCCATTGAAGCAGTTTTGGAAGGACCCTATACATCTGAGTGAACATAATCCAGAATACCCTTGGTATCATGGATTGCAGTGCCAAACTTCACTCTCGTCTGCTTTCATTTGATGCAATGTTCACAAAAGTTTAATTTGCAGGTTCACACTCCTTGCAATAATCCTTGATTCGCCAGAAGTTTCAAGAATTTTTTGCCTGCATGCCCCAAGCGCATATGCCACAATATGGTTGTTTCTAGCTCGTGGTCATCACTAGAAACTGTTGCTGTTGTTCCAACAACTGTATTGCCTTCATAGTAATACAAGTTGTTGCTCTTTTGAACTCCTTTCATCACCACAAGTGCTCCAGATATAATCTTCATTATTTCATTTTTAATGATTATAGTGAAACCCTTTCTTCCAAGGATTCCTATAGAAATAAGATTTTTCGTCAGACTGGGCACATATCTTACATCTGTCAGAGTTTTGATTGATCCATCTCGATTTCTCAACTGGATTGAACCAATTGTAATTGTTTTGCAAGGGCTGTCATTTGCTGTATAAACAACTCCACCTTCAATTTCTTTAAAATTGAAAAACCATTCCCGATTGGGACACATATGGTGGTTACAGCTTGAATCTAGAATCCAAACAGTCGAACTGCTTATTGATGGCATCAATGCTAATAAAAAATCTGAATCATCACATTCAGCTACATTTGAATCTGCAATAGCTTGCCTTTGCCAGATTTGCTTCTCAACTTAGGACAATCTTTCTTCTAGTGCCCCTTTTCTCGACAAAAGACACATTCATCTTTGCCCACTCTGGACTTTGATCTATCTTTCTTTCCCCTATTTTTATTTTTTGAACGACCTCTTACTATCAAAGCTTCTGCTGCTCCACTAGTGCTATCCTTCTTGTCTTTTCTTCCTTCTCAATTCATAGCTGTATAGTGCAGCACATACTTCACTAAGAGACACCTCAGCTTTCCCATGGAGTAGAGTAGTTTCTAGAAACTCAAACTCCTCAGGAAGGGATCCCAACAGCATTAGGGTCAAATCTCCATCTTCAAATGTCACATCCAAGTTCATCAGATCTGCTACAAGTTGATTGAAATTGGTGATATGATCATTCATCGTGGTACCAGGAACATATGTGAATCTGAACAACCTTTTCTTCATATCAAGCTTATTTTGACTGCTCTTTTTCAAGAATTTTTCCTCCAGTGCCTTCCACAATTTACTTGCAGAAGTTTCTTTAGAAAAGACATACTTCTGCTCTCTGGACAAGCACGATCAAATTGTACCACATGCCAAACGATTGATTGTCTTCCATTCCTTCTCATCTGCACCTTCTGGCTTTTCTCCCTCAATGGCAATGTCTAAGCCTTGCTGAAATAAGGCGTCTAGAACTTCACCTTGCCACATGCCAAAATGGCTTGTACCATCAAAAATCTTCACTGCAATTCTCGTATTTGTCACAGCAGTTCTCACCAAAATTGATGAAGTAGAAGCTGTTGTGTCCGTTGTGGATTTTTGTCCGTCTCTTGCCATTTCCTCTTTAAGACTATTTAATAGCTTTCAAATGCGGAATACCCAAGAATCCAAGGAAACCTTTCTGATGTGGAATATCAACTTACGCCGCAACCACAGAGCATAAACTCAGTAACCTTGGCTCTGATACCAATTGTTCTGGAAATCGGGTTAGTTTCCACCAAAGTGAATAATTGTGCCAAAAATTAAGATAAGGAAAAATTCCCAAGTAGTTGGTGGAGTCACAAATGGTCTCCCTTAAAAACCAACTTCCTTAGACTTTTAGAGTCTTGATGACATAATTTTTCTCAGATAATTTAAAGCACAATATATCACAAAGTAAAAGACCCGACAATAGCTATTAAATAAAAATAAAAAGAACATCAGAATTTAATGCGGTTCGGCCAATTATGCCTACGTTCTCGGATACTACTAAAATAATATTTCACTATTTCAAAGAAATATTACAAAGTGAAATATTACAAGAGAGAGAGGAAAAATACAACCAATTT
Source organism: Triadica sebifera (assembly GCA_023653625.1). Taxonomy (NCBI): domain Eukaryota; kingdom Viridiplantae; phylum Streptophyta; class Magnoliopsida; order Malpighiales; family Euphorbiaceae; genus Triadica; species Triadica sebifera. The sequence continues at coordinate 29,533,803 of CM042898.1, read as the reverse complement.
TAGAAGTAGATGGATTAGTATTTTTGGGATGAATTGTTAAGAGGGGATGAAGTTCTTTTATAGCCTAATACTATGGTGGAAAAATCTTCTCTTTCCGATGTGGGATTGCCACATTTCAACAGGTTGAGCATAAAGGCTTCGGGGAAGACTCTAACTAGTAGAATTCGAAGGTTGGCTTTTAGTGTTATTGTTTATCACATTTGAAGTGTCTGTAATGAAATGTGTCTTCAGAATCAGGTTCCTTATGCAATCAGGATTATACAAAAAAATCAGAGAGGCCATCTTATTCAGATTCATATATAGACAAGAGGTACAATTTAGTAATAGGTACAATGTTATTCTTCAGAGCAGGCAAAATATCTTTGCTAGATAATCCTTTTTATTCTAAGCAACAACTTTGTTGTGTTTGTACTCTGGTTTGATCTTAATAAATTCCTTTTGATTGATATATATATATATAATTAACATAGCATTTATAATAAGCTAAGCGGTTGTAAGATACAAAATCAGACTACAATGGTGTTTAGTTCAGCTGATTAGGGTACACTCATTTCATGCAATTTAATTTTAATAACCCTATTTGACGGGTTGATCAATATAGAATTCTTATGTATAACTAGCGAGAAATTTTTTTTGGACTTTATATAAAGTTTACAAGACAAGCAAATTTAATACTCCTAGCTTATAAATTAATATACAAGGAGCAAAGTGTATCAAGTTGAACCAAAATTGGATGAGATTAATTTTATGGGTAATTGATGAATAATATTGGGAATAGTTGGTGAAGGAGGAGAAGCCCTGCCGGAGTGCTAAGAGCGACGATTTTAACTATAATGTTGGAGTAAATACTTTGTTGTATTCATTGTAGAATGTGTATTTATACAATAAGCATATTAGGATTAGAGTACAAATAGAATACAGCATTCCTAAATTAAAGCAACATAACTTTCTAGTCCAACATAACTTCTTATATTACTACTGACTGCAGCGGTAATGGGGTTAGAGGCGTGTCATTCCTAGTAAGAAAATTAGGGTAAAAAATTCTTAGGTGGTTAAATCTCTTATGATATTAATGCCACAAATTTAAGAATGGAAGATTTTACTTTATTGATTGTAAGGTAAAAATTGTAAGGTACATATTTATATAAGAGTATTTTGACTAAATAAGTATATAAGTGTAACAGGAAACATATATAGAATAGGAATTTTATATAAAATAATATTTGTTATCAAGTCTTATATAAATATGTATCTAATTACAGTAAATAAAGTTATGCCTTCTATTTCTTACAATAAGGTTGGAGATAAAAAAAAAAAAAAAAGGAGTAATAATAGTAATAAATAAATGAATTTTTGGTGGGATTCACTACTCCCCACATAAACTTAAAATTAATTCTTCTAAGATGAGCTGACAATTCTATTAAATAGGACTGAAATTAACTCTATTTTAGTATTTTAGAGGTAATATTACTGAAAGAAAAAAAAAAGGATGAAAACAGTTGGGGTATAATCAAATGGGAATTGTATACCTTAATTAAATTTAAAGATGGAGGCTGAAAGAAAAAAAAAAAAAAAAAGGATGAAAACAGTTGGGGTATAATCAAATGGGAATTGTATACCTTAATTAAATTTAAAGACGGAGGCCATGGGAAATATCAGAAATAACAAATATTTGAGGGTTTAATATAAGAGTTTGGAAACAATTAGTTTTAATAAAATAAAAGTTAAAGGATATAATTTAAACAAATAAAATTTGTATAATTCATGATTTAAAATATACATTTTCTGTTAAAAGAAAATTGATAAAATATATATATATTCAATTCTTTTTTGAAATGCTTGCTTTTAAAACTATATATCACCTTGGCACTATTAAAATTAACAATAGCAATACTAGTCATAATCACTTTTATAAGTAATTGTATAATATTGATTATCCCATTTGAATTGTGAAAAGAAAAGGAAAAAAAAAATCATTATTTGAATTTTTCCTCCTTTATCAAGTAATGAAATGATGAGTATTAAGCATCAGCACCCACTTAAAAAAAAAAAAAAGGACTTTGGGTAACATGGTAATATTCCTCTTAAAACAATAATTAAAATTTACTTATGAACTACTGAAAAGACATAAATATGGCACTAAAGGGCCACCATTTAATACACATATTTATTTAGCTTATTAATTACCTTTTAAATGATGTGGAAATAGATTCTCATGACATCCATCACATCTATAAATTGGAAAAGAAGTCATTTCATTTCAAAGTCATCTCCTTCTCTTCTTTTACCCTTCTTAATTTGTAGATTTCATAGTTATCTTTTGATATATCTCAAAATTTAATATTTAGAACGAGATGTTAGGTTACATCCTTCTTCTATTAAGCATCACAACCATTGTTAAGTCCCAGTCAATCATCAAGACTCTTCCAGGCTTTGATGGAGATCTCCCCTTCAATCTTGAAACTGGGTATTTACATTAATTTATTTTTATTTTCATAATTTAGCTTAAATCTGACATCTTTTTTAATGATATATAATATTACAATTAACTATATATATATATATATATATATATACATTTTTTGCACTCAGTATGATGAACCGAAACACCCAAAAAAAAATTATAAGGTTACGTTATGTGTGTTAAAAGGTATGTAAGTGTTGGGGAGAAGGAAGAGGTGCAACTGTTCTACTACTTTTTCGAGTCAGAAAGAAATCCAAAAGAGGATCCTCTTCTTCTCTGGCTTACTGGTGGCCCTGGTTGCTCTGCCCTTATTGCTGTTCTATATCAAAATGGTGTGCTTTCCGATCTGTTTTACTTTTTATAAAAAGGAAATTTAACTGCATGCATGACACGTGTCAAACATTTGACACAACTGGGATTTTCCTTCTAAATTTAAAATGTTCAATTTGGTTTTATAATATTTCAATAAAGATAATTGTCATCAGTCCTCGCACAGAAAATTACTTTCTTTGTTCCCTTTTAACTATCTTTTGAGTAAAGTGATAACAATCCAATTTGGATTTAACTGCAGGCATACATGTTACACATTTGTCATTGAACTACAAGCATGCCTAGCATGACATATTTGAATTTTACTAGGAAAGTAAATTTTCAATTAATTTATTGTATAATTGAACTTGATTTTCTTTATTTTACTCCAGACAAAATGTTATTCCACACAAAATTAGTTAATCTATCGATATTTAATAATATTTAAAGTTTCAAATTTTAAATATTATTGATAATTATCACTTTTATACTCAATAAATGAAATTATATATATATATATATGAATTCTATTCCTTGTTAGAATTACCATATTTTCTGCTGATGAATAGTGCATCTACTTCCTGTCTTATTTACATTTTTAGGTCCATTAACTTTCAACTATACAGACACCAGTGGGGACAAGCCAGCACTTCTACCCAAACCATACTCATGGACTAAGGCGAGACTTTTTTTTCCCTTCCTAGCCAATTAATTTAATTATGAATATAAGATTTTACCGATCTTCTCTTTATTTGTTTCTTGTTTTAGTTTTGGAAAAATGTTTAAAGTTAGAGGTTTTTATTTGAAATTAGATATATTAATATGAATTTAATGTAATTCAAAGAAAATTTGATAGGTTGCAAATATGATATTTTTGGATTTGCCTGTGGGTACCGGATTCTCATATGCAAGAACTTGGAAAGGATACAGAACAGGTGATTTATCATCAGCAGCAGATGCCTATGAATTTCTTAAAAAGGTGAGTGAAGAAAGGGCTAAATAAATTTAATTTAGTTCTTATTTTTAATTAAGTTCTTAATTGACTAAGAAGGGAACAATTGATTAAGTTCTTATTTTACTAATTGTCTCTAAAATTTCTCCAATTAAATCTTTAATCATACAATTCTGAGAATGAATTTTGGAATTTATGCAGTGGCTTATGATACACCCAAAATTTCTATCAAATCCATGCTATGTTGGTAGTGATTCCTATGGCGGCATATTTGTTCCAATGATTGTTGAGGAAATATCTAATGGTAATTAATTATGCCTATAAATTTTTTAGAATATTTTGAGAAAACCAGTTGTATTAATTTAATTAATAGATTTTGTTTTTGCTCTTTAATATGCTGCAGGGAACGATAAAGCTAATAAGCCTGCAATCAATCTCAAAGTACGTAATATAGTACTTTGGGATTAATTTCTTTTTTTTTCTCACTAAACTTATACTCGAAATTTTAATTCAATTCTAACAGAAAAAATACCTAAATTTTAAGAATTTATTTCAAAAATTATATAATATTTCATCTCATATTTCCGGCATAATGTAACATTTCATTTCATATTTCAGGTGTTATATGATATTTCACTTTATCTTTCTAGCATTATGTGACATTCCACCTCATATTTTTAATTTATAATTAGTTAACACTGGTGAAACATGATTTTTAGTTAAATTCTTAAAATTCAAATATTTTTTCGTTACAGAAAATTATTTTATGACAGAATTATAATTAAAATATAAGATCGGTAACCACAAATAAAACTAATTCTAATATTTTCTTAATTTTTTACTGCTATGAAAAAAAAATTAAAGCAATAATATATCGATTTTATGCTGTGTGGTTGATTAATTGTTTTATAAAAATTAAATTTTTAGGGATTTGTATTGGGAAATCCACTAACTGATTTCAAGAACGATATTAATTCAAGAATAGAATATGCTCATCACAAGGAAATCATATCTGACAAAATTTATGAGGTAAACTATTTAGAACTTATTGTTGTGTATTTCACTCCGACTTTGGAATTTTATAATTAGGAAAACAATATTTTTTAAAAAAGAATAAATAATCTTCTGAAACGAAAGGGAATTAAGGAAAATTGCAAGGGGGAGTACATTAAGCCAGATCGAAGCAACAAATTATGCATTGAAAATCTTCAAGCTGCCAATAAGGTCAGTATAATTAACACAATTTTTCCACAATATTTATCCTCTTCTTAATTTTTTATTTTTTAATTTTATGAAAATGGAGGTCGATAAATATGAATTATAATCGAAATTTAATGATATATAGACGTTCGAGAAGATGTACTTATTCAATATATTGGAACCAAAGTGTAGAACGTGGGATCTTGGCTCTCTGCTTGGAGACAGAGATTTGCTCACAATTTTGAAATATATAGATGTTAATATGGCAGCTAAACTTCCTCTTGAGTGGTGTCGAGTAAGAATCTCTTTTAATTATATATATTATAGAAGTTAAATAATTCCATTATTATTATTATTAATTATTATTTTTTGTGTGTGCATACAGGATTATACTACAATATACTGCTATCTTTGGGCTAATGATAAGAGTATCCAAAAAGCTCTCCATGTTCGAGAGGTAATTTAATACTAATTAATTAAGATGAATGATGTAGTTTAATATTCATTTGATAAAATATTAATTTTAGCAATGTTAACGAATCAGGGAACAATAGAGTTGTGGCCGAGATGCAACATTAGCTTATGGTATGAATATGATGTTCATTATAGCAGTCATGAATATCAAAGAAGAATCTCTAAGAGAGACTACCATGCTTTAATTTTCAGGTAAAACATTTCATGTTTTGTTTGAATTAAGTTTTAATCTTGCATATGTAGAAGATGTCAATTGATTCTAAAAATTGAAAAAATATGAGGGCAAAACACTATAGAGAACAACAATTCAATTGTGGATAGAAATTTTACTTTTAAAATTCAGAAGAAACCTATTAGTTATTTGTTGAGTTGAATGTTCATAATATTGCAGCGGAGATCGTGACTTGGCCATTCCATATGTGGGAACGTATGCATGGATACAGTCCCTAGAATTGCAAATTCAAAAGAATTGGCATCCATGGTTCGTGGATGGTCAGCTTGCTGGGTTTGTTTCTATCTCTATAAAATTCCTTATTTCAAATATTTTAACAGTTTCTTTTGTTTTTATAATATCCAATCTCACTAATTAAACTATTCATAATTCTTTTTTGTATAAGGTATGCAATTTCATATTCCAAGAAGAAATACAATTTGACGTTTGCTATTGTTAAGGCAAGAACTCACTCTTTTTTCTTCATTTTTACAAACAACTAAATTTTATTCAAGTAAATTAAAGGAGATATTTAAAAACATAATTTTTATAATCTCTTTATCTTTTGGATAGGGTGGGAGTCACTCAGCTCCAGAAATAGCGCCTAAGGAATGTTTTGCAATGATTGATAGGTGGTTCTCTAATTATTCACTTTAGCAACATTGTTCTGTGTTAATTAATAGTAATTAACCGAGCATCAATATTAAGTTAAGCACAATCAATATTTGCTTACTGCTTATAAGAGTTCAATTCAGTAAAAATAGTTATATATGGTTCTATTTACTGCTTATAAATACTTGACGATGTCATATGTGCTCTTCTTTAACTAGGCCTAAAGATAGATGGCTTAAACTGGAGATTTTATCTAATGTGTACAAAAAGAAATAATTCGCTCCTTTGTGGGTCTATGAATTCAAATTTGTCTCCAGTCTAGTGAACTATAACATACTAAATGATTTTGAAAAAGAAAAATTTATGTTAATGAAGACAGTAAATTAAGTAAATTATGGCTTCAATCAATATTCACATATATAATCCAGAACCGTTAAACTTCTGGTGGGTGATTTGGATCAATCCTTTCTGCCATCTCAGACGTTAAATAGTTCTTCCAATCACCAATTTTACCTTTCCTGAAGAATGCATTGTTTTCAACTTTTACAGCCATATTGCTGGCAATATTTTTACTCTTATTCACCTCTAAATTGCTCAAATTCTCAAAACTACGCAGCTTTACAATTTTCTTCACTATTTCTTGTTTCTCTTCATCAATGGAGAAAGGGCAGCCCATGAAGTCAGCCATTTTCTTCACATTGAAAAAAGTATCATTCCTCAGGTCTCCACATTTCAGTAAAAATATTCTGTCAGGAAATTCTAAGTTTGCTTTCCAATATCCTAAAACATGATCCCAATAAGTTCCATAAAGTGAAACTCCATTACAGAATTTCTCATATGCCTCCTGGAATGAAATTATCTTTAAATCATCATACTTATCTGCGAAATTCGTCCATTGCAATACAAGAACATCCTTTGGATCCCTGAATAAATAATTAATGATCTTATAATTGGAGTTTAAAATGGATTAAGGCTAGGAAATGAATGTAACATGAGTATAAATTAATGGATTCTCAGGGTCTCTATCATCACCAAGTAAATAAATTCCATAAAGGCACAATATCATGTGGCATCTTAGGGGCAGTTAAGATCAGTATCAGAATAGTGGGTTCTTGTCAGAATGGAAAAAGCCAAGGCCTTAAGCCAAGTTGTGAAGGTTTTTGGAGAGGTGCAGAGGAAAATATCGCTGGGTTGAGGTATGAAATTTCTCTGAAGCAATATGACCCCTTTCAGAAATTTGAGTAGCACCAAAATCCTTAGTACGTGTAGAAATTTTCTGAAACTTTCCAGCTACATTCTTGTGGAAGGGTTGAGATGAAGGTTTCTGTTTCTTCTGTGGGGTTTTCAGCTGGTGATAACTTTCGGGTTACTGAAATATTCACACTATTTGAAAGGTAAAGAAGGTTCCATGGTTGAGAAAGTTCAATAGCCTTAATTTACAGTGACTAAGCAAGCAGCTACTTATATAGAGCTAATTAAGTTCCTGTTAGCTTTGTTAAGTAATGCCTTGAATCTCCTAAACACCCTACCACATAAGATAAAAGCTCACAATATAAAGTCTTGATCTAAACCTGTACGGAATTCTTTTTGTTACCTGAAGTCCTACATTGTATTGGACTTATTATCCTAATATTCTTTATGGCTCTGCTAGGTGTCCAATCTCTTATAAAATTGGAAGTGTTTTGCCGACTTATCCATTGCTTGTTAGCCAAGAAATTTTGCCCTATATATAAATCGGTTTTATGCTTATTTTTTAGTGAGTAAAAATGAGAGAATTTTTGTGAGTAATTGGGTTCTAGTGTTTTTCAGGGATGTTTTCTTGTTTTCCTTCAGATTTGTCACGAGATACGCATCACCATCTCCCTTTATTTTGCGGATTTGACATGACATTGATTCTTTCCATTTGTTGTGCCTTTCCTTTCATACTTATTAATACAATATATATACATTACTTCATATTGTTGTGATGATTCGAGAAATCTTCATGATAAAAAAATTATTCATTTATTTCTTTTCTTCATATGGTATCCGAGCCATCATGGCCTCTTCAGTAAATACCACCATTGTTTCTTCCCTTTACTCTCAAACACATCATTCCTTTGCTATCAAACTAAAATTTACAAATTACCTAGTATGAAAAACTCAATTTATTCCCTTACTAAACTATCAAAATCTAATGGGTTTTGTAGATGGGAGTAAAGCCCCTCTATCCAAGGAAATTTCTAACCTAGCTGATCCTACTTCTCTAATTTCAAATCCAGAGTTCACTGCATGGTTTGCCAAAGACCATATGTTAATGTCCTGACTATTATCCTCATATGAAGAAGTTTACTCATATGTTATTGGATTAACATTCTTTTTTCAAGTCTGGTCAGCCCTTGGCCAATCCTTTGGCTCAGTCTCCCACAACCACCAACTCCAACTGCATATTGAGATGCAAGAATTCAATCGCAACAATATGTTAGTATCTTAATATTTACAACGGGCTAAAACTTTTGCTGATGAACTTGCAGCTGCTGGATGTCCCTTTTCCAATGTTGAATTTAATGCGATTATATATCACAATATTGGACCCGAATTTCGTCTAATCATTACAGTTTTAAATCTTCGAATGAAACCAGTGTCATTTTATGAATTACATGGTCAACTAGTTGCACATGGAATTCTTTTGAAGAGTTAACAAGAACTACTCCTAGCTAATCTAGTCACTAAAATAACTCATTCACCCGTCCCTCAATCAAACTGTACTCATCTCACCTGACACCCCAACTCCTTCACTCCTCAGCGTCACCCCTGCTGTCAAATTTGTGGTTACAAAAATCACACTACCAAAGATTGTCGAAGATGTTATCAACGTCCCAGTAATGCTCCACAAGATAATTTTCTCTTATGGTTCCAATTCTTATGGTTATCTATCTTCCTCTTACATGGATTCCATGTCTTACACATCGGGTTCCAAATCACTAGCTTGGTATCCAGACACAGGTGTCACACACCACATGACACCTGTGTTGGAAATAAAATGCTCACACAAACAACTTTTATTCAAACTTAAGCAAATATTACAAAAACACTCTCACTCAACAAACAAGAAACTACAACTCACTCTTATAAAACTTTGCTTCTTCACTCACTTAGAAGCTTTTAATTTTTCTTGATGTCTAAAACTAAAATGGGGAGGGGTAATTATATTACTTAAGAACAATTCTACACCACACAAATAAATTAATCCAAAATTATAATAACCATACACCTCATTCTTCTTCATTCTTCTTCATCCTTCTAATAATATTTTAAGTTACCAAATAATTCACATGCATAATTACTACACTCTAGAAAATTCTAGGTAGATGACTTATAATTTTGGACCTTTATTATAAACTTGGACTCCAATTAGGTTTAGATTTGGGCTCCCATGATGGATCAAGTTTATAATCCAACAACTTAATCTCTCATCTCTTTCCATCAATGAATCTTACACAGGGTAAGACCAGATCATATGTTGCCAACAGTGAAGGTTTAAGTATTTCCAATATTGGTACATCAAGTATTAATTCTCCTACCAAATTATTTCACTCAAGAAATGTGTTGCATGTTTCATCACTGACCAGGTCTTTACTTTTTGTACAAAAATTTACAGCAGATAATTCTTGTTTCTTTGAATTTCACCCCACTCAATTTTTTTTTACTCAATTTTTTTTTAAGGATCAAGAAACCAAGAAAATAATATTATAGGGAGCAAGAAGCCATGACCTCTACACATTTAATCATCTGCCTCTTGCTCACAATGTAGAACAATTTTCTCTTCAAAAATGACATGCAAACCTAGGCCACCCATCAATAAATACTGTTTCAAAAATAATAAAAAAATTTCATTTGCCTTGTGATTGGTCGTTGTTAGTGTCAGGTTTTAATTGTTCCTTCTGTCGTATGGGAAAATTGGCAAAATTTCCTTTAGTTCGTGTTTCACATCAAAGCAATGAACCTTTTATTTAGACATTTGGGGTCCTACGCCTATTGTTTCATCAAATAGTTTTCGTTATATTTGTTGATGAATTTACTCGTTTTTATTGATTATTTAATTCTTTTATTGAAAGGCAATAACATAAAAAAATTAAAGCTTTATACAATGATTGGGGTGAAGAGTACTGAAAATTAAATAGTTTCTTAAATCTCAAGGTATAGCTCATCGTGTAGCTTGCCCCCATACTCATGAACAAAATGGTATTTCTGAACATAAAATTTGACATATAGTTGACACCACTCTCACTTTACTTCCTCACTCAAAAGTTCCTTTAAAATATTGGTCTTTTACTGCCAATCATGTTGTTTCATTAATTAATTGCATGCCAAGTAATGTTCTTCAAGATCAATCTCCATTTCAAAAATCACCAAATTTTCAAAATTTTAAAATTTTTGGTTGTTCCGTTTTTTCTTTTTACGTCACTATGATCAACATAAATTTGATTTTTGTTCAAAAGAGTGTGTCCATTTAGGCTTAGCCAAAAATCATTTTGAATACAATTGACTTGATCTTTCTACTGGAAAAAATTTTCAAGCAAGATTTCTCAAATTTCATGAAGATAATTTTCCTTATTTTAATTTGCCAGCTCCTCCCAATTTTCAGCAACAAAAAACATTAATTCCATGGATGACAATCGTGGAGAATCATGTCTCCTTGCCCCATAAAAAATGAATGCTTCCTTCATCCCAAATTCCATCTATATCTAATGTAAATAATTCACCAAATTCAACTAGTCAAAGTCAACCAGCCACATCATCACAGCCCGTCACCCATTCCCAATCTTTTCCCCGTTTAATGCCTTTATCATCCTTTCGTAATTTACCACACCAAATAACTAGTTATACCCGTCCTTCAAATTAAATCCAATCGGCCCCACATCTCACAAATCTCTCTTCAACCGTTACACCATCACAACCCAATCCTAGTTCACCAACTTTTCCCAATTTACTTTCCTTATCCTCCCATCCTAATTTAAATCCTATATGAACCAGCTATTTTAATCCCACAAATCTAGATTCCTTTGTCCCCCATCCCACAAATGACGTCCCCACCTCTCAACTCTCACAAACCGCCACCCAATCTCCCAATTTCCAAAATTTATCTTCATCTCAAATTTTATTTCCTTCAACAACCGATTCCAATCGGCCCCCAAATCATGACACCTCAATCCCACAAACTCAGTCATTACCTATTTTATCTAAAAATTCAACACTGCCAACCAAGCCCCACCTCTGAAACAATTATTTCAAACCAAAACGTCCCTCCACAAAATTCACCTTCCACCTCTCATGGGATTAATCTAGTGGTTGATTTAAACTCTTATCAAAGTATAGCCTCAGTACCCACTTGCACTCACTCTATGACCTTGAGATCCACCACCCTTCAAAAATGCCAACCTATTCTCACAACAAAGCATCCCATCCCTACCCCTAAACCAATTTACCTTTTAACCGAACCCACTCCATATCTTCAAGCCAAACAACACAGTGAATGGAGACAAGCAATGCAACAAGAAATGCAAGCCTTAATTTCAAATAATACATGGACTTTGGTACCTTGTCCTTCCAATAAGAACATTGTTGGTATATAATATAGATGGATTTTCAGGATTAAAAGGCTTCCAAATAGTTTTATCGAGTGATACAAAGCTCGTTTAGTTGTAAAATGTTATAATCAACAACATGGCCTTAATTATCATGAAACTTATAGTCCTGTCATTGGTGCAACCACAATTCGCACAATCATCACTTTAGCTATTTCTCATGATTGGTCCATCACACAAATTGACATATCTAATATCTTTCTTCATAGGTTTACATGTCACAACCTTTGGGATTTATTGACACCAATCATCCTGATTATGTCTGCAAATTAAATCGTTCCATTATGGGCTCAAACAAGTCTCCCGTGGCTTACCAAATTAGCTGAATTCCTTCAGCGACATCACTTTATTTGTTCCAAGGTAGACAATTCTTTATTTATTCATACTTGTGGTACTAACAAAATTTTTATTTTGGTTTATATTGATGACATCATTGTCACAAGTTCAAATTCCAAAAAATTGAAGCCATAGTCAAAGTTCTTCAAAAATGAATTTCCTTTTCGTGACCTTGGTCCTCTTCTCTTCTTCTTTGTCATTGAAGTGCTTCCTTACAAATCCGGCCTCCTCCTTTTCCAGGAAAAATATGTTCTAGATTTTTTGATAAAACCAAAATGCTAGAATCCAAGCCTTGTGCCACACCAACGATGTCTTCTCCACCATTATCAAATAGACTGGAGTGCTCTTTTCCAATGGTGAACTCTACCACCAAGTTATTGGTTCTCTACAATATGTGATATTAACCCGTCCCGACATAGCCTTTGCTGTGAACAAGCTATGTCAGTTCATGCATGCTCTAACAGATCTTCAAACACACAATTGGTCAATCTCTTTATTTTGTTCCCTCATCTAAAATTTGTTAATTTGTAATGCTTCATAGATAGCAATTGGGGAGGTTGCCTAGACGACTGCCGCTCAACAAGTGGACATTCCATCTATCTCAGCGACAACTTAATCTCATGGATGGCCACCCATTGCCCCGACCATCCACAGAAAGTGAATACAAAGCCATTGTGAATGTCATAGCTGAAATTATGTGGATTCACTCCTTACTTTATGAAGTTGGTTTCGCATTGTTCACTCCACCCATATTATGGTGCAATAATGTAGGTGCAATTTACCTTTCTTCAAATCCAGTCCTTCATGCTCAAATTAAAACATATTGAACTTGATTATTATATCATTCTTGAACTAGTTCAATCAAACCAATTTCAAGTTCAATTTCTATCATCGGATGATCAATTGGCGGGATATCATGACTAAACCATTACCACGTCACAAATTTTTTCAATATCGAGACAAGTTTTGATTATGTCTTCGACCACGTACCATCAGCTTAACGAGGGGTGTCACGAGATATGCATCATCATCTCTCTTTATTTTGCTGATTTGACATGACGTTATATTCTTTCCATTTGTTGTACATTTCCTTTCATACTTGTTAATACAGTATATATATATATTACTTCATATTGTTGTAATGATTCGAGAAATCTTCATAATAAAAAAATTATTCCTTTATTTCTTTTCTTCATAAGATTATTTGTGGATTTTTGCTCTCCTTATTTATGGATGTAGGCTTATGCTGAACCACGTAATTGGATTTTAGGGTTTTTGAGATATGTTCTCTAGTTTTATAACTCTTTTAAATTATTAATTTTTATTTTAGTTCTCTGTCACATTTTTTAACCCAAATACTTATTTTATTCCACTGCCAATTTTTCTAAGAAGTTTTTCTTTAACTCCTTTTTTTTAATTCTCTTTCAAATTTGATTGAATAACTGCAATGGACAAACTGTAGTCATGTCAATGAGTACTAATTTGTATCGTTGAAACTTACTTTATTATCTGAGAATCCACAACAGTTTTCATGCACGCGAGCCTGACTAATAATTAGCAACAAAGCAAAAACACAAGTTAAGGTGGAATCTGAACTTCCATTATATTCAACAAATGTAAATAGTTATGCAAATGACATCACGTTTTGTAATTCACCATTATCACAAAATGATTTAAGTCATTTAAAATTAATTTACTTACAATAATCTTATTGTTATTTTTAATTCTAAATATGGGTTTCTATCTGTAAGATTGGCCCAAATTCGCAACAAATCTTGCTTTTCTATAAGCAGGCTCGGACATAATGCATGAACAGTTTATCACATTCTTGGAAACTTTCTGTGGATTCAAAGATAATAGGGTTGCCACTGGTTGTATATTGCTAATATTGCAGTTTATAATTTTTTTCATGGCTATAGCCAATTATTGAGATTGAATGAATTAATTGAACAAGGGATCAAAAATACATAAGAACCAACAAATAAGACAAATCTCAAATTTTTTTTAATACATAAATGAAATACCAAAGTGTGTCAGCAATCCCAAGATAGCTCACGTTGCACATAACATAACCCGACATCTAATCACAATTATATACTGATGTGCGAACAGAATTAATTAATTATATCTGATTCATCTATAAACATAGCATTAATTATACTAACAAAAAAACTTATATAATGCATAAAATGTTTTAATTGAGTGTCTTTTTGCGAATCCATATAAAAAAGGAACTTTTACCTGATGATATATAACACTGTTTTATTTCGTAATTAAAAGCTTAACCTATTATTATTAGTCTCTCCTTCTCAGTCCTTCCTAGTATTGGCTCTTTCAAGTTGTTAGCTTTGAGAGAAGCAATTATTTCATATAATTGCTCATGCATCTTTCCAAACTTCACCACTGAAAGCCTCCATCTCATCTGGGGCTCATTATTAGTGCCCACCCCTGCGGCTAATCCCTGAGTTACGTTTTCAAGATATTCTTTGGGCCAAATCCGTTTCAACCCGACCATTGACTAGGTATATGTAGCTAGTTGTTTTTGTATAATCCTTTTACGCCACCTGACTTTTATCGATTATCACATTAATTATGAGCCATGTGCAACACATGCTCAACTTTTTCTTGTTGGAATTTTAGTAACAACACTTTATTAACACTATTTTCTTTATTGGTCTATTATTTTTAATAAAAAAATATGTGTAATTTTTTTATATAAGATTAAATATAATAATTTTTTTTCTCTCATAATAATTATTAAAATATTAAAATATACTTTTTTTTATTTATCATTCTCTCTCCTAACTCACATCACTTTTTATTCTTTTTTTACACTTTTTTATTAAAATTAATATATATATATATAGGAAAAATTAAGAGAAATAAAAAATATTTTAGACTGATTTTTATAATAAGAACAAAAATTATTTTAAAATTATTGCAAAATTTTTTCAGATAACATTAATTTTGTTTTTAAGGAAACAAAATCGACAAAAAAGTCTAATATAAAATATAATTAATTTTATCCTTATCTTAGATTCTTCATTGCTCAAATTATTTTATTTTATTTCTCTTCATGATTTTATTTTTCTTTTATTTTCTCTTTTGTTAGTTTTGGAATTATTTTTCATGCACACTATTTTTTTCAGAAAATTGTGTTATATAAGTTTCAATATAATGCCAAAAAAATATATATTTTATACTTGAATATATAGCATCTGAATTAATTTCGACTTACTTTTTTTCAAATTAAAATCATTATTTATAATATTAAATAGACAATGAGTATGAGACTGCTACATAAAATATCATTTGTATTTTCAAAAATCAGTCAAATAATATTTTTTTTATTTTTAATAAAATATATATATAAAAAAAGAGAATAAATAGTAGTGTAAGATATGAAGAAAGAGATAAGAGAGAGAATGATCAATAAAAAGATAGATTTTAATGTTTTAGTCATTATTATAAAGATAAAAAAAAATCACTTTATTTAATTTTATCTAAAAAATATGTTTTTTTATTGAAAATAGTTGACCAATAAAGAAGAGAGTGTTGGTGACAAGTGTTGGTAGCATTCCTCATTTTAGTAATTGGATCATAAAGATGAAGGAAATCAGATAATATATTATTTTAAAGAAAAATTATATTCTAGCTTATCAACTTTTTTTTATTGATCACGCTTGAACTTTTTCCTTCAATTTTTATTTTATAAAAAATAATCCCTTATTGATGTTTTGATGACACTGTAAAATAAAAATTGAAGAACTTACTTTAGACAAATATCAAAATTACGAGACATAATCTAGACAAAATTATAGTTAAAAGATATAAAATGGAAAAATAATTAAAAATAAAAAGCAAATTAAACCATTAATTAAATCACTAAAGTTTGGCTTAGGTTGATCACTAAAGAGGTACATCAGTCAGGTATTGATTCCAAACTTTGGGTGTCTATTTCAAACCATAAATTGACTTCTCACGTTTAGAGACATAATCTGAAAAATTAGGATCAATAAAACCTGAAGGTGGCAAGCTTGGTGGAGAAGTGTGATAAGTAATAAAATAAATATATATTTAATATTTAATTTCTCAAGGCAAAAATAATTTATAATACATTAATTAATCTCTTATTTTGTTTTTATGAAGAATATTATCAAATGAGAAAGAAATAAGCTAAATTGAAAAATTTAAAGGAGATAAAAGAGACAAAAATCGTAATTGATCGTGTTTGATATGATTGACCTGGAAGTCTACAGTTTTTCCAAAAAAAAAGTATTCCAACATGCTCATGCCTGAAGGAAAAATGAAAATAGATAGGAATATGTCTAGATTAATTCTATTTTTTTAGAGATATTCTCTTAGTTATATTTTTCAGATCAATATGATCTCGATTTTAATTACTTTATCAGATACAATAATTCTTATTGAGTTATTTTAGAAATTTAGTTAACTTAAGACTTTTTCCCTATAAATATAAGTACAATTAAATAGAAAAAGGGGAATTCTTTTTCACCTCTAGTTTTCTGCACTTCTATTTTTTATTCCAGTATTTTAATTTAAGTCATGTGTGACTAAATTTATTTTTCTAGTCAAGGTTGTCAAAATTTGATTTAAAACAAATTGTGAAATCTTGTTCTTCATCTATTTTCCAATTTAAGTATTTGAGTATTTTTTTGTTTTAATTAATTTATTCACTTGATGAATAAATTCAAGCTATTTGAATCTTTAAATTCGTATATGATTAATTGATCCAACAGAGTGGAAAATCAATACTCTTAATGAAATTAAATTGTTAATGAGTATTGGTGTAAATAATCAACCTATTTTAAATAGACGAGTTTGTGCTCTATTAAATAGAATTTGTGGTCTTTCTAATTTTTAATGTTTTTTTCAATCTAAATATTAAGAGATTGTTTAAGGTTGGTTGATAAATAAGATTTATTCGTAATGTTTGCTCACTTAAATTACAATTAAAGAAAAATATAATATTAGAGTTTGTTAATATTTATAACCAATTATTTAATTTAGAAAATTATCTTTTTATTTAATGATCAATATATTTAAATCAATTCTAAGATATACATTGGCTGAATTTTTACTTAAATGATTTTGATTTAATTTATTTTAGTTTTATTTCATCATATTTAAAACCCCCCGATTTTTATTTCTTTGTTTTACAAACATTTGGATATCAAAAATATTGGTTATTCTACATTAACATCTAATAGCTACCCCTTGCATCTTAATAATATTCTTCATTTTCCTAAAATAAAAAAAAAATCAATAAAAAAAACTTCTTTCTATTCAACAATTCACCAAAGACAATGATTATTATTTTGAATTTCATCCTTCTTATTTTGTTGTTAAGGATTAGATAACCAAAGAGGAGCTACTTTGAGGATCGAGTGATCATAGTTTATACAAGTTGTCAAATTCATCTCCTCAAGTTCATCAAATCTCTTTACAAGATTGACATTTTTGTTTAGGGCATTACAATTTTTCTACTATTAATAAAGTTGTTAAACAATTCAATTTACCTTGTTCTTCATCTTCAAAATTCTCAGATTTTAAATGTATTGCTTGTTATCAAAGAAAATTAAGTAAATTTTCTCTTACTCCTATTATTCACACTACCTCTTCACCTTTAGAATTAATCCACTATGATATTTGGGGACCTACCCCTCATGTTTCTACTCAAGGTTACAAATATTTCATTATCTTTGTAGATGATTTTACATGATTCACATGGTATTATCCTATGAAACAATGAAGTGAACTTTATGACATTTTTATTATATTTCAAAAATTGGTTGAACATCAATTCTAAAACACAATTAAAGCTCTTCAAACTGATTGGGGTGGTGAATATAGGAAATTAAATAATTTTTGGCATCTAAAGGAATCTCACATCGCATAGTATATCCCTATACTTATCAACAAAATGGGATTGCAGAACCAAAAATTAAGCATATTGTTGACACTGGTTTATCTATGCTCTCTCATGGTTCTATTTTCTTAAAATTTTGGCAACATTTTTTTTTAACAATGTTGTTTAAATCATAAATTGTTTGCCTACTCATGTACTTGATAACAAATCATCATTTTTTATTTATTTAAAAATCATCATCATTATGAAGTTTTTAAAGTTTTCTGTTGTGCTTCTTTCCGCCTTTTAAGTGCATATATATCAAAATTTTAAATTCTTTTGAAACTTTTCCATGTGTTAATTTAGGCATATCTTCCTCTCATAATGGATATAAATGTTTGGATTTGTTAAATCATAAAATCTACATTTTTAGGCATTTAAAATTTGATGAGAATTCTTTTCCATTCAAATCCTTTTCTCCCGTGTAGGTACACCATAATGATCCTACTCCTTGGATGACTCTCACTTGCATAAATAATGGTCATTCTTCTCCCTCAGGTATCTCCTCACAATCTTTATTTAATCCTTTTGATTCTTTCATATCTCAATCTCTCACTTCTTTACCAAATTCACGTAACCATTCGTCAATTCCCTACCCTACCTTATCCTCTCAATCATCTCCTCTTACTCTTTCCTTACTTGTACCTACCAGCCCCATTTCATAACCAAATTTAAATCCCATTCCACTAGCTCCTCCAAATCTGACCCCACCAAATAACTTAAATCTAATTCTTGAACTTACCCAATATCCTAATGATCAACCTCCTCATTTTTCCACCTTACTCGATCCTCAAAGAACCCATCCCATGCATTTACGTGCCTTCACCGTACAACAAAGACAAGTTAATGCAAGCACTAAACATCATTTGCCAACCTCAACCATAAATTATCACTATACTGAACCTACCACCTTTACCCAAACCAATAAATTAGATGCATGGAGAAAAGTCATGCAAGATGAGATTCAATCCTTAATTCAAACAAATACATGGACGTTGGTTCCTAAACCTTCACACATTAATCTGGTGGGAAATAAATGAGTTTACAGAATTAAAAAAATTCCAAATGGCACCATTGCTCGATAAAAAGCCAGACTTGTGGCCAAGGGATACAATCAAAAGGAAGGAGTGGATTTTCAAGGGACTTTTAGCTCTGTCATTAAACCAACATCCATTCGGCTTCTTCTAAGCTTTTCTTCTTGTATGTTGATGACATATTGTCACAGGATCGTCCAAGGAGCTCATAATTGCTTTTATCATTCATTAATTGCAATCCACCTTCCCAGTTAAAGACCTCAACCCTCTTCACTATTTTTTGTGCATTAAAGTTCAACATCACCAATCTAGTCTTCTTCTCCCCCAAAGAAAATACTTACAAGACTTGTTTCAAAAAGTGAAAATGGATGGAGCCAAACCCGTAAGTACTCTAATGGTACCTCAACCGATTTTATCAAAATTCATGAGTCAACCATTACACACTGGTGATTTCTATAGGCAACTTCTTGGTGCACTTCAATATCTTACTCTCACTGGTCTGAATATTGCCTTTTCTGTCAACAAACTTTGTTAGTTCATGCACTGCCCTACTGATGTACATTGGCAACATGTTAAAAGGCTCATGCGTTACCTAAAAAATACCATCAACTTTGGCCTTTATTTGAAATGCTGACCATCTCTCCAACTTTATTATTTTGCAGATACCGAATGGAGAGGGTGTCCCGATGATCGATGTTCCACAATAGGCTTTGGTATTTATCTTGGCAAAATTTTATCTCTTGGCAATCCAAGAAATAACCTACCATTGCACGTTCATCGACGGACGATGAATACAAAGCTCTTACTAATGCAGCTGCTGAGGCCATTTGGATTTCCTCACTCTTGACAGAAAATTGGCTGTTAGAATATCTACTGATTTTCAAAATTATAGATATTATTTTCATAATCATTGGTTATTTGGTTGAGATTATTTTAGGCTCCTCAATCTCCTTTTGTATCTATTCTTTACATAATAGAGAAATTTATCAAGCTCTTCACACAGATTAACCTCTATTTGCCTTAAATATTCATTTTGAGAGTTTCATTTATTTCACTTTAAATATTCATTTCAAAACTTAAAAGAATATTTAATACATATTTTCTCAATTTATCTTTATTTATTAAAATTATACATTTTTAATAATTTTAGAGAACAAGTAAAGGAATACTGAGGTAAATTTCGATGATAAGTTTATAAAATTGATAATGATTAATCAATTTTTTTAATCTATGCAAAAAATAAATGAATAAATAAACATTTGATGAAGTAGAAAGAACGGAATAATTCAGATAGAAATAATTTTTTATTATAGAATCAATATAATTCAGATAATCAACATTATTTAATAAGCAGCCTCCCAACACTTCAAGAAGCTAGACTAATAAAAATTAAGCAATCAACTTTTTCACTATCTATCAACCAATCTATTAACTCTCACTTCGTATTCCTAGCAGACATATGTATACTTTCAAGACAATCACATAATACAACAAAATCAAAGACTTCTTTTAAGTCTTTTGTAATAAAACAAAAAACAAAGACTTAAATTCTTTCCACGGCTTCAACTGTATATTTTGAAGAAAATACCAATGACTAGCACCAACAGTACTGTTTCCATTGTTTTCCTTTGGTCCCTCCTCATCATGGCAATCTCTTGCTTTGCGGGCTGCTATAGAAGTGAGAGACATTCTCTTTTGAAGTTAGGTCGAGTTTTCTTACGTAAAATTTACTAAAATAGTCTTCTTCCTCTCTTTCCAAAATTCTGTGACAAATAGTTATAAAAATTTCTTTGTTATTTTACTGTGTAATGTTATATTTTCCTTTGTAATTTGGGTTTTGGTCTGTAGAAAATATTATTAAATAAAAAGTTTAGTGCATCACTCCTTTCTGAATTGTTAGCCAATGTCAAATATGTTAGGAAATAACGTCAATTTCCTTATAATCAGATTTATGAGAAAGCTAAGAAAATGCGGAATAATAAGATACAAATTGATAATGGAGTTTGGCTAATTATGCCTACGTCTCCGGACTACTGTAAATCTTTTACTGAAAGAGAAAAATTCACAAAGTTTTTATAAACACTCATAACTCACAACTTCTCACTAAACATTTTCTAAAATTTTATTTTTCTCTCTCACTTTTGGATGAAATGTCTTACAAATGAATTCCTAAAATTAATTTTCACCTACTTTGATAGATGTTTGAGATAATTTATCATCTACCGTCTTACCTACCAAATGAATGTTCAAGATTAATTCTCACTCATTAAATGGATAGTCAAGATTAATTTTCACCTACCATCTTACCTACTAAATATTTTGTCAACTAATTATTAATTAGTTCAACAAAATATGCATTATTCATATTTATTATCATTTATTTTCGATGTATGTGTAGTTTGACCAACAAAATATTCATGGATGAAGCCACACATAACAACAAGTAAGGAACAAGTCAATCTGAAAGTTTTTCTATGTTTCCTCGTTCGGTTCAAATCAAGGACCAAGACAAGGGGAGGTTGACAGGGGCCCAGGCCCCTCCAATGAAATAAAAAAAATATATGTAGTAGGTATGTTTATAGAAAGAATTTAACTTACCCCAACAACTGCTTAAAAAATCTTTAATTTTATATTATAGAAAATATTAACACACAGCAAGTCAATCCACACGTGATTCTTTTCACTTTTCATTAATTCATTATTCCGATTTCCGAGTAACCAATACAAAGTTGTCACAAACGATATGAAATTCGACCAATCTATATAATGCTTGGACCATATCAACATATTCTTATCAAATATTTCATCATTAGGTCCAAAAAATCATCCTCGACATTTTAGTGCTTATTGGTACTCTAAATTTTCTACTTGATTAGAATATTCATCCATTAAAGATATTCCATGTTATAATTTTTATAAGCCTAATGATCATTTTGGTTCAAATGCTTTCACTAATAATTTGTGTAATATTTTTACACCCCCATTAAAACAATTCTGACTTCGTTTTTGAACTTCAAATCATATGAATGTTATGACTGTTAATATCAAACAGAAAAGAAAATACATAGCTATTTCCTTAGTCTAACTCCAAATTTAAATATACAAAAGGGAAGAAAAAAAAAGTATTCATGTATGAAAACTGCCCAAAGACTTTACTCACTTCCGTCGCGTGGCCTTAGACAAAACAACGAACTAATAATCAACGCTGAATTCGCACATTTTTCTGAATTTTTCAATGCACGTGGAAAAAATAAATAAATTAGAGAGTATGAAAAATGCTATTATTGAGTTTACATGACTGTTGATACCTAGTTGTTATTTGCTGATTGCAAATAATTGATAATCCCTACTGAATCCAAAATGCCATAATTCTCTCATCATATCTAATTATTCAAATGGAAAAAGAAGAACATTCAAGTTCAAAAACTGCACAAAGACTTCACTCCAATTCCTTAGCGGGCCTCTGACAAAACAAAGACAAATAATAGTTGATTATTACTACCGAATCAAATAGTCATAAAATTTTCAAAGCACGTGATGAAGAAAGGAAAAAGTTAGAAAATATGAAAAAAAAACTAACTGAGTTCCTATGACGGCTGATCGCTAATTGTTATTCGCTGATTGCAAATCATTGACCATCCCTGCTGAATCCAAAATGCCATAAATTTTCTCATCATAGCTAATTACTCAAATGGAAAAAAAAAATGGTGGATCTGGAAAAAGACCGCAATGCTAACAAATTTTGTGGAAAAATTAACGCGTATATTGGTCAGATTAGACATGTCCATTTGCCATGATGTTGAATAGGGTAAATTAATATATTTTTTACTCCACTTTATATATTTTTAAGATTTTTTTGTTTAATTTAAATATCCATTTCAAAAATCAATAGAGTATTTAATATATATTTTTCCATTTAACTTTATTTATTAAACTTATATATACTTTTTACTAATATTAGAGAATTGACAAAATAGTTGAAGTAAATTGAATCGAAAAATTTATAAAAGTAATATTAATTAATCATTTTTTAATAAGTAGAAAAGCCAATAAGTATTTGACATGAAACAGAGGGAATATATATTTTAATGTTAATTTTTAATCAAAAGTATCCCAACACTTTATAAGGAACCTAGACTAATAGATCTATAAATAGCAGTCAAATTTATTACTGCCTATATATTAACCAATTAATCTACTAACTCTCACTTCCTAGCAGACATATCCTTTCAAGACAGTAGGCAATGACATAATAAAGCAAGACCAAATACTTGTTTAGTAGTTTTAAATATCTGCAATTAAAAAAAAATCTTTCCACTATCTATTCAACAAGTGGCATTCTCAAGATTTTAAATCAAATGGGTGCCTTAATAATACATCCAATTGTTAATATCTCCCTTAACGTTTTTTTTTGTCAATATTACCTATATTATTTTAATTTGCGACAATTTTGTCCACATTTAACAGAGTTATTCAATCAACATTTAACAGATTGTGTTTTGGAGTTGAAGCTTCATCTTACTGATCCGTCAAACATACTAGCAGACTGGGTTGGCGATGCAAACTGCTGCAAATGGACCAAAGTTATATACAATAATACTATCTAACCGTATATATTGCAACCAATTTAGTAATTAAGAAAAAGAAAAAGTCACAAACAACCAATGTTATGATATTAGAAATTGTAAATCAAAAACTGAATTTTAATATAAACCATAAATAAAAATATATACAAAAATAAATATAAACACAATATTAAGGATAATCCCACATCGGGAACTTAAATAATAGAAGAATAACTTATAAAATTGTAATAAAATTAATTTCAGATTAACTTAAATCATTTTGAAGAAATAATAAATCTATAATTATCAAATTCAATTGGTTAAACCCTTCTATATAGTTGAGCAATAATGAATTCATAATTATCAAATTCAATTAGCTAAGCCCATACAATTCTAATATACAAAATAAAAATTACTGAAAAAAATATAAGAGTAAAGGTCAAGGGAACTACCAAACATTATAAATAGAATTTGGTTCTTCATGTATGCACATTACCAAATTATTCTCTAGTCTCTAAATAGTTTTATACTGTGATGGAAATATCAATGAGGAGCACCATTCTTTTCCTTTGGTCCCTCCTCATCATGACTACCTCTTGCTTTGCGGGTTTATATAGAAGTGAAAGAGATTCTCTTTTGGAGTTTAAGCTTCATCTTACTGATCCATCTAACCGCCTAGCAGACTGGGTTGCCGATGGAGACTGCTGCAATTGGACCGGAGTTGTTTGCCACAACTTAACTGGTCATGTCCTTGAGCTCCATCTCAGGACTCTATCCGTTGAAGAATATTTTGGCCCTGGTCAATATAATCTGGACTCTTACAAATATGAAGAATACTATGAGAAGTCCGCATTGGGTGGAAAGGTGAGTTCTTCTTTGCTTCAATTGAAACATTTGAGGTACTTGGACCTTAGCAATAATGATTTTGGGGGAGTTTCTATACCCAGCTTCTTTGGCTCCATGGGGAGTTTAAGATCTCTTAACCTCTCTGAAGCTGGATTTGGAGGTTTGATTCCTCCTCAACTTGGGAACCTCTCTAATTTACATTATCTCAATCTTCGAGGACCTTTTCAAGTTGACAATTTAGATTGGGTTTCTAGATTTTTTTCTTTAGAATTTCTCGATCTGAGTTGGGTAGACCTCAGTAAATCCTTTGATTGCAAGGTGCTGAACTCACTCTCATCTTTGGTTGAATTGCATTTGTCAGATTGTCAACTTCTAGATTTCAGTCCTCTTCTCAGTCTCAACTTTTCTTCCCTTGCCATCCTTGATCTCTCAGATAATTTTTTTAAAGGTCCAATTCCAAATGTTATTCATAATATCACATCTTTCCTTAGAGAACTCGATTTGTCTTGGAATGGTTTCGATTCTTCCATTCCGAACTGGTTATATGGTTTAAGCCATCTCCAGATTCTCAACCTTCAAGACAATTACTTGCAAGGTCAAATTTCAAGTGACATTGGAAACTTAACTTCTCTCGTTAGCCTTGACTTGTCCTACAATTCTAGACTTATATTTTCACAAGGAATTCTAAATTCGTTTAAAAACTTATGCAATTTGAGGTCACTTCATTTGTCAAATATCAAACTAAACCAGGAAATAAATAATGTTTTTGAAATTTTGGCATCGGGATGTGTTTCAGATGGGCTAGAATCATTGAAATTGGGTCGTCATAATTTTTCTGGTCATTTGACGCATCATCTTGGCCATTTCAAGAGCTTAAAATCCCTTTTTCTTTTCGGTCATTCTATCCATGGACCAATTCCAAGATCCTTAAGACATCTTTGCAATTTGGAGTTACTATATTTAGGAGGTGTCATATTGGGGCAAGAGATAAAAGATGTGCTTGAAATTCTATCATCTGGATGCATTTCGTATAGGCTACAAGTATTAGCTCTCCCAAATTGTCAACTATCCGGTCAATTGACGGATAATCTTGGCCATTTGAAGAATGTTAATATCCTTGATCTCTCTGATAATTCTATCTCTGGTCCAATTCCAGCGTCCTTGGGGGAATTGACTTCCTTAAGAACTCTGTCGCTTTTCAATAACAAACTGAATGGAACTCTTCCTGTATCTCTTGGACGGCTTTCAAAATTAGAGGATGTGGATATTTATGATAATAAATTAGAAGGCCTGGTTTCTGAAACTCACTTTGCAAATCTCTCAAAACTGCGTCATTTTCATGGATCTAGGATGGGAAAAAACATTGCATTGAGAGTTAGCCCCAATTGGATTCCTCCTCTTCAACTTCAAATGTTATTCTTAGCATCTTGGCAAATCGGACCTCAATTTCCAATATGGCTTCGTTCATTGAAATATTTATTTATTCTTGATTTATCTAACTCGGGTATTTTAAGTCCAATTCCTAATTGGTTCTGGGATTTGAATTCTGAATATAGTTTCGTAAATTTTTCACATAACCAAATGTACGGTCTCATTCCAAATATCCCTTCTTTTGGTGATCTTTATTCAGTTATTGATTTGAGTTCCAATAATTTCAGCGGAGTGGTACCCATCTTCTCTTCAAATTTGAGTGGATTAGATCTCTCAAACAATTCATTTTCGGAGTTCCTCTCCAACTTTTTATGTTACAACATGCTTGAGGTAAAGTATATGCACATTCTTAATCTTGGAGGAAATAATTTGTCTGGTGAGATACCAGATTGTTGGAAGAGTTGGGAAAATTTGCTGGTCATAAATTTAAGCAACAACAGATTTAGTGGAAATATTCCCCACTCCATTGGAACTCTAAGCTTCCTTGAGTCACTTCATCTTCGTGATAACAATCTCTCGGGTATCTTACCATCATCACTTGCAAATTGTACAAGTCTAATCACACTTGATTTGAGCAAAAATAAACTGGTAGGAAACATTCCAACCTGGGTCGGGGAGAGATTATCACGTTTGATCATTCTCAACTTTCGTGCAAATAAGTTCGAGGGTTGCATTCCTAAGGAGCTGTGTCATGTCTCTTCTTTACACATCCTAGACCTTGCTGATAACAACCTTTCTAGTACAATACCAAGTTGCTTTGATAATTTCACTGCAATGGCTACAAGGAATGACTCTATGGGCAAGCTTTCTTTTTATTATGATTCATCTGCTGGTGCTAATCCATTCTTGGAGAGAACTTTACTGGTAATGAAGGGGAGCACTTTGGAGTATAACATCAACCTTGGATTTGTAAGAGCAATAGACCTTTCCCACAATAAGTTGTCTGGACAAATTCCTAAAAACATAACAAGTCTTGGAGGATTACAGTCACTAAATTTGTCACAAAATGCTTTGGTTGGAAGAATTCCTGAGGATATTGGAGTTATGAGATCATTGGAATCTATTGACTTCTCTGAAAACCAACTTTTTGGTGAAATTCCTGAGAGCATGTCTACTCTGACCTTTCTCAGTCGATTGAACTTGTCCTATAACAATTTATCTGGAAAAATTCCATCAAGCACTCAATTACAAAGCTTTGATCCGTCGAGTTTCATGGGCAATCAACTTTGTGGGCTTCCTCTCACCAAAAATAGCAACAAAGAAGGGTCTGATTATATGCCTAGCACTAATGGCGGAAGAAGAGAGGAGGGGAATGGAGTGGAAGTAGATTGGTTTTATGTAAGCATGGAACTTGGATTTGTGGTAGGATTTTGGAGCACAGTGGGTTCTCTTATTTTCATCAGGAGATGGAGGTATTTCTATTTCCGTTTCCTGGACAAATTGGGACAGAAGATTAATTTGGCGGAGCTTTTTACATAAATTTTACTAAATCATTCATCTCCTTCTCTTTCCAAAATTCTGTTATAAATAGTTGAATTGTTGTATAATGACTTTGTCATTTTAGTGCGTTTGGAAATGTGATGTTACATTTTTCCCTGTCATTTCGAATTTCTTATTGTATTTTTATTTTTCTATGTAATAAAAATTTTAGTGCATTTCTTTCTTCTGATTAATTTGTAGCCAGGGTCACATATTCTTTGCTTTAAATGGGCACTGATCATCACTTTTTTGCCACATTATCATCCCTGTAGGCCATTGATCATTAGTATATAGTCAACGCGTGTGCCATGGTCTGATGATCTGCCTAGCATTGATAGTGGGATAAGAGACAACGAGAATGGAGTAGAAAGAGAATGGAGTGGAAGTAGATTCGTTTTATGGAAGCATGGCACTTGGATTTGTGATAGGATTTTGGAGCATAGTGGGTTCTCTTATTTTCATTAGGAGATGAAAGTATTTCAATTTTTGTTTCCTGTGCAATCTGGGACAGAAGATGGAGTTTTATACATAAATTCTACTAAATCAGTAAAATTTCCTGCCAAATATTGGCCCCATTACATTCATCTTGAACTTTTTTCTAGGAAAGATCGGGCATACCTCTTGAAATGGTGTTCTCTAATTTTCTAAAGACACCTCTGGCTCTTTGAAGGAATCTTTATTTTTGTTTTTATTTTTATTTTTATTTTTTTTAATTTTTATTAAAGACATAAGAGACATTTTTTGTATGAGCTCTCTACATAGAAATGAAATATGTAGTTACCACTTTTAACTTGTTTACTTTTTCATTTCCAGTTAGGCACAATCTTTTAATTTTCCAGCAGATCATGTTTTCAATCTACCTTGTGAACCATTAAGCAATCTTTAGCTGTCACCACTCACCAATCACTGTGACTACAGTTTACAATTATTGTTAGTATTATTATTTTTTAATTTTCTTGGAAATTTCATTTGTATTCAAAAGAAGTATGAAAGTATGAAGTCATAGTACCTCCAATTATTTAATGATTTTTTATAAGAAAATTTTCTTCCAAATTTCAAGTGCCAGAAAATATATGTTTTTTTAGTGTTTCTATCAAACAACAGGAAAAAATACACTCAAAAATAATTTTTCATACAGGTCTCTGATTGTTATGTGTAAAAGTTTTTTGGTTTTGTGTATAAGATCTTTTTTTACTCTGATTTTTTATTTATTTTTTCTATGATAAAGTTAAATTTGTGCATGCTTAACTGAAAATAGCATTAAGCCATTTAAGTAGAGAAGGGGTGCTGTAAAATTACTGTTGGTGCAGATGCTGATGCGGTTTTCCAGCTTTTGCTTAATCCTCTTTGTTATCTGCAATTTAATAAGCAAAATGCTCTTAGGCTGTCATCACTACTGAACAATTTTAATTTATAACTTGTGATTTTCTTATCACTACCTGCACATTTTAAAGCCTTTTTATTTGTATTACTTTGTATCCTTCATGTTTCATGTTTAAGGGGGTTAAGTTATTGAATAGTCACATCTTATACTCAATTCTGATATAATGTGCTATTCCCCAAGTTTTCTAATAAATTAACCAAAACATGTATTTTGTAGCATCTTATTGAATATCACTAGCATGACAAAGCAGTAGGTCTTGTTGGAAATAAAATACTCACACAAACAATTTTTATTCAAACTCAAGCAAATATTACAAAAACACTCTCACTCAACAAACAAGAAACTACAACTCACTCTTATAAAATTTTGTTTCTTCACTCACTTAGAAGATTTTAATTTTTCTTGATGTCTAAAACTAAAATGGGGAGGGGTATTTATACTACTTAAGAACAATTCTACACCACACAAATAAAATAATCCAAAATTATAATAACCATACACCTCATCCTTCTCCATCCTTCTCCATCCTTCTAATAATATTTTAAGTTACCACATGATTCACATGCATAATTACTACACTCTAGAAAATTCTAGGTAGATGGCTTATAATTTTGGACTTTTATTATGGACTTTGACTCCAATTTGGTTGGATTTGGGTTTGGGCTCCAATAATGGATCAAGTTTATGATCCAACACCCCCCCTTAAACTTGATCTTGTAACCCTTAGTAAATTTCTTAATCTTATGAAGTCTTCATTTGTCAGTGGCTTGGTAAAAATATCGGCAACTTGATCTTGTGACTTCACATATTCAACTTGCACATCCTTTCTTGCAACACACTCTCTTATATAGTGGTAGCGAATATCAATGTGTTTACTTCGATTATGGAATACTGGATTCTTTGCTAAGGCAATGGCTGACTTGTTGTCGACACAAACCTTGGTCGGCTCTTCTTGTATTAAACCTATCTCCTTCAGTAGATTTCTAAGCCAAATTGCATGACAAACGCATGAGGTAGCAGCAACATATTCCGCTTCACAAGTGGATAATGTGACAATCGGTTGTTTTTTTGACATCCATGTGAAAGCAGTATCTCCTATGAAAAATACGAATCCAGTAGTACTCCTTCGATCATCTATGTCTCCACCCCAATCACTATCGCTATATCCAACAAGATTATAATTATTAGAAACTGAATAGAACAAGCCAAAATCAATTGTACCCTTCAGATAGCGAAGAATTCTCTTTGCAGCTTTAAAATGGGTGGTTGTTGGAGATTCCATGTAGCGACTAACCAATCCAACTGCATGAAGAATATCAGGCCTCGTACAAGTTAGATAGCGTAGACTTCCCACCAAACTTTTGAAGAATGTTGGATCTACACTTTCGCCTTCTTCATGTTTGGACATCTTGATTCCATATTCCGTTGGTGTGCTTATCGGCTTACAGTTCTCCATCTTGAACTTCTTCAGGATCTCTTTTGCATAGCTTTCTTGTGAAATGAAAATTCCATCCTTTTGTTGCTTAACTTCAATACCGAGGTAGTACGCCATGAGCCCCATGTCTGTCATCTCGAATTCTTTCATCATCACTTCCTTGAATTCATTGAACATGTTTGGGTTGTTTCCGGTGAAGATCAAATCGTCCACGTAGAGGCACACAATCAAAATATCTCCATCTTTGATCTTGATATATAGAGCGTGCTCATAGGGACATTTGTTGAAGCCATTCTCTTGGAAGTACTTGTCGATTCGGCTATTCCAAGCCCTTTGTGCTTGTTTTAGCTCGTAAAGAGCCTTCTTCAACTTTAACACTTTGTCTTCGTGGCCTTTGACTTCATAGCCTGATGGTTGTTGAATGTAGACTTCCTCTTCAATAACTCCATTTAAAAAGGCAGACTTTACATCCATTTGATGTATCTTCCACTTGTTTTGAGCTGCCAAAGAAATGATTAGTCTAATAGTTTCCAATCGAGCAACAGGAGCAAATACCTCATCATAGTCAATTCCAGCCTTTTGACTATATCCTTTAGCAACTAGCCTCGCCTTGTGCCTTTCAATCTCTCTTTTAGCGTTTTGTTTTGTTTTGTACACCCATTTGACACCTATCGCCTTATGTCCCTTGGGAAGGGAAGTGAGTTCCCACGTGTCATTCTTTTCGATGGCCTTGATTTCTTCGTCCATCGCATCTCTCCACTTCTTCTCTTGTACTGCTTCTTGAAAGCTCACTGGTTCACAATCAGCAAACAGACAAAATAATGTAAGGTTATCTTGTTGTTCGGTTACCTCATAGAGATCTCTAAGACTTCGTGTGCGTGACACAACTCTTTCGCTTGATGATGACGAAGGTGATGAGTCTCCTTGAGTGGTTGGTGAAGTGGGTGGAGTTGTTGTCTCTTGTTGGGCTTTTCCATGTTGTTCTATTGGTGTTAGCTCATCTTCTTCAAATTGAGGAAAGAAATTGAAGTCATCTGTATGAGAGCTAAAATCCCATTCTCCTTCTTCATTGAATACCACATCTCGACTAATCACAATTTTCTTATTGTCTGGATTGTATAGCTTGTAGCCCTTCGAATTAGTATCATAGCCAATGAAGATAAAACTCTCGCTTTTATCATCAAGCTTCGTTCTTCTCTCATCTGGTACATGAACATGGGTTATACTTCCAAAGATTCTCAGGTGGGAAATGTCAGGCTTTCTTCCACTCCATGCCTCTTGTGGTGTCTTTCCCCATACATTTCTTGTTGGAGATCGGTTTAACAAGTAAACTGCACACGCCACTGCTTCTGCCCAAAATTCCTTGGGTAATTTCTTGCTTTTGAGCATGCTTCGTGTCATGTCGAGGATTGTTCTGTTCTTTCTTTCTGCCACGCCATTTTGCTGGGGGGATCTAGGAACTGTCATTGATCGCCGAATTCCATTTGCTTCACAGAACTCTTGAAACTCCCTGGAAGTAAATTCTCCACCTCGGTCGGATCTCATGGCTTTGATTTTTCTACCGCTTTCTCTCTCCACTGCAGCTTTGAACTTCTTGAAAACTTCAAAAACTTCTGACTTCTGTTTCAAGAAATAGACCCAGGTTTTTCTTGAAAAATCATCAATGAAAAGAAGAAAATAGCTACTGTTACCGAGAGAGCTTGGCTTGATTGGACCACACACATCAGTATGGATGAGCTCGAGTGGCTTCTTGGCTCTTGACTCTGACTCATTTGGAAAACTTTTTCTGAATTGCTTCCCAACTAGACACCCTTCACAAAGCTGGTCAGGATGGTTGATGCGAGGTAGTCCCTTTACCATCTCCTTCTTAGATAGCAGCTCCAAACCTCCAAAATTTAGATGCCCAAATCGAAGATGCCAAAGCCATGATACATCTTTGTAGCAAGCTTTCAGGCACTTTACAACATCGTTTTGTATGTTGATCAAGAACATTCTATTCTTTGACATCGGCACTTTAGTAATGAAGTTATTTTTATCATCTTTTATAGAAAGATTATAATCTTTCATATGAATATCATAACCTTTCTCTAACAGTTGTCCTAAACTCAAGATGTTACTTTTCATATTGGGCACATAGTAGACATTGGAAATAAACTGATGTCTCCCATCTTTTAAACGGATAAGAATGTTACCTTTCCCTTTCACTGCTATTGTGGAATCATCTCCAAATGAAACATTTCCGTTTACTGATTCGTCTAGCTCCACGAACATGTCTTTCCTTCCACACATATGATTGCTTGCACCACTGTCAAGATACCAGGAATTTTCTTGGCCACCATCATTTTCCTTTCGTGCTAAAAGAAGAGTTTCTTTATCATCTGTCTTCTCCTCCACGTAGTTGGCCTTCTCCTCAATTTTGTTGTTGGGAGCTCTACATTCTGAAGCATAATGCCCAAACTTCTGACAATTATAGCATCGAACTTGAGATTTGTCATACCTTGAGTTCGGATTGATTCTCCCACGGCCTCGTGTTGAGCTTTCTCCTTTCTCATAGTTGTTGTTGGAATTGTTGTTGTGGTAATTCCAACCTCGTCCACGACCGCGACTTCCACCTCGTCCATGGCCTCTACCTCTACCTCGGCCACGTTGGTTTCTATCATTGCCTTGACTTTCATGCATATCCTTGAGTTGCAGCTTGAAGAGTTGCTCAGTAAATCCTTGCTTCTTCTTATGCTTCTCTTCGTACGCTTGCAATGATCCTTGGAGTTGTTCGATTGTCATTTCTTCCAAGTCTTTAGTTTCTTCAATCGTCACGACGATGTGCTCAAATTTGGGATCCAACGAACGAAGTATCTTCTCTATTATCCTCACATCTTCTAACTTTTCACCATTTCTTTTTAGTTGATTAGAAACAGCTACTACTCTTGAGAAATAATCTGAAATAGTCTCAGATACTTTCATATGTAAGGATTCAAATTCACCTCTTAATGTTTGGAGACGGACCTTCTTAACTTGCTCGGATCCTTTGTAAGAGGTTTGCAGCTTCTCCCACGCTTCATTAGCAGAGCTTGCACTTGAAATCTTTTCAAATCCATCATCATCTAAAGCTTGATAGATGAGGTAGAGAGCCTTCTTGTCTCTCTTTCTTGAATCCTTCAAAGTAGCCTTTTGATCTGGTGTAAGAGTAGCAAAAGCAGTATCATCCGCAGGCTCGTTGTAGCCTTTCTCTATGATATCCCACACGTCTTGTGATCCAAGAAGTGCCTTCATTTTGATACTCCAATTGTCGTAGTTGTTGTTGTTGAGTGTCGAGACTTGGAATGGTGTCATACCATTTGCCATATCTCTCAATATAATAAGAATTTGTAAGATCTGATTGTGCGGATGAATCCGGAACGTCGAAAAACTTTGGAAATGACAGCTCAGTCCACTCGGCTTAACTTTGTGAGTCAACTCAGTTTTCTGGTAGCACTATTCCAGCGGCACGTTTGAACCCTGATCGGGGCAATTCTGACGGTGTTGAATTCCTCTTGTCGAGACTTCCGATTTGATATGCAATAGTATAGATTTTCCAACTAGCTCTGATACCACTTTGTTGGAAATAAAATACTCACACAAACAATTTTTATTCAAACTCAAGCAAATATTACAAAAACACTCTCACTCAACAAACAAGAAACTACAACTCACTCTTATAAAATTTTGCTTCTTCACTCACTTAGAAGCTTTTAATTTTTCTTGATGTCTAAAACTAAAATGGGGAGGGGTATTTATACTACTTAAGAACAATTCTACACCACACAAATAAAATAATCCAAAATTATAATAACCATACACCTCATCCTTCTCCATCCTTCTAATAATATTTTAAGTTACCACATGATTCACATGCATAATTACTACACTCTAGAAAATTCTAGGTAGATGGCTTATAATTTTGGACCTTTATTATGGACTTTGACTCCAATTTGGTTGGATTTGGGTTTGGGCTCCAATAATGGATCAAGTTTATGATCCAACAGGTCTTACTGTGAACCTTGATCTTCCTATACATCCCAACGGGGATAATGGGCGCGTGTGGTTGATATGCTTTAATTTGGTGTATAGTGTCTTGTTATATGAGTTTCAAAGCTTACCAAAGTGTTACCACTTTAGGATCTTGCAATCTTATTAAACATCACCTTTGTAGGTGGCAAACATTGAGAACAGTTTTGCGGCCGCGGTAAGTTTTTCTCACTTATGACCTGGGTACTTATCCAAATCTGGGGGTAAGACGATGTGCTCAAATTCTTTTATATAAATGTTTATAGATGCCAAAGGTCGCTGTGATTTATACTTTCCTCTAACTCTACAAGCACTAGATGCACAGTCCAACTTATATTTTCTGTCCTCAAATGTTAATAGATGTATAGTCAAGTTTTTGTTAGTTAGAAGAAATAATATTGACAAATTCAATTGCCTTGTCAAATTGTGGAATCTACATAAAGAGGTTGGCAATAGAAAAGGAAAAATGGAAAAAAAAACACTCACGGCGGTGTAGATTAAGTAAATTGCACCCCAGGACTCTTAAGCTTTGCACCTATTGGTGCAGAGAAACAGGATATTATACTGCTAGAAAGTTCTGTGAAAATCCAAACGTTTTCCTTTTGATTTGTTAAAATTAGTTACAAGTATGATAACTAAGCCTTGGAAATATCTATTTGCACTTTGATACTCCCGCAAAAACTGTGATATTGACATCAGTATACATAAATGAATATACAACTGTGTAAATTACAAGCAGATGCCAGAAATATTTGTTAATGCCGATGCTAACTAGCTTTAGGACTAAATAGAATTTGATTTCTTCACATGAGTTGATGGGAAGAAGTTATATTATTTAAATGAGATGCTATGTGACTATAATTTCAAGTCCATATCTTTTCATTTCAACCCTTTACAAACCTTAGAGTAATTGAAGGACACAAATATACAGCCACTTCCATGAAGACAATGATGCAATATGTAATGCTTTTCCCTGATTTTTAATAATATATGACATCAGACTAACTTGCATGGTCAGACCAGAGGTAGGTGCATGAATGAAAATTAAATCGCGACACCATGAGAACTCTATGAAAGTGCATTATTTTAAATAAAATCCAAGACGTGGTTGCGCATTATGTTTTGTCTTCTCCTTAACTAGTTTAACTACTATTTATATCGTCTGAAATGATATGCCTGTTTTTGTAATCATGTTTTGTTTTTATGGAAGCACATCTGCATGTATAATATGCAACAGACTTGCTGATGATGTACATTTATTTTCAGGTTCAAAGAAGCACTCAATGAAGACCTTGAAAATTCTCGTTCCGTTATATTCTTCCTACTCTAGTATTACCTGTATGATTCCTCAACTTTGGAGTTTCCAAAAGATTCCCGAGGTGGCCAAGACTTGCACCCTTCACTGGATGATTGGAAGCTTGTGATTACAAAATTATCAAACAAGGAGCCAGAATTAATTCTAATGCTTCTTAAGGCCATTCTAAATAGAATTGAGACTCAAGAAGCTACGAAATATGAAATGGGTAACCACTGATCCAGCTATTTCTGCTCTATCATTTGTTTGTTTATTCTCGGGTCGTGCTAGGATATTTGATCTCAAATAACATGTAGCTGCTAGTACTTTGTCTTTAGCTTCACAAAAAAAAATTTAAATGACTGGTTTTGTGGTATTCTTTTTGACTTCTGTGAGCATTATGTTTAGGAACATATTTCTCATCAATGGAGTCTAGCACAGAAGCCAACAAAATTGAACAACTTTCTTCTTTGGTCGCATGGCTAGTCAGACAACTCAAGTTACTGAAGTCCTTATGTGACGGAGAAGCCAAAGCCAAAAGTGAAGTCTCTGCTTCAGAAATAAACAAAGTGAACCCAATTCTATTGGAGTTGCTTCAAAAATGTCTCGTGATATCATCATGTGTCGACAAGCAGTTTACGGAATCAGCATTGCATCTAGCTCAGCTTATAGGCAATAGCCCTTTGATAGAGAAACTCACCAGACTAAGTTTGCTTAGTTTATCAAATTAAAATGTCAGTGTCCAGCAGGATGAGGCTATCCATCAAGCTGCAAAGAAGCTAGAGGTGGTCAAACTCGCCTAGCAAAGCGCAGTAGTGTGAAGGCAACAGATGGTGATTTAGGAACTGTAGGAAGATGGAGTGTAGTAAAATCACGGAACCCATGTGCGATTGGTACGTTGCCTCGTGAACTTGGCTCTTCTGGTTGTCTTCCTATTCTTGACCAAAATGATGTCAATAAGAAGTCTATAGATTCGTGATCAGAAAGAACACAAATGTGGGAAGATGCAGAAGTGCCTACATTTGATACTCATTATGATAACCTCGGTAACAAGAGGGGGGCGGTTATGATGTTTCATTATTAGATAGATCAGGTGTTAAGACGATGAGGGAAACAGTAGAGAATAGTGAATCAGATATGGGAGATTTTTCGTTGCAAGCAGATATGGAGGGCGGCTGTCTGATGATAAATGGTGTTTGAAAGAAAGTCAATGAAGAAGAACTAACTATTAAATCTGGTGCAATAATTTTTTATTTAGTCACTGCTTTAATTCATTGGTACAAATCATTCATTGCATTTTTTGTTTTCCTCTTAAAAAGTCGGTAAAGATTAAACTGGCAACCACGCATTATGTGTTTGGAGTGTAGGTCCAATAAAATAAATTTGCTTGTGATGCATATTCACATGGTTCACAGGTTGTAGTGAAATTAAATGGAATTTGTTTGAGCATCTGAATTTTTTATACTTGGAAAAAATTAAGGTTAGTCGTCAATGTCCAGATCT
The DNA here is from genome assembly GCA_023653625.1 of Triadica sebifera. NCBI lineage: Eukaryota > Viridiplantae > Streptophyta > Magnoliopsida > Malpighiales > Euphorbiaceae > Triadica > Triadica sebifera. Next base: position 29,496,674 of record CM042898.1, on the reverse strand, counting down.
TTTCTATATATATATATATATATATATTAGTTTCATCATATAAAATATGTATGAAAAAATATATAAAAATACCGACTTACCAGAATGGCATTAGTGATTGATTGATGATAAGATGAGATGGTGCAGTGGAAGAAAGCCCGGCAGGGGCGACCTGAGAACACATAAAAACACAAAAATGAAATATCTGAGAGTGCTCACATGTGATTTCAGGTCGCTCCTGTAGGAATCCTCCACTATCAAACTCCACAAATATGAATTTCTCTCTCTCTTTCACATTTCAATTTGGATAATAAGATGGGTTAATAAGGTTCACTTTTCAATGCTCTCTATATATAACCACCCAATAAACTCTCGAGTACCTATTCCCAAATGTACTACACTTTGACAGTTGTACTTCTTTGCTTGTATGGTTGCAATACAATGCAATTCATAGTTGTACAAATTGTACTACTAGCCCTTGTTGAGGTTGACTCTTCTTCTAGTTTTCATCTCATTACATGACGTGTACATTATAGATTAGAAAGAAGGAAATTAGTAAATTTGTATTATTGTACTAACATTCTTGAGAACCTATATCTGTACTATCATTATCATTGGAAAAAATATCTTTATATCATACCATTAGAAGAATTTACATGTTTAAAGACACGAATTTAATGTTTGACATTTTGTTTTAGGAGAGGGAAAATAATTATTTTTCTTTTTTCTCACTATATTTGGAAATTTTTTTACGAGGGAAAATAAAGAGAAAAAATAAATTTTATTTTTCTTTCTTACTTTTTATGCTCATACTTTGGATTGAAATAAAATTATAAGTGAGATATTGGAAAATAAAATTATATTTCATTGTTTGGATAGTTCATAGTGAAAGAAAAAAAGTTTTAATATTACACATTTTTTATTTTGACCATCATTTCATAAAATACATTACTATAATGATTAAGGATTAAAAATTAATTTTTATTAGTAATAATGCAATTTCTCATGTTTTCTCTCTGTTTTGGAGAGAAAATAAGCAGTGAAAAATAAAAAAAAAATTAATTTACTTTCTCTCTTTATTTTTTCTATAACAAAGTAAAATGAGAATCATTAATTATTTTACACTATTATTTTCTCTCTCGTCATATATTCCTTCAATCCAAATACTTAAAGATGGAAAATAAAAGTTATTTTTCATCTTCTTTTTTTCTTTTTCCAAATAGGATAAAGTGAAAATATTTTCTTATTTTAAGGGAGAGTTGTTATTTACCTCTTATAGTTTGACATATTACACTACTGTTCTTCTGACGTTTTAAAATTATGTTATTTGTTCCATTTATTTTCATATTATACTAATAGATTATTTTGATATATTTTCCGTTAAAAAAAAAGTTAAATTTTTAACAAATGACAAAATAACTATTTTAAAAGAAAATTATTATTTACTCTATGAAAGGGAACATAGAATCTATCCTTGGCAAAGGATACTTATCATCTTTGCATCTTTGTTGGGCTCAACATAACTCCATGGGCTTTTGTAAGCTCAATGAATTTCTTGATTGTTTCATGATGAAGTTTAACATATTACATTATAGTATCCTCTAAAGTTTTAAAATTATATTATTTGTATTTTCTATTTTATTTTTGGCAAACTATATAATTATTTTGTCAATTTTTAATAAATTTATCGTTAATGCCCAAACTAAATAATTAAAAAATATTAAAACTACCCTTTAACCTACTTTTTTATACTATTAAAATAGGGAATAGTAAAATACATTTTTTTCATATTTTTCTCTCTTCCTAAAAATTAGAGTAAACTTATAAATTAATTAAATATTCTTATACTAATAATTAATAATTTCTAGTAAAACATTATTTAGCATGAATATAATAAAATCAACTTACAATTTTAATATTTTTTATTAAATAATTAAATGAATATCTCATACTTACAATTGTAATATTTTTTTATTAATTTCAAATTTTGAATTATGACATTTTACAGTTCAAATTCATAATTTTTGCTTTGATTCTAACCTAAAACATAAAAAGAGAAGATAAAATGATATGAGAAAAAGAAAAATATTTATTATTTTCACTTTAATATTATAAAGAAAGTATATTAAGAAGTAGTTCTAACATTTGTTAATTATTTAGCTTTGACATTAATAATAAATTCATTAAAATTGACAAAATAATTATATAGTTTGACGGAAATCAAATAAAATGACAAATAATATAATTTTAAAATACCAAAGATATATTAGTATAATATGTCAAATCTCAAAGAATAAATAGTAATTTTTCCTTAAAAGAAGTATTTTGTCATTTATTAAAAGTTTGATATTTTTTTCTAACAGAAAATATAATAGAGTGACTTATTAGCATAATATGTCAAAATTCATCAATAAATAGTAATCCTCCCTTATTTTAATTTCTTATTTTTTTTCTCCTATATTTTCCCTTCCCAAACATAGTATGAGAGTTTTTATACTTCAACTCTTTTCTAATTTTTTTTGTCTTCTTTATTTTATTAACTCTTCAATATCTATCAATTTATATCATTAATAATTTTTTTTTGGGGATAATATGGCGCTAATATGGTATAATATTGATAAAAGATGATTTTTACATTATTTTACACCTATTACGCATTATAGATTTCTAATAAATTTTAAAAATACATATTTTTTTACAATTCTAAAAAAATAAAATAATAACTTCATTATGAATTTAAATTTCAAAATATGTTATAAACCCAGTGATCCAGTCAGATTGGATCCATATGATTCGATTTGGGATATTTGAATTCAAGACGGTTTGAGTTGTTTATTGGAGTCGAAGCAAGTTAAGTTATTGGTTTAATCGAAAAGTTTTTAGCTATAGCACGGTGCACATAACACATACTAGACCCCGTTTGGCATTACTTACAAGAAAAATGATTTTCAATGTTGCTATTATATAATTTTTAGAATAAATTATAAATAAGTTCTGAGATTTTAATTTTGATAGATAAAAATAAATTTTAAAAAAACTATAAAATTTTAATTTTTATAGGCAAAAACAAATTTTTAAAAAACTAACGTCGCGCTTTTCTATTATTTGATAAAAATATCTTATGAGATAATAATTAGAAAAATTGAGTCTTAACTGTACTAAATATCATATAGTTATAATTATTAGTAATGAATAGATATAGGCAATTCTGTAAAAATTCATTACACTTTATATAAAACTATAAAAATTTCACACAAAATATCTCCTAATTATCACAGTAATTTGTTAAAATCTATTTGTTATCTGTAATTTGTACTGATTTTATTGAATTGTGACTCCTGCGGGGGGCTGAAATGAGCTATGATGTTCTAGAAAGAGGCTCAAAACCCTTTTTACTAGTTATATCATGCAGCAATTTCCCGATTAATTATCTCAAAACAATGCCTGTGGCCCTAATTCCCTGCTATGCCAATCTAAAACCCATATCCAAGCTCTCTGCCACTGGTTTCGGATTATGCAATCTTAATTTCTCCCTGCGCTTCAAAACTACTGCTTCAATTTTCTTCCACACAAACTCTCATTTCTTGAACCCAAATCCGGGTTTCTCCACTGAGAACCGTCGTCGCTGCAACTGGATCATGAGGGCAACTCCCACTGATTACTATTCCACTTTGAATGTTACTAGGAATGCCACATTGCAGGAAATCAAGACCTCCTACAGGAAGCTTGCCCGCAAGGTTCCTTGCTCTCTCTCTTTTTTTTTTTTTTATTGGTTCACTGCTGAGAAATGCAAATAGGAGGGACTGAGAAGGAATGTTGGTAGCATGATGTTGCTCATCTCCCCCCCCGGTCACCTCTCCATCAATCTCTCCATTAGGTAGGATTTTATCATGCCCCTTATGCCTTGGGCGACACACGTGCTACAATGGCCGGGACAAAGGGTCGCGGTAAGATCCCTCCGCTAAAGGAATATAACACTGAATGCAATTTGAAATTTTATTTTCATTAAAAAATATGAAGCTTTGAAGTTTCTTCGACCATATATTGATTTGTTAAAGGTATTTATATGTTGATATAATCTATCTATACATTAAAAGCGGGGACACTGGTACTGTAGTTAGTACAGTGCCCTTCCCTTTTTGCCATCTAAGCAAAACGGTCCCGTTTCTCTCTTTGCAATCACCTCCTCTATTTACGAAACGACACCGTTCCAGATTTTTAATGCCCAAGCAGCCCCTCTATCATCAGCTATGGAGTAGAAATAAATCCAAAATCCGTTTGCAAAATGACACCGTTTCAACTTTGTGCCCAACTCTCTGCCATCAAGAATTCTTATTCAATTAAGAAATCTCATTTAAGAAATAACTATACGCCTAAAAATTGAAAGAATTAAATATATATATATATATATATATATATATATATATATAATGTGTAAACCTATAAATTATGACATTTGTTTCAATAGATATTATTATTCTGATTTTATGCTCTTTATTTAAATATTGGTGAGTTGTAAAAAATAAAAAATTATATAATTCTCCAGGAATCGTTGCTCAAATTCACTTAATTTGAAAGTTGAAACTCATCAATACATATACATATTAATTTGGTTGTTGTGTTTCAATATAAAAAATGAAAACGGCTGCAATATAATTAAAATCACATCATAAAAACATATAGACTGCTCTAAAAAAATGGCATTTAATTTATTTTTTGTGTAAAAATACCAAAATTGAAACTCATGGCTCAAGCTACAACAAACTTGCATGGAAATGTTACCCCACCTCCTAACGTGGATGATGTAAGAGTATTATCCTCCATAACCCTAAATCAAATATTTTAAGTTTAAAATTTTAGTTTATATTTTTATTTCTATCAATAAAATTAAATATAATATTCATAACTGTAATTAAATAAATGTATACTACATTTGACTTAAAAATCATATAATTCATTGAACTCATAAACGATTATTTTAAGGAAAAACTTAATTTGACTCAAATGTCAAATTGTCACATCAAGTGAGCTTTTAATTAAATATAATTTATCTTTAAATTGACTCTGCAACTAAATTAATCTGCTTCTTTCAAATTTCTAGCTAATTTAATTTAATCTTTAAAATAGCAAAAATATTGAAAACAAATTACATTTATGAGCTAATTTTACACCATACTTTTAAATATTTTGTATTATAGAAAATAAATTTTTTTTCATGATGTTATTTTTGTTTATTTTTCTAAAATTAGCTCTAAAGTAAATATTGTGAGTTATAAGTGTTGAAAAGCTCTCATATATGAATTAATATAAGTTAAAGTGCTAGGCGTTTTTTTTCTTTTTTCGAGAATAAAGAAATTCAAAGTTAAGTTGATTTTTTTGGTGCTAGCAATATTTTTTTTAATTATTTATTATTACTGCTCTCCTGATGTTATTAAAATAAAATAATTGTTGATCGACTTTAACATATTTCATTTTTCTTATCACTCATATTTAATAATTTATTAAATAAGATATTTAAAGTTTCTTTTATATTATTGTAATTACCTAAAAGGTTAAATCTCAAAATACATTGACAACATAGTTATTTTCACTGCTAAAATTTTGAGTATTAATTTCTTTGTATTATGTAGTTATATTAATAGCAATTAAAATGATTCTTCTATATTTTATTTTATTTAAAAACACTATAAGCGTTTATGGGTTTATATTATATATGATATTTTTTATTATATTTTAATCATTTACTATTTAAATTTTATAGTCTCGATGCAACGCAAGGATTACATACTAGTATAATATAATTAATGTAAAGATTGATGAAATAACATTATTGCCTTACCTAGCTGCAATAAAATTTTCACCGAGGCATTCCATGAAACCTTAAAATTTAAAACTAAAAATACAGAAAATACAATTTCAACTTAGTACCACTTTTCAAGTATTAGTTTTCAATTTTTTTTCAATTGGAAAAGTTTGAAGAAGAATTGCATGTGTCTGTATAAGTCCTAGTTGTTGATGGACGAAATAAGCAGTTCCATAAATTGTTTGAGACAAATTTGCTAACTTCTACCCATTTGTTTCTCCAAGTCTTCTCTTTCTTCTTGCCCGATTTCTATATATATGGCAATAGCCCTCAATGATACACTAGAAATTTATTCTTTCTAGTTTGTTGGACAATATTCTTTTACGAGCCAAACTGAAATTTGGTCTTCTTCTTAAGGTCCGTTCAATGTGAATCATTTTGCAAGATTGAACTGCGTGATGAATGGTCGCAACAAAATGCAATCATCCAGATGCGAACAGCTTCTGTATACTCCCTGCAATAAAATGCATTTCTAGATTTGTTGACTCTAGATATCTCCCTGTTTTGGAACAGTACCATCCAGACCTGAACAAGGCCCCTGGGGCAGAAGAGAAGTTTAAAGAGGTAAATGCTGCATATGAGGTAACTCCCTTTTTCCAAAATGCTGCTTTACTTGATTCTTTAGTTAAGAACTATTACTTTGATTCAGTTGTAATGGGATTAAGGTTTAGTTTGGTTTATTTGAGTATGAATTAATGATGCTTGATTGGTATTATCTTCAAGCTTTTCTTTTTATCTTTTGAAGGTAATTTAGTATTCTTCATTCATGTCTTATGTCATAAATCATAACCATCTACTCTCTCTGCATGGTGTGGCTTAATGTTGTGATAGAATTGCATAATCAGATTATATGAGAATCAAGTAATTGTTTTTCAAGTTGAATGCAAATTTCATACTACTCTGTTCTAACAAATTCTTGTCGACTGTGGGTTCTTGTATGATGCATATAAACAATTCCTCTACACCATGTCAACAGATAAAGGGATTAATATATTGGTATTTATAAGTTGTCTAGGATTACAGTCTATTCCTTTACTTCTTATTACATTTCCTCTCATGTGTTGATGAAGCATTCATGTAGGTCCTATCAGATGACGAAAAAAGATCTTTATATGATCACTTTGGTGAGGCAAGTTTACAAGCACTAGTACATAATAGAGTTATATGTGTTTGTTATTTTGTATTTTATGCGTATGTCAAATAGTAGACACATATATAGGAGACACATATGATATAAATTTTACGCGTCTGTCGTTGTGACAGACGCATATAATTAGGTTATACGCGTCTGTCGTTTAGTAATAGCATACCCATATAATCATGTTATACGCGTCTGTCGTTTAGTAATAGCAGACGCATATATCAAAAAACCAATGATTTCTAATTATTGATTTTGTAATTTAATTAATATGATATAATGCTATAATATGATAAGGTTTAACCTATTATAGGTAGCAATATCATCTATAATTCCTTGTCCAACATCTCATCTACCAAAACTTCCCCTTTCTTTCTTTTGTCCTCTCTTGTGTTTCCATATACCAAAGTATAATATGTCATCTTAACCCCTTTCTCAAACTTCCTTTCTCTAAAGAACCCCTTAATCAAAGTATTAAAACTAACCACATTAGGACTGCATCCTTTCTCCTTCATCTCCCTAAACAATTATAATGTCAACTCATGTTTATTATTCTTGCAATAGCTACTAATCAAGATATTGAAAGTAAACATATCAGGCCTAACTCTATCTTTCATCATCCTATCATAAATTCCCACAGTCCTATCATGTTGGCCATATTTCCTGTACACATGAATTAAAGCATTATAAACAGTTGCATTAGGCCTTCCGTCTATCAAATTCCTCATTCAAATTTAAATTCAGTGATTTGTGCATTGGAGACCATGTCTCTGTATATTCTTTTAATATTTTGGAATATGAAAATAGCAATTTATTAGAGTGGACATATAAAAGTTGAGATTTAAGAATGAAAGCAGTGGCAGTGAGATTCTTTCCCATGTTGCACGTGCGATCACATGTTTATGTCACAGGCACTAGTCACTAGCCAAAATGATCAATTTTGTTGGATTTCTAGGGTTGGATATTCATAAAAGTCCTAGAAACTTCTACATTATTTTTTACGTGCTTTTTTTTTCTTTTATGAATCAGAAAATTTGTGTATATATTTCTCCAAACTGGAACGATATATAAATTAATTTTTGTTATTTACAGAGAGTCTCTAGATTGAAACTTTTATAGAGAAGTTAAGCTTGTTTTTCATGGGATACAAAGCTTTACTTTTTATCTTTTTTAACTTCACATACATACATGCCAAATAGTAGATAAGTGATATCCCAAAATTAAGAGCCTATGGAGTGCCATTAACTTGACGTGTTCAATGAATTTTTGCTAACTGGGATTACATCTCCATTTTGCCATTTGCCATTACTCACACTTCTTTTTCATATCTCTATTTTTTTCCACAAATTCAAATAAACAGCAACAATAGAAATGACAATGCGAGAAAATCTGCACATTCAAAGATGGGAAGGATAATCGTCCACCATATGAGCAAGTAAATTCATAGCCCTAAACCACCAACAAACCACTAAGGCTAACATTATTCATGAACCAAGTCCTCTAGCTAGTTTCATATCTACCAAAATTAAGACTGCTTGTTTGAGTCTCAAATGTTGCAAATTGGCTCTCATAACCTCTCATCCATAAGTTTCAACATCTCAAAAACCAAATTATCATCCAAATTCACAAACCCTTCGAAAGAAATCAGTTTTAGGAATGAAATATCAACTAGCTGTGTAGTTTTAGATGTTGGAATATGGTGGGCAGATTATACCCACTAAAGATAGCAATATTATGATAAAACACCAAGGCAGATAAAAGAGAAAGAATACACAAACTTATTATAGAATAAATTTTTCTAACCATAAATATCAAGTTATTGATAATTTCAAGTTATGGTTACTATATATATTATGATTATCCATTTTTTTTACAAAGGGAGAGAGAGAGGAAAATTATAGACTGAAAATTTTGCTAACTCAGTTATGGTTACACCAAAGGAACAATAGATGCAAAATAAGCACTTCATTACATAAGCATTTCATCAAAAACTTTGCATACCAAAATAAAAGATAAAAAACAAAAATTACCTAAAAATGGCTCAACACTCGCGATTTTCTTTTCAGTACAAACAAAACATACAATCTCTTCACTCCAATACCGTTGGTGAGCACATCTCTAATGTGAGAGAAACAATGGTCGAGCTCGATTTGTTGAGATGAAATGTATGAGAGAGTTTTGGAGTAGCGCGCTTTGTTGCAAACGAAATGTCATAGTACTGTAAGACGCTCGTTTTTGGTTTTTAAAAAACTTATATGTATCTGTCTTAAATAATAACAGAAGCCTATTATAATAGCATATGCGTCTGTCATTACATAAAGACGGACCCTTAAAACTTTATATGTTTGTCATTTATAATAACAGACGCATATAACTAACATATAGCTTGACATATTTACAAAAATGTCATTGTCTATTATATAATATATGTGTCTGTCATTAAATAAAGACAGACGCCTATAACATTTTTATGCGACTAGCATTAGATAAAAAAACAGACACCTATTATATCTTTGTTTAATATTTAATATATAAAATTAAACTTAATTATCCGCATAATAATTATTATTATTATTACAAATACAAACCTATAATTAAGTAAGCAGCCTTTAATATTTGTTATATATATATATATATATATATATATATATATATATATATATATATATATATATATATATATATATATATATAACTAAAAATAATAAAAAAATAAATTAATATTAATTAATTAATTCATCATATATATATTATTAGTTAATCAAGCCTCATATATATTTAATTAATTAATTTAAATATTATTTGGTTAAATATCAATTTGTCTTTTTTTAATTCAATTTTTTAATTACCACTCTTACTTTCCAAATTAATTAATTTATTGTAGACAAAATGCATATATATATAGTACTGTTAGAGACGACAGATGAAAATGCCCGTGATTTGGTTTTTAAAAATTTATAGGTGTTGGTCTTAAAGTATAACAAACACCTATTATATAAAACATGCATATGTCATTTAATAAAAACAGACGTCTAAAACTTTTTATAACTGACATTTATATTAACAGACGCATATAACAAACATATAGTCTGACATATTTACAAAAATGTCACCGCCTCTATTTTAAGTGTCTGTCATTTTCACAACAGACATATATAACTTTTAACTTCAAGTTGTTATTGTACTAGTGAAGGAGAACATGGTGGTGGTAATGGCAAGCAAAGGTTACCCTGGGTCGTATGAGAAGGGGACAATAGTTAGAAACCTCGAAGAAGCTGAACATGTTGCTCCAGCAGTTAACATATTCCAAGCTGGAACTGCTTTGGATGCCGATGACAACTTCATTAATACCAGGGGTCGTGTTCTTGGTGTTACCGCTAAGGGAAGAGATATTCAAGAGGCAAGGGATAGAGCTTATCAGGCAGTTGAGGAAATCAATTGGCCTGAAGGGTTTTACCGGCGGGACATTGGTTGGAGAGCACTTCCCCGTAAGCAATTTGCTACAAGAAAATAAGTTCATACAGTGATGCTGTAACTTGTAAGTTGCCTGAATTATTCCTGAAATAGAATTGCTAACCCAACAGGCCATACAGACAAATAAAACATGCAGGAAAAAGGTATTTTTGTACGATTCTGAATTTTTGTACGCTGAGATTTTTTGAGGGATAATGAAATGAAATTAAATGCACATATACTATGCAGAAATTTGTTTTCCTTTTTTTTCTTAAAGCAATTAAGTGGTAAATTAATTGATGTTTCTTTTAACTCTATTCAAGATTGAATTTAACCAGGGAAATTGAACGAATGAGATAAGAGTTGGAATCTAAAATTAGTTATTCCAGCATTCAATTAGTTATTTTCTAGGTTTTCCTAACTTTGATTAAACTTATAAGTTCATTTTTACTATTTGTGATTACTTTGTGAAGTTTAAATTCGCTAATTTTAATAATTATGTTATTTGGCCATGATTTTGGTTGCCAACGCATGATGTCAGGGGAAATGCACAAAATATTTACAATTCAATCATCACTTGGATCTCAAGATGAATTAAGAAAGTTGGAATAATATCTAATAGTAATGGAAAATCAACTTTTTCACTCTAGCCAAAAACTTTTCAACCTGCGAGCTTTGATGTTAGTTTGGTACAGAATTTTCTGACCTATTTATGTTGCTAATCCAGTTCTCCTGTTACTCTTTAGTACCTTTCTGCAGCTATTGTTGAAGCCTATTTGGTGAATTCCATGTTTGTCTCTCAAGTATTTTGTTTTCCTGGAGGCTCAGAGTTTTATCTTTCCTATGCCATATACCATTAGTTCCTGCATATTGAGACACAATAACAAACTGTAATTATCAATCAATTTATTGTGAATTATATATATTCGTAAGCTGAAGCAACTAAAAAAGGACCAACAAGCTCTTTACAACTACCCAACAGGAAATAGATAATACAAACTGCAGGTTGGTCTCTTCTAATCACGCGGTCATAATTAGAAGAGAGCATCAGCAGAAACACCAAGAAAAATGAAAATGTCACGCTCCTAGATGCCCCAATCTGGATAAAGTCTTAAAGTCATCCTAATACTATTTTTATTTGCACCCCAGTTAAACATATATGTCAGCATTTGCTATGGTTTATTCTTGAAACTCGCATAGACAATAGCAAATGCAGACTCATACTATCTTATATAAAAAATTTCCAACAATGTATTCAGAAGCAACACCAAAGCAGATGCTTATTATGTAATATGCGTAACAGTGGACAGAAAATGGCACATGAAACAATGTGAAAATACTGGAAGGGCAATGTCCGTACAACTCATAACAAAAATTAATTTAGCTTTAGGAAAAACAGAAACAAGATATAGCAACAGAAATAAAAGATGAGAAAATGAAATTTAAAAAAAAAAGTATGAAATATTTAGAAAGATGAGGACAGGAATCGTCTTAAATTAAAATAAAAAGGCGGAGCTTCCTCTTCGAACAGATAAAGGAATGGATTGCCAACTTCAACGATAGCACCCAAAATTGACAAGGGAATCTATATGATATTGAATTTCAAATACTGGTGTATAGTAGGTCCCAAACTCAAACTTTCAGTGAATATTGAACCTTTCGACAGAGCTAATTGAAGGTCACAAGTCATCTGGGTAATCACTTTCCATTTGCGAGATATATTAAATAAGAAATAAATTACTTGAGAGCTGTAACTAACCTGGCACTCTGGATCTCCAAAGCGTACATTGTACTCAAATAGCTTAGGTAAGCCCGACTTCTTCTCAATCATTAATCCAGCATACATAACTGTTCAGAGAATCAAGAAGAGAAATATTGATCGAAAAATGATCTTGTATAAGAAAGAAGAAGTAAAATAACTTATATACAGTCCAAAAACAAATTAATATCTACCCTGCAATAAATTTTCCCGTCAAGAACTAAACTACTAGCTATAATGAAACGCACCGTTTAACTAATACTACATAAATACATACAGCCTTTACAATGAACTGAAACTAACAGAGAACTAAAACTTGATTGCCATCTTAATGCCTAAAGCTTTTGAGCTGCTGCTGAATAAGTGTATACTTCTTCAAGAACTCCAAATTTGCAACCCTCTGCCGCCATTCCTTTCACTGTAGGGAGAATTATAGATTCCATATCTACCGACTGAAGTTCTCTTGCTAATACCGGTGCTGGAGGGTATGCTCCCATTTCTCCAATATTTGGCCCTCTATCACCATCCCCAACCCACTTGTGATCCTGAGCACATTCTAAGAGAATGGCAATCTCTCCATCCACCAATGCAAATAAATATGCTTCTTCACCTTCTAAGTTTCCTCAACAACGATACAGCTACCAGCAGAACCAAAACCACCTTTCACAAGCATCGAGTCAACAGCATCAAATGCATCCTTCAGTGTCATAGCAACAATAACTCCTTTTCCAGCAGCCAACCCATCTGATTTGATAACTATTGGTGCTCCTTGGTCCTGAATATATTTCTTTGCAGCAGATGGATCTGTAAATGTTCGGTACTGCAACCAAAAAGAGTATTTTGTGCATTTCCTCTAAAGTTTATAAAATTATTGAGGTAAATTTCAATGAGAAGTTCATAAAATTGATAAAGATTAATATTTTTTTAATCTATGCAAAAAAAAAGGGAAAATAAACATTCGATGAAGTGGAACGAATGGAATAATTCGGAGAGAAATTATTTGAATATATCATAGCCTACGATGCCCCAAGAAGAGAGCTAAGAATATGTGATCTTCAAAAAAGTCGAATAGAAAGGGGAAAAATACATGATGAAGACAGATTAAGTGGCCACATTTTATTTATTTATTTATTATATCCTATTTTATTTTTAATTTTCCTTGGCTTTTGAATTTTCCCTTGAGCTTTTGTTAATGCTCTAGACATTTGCATCTGCTCCATGAGTATCTTAATAATTAGAAACACATCAGCAAATTGGTTTCATGGTGATTTTCTTTTCAGAAGGGCACTTCACAGGAGCGAAGCTAGAACTTCAAAAGAAGGGGCGAAAATAATACAGACATACAATTTTTTTTTTTTTGAAAATAGCAATTATACATATATGAAAAAATATAGTCAATTGATAATATACCAGGATACAATTAAGAAAAAGGATAATTTTCTTATTGTTTGACCTAAAGTATTTAGAATTCATAATATCAGCTAGAGTTCCTTTCCAATGAAATCATCATTTGAATTGGAGCAATTAAATTAGTAATATAATAATGGTTTAAAGAAGTTCAACATAAAAGCTGTATGGCAAGTGGACCAGTGGTAGAATGTCTATCAAGGAGTATAGAGCTTGATTTACAATATTATGGTCTTAAACTAATATTAATTTGGATACAAAGCAAGGTTATTATAATCTCTGTTGAGGATATTCGCATTATAAATTAAAGTTAATTAAGAGATAATATTTTAACTAATATAATATACTGATGCCTGGATAATAATTTTAGCTTTCGAGAGGCCATCTACATGATGGTCGTTAAATATCAGATCATTTCTCCATTTCCAGAGGTACCCGAAAGCAAATCGATAAATAATTTTCAATTCCAACCGCACTCTAGCTGTAAAATGATTCTTCAAACGAGTTAAATCCCAGCCATCAAAATCCAGACTGAAAAAAGCAGCATGATCAGAGGGCGGAAGCAGAGAACACCAGACAACCCGAATACTATTTATATGTAATTATATATTTCAAAAGATATTAATTATATATTTATATTATTTATATATATTTGCATATATATAATAATTATTTATATTTTAACATAATTAATATTTTTTGAAATAATAAATAAAAATGTATAAAAATATTTTTTATTTAAACAATTATAAAATTAATTAATTAAAATAAAAAATATTTTAATATTAAAATAAATTAAATTAAATTAATCAAAATCTGGGATTGGGTCTGGGATATCCTTCCTCTATGTCACAGGGACATGGATTCATAATTTTTCTGGGCATGGTCGGCAACAAAGAATTTATTTTGGAGTCGGTGAAATGGATGTAAAACTCTGCTCTGAATCCACCCTACTGTCATTCCTAAAAACAAAAAAAAACTAACTTTTTTACAAAGCATAAAACTAAATAAAAAAATTCATGTAAACACAATAAAAATTAATGGAATTTAATTCCTCAATGTTCTTGCCGCTTTAGTATTTTGTTGTTTAAGATAAGAAACATATTTTTTATTATTTAAAATGATAAAATTAATATTCTGAAAGCGATGCTAATTAAGTTGGTCAATTAATTGATTTCGGACCTAAATAAGCATTGACAAAAACATTAAAGAGTTTAGTTGAGATTTGTTTTATTTTATTATTATTAGAGAATGCTTAAAAAATTTACAAGTGAAGGTCACAATTAAGTAGCACATATCATAAATAGAAAGTTGTTCATCTATGCACATTAATTACCAAGTTATTCTCTATGTAGGAATGCGAAGTGATATAGATGGTGAAAAAGTTGATTGATTACGAATCTTTTAATTTATTACTGATATCCAACTTTGGATCATTTAATTTCGGTATTTATTGATTTTTCCATTTAGTTATATTTTTCTACTTGCCTTCTTGCTAAGAATTATCAACGCACAGCAAGTTTAATTACATATTTTGCAGTTACATTTGTTTCCGGAAAATATTTTTCTTTATTTTCTAATATTTGATTTATCTCCGAAAAATAAATTAAAGAAAATATTTTCTAAATCAATAGAAATATCTCAAAAACAAAGGAAAATAATTTTTCATTCTCAAAATAGCAAGTCATTTTCTATGGCTTATCAAATATAAAAACATAAAGTATCACTTCAATTTTTTATTTTTTTAATGTTACAATCAAATATAGAAAAATATTATATTTTTTAAAAAAAATTATTTTCCAGAAACAAACAGAGTTTAATTGTTGTAAATTTGTTTTACCCTTATGGTATGTTTGGTGCACCAAAAGAATAAGATTTCAAGAAAAATATAATTCTAATTCTAGATTGGTGTCTTGGGATTCTAATATTTTTCTTGGTAGTAATAAGAATTAAAATTCTATTTTTTATGTTCGATCTAATTTTGCTTAAAGTATTTTTAGAAATATAAAATATTTTATTTAGAAAATATGAAATAAATTTAAATATCAATAAATTTGAAATATTAGAAATTTTTATATAGGAATCGAATTAATTTTAAATATTTTAACTATCAAACTTAAATTTAGAATAAGAATTTCATTTGTATTACAAGATGAGGTATACCAAATGTGTAGTTCGTACATTAGTCACTCGATTTTTGACGGTTTAAAAAAATAATTTAGTTCTTATTAGTGTTGAATTTGATTAAAAAATAATTGATTATTTGTAATATATTGATATTAATTATTAAAATTTTAATAATATATTTTTTGTAAAAAATATATATTAAATTGTCTATTAATATAAACGGGACCACTTCCATATCATCTTACAGATAAGAACCACCTCCACCTCAGCTCCTTTCCTTTTTCTTCATCATCAATTCCATAACTGCAATTATACCAGGCATAACCACCATTCGGCGCGTTCTCTAAAATTGGGACAATAATTGGAGGCTTGGGCTTCTTCTTGAAGCCAGGAGGGCAGTCTCGAGGGACCGCAATTGTTGGTGAAGCTGGTGGTAGCAGCAGCATCGATATTGATGGACTTGAGCAGGCAAAGGGGGCACGACCGGCGGTCTGAAAAAGGGTGGCGAGGAGGATGGGACTTGGGGAAATTTAGTTTTAGTTTTAATTTTTTTTTTGAAATCATAATTATGTGTGTATAAGTTTTACTTGCATAGCATATTTCTAATCAACACTTAACAGCTGCCCGTTTGCTGATGTGGCTATGCTGTCAAGTCAGCCTAACATTGTTACAATTTTAAAGCTTAGATGCATTAATGAGTATTTTAAAAAAAATAAAAAAAGAAAGAAAGACATCGACAATTTGGGGTTAGAAGTGGCAACGGTCTGGATTTTCCGAATATCTAATTCATCGGGATCCATAAACCCAAAATATATAATTTTCATTAGAATTTTGGGATATGTTTAGATATTAATTTTCAAATTCATCACGAATTCGGATAGAGACCTCAGATACTCGTTACCCGAATCTCATATATATACATATACATCATGTAAAAAGTGGCGCCATTAAACTTCATAAAAATACTATGAAAATATAAATGTACTCCCAAAATTGGTTGTCTCATAAAAACAATTACAAATTTGAATTTCATATTTTTGAAACTTAATTAGAAATTTAAGTTCATCCATACAATATTTTATATATTTTATTTTTGTTCTTCTTTAAAACTCGAGTGCAAATGCAAGTTCAGGTTGCATAAGTACAATTGAAGAAAATGATAATTGATTGGTTTCACAATTTTGATAATGAGTATATATTTTTATAGTTTTTTTGTGCAATTTCTTCTATTATAGTTTATTAAATGTAATGATATAATTAATTATATGTGATTTGTGTTTTTCAGGTTGATGGATTTTTTTAATTTAGATATGTTAAATTAGATTTTATTTTCTTTATTTTATTTGATTTTTTAGTAATTTATAATAGATTATTTACATATTTTTAAATTTTTTGTTGTTTAGTTTGTTTGAATTTTATTTTATTTTAAATTTTTTAGTGATAAACGAATAATTATACTAGTTGAGATATTAATCGGGTAATGTTAATCGGTTTTTGAATGAATATAAATATTGATATTATAATATTAAACGGATTCAAAATGGATTCGGGAGAGAGTATGAGTAGGATAGTTTTGACAGGTATTTTACCCGTTTTCATCTATTCTTTTTGCGTTACCTTCATCCATAGCTTCATGCCCTCATCCCACTCTCCTCTCAAACTTTCATCGGCCAGCGCCATATTCAACAACCCACTTTCACATTTCTCGCAAATCTCATGGCTTTTCTGGATTATTTATCGATTGAGGTTGTTGTAGGGGGCTGGTGGTCAATTATAAGAGACTTAGTAGGGCAACAAATAGAGGTGCAAGTGGTCTGGGTTTTCTTCTTAAATTTAAAGAAACACAAAATAAAAACATTTTAGGAGGAATTTTTGAAAGACTCGAGTTAAGTAGTTTCTTTTATTTCAAAAGGGATAATTAATTTCTGGAAAAAAAAAATCTGACTTGATTCCATAAAAAAAATTTGATGAGTTGGATTCTAACATTGATTATTTAGGAGACTTTAGAATTTTCGACTAAGTCCCATGTGATTGTCCAGATCCTAGTTGATGCCGGGCATGCAAGTGGTCAGTTCACATATCTTTTGTGAGGGAAACACAGTTGCAGAAAGGCTTGCAAAATTTGAGACAACTTCGGTAGTCAATCATTGGTGGAATATGAGACTTAACTTTTGTTTAAATTTACTCTTTGCTGATTTTAGTGGCAGAGAGTACTTTCGATTTTCGATTTGTGTAGTCCCCTTTTTTGAGTTTACATCAATCATGCAAAATTTTGTGGACGTTGGGAATCGATGGGGCTAATAATTCTATCCAACCATGAATTGTAATTAATTTCATAAGAACGAAAGTCATCAAGAAGCGAAGTTACGATAGCGATTGTGCCAAAAAGAAATCAAAAACTATATTTTTTGCAAACCATAAACTTAAATACAAAATTGTCCATTTTTTATCATCAACTATGATACAGCTGAAATTAAAATGGGCATAGAAAATGGTTGCTGATTATGAAAATTCACAATCACATAGTTTATATAATCTGGTTTTGCCAGAAGGAAAAAAAATAGTGAAACTGGAAAGCTATTAAATAGGTCATAAATTAAATCCTTCCATCAGACCGAATTCTTCAATTGGAAAATAGAAACATCGGTGCATATAGAGAAAGTCACGTGACATAATCCATGATATATTTTATTGGCTCAAAATCTTTGAGCCACATTGTATTATAAATATATTGGTGGGACAGTAGACCCGTCCAATGCCCGTTAGATAGATTGGAGTGAATTTAATAGAATTGAATGGGTTTAGAACGTTAGATTTCATAATTATATATTTAACAATTTAAAATTAGTTGTACTATAATTATAAATATTTTTTTTATTCCTTAAACTTTCAATGTGTAATTTTCCTTAATATTCCACCTTAAATGCAATTAGCTTTGATCCGGTTGTCACTTTCTTAATCGAATATTTTTGTATTTGGTCCTTTTTTTTCTTTCTTGATCCACATATTTATTTGTTTTTTTATAAGAGTCTTTCTAATTCTTGGATTTTAGATTTTGCCCACATAATCCATGATAATGTCATGATTAGTCCTCTCATGGCTTTAATACGGTATTAGAATTGGGTGTGCTTAAACTATTGAATTTCATAATTGTAGATACAACAAAGTAAAAGTCACACAACAAATTAAATTAATATTGCGTAAACATCAAGAAGTACCACATTTGTTTTTACATTTAGAGTCACATTAAATAGTCAACATCAATTAAAAATGTAACCTGATATTAGTTATTCCAACAGCTTACCAACAGATTTTCACCAAAAATAAAAACAATTTTTTACCAACGGAATTAATTTAACATCGGAAATATCTCTTGATAATCAGTTGGAAAATTTACCAACGGACAAATTTTTGTGATAAGTAATCATTTGGTAATCTGTTGGTAACTTTACCAACGGAATTTTTTTTTTGTTGAAAAATTTAACGGCGAACATTTTATAAACAGAAATTTTCCATCTAAATACCAAAGGTAAATGTTGATTTTCTTGTAGTGTTCATTCAATTTCGCAGGTTAAATTCAATCTTGAATAGAGTTAAAACAAACATCAATTAATTTACTACCTAATTGATTTAAGGGAAAAAAAAAAAAGGAAAACAAATTTCTGAATATTATATGTGCATTGAATTTCATTTCATTATCCCTCAAAAAATCTCAGTGAAGAAATTCAGAATTGTACAAAAATACCTTTGCTGCTTGTTTTATTTGTCTGTATGCCCTAAGTTGGGTTAGCAATTATCTTTTCAGGGATAATTCAGACAGCTTACAAGTTACAGATTATATTATAAATAAGATAAATTATAAATTTTTAACCCGAATGAAATGATACAAGAATTTTGAAAAAATTACCCCCCCCCTTTTTTCCTCAACATATGACTTTTTTAGGAAAATTTTTAATTTGTTTGTAAATTAGAATAATTTACATATTTATGGCAAAGATTCATAAAATTCTATATTTATAGTATTTTATAAAATAATTTCTCATTTTAAGGTAATTTTGATAAGCTAGTGTGTGAGATAGACTGTACGCCAAATAGATTGGTGCATAAAGTCCAATTTTTTTTTTAAATTATTGTAAGTAACGCACATTGTCCAAAAAAATTTAATTATTTTTATTCTCTATGCATCACTACAATTTATTTTTAAATTCTATACATCAGTCTAACTGATGCATAAACGTTTAACTGATCCATTTGAATAGTAAACTACTATAAAAACGGAATTTTGTTAAAAAAATATTCTAAATTGGTAATTTTTTATTTACACTAAACTGATAAATACCCTTTTTTGCGGGAAAAGAACTGTTGTTGCTGTTAATCTGACATAATGGATCAAATTATAAAGACTTTGAATTAAACTGGTTTGATATAGAATTCAAAGCCAATTGTTTTGTGTGAACTAGAAGTCGAGCATTTTCATGAATGTACATACTTTCGGATATCCAGGCTTCAGAAAGTGAAGTTAAGGAATACAATTCATTGCCAAGGTTGACATGTGCAGTTATTGGGAGTTAATCTTATGGCACCAACTGTTCCATTAGAGTTAGTTGGACAGAAGGAATCAAAGAAGTGTTGGATTTCAATAGAGTTTGTTGTGCTGTTTGGCACACTTTTACCTGAAATCACATTGGCTGAAAACCTGTTATCCAGGCTTTTTATCGTTTACTAGTAGTAGAATTGATTTGGTTTTTTTTTGTTTAAAGTATATTTATAGTATATTACATTTACAATATACCAGTCAATTTTTAGTGTACATTTGTATCAAATAAAGCCATTCTCGTCCTTAAATATATATTTTATCATACGATTGTTTTTCAAGTCTCGTCTGTTTCTTTTCTTATTGATCAATTGGTCAATAAATTGCATCTAAAATTTCCAATTGAACTAGGAAAATGCTTCTTCTTTTTTTTTCATTAAATGGGTTTTCCATTTCCTATGCTACAGGTTTGTTTTGGATCAATAAAACCGCCGGACTGCACAGGGGTCTTAGATATAGAGAGGAAGAGTTCAATCATTTTGGAGGCTGATAAACTGCAAGTTCCCATTGTGGCTTTGGTGGATTCCAGTAGTTCATGGAATACTATAAGAGGGTTGCAATGTCTTTCTTTTGTTTTATATTGATAAAACTAACCGTACATGTTTATTCTCTTTTCATTGTATTATAGTTTATGCATCGAATTAGGAACACTATGTAATTGATTGTCAAGTTTGATTCATTTATAGTCCAATATTTGTAATTTGGCACATTAGTAGATTTTTACATATGTTACTTCAATCATTTGTAACTTTGGTTGTTTGAGCAAGTGATTGTATGCAGGGATTGTTTTTGTTTAGTCAGTTTCAAACACAGATTGCAATAGCAAAATATGGTCAACCTCCAAAGTGTATCCAAATATACTAAACATATAAGTTAACTTACAATGAATATATATATATACATACTCCACATAGTATCCAAATATACTCAACATATAAGTTATATATAATGAACATATTCTTTCTTTTTTTTTTTTTTGTCAAATAGGTCTTACACGCCCATGATGCTTCTTCACAAATGTAATGCCTCTATCAACAAAAGATTAAAAGTTACAGAATACATGAGAAAATGGCCTGTAATTCCCAAGTCTGAAATTAAATCAGAAATAAAGAATAAATGAAACTAAATAAATAAAACAACAATGCAGCTCATAAACAACATGTGCAGGATGTATGAATCAATGCATACAACTGACAAAAGAACAGAGAAGAAGTAATAATACATAAAAGAAGCATATAGAGCAATTCTTCAGGAAGGCTTTTTCTTTACAATACACATGAAGGATACGAATATATGCATTGAAATGGGAAAAGGTTCCTACTTATAATTGACAGATGTGGAAGTTATAAATCTTGGGGAATTGAACCACAACTGAGATGATTTTATGCAAATCATGAAGGCCAAAACAGCTGTTTTAATCAGTATTGGAACCTTTTGCCAAGTATACAAGCATGACCTTAGGCAGTTATTTTTGTTATGTGATAACCTCGACTCTTGTTCAAGCTCATTCTATTAAATCCAAAAAATGAACAGAGATATATATTAAATTTAAGCTATCCCTAAAAACATACAAAAAAATTAATAAGAATTAGTGAGTATTCAGGTATATATATGGCTAATATAAAAATATATGTATGGATCATAATGTTTGCAGGACATTCAATTTATGAAACCAGTTTCATGTTATAATCAAAGCAATAACTAACCTGCTTAAACTATTAGTTTTAAGGAGAGAAAAAAAAATACGAAGTATAGATTACAAAAGCACAAATATGAAAATGCATACATGAAATAAATAAGACATAAGAGATTATTGGGATGAGAGTCCTCAATTTGAAATAAATGACAGCTGGTATATATTGCATTCATAATTCAAGGCCAAATAAAAACAACTTGTAATGGTGGATATTCAGAATTAGCTGCTGGACAACAAAGCATCTTTGTTATGCTGGTAGACTTTATTAATAAATGCTGTTCTTAGAAGCCTCCATACTTACTGGTGTTCCATCTTCATTCTACCAAAGGCTGTTATTAATGAAATTGAGAGGAAATGTACGGTCTTCTGTGGAATTTTTGGGATCTTTAGCCTGTTGATGAATGGTAGATCCTTGGCTGATGAGTATGCTGTTTAAAAAGACGGTGAATAAAGATGACAATGGCGTGAAGCAGAGTGGCGTTAAAGAAAAACGGACGGTTTTTGGCACAAAAAGGGACTCTACTCAAAATGGGAAAGGTTGCACCGTTTATGACTTGTTCGTAGTTTTGGAAGTAAAAATGGAATAAATGTGGCTCAAGAATTTTAAATTATGGGTCTTTCAAATGAATGTGGCTCCTTTAACAACCAGGGCACTCTTAATCCTATTTCCATTTGTGGCCCAATATTGATGAAAATGGGCGGGTAGGAAACCAATTTTATTAAGAAAATAGAAAATTCTGAGATTATATTAATAAACTTAAAATTAATCTCAAAATATAGACGCTTAAGTTGAGATAAAATTTTGATTATGAATATATCATCTACATATTTTAACAAATTTGAATTTTTTTTTTTTTATCAATTCAATAACTTGGGGAAGAGAGAATAAATCCAAATTAACTTATGCGGCAATAGGACCGAAATCAAATTTTTTCCTAGAAATAAAATAAAATAAAATAAACCCTTACCATGCAAGGAGGACATGTGAGGTTAATAATAAGGGAGAAGCAAAAGGTGGAACGGACATCTTCCTAAGTGTAATAGTCAAAACCATTACATGGGACATCATCTTTTAGTTTACCAATTAAGGTTTAAATAATTGGCCATAGTTGCTGACATCTTTTTATGGCTCATGTAAGGGTAAAAAGAGATGAGTTTCATGGGAATCTGAATTAGAATACACTTATGTTCTCCAAAACATAATAAATCATGTTAATTTAATTTACACCCTTCTTTACGAATCAATTGTTAAAATTATAACTTATAAAAAAAATTTTAATGAAAAGAGTTGTTCAATTTTTTAATATAAATATTATGAGATTTAGACTTATAATTGATCTATAAATAATTATTTGAATCAAACTACCATATAACTAATTATGTCTATAACAAGATCCTTATCCTCTACCAAAAATTTATCAAATTTCAGGAAAGAATTAAATTAATGAATTTTCAGTCTCAAAGATTAACGTGGGCAAGTATATTAGTAAAAACAAATTGTGCTATGAATAGAAAAGGAAATAGCTATACTATATCATTAATTAGCATTATCTGAATGAATTTGAGTTTGTCTTACATTATCTTTTTGGTTCAATTATAGCTTGTAGCTATTTCTTTTGTGGAGGAGATTCTTACAACCCAACAGGTTTCTTCGACTATATCATTAGTAGCAGCTAGCATTTCCCATTAGTATTCATATACTAACAAAATTTTTAATTACATCATAAAATAAACTATAAACATATTATTATATATACGTGAAATTTGAAAACCATGCCTTATTTTATTTTATTTTTTTAACATTTTCCCACATTGTTGGTATCTCTCTCTTCCTCTGCATCTGCCCTCGAATTCAGAACATTCACTAAATCCACACCATGTGTTTCTAAATACTTAACCTTTGCATATATATCACCCTCCAATCTCTATCTTTAAAACCCTCAAGATTGGAAAAAATCCTCGATATCATACTTCAAAGATCAACATTATTCACCCTTCTTCTAATTCAAGATCTATGGACGCTTTAGATCTTTTAACATCTCTTGGTGAACACCAAACAAAATCCAACAACGTCACTGGCACCACCACCACCTCATCGCCGTCCCAATTTGAAGAAACTAATAACCAGAAAATCAAGAACCATCATCCTCCTCCCAAGAATACTGCTACTAAAATCATCAACTTGAATAATCAAGATTTATCATTTCTTGGGTCTCGAGAAGATCAAGAAAGCAATGACAATGGAGAGATTTCAATAAAGCTGAAGAGAAACTCTTCAGTTTCTTCAAGTTCTGCCCATCATTCTACTATCAAGAAAGCTTTCTCCATGAGAAGATCTTCCTCTGTCAGTGAATTAAAGGTATTGTAGTATCCATGACCAGCCTTCAACTCTACCATCACCAACCCATCATCAGCATTCTTAAGCCTGTAAGAAACTCATACATGATGCCTATGATGCTGATGCTGATGCTGATGCTTTTACGGACAACACAAGATCTATGAAGAGAAAGAACAGCAGAAGCAGGATTCTTAAAGCCTGTAAAAAACTCATAGGACTGTAATTTTTTGCTCTCTTTTTTTTACTCTTAAAAAATTCCCTCTATTTTATGTGTCGTATTACTATGGTTGTTACTTGAAATAAAAGAAAAGTAAAAATTTTTGTTGCTTTCATGCTAACAATATAGTAGTAATTAATCAATAGCAGATTTATGATTTATCTGTTCAAGAAATCAAATTAATCAATGTTGCCATGCATAGATAAGAGATTCTACCCCTTTTCTTTTGGGGGTGTATATTAATTATTATGGATTTAATCCGACAAAAAGATTTTAATTTTATAAAATCCAAAAAAATAAAAATTATGTGTCGCTTATAGAATTCTGAATATCATAGAAAAAATAATATGATAGAAAAGTCACTATTATCAATAGTACACTTATCTATCCAAGTAATAAATAAATTAAGCTTGTTCATGTGGTACAAATTAAGAGTCAAGCTACCTATTTTGATTTGAAGTAAATATATACTTTTGTCTTCTACCATCTTTTTCAGCAATTATAGTTTACATTTTGATTTGAAGTAAATATTGATTTAGTTCTCATAGTAAAACCTAAAAAAATGCACTCAAAAATCTAGATATATTAAAAATTGATATTATTACAGAAAAAGGTTGAAAAACCTCAATATGAATTTTGAAATTGATTTCCCATTGCATAGGATGCTTCCGTATTGGCACCCAAAATAAATTTTTGGCAAGATTATAAATCATATTAACTATAAAGCAAACAAAATCCAAGCTTGTAGTTATCAGAAACTGCTTTGTTCCCTAATCTTCATGGCTCAGTCCCTTAGTCCTATCCATTTAGTGTTCAGAGGATAAAACGATTTTGAAGTTACCTTTTTGTTAAGTTCCCTTCAAATTGTCCCTCAAAATCCAAAGAAATAGCATTGGAATATGTTAGATGGTGCTAAAAGGTGTTAGAAGGTGTTGGAAGGCAATAAAATATTCTAGAACATGCTGGATGGTTCATGAAGGATGTAGAAGTCCCTAGAAGTTTCTAGAGCATCCTAGAATTTGCATGAAGGAATTAGACAATCCTAAAAGACTCTAGAATTGGTTAGACTTTACTAGAAGGTCCTAGAACCTTATGGCATGTTGTAGACACTCTTGTACATTCTAGAATTGGTAGGATCTAGAAACTTGTGGCATAACCTTAGGCTTGATGTCACACTATAAATAGGCCTATTGGCCTTCATTTGTATTATCCTGGGAGAAATCCTCATAAAGTTGTAAGATAACTTCTCTAAAGCAATACAAAACATTATTCACAAACTCTCTTGTGTTCTTGATTTGTTCTTGAATTTTCTAAATCTCTAAGTCCCTTTCTAGTCTCTTTGGAGTATTTTATTAGGTTGGAAGACATACTTAGTGCAACGAACCGTGCTAAGTGTCGCACGATTACTAGTTGAAGTCTAGGATCGTGACAGTTGGTATCAGAGCTTTGGTTTGAAGCTATACTACCTTTGGCATAATGAAGGCTACTGCCCCAGCTATACCTAGTGTGAAAGTTCCACCAATGGAGTGTGGTCGTGAGGAAGTTCAGAAACCACCATCTAAAGAGTCTCAAGCCAAGTCGAAAGACATGATTTCTAGCTTAGAAGCACGTGTTGGGAGTGCTCAGGACAGCTTGGGGGAGCTGTTCGACAGAGTGGCCAACTTGGAGGAGCATTGCAGCGGCTTGGAGGCCGAGGATGCGGAGATCCATGCAGCGATCAAAATGTCCCTCAACAAGCTAGATAGTGGATTACGGCAAGAGATTGATAGGCTGAAGGCCAAACTTTCCAAGGTACGTGATCTCTTCTAAAGAGAAATTTCTAATGTGTTGCTTAGAGTTAAGGATATGGGTGGTGATCTAGCACTATGTAAAGCGAGCTATGGCCTCGGGAATTAATACAACCACCATCATTGAGTCCAAAAATGTGGAAGTTCCCAAGCCAAAGACTTTCAATGGTGCTAGGAATGCTAAGGAAGTTGAGAACTTCTTATGGGGGATGGAACAATACTTTAAAGCTACTGGCATAATAGACTATGCCAGCAAAATCTGAACTGCTTCCATGTACCTGTCTAACACTGCTATGCTGTGGTGGAGACGAAGGCATGGAGATGTGCAACGTGGGGTGTTCACAATTGACACATTTGAGGACTTTAAAAATGAGTTCAAAAGCCAATTATTCCCTATAAATGCTGAAGAAGAGGTGATGGGTCGGCTTCGATGACTAAAGCAGATGGGTAGCATAAGGGAATATGTGAAGAAGTTCACAACCTTGCTGCTAGAAGTCCCTAACACATTGGACAATGATGCATTATTCTTGTTCATGGATGGTTTCCAATCATGGGCTAAACTTGAGCTCAAGCAACGTGGTGTCCAAGACCTGTCTTCGGCGATTGTGGTTGCTAAAAGTCTTATTGATTTCTCCTCAAACAAAGAAGGCCCGAGGGTAGCGGATAAAAATTTTGGTGGAGGAAAGAGTGGGAGAGGCCATGCTAAGAGTCAAAACCACAAGAATCACAAAGAAAGCTCCTCATTCAAGCCATGAGAGAAGAGGAAGGACAGGGAAGAACGTGGCGCCTCAAAGTCACGTGTAACGTGCTTCATATGCGAAGGACCACATTGGGCACGAGAATGTCCAAAAAGGAAGGCGTTGAATGATTTAGTTGCCTCCACTCATGATCAAGACAGAAGTGAGACAGATGAAGGTGTAGAGATGGGATCTTTGCGGCTGCTTGGTGCATTACGGAGTGCCCTGATGACCCCCAAGGGACTCATGTTTGTGGATGCAATCATCAATGGAAAAGTAGCCAAAGCCTTGGTCGACACAAGTACATCTCACAATTTTGTTTCACTAGAGGAAGCCAAAAGACTATGTCTCAAGGTTGCCAATGGAGGCGGCTCCCTCAAAGCAATTAACTCGACAACGCTACCTCTCCAATGAGTTTTTCGATGAGTTAAGGTTAGTCTTGGGTGCATAGACTGGCCAAGTGGATTTGTCCGTGGTACCCATGGATGATTTTTCGGTGGTATTCGGCATGGAGTTCTTGGACTAGGTTAGAGCTTTCCTTGTCCCATGTTCAAACTCTATGTGCATTATGGATGGACCAAAGGCTGGTCTAGTACCGATGAAAAGGACCACCAAACCTACTACCCAAGTTCTCTCAACATTTCAATTCAAGAAGGGATTGAAAAGGGAGGAAGAAAGTTACTTAGCCATTCTTAAAGAGTATGATGATGAGGAAGTATCACTCCAGCCTAACGTGCTGATGAAGGTGCAAGTTATCTTGGATGAGTTCCAGGATGTGATGCCTGAGACGTTGCCGAAACGGTTATCTCCAATGAGGGAAGTGGACCATGAAATTGAGCTGGAGCCTGGCATAAGACCATCAGCGATGAATCTTTACAGGATGGTGAACTCGAAATTGGCAAAACTACGAAAGCAACTCGATGAGTTATTGGATGCTAGTTTCATTAGACCATCCAAAGCCTCATTTGGTGCCCCGGTACTTTTTCAGAAAAAAAATGATGGCTCACTAAGAATGTGCATTGACTACCATGCTCTAAGCAAGATCACGGTAAAGAATAAGTATCCTATCCCACTCATTGCTGATTTGTTTAATCAATTGGGGAACACAAGATACTTCTCAAAGTTGGACTTGCAGTCAGGATACTACTAAGTGTGCATAGCAAAAGGGGATGAACCGAAGACCACGTGTGTAACAAGGTACGGTGCTTATAAGTTCCTTGTTATGCTCTTTGGTCTCACTAATGCACCTACTACCTTTTGCACCCTCATGAATAAGCTTTTCCATCCCTACCCCGATCGATTTGTGGTAGTATACCTTGATGATATTGTGATATATAGGTGGACTATAGAAGAACATCTTGAGCATTTGAGGAAGGTGTTTGAGGTCCTCAGAGAAAATGAGCTATATGTTAAGAAGGAGAAATTTTCCTTTGCCCAAGATGAGGTGATGTAGTTGGGACATAGGATAAAGGATGGGAAGCTTATGATGGATGGAAACAAGGTGAAAGCCATCCAGGAGTGGGAACCTCCTACTAAGGTCCCAGAGTTAAGGTATTTCCTTGGACTTGTGAACTACTACCGAAGGTTCATCAAGTCATACTTAGCAAGAGCAGCCCCACTAATTGACCTACTTAAGAAGAACAAGACTTGAGAGTGGACAAGCAAGTGTCAAGCCTCGTTCGATGACTTGAAGAAGACCATTAACAAAGAGCCAGTGCTTTGCTTGCTAGACTCCTACAAGATATACGAGCTGCATACAGATACCTCAGACTTTGCTATTGGTGGAGTGTTGATGCAAGAAGTGCGTCCGATAGCATATGAGAGCCGCAAGCTCAATGACACCGAACGAAGCTACACGGTGCAGAAAAAGGAGATGATAGCTATCATCCATTACTACTTGTTGGATTCACTTTGTGATCATGACCGACAATGTAGCAACCAGCTACTTCCAGACTCAGAAGAAGTTGAGTCCCAAACAAGCTCGGTGGTAAGACTTTTTGGCAGAGTTTGACTACAAGCTTGAGTACAAACCCGGTGAGGCCAATGTAGTGGTTGATGCGCTAAGTCGAAAGGTAGAGTTAGTAGCCTTAAGTAGACCAAGCAGTCCCTTGCTGGAAAAGATCAAAGAAGGGTTGGAGCATCATGTCTTGACTCAAAACCTCCTTGTCCTCATCAAGAAAGGAAAGACAAGGCAATTTTGGCTGAGTGACGGACTACTCTACACCAAGCAAAACCGCATTTATGTACCTAAATGGGGGAACTTGAGAAAAGAGCTGATCAAGGAGTGTCGTGATTCACTATGGGTTGGACACCCAGGTATGAGATGCACATTTGCCTTGATCAAGTTTTTTTACTATTGGCCTCAACTACGAGATGATGTTGAAGCCTACGTAAGAACTTGCCTTGTTTGCCAACAAGACAAAACTGAGCAGCATGCACCCGGTGGCTTGCTAGAACCACTTCCTATTCCGAAGAGACAATGGGAGAGTGTCTCAATGGACTTCATCACTTGCTTGCCAAAATCAGAAGGCTTTGGCAGCATAATAGTAGTCATTGATCGCTTCAGTAAGTATGCAACCTTCATACCTATCTCAGCGGATTGCACTGCGGACGAGACTGCACGGTTGTTCCTCAAACATGTTATGAAGTATTGGGGAATTCCATCTAACATCGTGAGTGATTGAGACCCATGATTTACTGGGAAGTTCTGGACAGAGTTGTTCAAGTTTCTGGGATCAGACCTAATTCGGCGTAGAGGTGTACCAAGTTATTGGGAATACCTGGTCAAATAGAAGAATGCCCTAGATATAGAGGCAAGCTGGTAACCTGAAGACTCTTTGTGGCAGTTCAAAGATCACATTGAAAGATTCAAGTTTGAAGGCGCGATGAGGGTGTTGCGAACTTAAGTGGGGGAGGGTGTTATGTCTCGCTCAAATTGTCTCTCAAAATCCAAAGAAATAACGTTGGAAGGTGCTAGATGGTGCTGGAAAGTGCTAGATGGTGCTGGAAGGTACTAGAATGTGCTGGAAGGCACGAGAATATTCTAGAACATGCTGGATAGTTCATGAAGGATGTAGAAGTTCCTATAAGCTTCTAGAGCATCCTAGAATTTGCATGAAGGAATTAGACAATCCTAGAAAACTCTAGAATTGGCTAGACTTGACTAGAAGGTCCTATAACCTTGTGGCATGTTGTAAACACTTTTGTACATTCTAGAATTGGTAGGATATAGAAACTTGTGGCATAACCTTAGGCTTGATGCCACACTATAAATAGGCTATTGGCCTTCATTTGTATTATCCTGGGGGAAATCCTTGGAAAGTTGTAAGATAACCTCTCTAAAGCAATACAAATCATTTTTCACAAACTCTCTTGTGTTCTTGATTTGCTCTTGAATCCTCTAAATCTCTAAATCCCTTTCTAGTCTCTTTGAAGAATTTTGTTGGGTTAGAAGATAGACTTAGTGCAATGGACAGTGCTAAGTGTTGTACGATTGCTAGTTGAAGTCTAAGGTCGTGATATTTTGCTCGAATAGGTTAATTTTGCCGATAAGGGTCTAAATTCAATGGTTGGAGTTCCAACTATTCAACCAGAAACCCCGGCTTTTGATTCCGAGTTGTCCAACGGGCATTAAATTACTCATAATTACAATCAACTCCAAAATCAAGACCAGCTAAACGCAAAACCATCCAACTCTAATATATGTGGCAGTTC
The DNA here is from genome assembly GCA_023653625.1 of Triadica sebifera. NCBI lineage: Eukaryota > Viridiplantae > Streptophyta > Magnoliopsida > Malpighiales > Euphorbiaceae > Triadica > Triadica sebifera. The sequence goes on along the minus strand of CM042898.1, from coordinate 29,465,865 downwards.
TTCCCTGTTTGGTGCGGTTGCTCACCATAGCCAGGTGGTGGGTCCCTTGTTAGTTGCTCACCATAGACACGTCATCGGGGAATACAAGACTAACGGACCCACTCTCAAAGGAAAGGAAGGCCCATGACGAGGCATGCTTCCTTGTGGGGCTCAAAAGGGAAGCTCAAGGTGTATGACAATTGGCATACATTTAGGGTGGAATATTCGTTGGCCCTTGGGAATGATTTCGACGGAGCTGAAGGGGGGCTGATTTGGTACATAACGTCCATTTTTGGAGCCAATGCAACTGCTAATTAGAAAATTATTATTTGTCAATTACTGTCATTCTCCTAAAGGTATAAACAATAAAACTTCTTTTACAAAAGAGCAACGTTTTTCCTTTAAATTTTGATTATAATATTTTTTCGTTTTAACTTCGATTTAAATTTTCAAGTATTTTTTCCTCCACTATTAAATTTATGGTTATACCGGTAGCAAGTTAGTAGATCCAACGGATAGAAACCGGTATGTCAATTATACCACAGAACATCTCAGCTGAAGGTGATGTCGTGACTGTCATATAACATCTGTCTGGTCTCGGCCATTGGCGTAAGCCGCATAACGGTTTTAATACTTTTATAAATTATTTTTATTTATAAAAGTATTATTTTTATAAATTATAAAAGTATTTTTATAAATTAAAAAAATAATAAATTAAATAAAAAAATTTCAAATTACTTTTGAGAAAATCATCAAATTATCTGTTTTTTTTTTTCAAAATCAGTTTCCAAAAAATAAATTTTTTTCTCCAAAAGCGTTTTTGGCAAACGCAATGTCAAACGAGCCCTATATATACGTTTACTATGAAATTACATTAACAACCTCAACTTTATTATTCCTATTTTTTTAGTTTAGAAAATAATTTGAAAATTGTAATTACATTAACCTTATATTTTTATTATTAAACATGAAAAAGTGCAATTATAATTTATGAAGACTTTAAATGGTTTTGCTTTTTTTGAACTCTTGGAGATTTACATATAGGAAAGGGAAATAGATATAAGTAATTGAATAGGGTAGAAGTTTAAATCTTTAAGTAGCTCTCAAAACGAGCTTGTAATTAGCTTTACAATGTGATAGTAATATGTACACTATTTATATCTTAGTTTTAGTGTTATAATATGCATTTCCATATAAAAATATTTATAATCTTAAATTTCAAAAACCATAAGAAAATTAAAAAAAATTCCAAAATAAAGATGATAGGGGTATATTAGTAATATAAAAAATCCCAAAATATTGTCCTAGAAAAAAGGGGCATAAGCTGCAAGCAATATCGCCGAGACAGATTTCGCATCCAAATCCCAATTTAAAAAAGGAAATAATACAATGGCTGAGAAATTGTGAAGAAAACAAAAACCACAAAAAGAGAAAAGGGAAAAGGGAAAAGAGAGAAGACACAGGACAATCAAAATCTTAATGACAACGAAATTGCTAAGACTAAGAGAGAAACAAAACCTGTGGCCAGCGTATAATTAGGAAAATTCGCCATAAATTAACATAAATTTTAAAATTCCTTTTTCTCCTTTATTCTACTCATTTATCCAGTCCATCAATAGCGCTGTAATTAAATAAATAAAGAAGAAATTCCTCTTCATTTCGTCCTCCTCCTCCCTTTTTCTGTTATTTTTTTTTCTTTTCCGTTCTCAGTTTCTATGCGTAGAAGTACGTATTAATGGCGTTATAGATAAAGGCATGGAGAAAGCATTTCTTTCTTATATATTAAAAAAAAAAAGGAAATTGTGAAATGGGTTATTGTTATTTTAATTTGGTTCGGTCTTGCAGGTTGTGAAAATCACTAGAAAAGGTGAGGATAATCCAGAGATATGGCCAATGAAGCTGTCGCTTGTGGAGGTACCAGCGGCGGCGGAGGGGATGAGGTCGGAACAGCTTCGGCGGTGTCGTCTCCGAAGAATAGGATGAAGTTCTTGTGTAGTTATGGCGGGAAAATCTTGCCCAGACACGCCGACGGTCAACTCAAGTACGTCGGAGGCGAGACACGTGTCATTGGCGTTCCCAGAGATATTAACTTCTCAGGTTTGGGCGCCATGTTTATTTCTTCATATATCGCTATTTACATTAGACATTTTCCAATTTTCTTTTTTGATTAAAGGAATTAATTCAGCAATATTATTGAAAATTTTAACTTTGTTAGTGAAAAATTGAATAGGTTGAACTTAATTTAGATTTATTATAATATATAGCCTCTTATTCTTTTGAAAATGATATTAAGTGATACTGTTCTTGTTGGATTATTTCCGTTATAGGCTTTTTAGAATGTTAGCTATCAATATTGAAATAGGTTTTCTGAAAATTCATGCTTGATGCTATTGCAAAAAGGCTGTTTACTGATTAATTAATTTCTTCTGGGTTTTAAATTTCATAACAAACTTATTTGTCTCTAATTTATATATTTAAGATTATATTTTCCAGACAGAAACATCTATAACAATTGTGTCAAAGAAATCCTTAGATTTTGTAGGTTCCTTGAATCTAATTGACAACTGGTAGTCTATTTTGGAGATGAGGTTGGAGCAACCTTTACGCTGGAGAAAAGTTTGGTGCCACTGCCATGTTATTATGGAGATAACGAGAAAATTAAGAATCTCTTACTTATGCATAGTCATATCATCCACAATTTATGGATAATTATTGCTATATCACAGTTCTGTTCATGATTAAATATCAATTAGGCTCCATAATTTATGGATAATAATTGTTATATCACAGTTATGTTCATGAGAATATGTTAATTAGGCTATCTTAACATGGAGATAGAAAAAAGGATATTTAGAATTAATTGATTTGATCTACAATACTGGTGAAACAAGAGAGGACTGAAGCTTCAATAATTACATGAACACATGTTTAAAATTTTCTATTAATTGTAAACCCAAGTTTCTAGTGTTCTTGAGTTTTCTTAGACTTGGTTTCTTTAGTGGGCAAAGCAAGTTTGATTGTGATTTCTATGAGTGACTGTTACTGTTTGATTGTGCTTCCTGTGATTGATGTTACTGTATCCTAGCTTTAGATTTCTTTCTAGAATGAATTTACGTGCTATCTCTCTCTTTTCTCTCAAGTGGTGTCTTTCTATTTTGCCTTACTCTTTTCTCTCAAGTGGTGTCTTTCTATTTTGCCTTACTCTTTTCTCTCAAGTGGTGTCTTTCTATTTTGCCTTTTTTTGAGGACAAGATTATAATGTGCAGATTTAATGAAGAAGCTTAGTTCAGAATTTGAAGGGGACATGGTCTTGAAGTACCAGCTGATACCTGAGGAACTTGATGTTTTGGTATCTGTAAGAACAGATGAGGATTTGAAGCACATGCTTGACGAATATGACCGCCATGAAAGTGAAGGAACAGCAAAACTTAGAGCCTTCCTATTTCCTTCAACTCCTATCACTCTTGAGAACCAAAATGCCGCAACAGATCCTCATGCAGTAGAACAGCGTTATATTGATGCAATCAATAACACAGTTCATACAGTTCCCACTTTTGGACCTCCTCCGATCATTGCAAATCGCCCTACCTTCAGCATCTCCGCTTGCTCTTCTCCGAAAGATAATTCCCCTGAAAACACTATTGATGCTATGCACCATGAACTTACCTTCAAGAATAGCTATCGCAATAGTAGACTTCCTATGCCTAAAGTACATAGCTCTCCTAGTCTCTATAGTCTCAATGCACCTCCCCACCAAAGTAGCAACCTTGGAAATCCCCATTTCTATCAGCACCATCACCATCATTATCAACACCACCTACCTGGTAGCCAATCTTCTAGACCACCTCATGAACCTCACCGGCTGACTCCATCTTCATTTTTCGGACAGCCTAATTTTGGGAGAGCACCCATTAGTCACCTGAATCAGTACTATCCGAATGTACAGAGCGTAGGAAGCTCAAATATACATAATGGGCACTCAAGTGGTCATAATATAGGAAGTGGAAATTCCAACAAATATGGGTACTATGATGAGCACTTTGCTTATGGATGTAGAACATTCGAGCGATTGGATAGTCTTCCCCCAAGTCCTAGGAATAAAATTCTTGAGTAAAGCGTGGAAATAGCTTAAATATTCAACTTCACAAGTTGAGTTGAAGAGCTTAAAGAAGGTATAGATGGTTTTTTTTTTTTTCAATATCTTCATTCTATACATATTCTCGTTTGCTATCCACAGATAAAGGCAAAAAATAAATTTGTAAAAAGGAATATAGATGTTTCTATTTCGTTTCGGGTAAATTGATGGTTTTGTGTTATGGTGTTGAGGTAGGTGTAATGAAAGCTTTACAGAATTAACAATTATAGTCTTTATATATATATATATATATTCTCAGAAAAACTTCTGTTTGAAAAAAATAAGCTTCTTGGATCTGTTGATGCTCTGCTGCACTTGCAGGATCTTGAATAACTATCTATTTATAAGTTATTCAATTCATGTGGTCATAATCACAATTAGATTCTTCTTTTTTAAGGTTTAATAATTTAAAAATAGATTGTTGGGGATGTGATTAAGCTTAATTTGAAGTTACGTAATCCCTGCATAGAAAAGAATGTGTTCTATCAAAAAAAAAAGGTAAACAACCGGGAAGAAAAATAAATTTTAGATTAGAAAAAGAAATAAGTTATAAATTTCAAACAAAAAGTCAAAAGTGCATCTTTTAAGATTAATTTTTATAAATTGATTCTGTTGGTGATTTGACCTGAAAATATTTTTAAAAAATTCAAAATTATAATTTTCACGGGGGCTAAATACTAAAAATCTAGAAATTTGGGGAGATACGTGGTAAATATACAGTTATCTAAAGCACTAAATGTAAATTTTACCATGAATGGCCAAAGCTGTCGCAAATAATGAAATTAATAGTTAAACCCATCTCGCATGTCTATTTAAATACATTAAAGGCATTGGGCGGTGCATTTCCAAAAAAACTCAATTACAAAACGTTGTCGTTTTCTTTTATCGCCAATCCAGGAAAAAGGAAACCCTTCTCTCTCTCCTGGGATTTTCTCATAATCGCGAGCTCATCCATCAAGTCATTCAAGTTTGTGAAGATCACTTGAGCACTGGCGAACAATCCAGGAAATCTACAAGTGGTAAGAAACGAGACAAAGAGCGTCATTTCCTCTCTAATAAACCTGTTATTTATGTTCTGGGTCGATCTGGAATGGCTGAAATCAGACTCCTCTACTCGAGGAGGGCGATGAATCTTCTGTCTTCGCTGCTATTTTTTGTCCCAATGTTGATGTTTCACCGTTTTTCACACCGAAGAGATCGGCTGATGGAGATGAAGCGAAGGAAAATGATGTGCCATCGGCGGAGACGGACGAAGCTGCAGTGGTTGTTGGGTCACTGGCAGTTGTAAGCCACCACAAGGGACTGGCAAGGAAGGTATTGCCGGACATGTTAGGGATATTAAATTCATGCCTTTGGAGTCTTAGGGGTCCAAATGTGTAGTACTGAAAAATAATAATCAAAAAGAATTTTTAAATGTTTCTTTTTCTTTTTCTTTTGCTTTCTTCCATTTTTGAGCTTGGGAAAAAATTATATTTTTGGTGGAAATGTTAATTATACCTCTCTCAAAATCTCAATGTCAATGAAATTTAATTTCTTTTCCTATTCTTTTAATTATTTTTCTCACAATATGACACTTGCTGCGCCGGAGGTCATTTTCTAGGGTAGGAGGTTGTTTGGCTATTTTCTCATAAAATATTTATAAGTTTTCTTTCCCAAATTGCTTAGGAATTAAGAACACAATATAACTTTTTCTCTTATGAGTGGAGACTATTGTCTTTAATTTATTTTAATTAATGAAAACTTATTTCTTCTTGGCAATTATTAATATAAATCAGATTGCAATCTTCAGGTTGAATTAATTGATTACATATGAGTAAAATTAAAATAATTTATATAATAAAGTGACCAACATATGTATATGCACCTTCTTATTTGAATTGTTTTTTCTCCACATAAAAATCAAATAAATTTATTGATATGAACATTAATATTATTTATTATATTGTTTGCAAAGTATATATATATTATCTAAAAATATCATATAATATTTGTATCTATTTTTTTAAACAAAATTCATTACCTTATAGTTGAAGATTCTATTTTGAACACAGAAATAGTTTACACTTTATAGCTTTTGCTTTTTTAAAATTATATTAATAATAATGAATGATAAAAAAAAAACTATCTAGACATTTTTTTTTACCTCCCTTCATTTGTACTAATTTGTACTCTAAATGATATATATTTATGTTAAATATTTTTTACTTCTCACGTGTTTAATAAATATTATATTTACTTTATATTATTTATAATATGTTAATCTATCAATTAGCATTTATAATCATGCGTCATGTTTCCTGATATGATGAAGTTAGAATCTCGTTAGTATATGTATATTACCCCTAACATCTTCTATTTGAATCGGATAAATTAGGTGGGAAAATTTTTTAAAAAAAATCTACGATAATGCAAGATAAGATAAGGTAATAGAAGGTAAAAATAAGTATTTGATAAGTGAGTAGAAGTTTTAGTAAAATAATCTGAAGTTATTTGAAGTGTTAAGATTCTTTTTTTTCCTAAAATTTTTTAACGCTTCAATTTGAAGTGTTAAGAAGGTAAGCTATAAATTTTATTTTTTTAATTTTATTCTTATTTTTAAAACTTTATATTTTTAAATTATTTTTCTTCATACTATTTTTATATATTCGAAAGAATTTCTAATAATATTTATATTTAATCTATATTTTAGTATACTACAATTAAATATAAAATTATAAATTATCTTATATTCATTTTGAATATAATAAAATAAATATCATATTTTATCTTACTTTATTTAACTTCCTTTTTCTCCATCAAAAAATAAGTGTGAAATAGATACTGAACAATCAATTAATTTCAGATTTTGTTCCATTTGTCTCAATTTTCTTGCTGCGAAAAATTAAATATTTAACATACCAATTCTTTTTTTATTTTTCACTCCCGAGATGTAGCAGGGCATGGATTGTGTTGGAAAATAAATGATGAAATTCAAATTCAGGTTCAGACAGACCATGGCTATGAGACCCACTGAAATTTCCGAGTGATCACTCCATCACTTGATGATGAGTTCGAACACTTGACAGTTAGAATTAATACTTCCTAGTCAGAGAGCATGGAATTTAAATCTATTGGTTGAGTTATTCTATAATAGATGTTAGATTTTAATATTCTCTCAATTCTACATTAGAAGTGGGAAGGAGAGAAATAAAAATATTAGCTTATAAAATAAAATTTATCTCCTCTTAACAATTTATTGCAAAACATCAATCTTTTACTTCTAAGATTGATTATATTTTTTTCTCTTGTAATATTTCTTTGAAATGTTGTAATATTATTTTAGTAGTATCCAAGAACGTAGGCATAATTGGTCAAACCTCGCTAAATTCTGGTGTTCCCTTTATTATCTATTTAATAGCTATTATCGTGTAATTTATTTTAGTAATATATTGTGCTTTAAATTATCTGAAAAAAATTTCGTCACCCAGACTCTAAGAATCTAAGGAAGTTGATTTTTAAGGGAGACTATTTGTGACTCCACCAACCACCTGATAATTTTTTTTTGTCTTAATTTTTGGCACAAGTATTCATTTTGGTAAAAACTAACCCGATTTCCACAACAATTGATATCAGAGCCAAGATTACTGAGTTATATACTCTGTGGTTATGGCGTAAGCTGATTTTCCACATCAGAAAGGTTTCCTTGGATTATTGGGTATTTCACATTTGAAAGCTATTAAATATTCTTGAAGAAAAAATGGCAAGAGATGGACAAAAATCTACGATGAATACAACAACTTTTACTTCATCAATTTTGACGAGAATTGTTGTGGCAAATATGAGAACTGCAGTGGAGATTTTTGATAGTATAGGTCATTTCGTTATGTGGCAAAGTGAAGACAAGAAGGTATCACGATGTTCAGATTCACATATGTTCCTGATATCACGATGAATGATCACATCACCAATTTTAATCAACCTGTAGTAGATTTGATGAATTTGGATGTGACTTTTAAAGATAAAGATCTACCCTAATGTAGTTGGGATCCCTTCCTAAGGAGTTTAAGTTTTTAGAAACTACTCAACTCCATGGGAAAGCTGATGTGTCTATTAGTGAAGTATGTGCTACACTATATAACTATGAATTGAGGAGAAAAGACAAAAAAGATAGCACCAGTGGAGCAGCAGAAGCTTTGATAGTAAGAGCTCGTTTGAAAAATAAGAACAAGGGAAAGAAAGATATATCAAAGTCCCGAATGAGTAAAGATGAATGTACCTTTTGTCGAGAAAAGGGACACTAGAAGAAAGATTGTCCAAAGTTGAGAAATAAATCTAGCAAAGACAAGACTATTGCAGATTCAAATGTAGCTGAATGTGATGTTTCAGACTTTTTATTAACATTAACGTCATTAATAAGTAGTTTGATTGCTTGGATTCTGGATTCTGGATTCTGACTATAGCCACCATATGTGTCCCAATTGAGAATAGTTTTTCAATTTTTTTAAAAAAAAATTAAAGGTAGAGTTGTCTATACAGCAAATGACAGCCCTTGCAAAACAATTGAAATTGGTTCAGTCCAGTTGATGAATCGTGATGGATCAATTAGAACTCTGACAGATATCATTGGGAGAAAGGGTTTCACTATAGTCATTAAAAATGAAGTAAATATGACAAAGGCAAGACTATTGCAGATTCAAATGTAGCTAAATGTGATGATTCAAACTTTTCATTAGCATTGATGTCATCAATAAGTAGTTCAACTGCTTGGATCTTGGATTCAGGCTGTAGCCTCATATGTGTTTCAATCGGGAATGATTTTTCAATTTTAAAGAAATTGAAGGTAGAGTTTTTTATACAACAAATGACAAATCTTGCAAAATAACTAGAATTGGTTCAGTCCAGTTGAGGAATCATGATGGATCAATCATAACTATGACAGACATAAGATATGTGCCTAGTCTGACAAAAAAATCTAATTTTTATGGGAGTCCTTGGAAGAAAAGGTTTCACTATAGTCATTAAAAATGAAGTAATTAATGTTATATCTAGAGCACTTATGGTGATGAAAGGAGTTCAAAGAAGCAACAACTTGTATTACTATGAAGGCAATACAGTCATTAGAACAACAACAACAGTTTCTAGTGATGAACAGGAGTTAAAAACAACCAAATTGTGGCATATGCATTTGGGGCATGCAGGTAAAAAATTCTTGAAACTTCTGGTGAATCAAGGATTATTACAAGGAGGACGAACCTGTAAATTAGATTTCTGTGAGCATTACATCAAAGGAAAGCGGACAAGATTGAAGTTTGGCACTGCAATCCATGATACCAAGAGTATTATGGATTATGTTCACTCAGATGTATGAGGTTCTTCCAAAACTGCTTCAATGAAAGGTAAATACTACTATGTTACCTTTTGTTGATAATTGTTCAAGAAGAGTATGAGTGTATACAATGAAGACAAAGGATGAAGTGTTGGGAGTTTTTCTTATCTAGAAAAAAATGGTAGAAACTCAGACTGACAAAAAAGATTAAGTGCCTTCGAACAAACAATGGCAAAGAATACACAAGTGATCACTTCATGAAAATTCGTAGAAAATAAGGAATTATTTGACATTTCACTGTCAAAAATACACCACAACAAAATAGGGTGGCTGAACGCATGAACCAAAATCTACTGGAGAAAATACGACATATGTTGTCTAATGCTAGGTTGGGCATACAATTTTGGGCTTATGTTGTATTATACTCACGTCATCTCATTAATCGTTTAATATCAACTGCTATCAATGACAAAACACCTTTGGAGGTGTGGTATGGAAAACCTGCTACAGATTATAATTTCTTACATCTGTTTTGGTTCCACTGCATACTATCATATTAAGGAATGAAGTTAGATCCAAGGGCAAAAAAAGCTATCTTTATGAGAATATCCTCTGGTATCAAAGGATATCATTTATGGTGTCCAGAGATGAAGATATTGAGGTACTACTTCAGAAGATTCTGATTACTGAAAATTTCGCAGATATGACAACAAAAGTTGTGATAGGTGTCAAGTTCCAACATTATTTGAACTTGATAAATGTTCTTAGAATTTGAAATTGGGCTATTTGAAGCACATTTGAAGACATTACTGAAATATATAAAATAAGAGTTTAGAAAATATTTATTTGGAATTATAAGATCGCCAATATGGGATTTGTTGAATTTTAGCAATCTCCCAATCCCACATCGGAAGTGGGAAAGAGAGAAAAAAATATTAGTTTATAAAAAAAAAATTTCATCCCAAGATACTAATATCTTACTTCTAAAATTGATTGTATTTTCTCTCTTTTAATATTTCACTTTGTAATATTTCTTTGAAATAGTGGAATATTATTTTAGTAGTGTCCAAGAACGTAGATATAATTATTCGAATCTCGTTAAATTCTGGTGTTTTCTTTATTGTCTATTTAATAACTATTGTTGGGTAATTTATTTTAGCGATATATTGTGCTTTAAATTATATGAGAAAAATTTTATCACCAAGACTTTAAGAGTTTAAGAAATTTGGTTTTTAAGAGAAAACATTTGTGACTCTACCAACTATCTGAGAATTTTTCTTTGTTTTAATTTTTGGTATAATTATTCATTTTAGTGGAAACTAACCCAATTTCCACAACAATAGATATTTGAATGAAATATCTAACATCCCCTTCCAATGATGTTTATCTTAAAATTAGTAGTATGACATTACAGTAACAGCGGGGCTTACACAATCAAATTTGCATACAGGAGCTTATGCAACTACTCGAGCCACATGAACAGCTACAAAATAACGATCATTGGAAAACATCGAAATTCAAAAACTTCTTTATGAAGGGTGTGTTGAAATTGTCTACCTATCAAACCCAACCTAATATGGAGAGATATCTCTTCTCTCTCCTTTTGTACTTTTTGTAATACTGATGAGGAGAGTTTGCTGCATTTATTTATATTGTGCTTGCATGCTAAGAGTTGTTGGGAGGAAATCCATATGAGTACACATGTTAACATTCTTGATTCTTTTGAACATGACTTTGAAAGTTGGTTTTTTAGACTACTGTTAAATCGTGATAAGCTTTTTATTGGAAAACTTAATGTGGTTCTATGGTCTATTTGGGGGCAAAGGAACGAAAGACCATAGAATTGATCTAATATATTATATATTAGCACAATTCACAAAGCAGTTGAGTTCTTATATAATTGGATTGTTGCCAAACAAAACCAACAACTTGGTGGTGGTAACTCTCATTATATCTGCTGACAAAGTCCCCCGATGAACTATCTTAAGTGCAAAGTGGATTCTGCCATGTTTCAAGATGTATAGAAAATTGGAATGAGTCTAGCCCTTGGAAATTCTTTTGGTACGTTTATTAATTGTGTAGCAAGGTCTGTTGAGGGTTTATGTACAGCCTCAAAATCGGAACTTTGGGGTATGAGAGAGGCATTGTCCTGAGCTTCATGGATGAGTCTGTAGAATGTGATTTTTGATCTCGACTGTCAATTGACAGTGCAAACAATCTATCGGCGAAGAGTGGATTTGAATGAGTTTGGGTCAATAGTAAATGATTGTCTTCACTTGCTAAACTTGGTCTCATCTTATTCTGTTGTTTTTACAAAGCGTGAAGCTAACACAATGACACACTCTATTGCTAAACTATCCTGATTGTATTCTGACTTAGGATTCGTTTGACATTGCGTTTGCCAACAACACTTTTGGAGAAAAAAATTTATTTTTAAATTTTTTGAGTTTTGAAAATTGCTTTTGAAGAGAAGCAAGTAAATAGATATTTTTCCTAGAAGCAGGTTTGAGAAAAACAGTTTATAAAAAAATTAAAAAAATTAGTAAATTAAATCAAAAAAATTCTAAATCTATCTTTTGAACACTTAACAGCAATCTCAAACACCCCCCTTAATGGTTTGGAACATGATTGTGTCTAAACTTTACTTTGTAATTATCTCTTGCATATATAATATTACTTTTTTGCTTTCACCAAAAAAAGGTGTCTAGGAGATAAATTATTTATGATTTATTAATATAATTCAAATTATTATCAAAAAAATAATAATTCAAAATTAAAAATTTAATTCGTAATATTTTTTTAAAATAGTTAAAAATTATTTTGGATTTATTCATTTTATTTTTTGTGTGCCCTTTTTCTCCCTTCAATTTGCTATGTAACAAAATAATAATTATATTAATTATTTAATAATTAGAAGCAATCTCATAGAAATTCTAAGTTCTTTTTATTTTTCTTGCATCATAAAAAAACTAAAAAGTAATTTTTTTTGTCAAACTCAAACTCAATTATGAATTATATCAAAATTGAGACTTTAATTAACATTTTATAAATTCTATTTTTTTCAACAAAATTTTGTTTGGTTCAAATTATTAATAAATTAATTAATAGTTTAATACAAATAAGATTCGGAATACTCCGTATAGACTACGGCGTAATTGGCAAAGGATTAAGTTTTTTTTGGAAAATGCTGATGTCAATTATTAAAAAAAATTACTATTTATCTTATAAAGTTTGACGTATTATATTAATAATGACGAGATTTAAAAATTATATAATTTGTGATATATTAATATATTTTAATAATATATTATTTCGTTATATTTTCTATTAGAAAGACATAAAATTGTGATAAAATTATATTAAAAAAATTAATATTTACTTCATCAAATTTGATCAATTATATTAGTATTTTCTATAAATTTAATTTATTATATTAGTATTTTAAAATTTATTTTATTATATTAGTACTCTATAATCAAAAGAAAATATTCAATTCAACTAATGGTAAATATTTTAAAACTTAATAGAATAACTATGAAGTTTAATAAAGATAAAGATGAAACTAATTGTATAAATTTTAGCAAAATTTTCTCTAATTATTTTTTTTTATTTTGAAAATTTTATGTTAATTAATTTAAGAACCATAAAAGAAAAGAAATTTTAAGTGGGCGGACGTGGCAATCATTTTCCAATGGGTGGATATTACTGGGTGGGGACCACGAGTTGGTGGCTATAACCGGAAAGATATTACTCTTTCGCAGTTTCTCAGCTTTTTCTAGTTGTTCGTACTCAAAGAAAGATATTCTTTCCGATTCAGTCAACTTATACTAAAAAAAAGAACTAAAAAGGCTCGCTTCATCTTCCTCATCAGAATCCAGACGCCGTTGCAGAGCGAGAGAAATGGGCCATACTAGCTCCAAAGGTTTACCTGAAGCAGAGGAAGAGTCTCGTCGTCGTCGGCTGAAGCAGAAACTCCACATCCAAGGTCATAACCTCAGTCTCCGTCGTATTTTCCGTCGTTCTCATGGAAATGGCTCTGGCGCTGCTGGTGGTTATGTTCTCAAACTCGCCTCTACCGAGGATTTCGCCGGAATCGCTCTCCTCACTCTTATTAGTGTATGTTTTATTTGTTTATGTTTTCTTTAATTTTCATATCAAGCAACAGGACCGCAATTTTTTTTTAAATTATCAATAAGGAATTAAGCTGGAAATTGCTGAATTCAGGCGGAGATGAAGTTCAAAGACAAATGGCTTGCTTGTGTTTCTCTTGGAGAGCAGACTTTCCGTACCGAGATTTCCGATCAGTTAAGCATTTCTCGTTAAATAATGGAAAATGTTTGAATTTAGAATCAGTAGTGTTAAATAATATCATATTCGAAACTTTTTTCTGTGTGATTAAGTTGCATTTGCTTAACTGTGGCGTTATTGAAAATTCTGGTGTTATCCGGAGCTGGTGCTCCTCATCTCACATGCGTTAGTGGTCCCACCACAACGGTGTAATCGAGAAAGGACCGTACAATGCTGAAATTAGTGAATAGTAGTGGAGTATGAAATTGTGGCACTCACATTGATTTTGGCCCTGCAAGAAAGTCCCAAGCATGGTACCCGTTACTTTTTTAGGACAAATTATTGAGTGGAATGGGCTTGTATTCTCTGTCCCATTCACTAACTAATGAGTCCTACATGTTGGGCTGAAATTGTTTTCTCAAATGGGTGCTATGCTCTAATAGATACAACTTGGTGGACTCCAATGCAATATCTGAACTAAATTGTGTCCGGCAGGAACATACTGCCATGCTCAATTATGTTTTCTACATGGTGAATCCACATTCTAAGAGAGTAGCAGGGAGTATGGGCCCACCACACTGTAATTTCTCTTGGAGGTCTATTGCATGCTCTGATCCTAGTCCTAGACATTAATTTTGTGCAATCAATCAACTTTAATACGGTATAAAGATAACTGTTTTTGGATCATGATATAGCCAATGTGTCAAAATACAAGGGGATGAAGTCACCTGCAAGCAGATGTTTAACTAATAGTATTGACAAAAATTAAGTTACCAACAAACTAGATTAATACTTTAATAACCCCGCTGATTGTTGTTATTTGATGGCACTAAGAAGAAAATAATGAAGTTTTGAGTCTCTTGTTGTTTCCATGATGTATCATTTGTCCGTAATTTGATATGCGGTTAACTTGTGGGCTTAATCTCCAAAATTCTTCCTGCAAAATATATTGTCATTTTAAGTCTCAGCACAGTTATATATATTAGTCTCCTTTCTCTAAATTCTGTAAATGTTTGATTTTACCATTTTTATTTTTATTTTTACTGCAGCACTGACAAGCCTGTTTGGAACTCGGTGAGTACTTTTACTAATAATTTTATTCTGATCACTAAGAGTATTCTTTTTCTTTTTTTTATTATTTATACTCTTCTTATCCATTGAATTGGATAAGCCATGCGACAGTGTTACGTGGTTCTGTACAATATGCTTACTGTTTTTTTTTTTCCTTGTTTCTTGCACAGGAAAAGAAACTTATTTTGGAAAGAAATGGGCCTCATGTTGCTAGGATCTCTGTATTTGAGGTAAGCAGTTAGCTAAACTTGATTTTACAGAATTTCTTTAAGTTTGCTTCACAATATTATAGCTTGTATTAAGAAACACTTTTTTTTTTTTGGGTGCAGACTAATAGAATAACGAAGAACAATCTTATTGGCTATTGTGAGATTGATCTACTTGAATTTCTAACACATGTAAGCTCACTTCTCAATATGAATATGTGTGTATGTAATTATTCTGTGTTTTGAGTTTTATGCTTTTTTGACTTATAGAATAACCATAATCGTGGAGGAAATGCTGGACAAAGTAGTTTAATGCTGATTTTACGGAACAGGAAGGTGTAAAGATTAACTGAATGATGTGTTGACAGCATCGCAGTATAAAATTTTGAAATTGGTCCAATGATTGTCAGTACGCTGATTAGAACTTCTACATATTGATTGGACTATATGTAGATATTTTGTTTCAATGGAAGTATGTCACCTTTGAAAATTGTCACAAGAAAATCATCATTTGCAAGTGGAATATTTTATATATTTCACATAAGAAGCAGAAACTTCTCCCGCTGCATTTTGCCATTGTTTTTTGCAGTACTGGTGTCAAGATAGGTTGACAACCTAGATTATGATGAATGATACAACATTCATGGTTGTCAAAGCTGATAATTTTCTTTTCCTAAAAATTTTTAAATTGCATCAGTTTCCAGAATATGGAGAGAAAACTGCAAAACTAATACTTTTGATGACTTTCATAACTTGATAAATGGAAGTACATTTTACGTTGATTAATGGTATAGAATAGGAAGTAAATATACAAATATTCTATTGCAAGATTTTTAAGTATAGCATAAATCTATGTATCTTTATTCATTTTCCATTTTAGTTAATTCTCTTCCATTTTAGTGGTTTAGATTGTTTATGTCTATGTTGTACTCTGAATGAAAGATGTGTGAATTTCTCTTCCAAATCACCCATATTACAAGCAATAATTCACAGGAATTGGAAATGATAAACATTTTGGAAATTTTGGCGAAAGGGATTTTAAAGAATGATACAGCTATGACAAACAACCATAACAAAAGGGTCTGTTTCCAAAATATCCAGTATGTAACATAGTGTAATGTAAGGGGTTTGAGAAATCTTTTAATATGAAGATCGTTATGTTGGATTACTGAAACAGTCATTTTTTAAAAATGCAAATAACAATGTTTAATATGCTGTCCAAATTTCTAATTCATAATAAATTTGATGTAACTAGTGAGGAACTGACTAAAAATAACATTGTTGTCATGTCTAGAAAGCCTTTATGCTAGTAAACCTCACCTTGTAGATGAGTCTTTATTTTCATCTATTTCCTTTCCAATGAAGTCCACTAAAAGTATGTATTCCCCCCTTCCCACAAGGATAGGCTCACTTTTCCTTTCTTACCTGTCCCAAATTATAGGCCCCTATCCTTTTCTAAAGTATAATTAATTTTTTGATTATCCATTATATCCCCATTTAATGTGCCATGTTATCAATAAATATAAATTATTATTTCTTAGTTTTTCAATATGTTATTAACTAATGTAGGAATATAGTAGCAAAAAGTATAGTTCCAATTATACTAACTATTATTTTTTTTCTTTTGTGTGAAAGTATAAGTGAGCCTATTCGCAGCGGGATTGCTATCTTCTTGGACTCATATTTGGCTCTGAAGCATAGAGAATCTTTTTCCTATATCTAACAAAACGCACAACTAACTTTTTGATGTCTGAGTGGAATCAGTAAAAGCACTTTGAGACACATCGTGGAAAATGTAATGAGAATAGTTGCACTTTTGAATCAAGCTCTTAATTACTTGTGCAAGTGATTGAAATATGCTGAATTATAAATATTACTAGCAAAGCCTGTTAACTTGTTAAAAATAGACCCAAGATAATTCCTATTGCCATTTACAATCATCATCTTCAAGCTTATATCACATGGATGTACATGGTTCTACAAATTATATCTGTACATTATGATTACCTATTGTAATGTTCTTCACTGTCCCTTTTTCCTTTGATAAAAACTAGTTTTCCTTTTTGCATTGACATCGTCAATGCATTATATTTTCAGCTGTTCATTCATATTTGATGAATATGAGGATTAGGTTACTAATAATTCAATGTATTCCAGGTTTGGCATGATTCTTTGTGAAAAGTATACTTATGGATCTGTCTTGTATTCATCCTTGGCCTTTTTTTTGCAGGATTCAGATTCTGACTTTGAGAGTTTTGAACTCTTTGATCCTTCTTCATCAGATGTTGTTGGAAAAATTTCCCTTTCATGCAATGTTGAGGTGTGCTATAAGCAACTTATAAATTGAGTGGTTGAGACCTTAATTATTTTGAACATTATTTGAAAATATTGACAGGATCCAATTGAAACAGAGAAAAGGTTTGCAAGACGCATCTTGTCAATTGTGGTATGATTTTAAATTTTTGGTTATGTGTCTTGTTGGTCATTGTGATTAGAAACAAAGGTTGCTTCAGTTCTTAACTTCTACTCTGGATTTTGATAAGGTTTTCTGGAGATGTTTTATACCTTAATGGGAGTAAAATTAAGGTTATAAGGAGACAGGGATCAGAAACTTGGGGGTGGAGGACTGGAAAGTAGTTGGATCGGGACCAAACCGTAGTGTTCAGATTGGTCAATTTTAGATTGATTTGTGGTTGTCAAATTCTATGCAGACTCTATAGAACCAGCTGTTTTGGAAGTTGGGACTGGCTTGAATTTATTCTTTAATTTGTCAAATCAAGTTTGCTTCATTCAGGAAGATATTCTGATAGGTCAAGCAAACAGAACAGCCAGTGATTATTTTTGCTGCATATATTGCAAATGTTTAACCATCTGAATTTAGAATCAATTGAAATATAACATTTTATGTATTTAACTCTAACAATTACTTGGTATCTTACCCAACGCATACGTGCTCGTGATTCCCTTCTTTGATGATGTGATATTCCCCTAAATTTTTTAAGTAAGATGACAATAGTTTGCAAAGGATGTCCTTTAAAATGATTAAGAATGATTATCTTTCAAATTTTATCATATATATTTTCATTGACTAGAAGGAAATACATAAATATTTCATGCATATGCAATTATTACTTCTTACTTTTCTGCTTCTAATCCCTTGTACCATGGATAGGATTACAATGAAGATGGGCAGCTTTCATACTCTGAGTTCTCCGACTTAATTAAGGCTTTTGGCAATCAAGCGGCAGATAAAAAGGTTTGACAACAAGTACTTTCATTTGCATATTTTAAGTCTATGCATATATTTGATGGATCTAGATTTGGAATTTTTAAAATTGAAATTTTTGCAGTTTTTTTCAGATAATTCCCTGATCTATCAATCATATTTGATCTTTGGATTTTGGAACTTGTTGATGGAGTTTCTTTTCTTTCATTTCTGCATTGCATATGTTTCAATATAGTGAATTTGGGTTTTTGGAAGTCAAATTTGGAAAGTTATCTTGCTAAAAGTTTGTCATGCATGCTATATTTTGGAATCTTGTTTTGCAGAATATACATTTTCTTATGATTATATTTACCTTGTCCACTAGAAAGAAGAGCTTTTTAGAGCTGCTGACAAGAATGGGGATGGTGTTGTGAGCATGGATGAGTTGGCTGACCTTCTTGCTATCCAACAAGAAAAGTAAAAATCTTTTAAATTTAAAGGCAATAAGGTTGAATTATGAATGTCTTATTTATTTTCTGCCACCTGAATAGATTTATTTGCAAACTTTACAAAATATTTTGTAATTTTTTTTTTCTCTTGCCTTGAGGATGGTTGTTTAGGGGTTTGTGAAGTCTCTCACTTCCTCTTCCCTTCAAAAATATCCTGCAACTTTTTTTCTCATTAATCTTCACGTATTTCATGTATATATCCTATATTTCCAAATAAATCCTCTTGATATTTTTAATTGGCATTGAGACTTTATTTTGTTATGTTGTTTACTATGTGGGTCTCAACATTTTTTTGAAGTCAGATTGGAACTCTTTCCACGTTTTCCACTGTTTGATACCAACCTGAAAGCCAAAGTTTTTTTTGGGCATACCATGGTGGTCCTTTTTTTCCAATATGAGGTTCTTGAAGCTCTATTAACAATAATGTTTTGAATTCTGGCACAGCAAAACACCACATAATTTTTTCTCTAATATTTTTATTTCTATTTGTTGTTTTTTTTTGGGCAGTTGTCACAGGGCATGCAGATACATGCGTTTTTCTTGATCTTGAGCTTTCAATTAGCAAGTGATTTTGTTTCCTGGCATTTGTTTTAGTACTATTCATGTTCTTATTCTGGTGTTGCAGAGAGCCTCTTATTTCTTGTTGCCCTGTTTGTGGTGAGAATCTTGAACTTTCTGATAGGCTAAATACTGTGGTTCACTTGAGCCTCTGCTTTGATGAAGGAACTGGAAACCAGGTGATGACTGGAGGATTTCTGACTGATAAACAGGCTTCATATGGGTGAGAACATTGTCCATGCTGGGCTCTAGATATATGTATATATCCTCATATGTAGATATCTGTGGTGTTCACATTTAAAATGCAAATTTGGACTATATTCTCATAGGTGGATGTTTAAATTGAGTGAATGGGCACACTTTTCATCATATGATGTTGGTTTGAACTTTGGATCCAGTGCTTCGCATATTGTGGTATGTTTTTCTCAATTCTCTCTTGGATTTCTCTCTTTTCCTCCTCCATTCTGTAATCTTCCATCTTCTTTGCTCTTACATTTTGGGATTCATTCATCTGAGACTTCAATATGATATTGTACAGTATTAGAGATACAGGATTCTATAGTGATATTAATTAGCTGCCAGATGCCTGGAAATGCGTTTCTGAAGTGGAGCAAGTTGAACATGTCTTTCATGATGGACCAGTACTGAAAATTTTGAATTTGTAGCTTTTAAGGCCCAGATTTGTGGATGAATAGGATGCGGACTTTGCCTGAGGGTCTTAAAAAAGAATTTGATGCATTCAAAATTTTCTTGCATGAAGTGATTGCTTGCAGATTTTGAAGCTTCAGTTGCTTGCATGCCCAAATCCAAACTTTTCAGTTAGCTCTATAATAAGAAAATTCCAAAGCAATTCTGATGTGTCCCAGTGTCTTAACCTATAAGGCTACAGCTGTTTAACCAAAGATTGTATGAGGATCCTGCATTACAGAATCTTTAAGTTACTGAAGTTTGAAAGTATTTCAAATTGCCACTTTAATCTGTTTTAGTGGCTCATCAATTTTAATGCATTTGCATAGAATATTTGATGTTGTTCACTGAGTTAAGTTGCATTTCTTTGCATGAAGCACTAAGATATGATGCTCATAATAAAAGCTTGTTGCATACAGGTCTTTGATAGGAGGACAAAGAGACTAGTGGAGGAATTAATTGATGGAAAGATTGTGTTGTCGATGAGAACAATTTACCAGTCAAAGATAGGACTTCGCCTTATGAACAAAGGTACATGATTTTTGCTTTATGATCCCCTTTGTCAGGTTTACATGATAATATTCATGCAGAAACACTTTCCTATCCTTCCTTTTTTATCATCACGTCCTTATATTTCCAAGAATTGGTTTAAAACCCCCTTGCTCCAATCCTCCTTGTCATATTACTTACTCTGTACACCATACATCACCCCTCACCATTCCAATTCAAAAGGACACCTGAAGTGAACACTTGAACAACGATGTAAGAATCAGCATATCTGCTATTATGAAGCTAGTACTTTTTCTTGCAGTCCTTTACAGTGTGGTGGCCTGATTTGGTGCAGGGGTTAATGAACTGCTGCATAGCATTTCGGAAAAACAGGGAAGGAAAATGAACTCTGCTGAATCTGCAAAAGAGATTCCACAATTTGTTGAATTTTTTAAGGTAGGATATTCTTGCTTAGAAAATAAAGAAACCTTTATATGTCATGGATGTTTATTTAGATTGAAATGAAATTTGAAAATTATTTAGCTGTGCTTATTGTGGTGTGTAGTGTGGGATAATTACCTTATTTCATTTTTGAGCCTCCTGTGGACAAGTTTCTATTCTCTTTAAATTTATCCAATGTAATAATATGAAATGTAGATTTAAGATATGCACGAGTTAGTTTTTGCATTTGTCTGTTTTTATTCTTCTCATCAATAAATAGATACGTATGATTGTTTACTCTATCCTGGTTATGAAATCATGAGTTTCGAGGACTCTTGGCTGAGCTATGAATTTGAAGTTTGGGTTCTCATTTTATATCTTCAAATGTCTTATTTATGATGTACTGTCTAACTTGGTTTTGTAAGTGGCTTACTTGAGACAGATTTTGCTTCCCTTCCCTTTTACAATTCAATTTTAATTATGGAAAATTTTGTAGAAAAAGGAGATATTTTGCAATGAGTTTGGGTACTATAAGGGAGATGAGAAAATGGTCAATCATCTCTACTTCACGTTTGATGTTCTGACATTCTTTTGCCTTTCAGCATCATTGTTTGATACATGCTTAGGATAATTGTTAAGTACATAAGATCATTGTTGTATACATCGGGCATCATGGAAAGCTCAGTAGTGCTGTGCATATGGATGGTGGAATCTGATGTTTGAGTCTTAGACAGATGGCTGGCTGTTTTATCACGTAAAGCATTCTATTCCTGAGCTTTGTTCTTATATATATATATATATATATATATATATATATATATATATATATAATTTCAGTTTTCACTGTCTTCTTGTTTCTTGGAGCTGCTAATATTTTTTTTTTCTTTCTTTTCTGTTGCTTATGGAAGCTTTGTGATATTATGCTTCTACATTTAACTCTTGCGTATCTGTGTTGTTCTGCCTTCTGTTTTCTTCGTTCTAAATGAAAGAAAAATGTTTAAAAGGCACAAAGTAAGTGCAGCCTAACTGCAAAACATGAGGAAGAAGTTTAAAGTAAGGAAAAAAGGGAACTCATGAATTAAATAATATTTCTGCTAATCTTAAAGTGAAGAGCTCTGAATCAGTTATATGAGTGTAGAGAAGCTTTCTTGTTTTCAGACACCATTATGATTAGTTCCCTTCAAACTATCCAAAAAAAAAATATCTTTTTATCTTATTATCCTACATTCCTCTGCCATACTTCTTAGCTGAGCTTCTCTTGGATGCATATGGTACACTAGGATGAGCTGCCACATGGTATTTAATTTTAACGAACTATCAGCTTTATAAGGGGCATCTTATTAAAAGGAAAATGGATGGTATTAATAACTTTTCAACTGGATATTTTACTACCTTAACCACAAATACTATAATTTGGAATTTGGATTCTCTAGATGCTCTCTTCCAGCAAAAGGATAACTTCCTCTTGGAGGTAATAATGCTTCGCTTATAGTATGCTTTAATGTCATTTCTGTTCTTTAGAATTTATCTCTGCTTTTGCATAATATTTGTTCATTATTCTAGGCTGCTTTGATGTTATATATGATTTTGGAATTCTACATTCTGATGTCATATCAACCAATGGACATGTTTCTTTAGTATAATCATACTTACTTATGGTGTTGTAGGATCAAATCAATTTAGCTGAAGTCAAGCAGCCGTTGGAGTCTTTTAAGGTAAAATAATACATATTCCATTCATTATGCATGCAGTTAAATTTGCGTTCTTTTGTGTTTTGATTGAGCTTAGTCATCTTTATATCTTTTGGGTAACAATGGAAACCCACAGTCTACCATGCCATCTGGAATGAAGCCATGTTTTGAAAACATTACAGATCTTGATTCTTATGAAACTTCAGTTTAGTCGAGCCCATGGAAGTGGGCATGACATTTGTTGAAATCACTGAATCCTACATGTTTTTCATTTGCAATGGTTATAAATTTGACATGCAGACTTTCAATGAGTTTTTCATAAGGGAGCTAAAGCCTGGTGCGAGACCAATTGCTTTCTTGGAACGCGATGAAGTTGCTGTTTGTGCAGCTGATTGCCGTCTGATGGCTTTTAAAAATGTAGAAGACAGTTTAAGATTTTGGATCAAGGTATTTCTACTATTTGCATCTTAGAAATTATATGGTTCTCTTTTATTCTCAGTGCTTCTCTCTTTTAGATAACTAATTATGGCATGTTTTCTAAAATGCATTTTGGGTTGAAAATGAATATGTACTTAGAATGTGAGTGTTTGTGGAGAGGACAAGTCATGTTGACTGCTATTGTACACTTTTATACACTTAAGATATATTTTACTAATTCAGATATATTATTAATAATTTAATTTTCTTCGTATCCAGGATGTTCAAAAGAAATTGGGGGTTTGCAATTATTTTTGATATCTGAAATTTTTGTTTCATATGTTTCATAATTGACATTTCTTCTTTTCTTTTGTTCAAGGAGAGTTATTTTTAAAATCTATATTAAAATGACTTGTTATCAAGACATAAGAGCTAATGATGGCAATTCCTTGGCAAAAGAACTTGAAGCGTTTTAAGATGAGAACTTAGACTAAACATTGAGAAAAATCTCTCTATCACACTTAAGAAAAAAAGCTACAGGACAAGCATAGTATTATTAGGGTAAAGCACAGCTGTGTGAAGTATGTTAAATCACTGAGAATCTTGTTACAGATATGTTTCTTAACTGTAACTTAAAGAATAAACTAAATTGAAAAATCTTTTTGTATTCTCATTCATGGTTCTTTGCTATAATAATTAACTTCTAATATCATTTCTTTTAATTTCTAGGGCCGGAAATTTTCTATTCAAGGACTTCTTGGAAAGGAAATAAGTTCCACTACTTTTATTGACGGAGCTTTAGTCATATTTCGATTGGCTCCCCAGGTATTTCTTTTATCAAATATATTTGGCTCCTATGTAAGATGAGTACTTGATTGTGCAACGTATGTTTTTGGAAGAAAAAAAGACTCACCCTATATTTGGCAATTTTCTTATGGGGGAGGGAAAATAAAGAGGGAAAATAATTATAATTTCCATTTTTATTTTCCTTTCTCCTCACTATGTTTGGGAACTTTCTCATAGGGGGGGAAGATAAGGAGGGAAAATAAAATTTAAAATAAAATAAATTTTATTTTCCCTCCTTATTTTTCTTACTCATATTTTGGATTGAAGTAAAATAACGAGGAAGAAGAAAAATAAGACTTATTTTTACTTGTTTGGATAATTTATTGGGAAAGGAAAGAAAGTTGTAATATTACACATTTACTATTTTGTCCATCATTTTATAAAATAATAAATACCTTACTATAATGATTAAGGATAAAAAAAAAGTAATTTTATAAGCAATAGTGACATTTTCCTTGCAATCCCCCATGTTTTCTCTCCATTTTGGAGAGAAAGTAAGGAGTGAAAAATAAAAGTAGTTTTACCTCCCCTCCTTATTTCCTTCCCTTCCCAAACAAAGCAAAGTGAGAATCCTTCCTTATTTTACATCCTTATTTTCTCTCCCCCCATATTTTCCTTCTATCCAAGCATTGGTCCATTTTGAAGAAAAAGTGAGAGTGGAAAATAAAAGTTATTTTTCTTCCTCTCCTTATTTTCCTTCTCTTCCCAAACAGAGTAAAGTGAGAATCCTTCCTTATTTTACACCCTTATTTTCCATCCCACCATATTTTCCTTCTATCCAAACATAGTCTCAGGAGGTCTCTGGTTGGTTCAAGTGTCAGGAGAGGTCTGAGGTTTTAACCCACATATGCTCTGGTTGGTGGGCTTAACAGTATCATTTATTAGAGTTAAAAATATATGGGCGGGAGGGAGAGAGAGAAAAGAGAAAGTGATTTGGGAGAGAAGAGTTGCAACTATTTGCCTTATTCATATTTACTTCTCATTTAGGTATGCAGGGTGAATCTATTAGATTTCTTTTGACTTCAATTCACTTCTGCTTCTTTTTCTGTCATGGAGATTCTCAAACTTCCTGACTCTATATGTCCCAATGCTGCAGGATTATCATCGTTTTCATTCTCCGGTTTCTGGAACCATTGAGCAATTTGTAGATGTTCCTGGACAGTTATACACAGTGAGTGAATTAATGTAACTTAAATAGCATACTTGGTTAGTTGTTCATGATCAATTAACTATATTATTAGATCCCTTATGTCTGTCTATTTTGTTTTCTCAGGTTAATCCTATTGCTGTCAATAGTGAGTATTGTAATGTTTTCACAGAGAACAAGCGAGTTGTATCAGTAATTTCAACTGCAGAATTCGGAAAGGTTTGTCATCACAATAAAAAAAAAAAAACAATTTTACTTTCCTCCAGTGTAGATAAAAATCAGTCATCTGTAAAATATACATAATTTTCGCATGCTTGATGTTGTGTTAATGTATTGGCATGCTGCTTTAGTTTTAGCTATTTCCCCATTTTTCTGGGAGTTGTATTTTCATGAGTAAGGCAACACAACCAAACTCTATTTTCAATCTAAATGGAGTCCTTATGCGGGTTCCTCTGTCTCTATTCTACTTATTTTAGAGCTAAATGAGTTTTTATTCATTTGATGAGAAAATAATCAGTTTTCTTTTCAGCTCATCTTATTCTAACTATCATTCTTATGACATTGAAATGTTGATCATGGGTTTGTTGTGTCCTAGGCTCCTAGTTGAAGCCCTTTTGTATGAAGTCATCCCCTAGAATATGATGAAATTTTTAGATAAAGGCAATCAGTTGGATGGCTGTAGCACTGTTTCTAGATTAATTGATTATTTACATTACTGTCAATATGATCAGCCATGGATAGGCATATTGACACTAATGTGGTCTACATATTTTTTCGTTTCCTCTTGGTCTGGCTTTGAGGGAAAGGATGAGGGATCAAAAGAATAGGATTTTAAAGTTAGGGAATTTAAGTTTTGAGTCGTCAACATTAGCTTGGGTACAGTCCAGAATACAGACAAACATTCTCTGTGCAATATTAGTGCTAGTGAAACCAAGCAGCATGCTTTTGTTTCCTCGCACAGTAGTTTTAACTTCAAATGTTTGTTTACATTCATCAATCAATTCCACATTGTGCTATTTAATACAATGACATTGGCACAAATTTTTTCTGTGTTTTTCTTAAGGTGGCTTTTGTAGCAATTGGAGCAACTATGGTTGGCAGCATCACCTTTTTGAAAAAAGAGGGTGACTATCTCAAGAAAGGGGATGGGGTTAGTAAATCAAAATTTTAATGCCTGTTTAATAATGTTCAACTATGGAAAAAAGACTGTTTTTCTTAACCTGTTTCCTGTGTTATTACAGTTTGGATATTTCTCCTTTGGTGGGAGCACTGTGATTTGTGTCTTCGAAAAGGTTGGTACTGCATATTTCCCTTTCCTTATTTATTTTTTATTTTTATATTATGTAACATGGATACATTCAAATTTTCATTTTCTTTTGATTATCCAGATATTTTGTTATTTATGTTTCTCATTTTGTTTTATCGATATGTACTATATAGGTTAATTGATATGTAATGTGATTACAAGCTTAAAGCGGTTTTTCTTGAATCAGATAGAAAAAGGAGGTCCATTGAGTTATTACATATTCACCTAATTACTTGCATGAAATGAACTCAATCTGGAATATGAACCAAAAAACAAAATGCCTATTAAGCCGTTCATACAAATACCTGTTTTGGTACCTTATATTCAGAAGAGTTCTTCCGCCACTATCAGCCATTTATTCCACTTCCCTCCAAATTAAGTCACGTGTGTGGTAAGTTCATAGATTTTCCCTGTAATTTGATGTGTTTCCTGCGTTGCATACATCAACCATGAACCAACACAGGTATTTCTGAAATTCATAGGGGAACAAGTTGTCAGTTAAGGAGTTCAGCTTTCTAATGATTGAAGCTCAAATGCATAGATTTGATTAGCATCTATATACATTTTAAATCTAACTAGGGGGACATTATACAGGATGCGATCCAGATTGATGAAGACCTCCTAGCCAATAGCGCCAGATCACTTGAGACCTTAGTTTCTGTTGGAATGAAGTTGGGTGTTGCTACAAGGAAACAATCTGAAAGCAATTTGCCAAACTTGGAAAGTTGTGCGCTAGGAGACTAACAGAGCTCAAATGTTTCATATGTTTTTTGATTCCATATGGCAAGTGGAATTCTGTGTAAATGATTACCTATAGCACAAGAGCTAGCATTTCTCATTACCTAAACGTGTACAAGTTAGCATCACCTATGATGTTAATTGCAATAAACTAGAAGATATAGCTTATGTTTATGCTTGTGAATAAAAATCTCATGCTCACCCCTCCTGACCCATTAAAAGTTCGACGTAGAGTTTTATGCATAAACCTAGCTTTGTCTGAACCCATTAAAAATATAAACCAACTATATTTATGCTTGGCAATGGGGAAAGAATTCTCCGATTGAACTCTCCGTAGGGATGGAGATGGCAAATTTTTTTTTCCCTCTTTCCATCCTTGCCTTGATAATTATTTTAAATTATATATATATATATATATATATATATATATATATATAATAAATTTCTGTTAAAATTAAATTACTCAAAAACTTTTCATGTGAAATTAATTAATCAGTTGAATAAAATTAAATCATAACGGGTTAACTAGTTTAATAATAAATTGGTCAGATTAGTTGATAATTTTTCAATCAGTTAATTGTAAATAATTTGACTAAAAGATAAATAAATTATTCAAATTGATTGAGAAATAAATTGGTTAAACTAATTATATAATTAATCATATTGACACGTTTAAAAATTATTTAATTGATAAATAAATTGATCAAATCTTATTTTTTAATTTAATTATTTATTATATATTATTTTTAAATTAAAAAAATTTCATTTCGGAGAATGGAGATCTTTATCCCCACGAGGATAGAGATGGGGGCAAATCCGTCCCCCGCCCCGCCACCAATTCTAACTATATTTCTTGCAACAAGAAATCTCTTTCCTAGTTTGAACTTGTTATGCTTTCAGTGTTAGATTTTCACCACGATGACATAATAGGAGAAGGCTTGCTTATTTTTCCTTACGTCTCAGTTCTTCAATATCTTTGTGAGATGGAAGAGAAGGTTGTGGAGAGGAGAATTCTTTTTGAAAATTTTCGCACATATAAACGATATGAGATGAGAGAAATGTGTTTTTATCGAAGAGAGACATGTTGATACGTTTATATGGTCATTTGAAAGGTTAAAGGGTTGCCTTCACAAAGTTCAGGGGCTAACTTGAGCAAGTTTAGGTGTTTTTTTATATATTAATATTTTTAAAATAAATATGTAATAACTCTTTCTTCCCAAAATCAAGTTAGTAGTTCTATTTGACAGTTAATACTATATTTTGTAGGTTAAAATCTAATTTGCTATTTCAGTTATTCTACTCATGAAATAAAGATTTCTTTTTCTTTTTTTTTCCTTTATTTAGTTCAGCAAAAATGAAATTAAAATTTGGAATTTCAGATAACAATCAAGACTTCGTTATCGGATTCTCTGAAATAATGTATTATAATATTTTGAATAATTAATAAAAATATATTTAAATATAATATTTTATCTAATTCAAGTTATAGTATAAGTGAATAATTCATATATTATTTATTCATCTAGGTGAAATAGTATATCGGTTTATTCTCATAATTTAATCAGCAATTTTTATATTATAGATCTAATTTTATTTATGAGTGCAAGAGTACTTTTTTTATATATATATTTCAAAAAATAAAATCATTTATTATAAAAATAAATGGCATATAATATATTATAAATACGGTCCATAATACAATTTGGGTCGAACTGTAATCTCTATTCATGTTCAGAACTAGGGTTGAGCAATGTCTCAAGCTCATCTATCTTGGTCCAACTAGGCCTTGTCAAATGCATTTAGAATAAGGCTCAGTAAGAATAATATTATAGCAAATGAAATTTGAAGGATTCTATACAAGTGGGTGAATTACAAGAAATTATTTATTGGCCATTAATGCGTTACAAGAAATTAAGAAACAAATAACTTTTAGTATTCTGCATAATAATAAAAGAGTCTGCAATTAACTAATTACCTTTTAAATGTGTGTTATTAAAACTTCCGGGAAAAACACTTATAAAATTAATAACCTTTTTTTTAGAGGAAAAAAAACGGAACAACAATAAATTTAATTCACAACTCTCCTGTGGTACGCAGCACCACTAGTGTTTCCAAGTAGCAGCAGACCAGCTTTCGTTAGAGGAGTTACATGCCAATAAAATCTTTCATCCTACTCAAAAGCAACATTAACTATGAAATCAGATACCATATTAGCCTATTGTAAACATGAATAATTTGGAAAATTAACAACCTTTAAGTGTTTATTATCTTATCTCCATTGAAAAATTCATCATTTGTAATATAATACATGATGATAAGAGAGTGCTCATAGAATTCAACACCTTCTAAGCTTGTGTTATTATATCTTCATTGTTAAAAAAATGTTACCTGTAATTCAGTATATTATGTAAGAAAGCGTGCACAAAACTAATAACTTTTAATTGTGAATTACAATCTCTATAGGGAAACAAGTAACTTTTAGGGTCCGTATATTTTTTGAGAAAAATTTTTTATTTTTTATTTTTTTAAGTTTTGAAAACTGTTTTTGGATATAAACAGATAAATAAATATTTTTTTCAGAAACAAATAAATAAATATTTTTTTCAGAAACAAATTTGAGAAAAACAGTTTATAAAAAAATTAAAAAATTAGTTAATTAAATAAAAAAATTATAAAACTACTTTTTGAACTCAAACACCCCTTAATGTAATAATTGATGATAAGAAAGCATGCTTGAAATTAATCATGAAATATACCTTATCGTACCTCTAATATTAAGAAAGTGAGTAACTTTTAGTGTAGACACGATGACAAGAGAGAATCTATAGAACAAATCAGCTTTAAAGTATATGTCACCATATATCTATTGAGAAATACTTCTAGAGTATGCCATGAGGAGAAGTGAGGGTTTAGAGAATTACTCACTTTTTGAATGTGGGCTATTATATCTTTATTAGAAAATCCCACACTTTCAATAGAATACATGATGACAGGAAAGCCTCACAAAACCAAGTACCTTTTAACTTTAAGTGTCTTTTTTAGTTACTATATCCACTACGTTGAGAAACAAGTAACTTCAGTGCAATACAAGATGATATAAGTGTGTTCACATAATTAATTATAGGTTCTAGAAACGCATGATTTTGATTGTCTTTTGTTAATTCTTAAACATCATATGATGACATTATTTTTTTTATCTTTCATCATTCTTACAAATACTTAATAAGTTAAGAGACTATCAGATCACTGAAACACCTAACATATAACACGACAAAACATAACCAGTTAATGTATTACTCATTTAAACTAAAACCATTAGAATATTAATTAATCCATTTAATTTATTTTTTTCAAAAATTTAAACTCATTCTCTCATTTAGCTCAACAAAGTAGCAAAAATCCCTCCTTCACTCTCGCTGTCTCTTTCTTTCTCTTTTCCTTGCAGCACCAGAAGCACAACCTATAACACTTGAATCAATAGACATTTCACCTGTTTTTCCTCTTGCTCGCTCCTTAATTTCTGTGTAAGTTCATCTTCTGATCGACAATTCCTAATTGCTATTCTTTAATTCATTCAGATTTATCTACATTTTCAGTTCAGCAATCTTATGCATCCTTATCATTTCATTCCTGTTTCTTTGGCTGGAAAACAGATGCCGAAATTTTTAACCCTTTGGTTGTGTGTGAAAGTTGAGAATGCTTTAATTTGTTAGTTTCTATTAGCTAGATTTTTTCTTTTTGGCACAAATTATGATTTTCCTGAACTGCTTTTGTTTGGTTGACTAGAAAAGGGAAAACAAGATTGTTATTGAAGTATATTTATTAAAGTTCTTTTTTTTTTTCCTATTTGCCTTGGCTGACTTAAAATACTGAAATAGATGAAATATTAGCATTTTGATTTTTTTTTTAATTTGAAAAAGTTTACTTAGTTAAGAATTATAAGAACAACTCTGTTAGAAAACGCATTTACAATACAGTCTGAAATAAGAATTCTTTAAAAAATCTAATTAAGAAATTCTATAAAAAATAATTTTGAGCTGGTTAGTAAATTTTGAATTTTGTGTTTGAAACCTGCATCCCCTGATCTTCATTAAAATCTATTTCTTTCAGACTTTTCCCAATTGAGAGATGCTTCGAACAAATGCAGTACATGGTGATAAAGGCCCTAGAACTTCTAAGTGTGCATCTTTGAGTGCAATGCATGATGAAGAAAACATCCATATAATCAATCGCCTTTGAGAAATACTTTCAATGCAGCACATGAGGTAAGAGAATCTCATAGAAAAAAATATAAGAGCCGATGAATCAGAAAAAAGAAAAAAATCAAATTATCAAATTAGTAATTAAAAAAGTTTTTTTTATGGAACATATATATCAATATTCATGGATCATACCCTTCTTTACATTCCCAGAAAATCACCTTCTTCAATGTGTGTGCACTACCACATCTCCAATAAGAAAAAAATAATAATAACATTTTTGTTACAATACACTTGATGTATAGATAAACCTAAGTTTTTAGGTATTATAGTAGGTAATTTGTTAACGTGCTATCTAGATTAATATTAGGTAATATACAATATAGTGGGATACACCTAACTCATTAAATTTGGGCTTAAATCTAATTGGTGGCTATAATTAGCTTTGATTATACTAATGGAGATTTGGATTAAAAATGAATAGATAAGCAGAATATGAATAGAAAGGAACAATTAATTTAAATTCACAATTAATTTAAAAATATATGCTCAAATAACTTAAAATCTAAAATCCACTGGCACCCATGGAGTGGCATGCAATATTTTCATAATTTCTTTTTTCCTTGTGAAGTTTTATTTTTGTGAACCTCTAATTTTGACTTTGTTGTCCCTAATACTAATATGATTAAATGCTTCTTGAACATTTTGAACCTTAGAGCAAGTTGTAAGCTTATTTGTTAGCCTACTCGATGAATAGAAAGCTAGAGCCACTGGCATGATTCGACAAAGGTAAGTTTATGAAAAAAGTTTATAAATCAATTGAATTTTAACTTTATAAATGTAAACATTTACCTAAATTGATTTCACAATAAGTTCATAACATTACAAAACTTACACCTTTATTAAGAAATTTTAAAAAAAAAACATGAAATAAAATTTGATCCTTCAATCAAAGAGGTTAAAACATAAATAAAAATAATAATTTTTAAATGTAGAATAATACTTTAAATTTATTCAAACAAAATGAAGAATAAAGAAATTAACAAAAATAAATGAGAAGAGCCAATATGACTGATAAGAGTATTGACATTTGACCAAAACAATTTAAATAATAAATTATCTTTGAGAAGTAAATCGATTTAAAATATTAATGTTAGTACATAAATACGTATAATAATTTGATTTATTTTTTTATTATAGTTATAACTCATATCATTGTCAATTACTAATTAATTACCAATTCATATATTGTTTCATACATTAAATTAACAATTTTTTTCGAAAATAATTAAATTAACAATTTTATTATCATATACAAGTATAAATTTTACAATCCATAATATATTTATAAATTATAAAATGAAAAAATATTAATTACTTGTTTTTTTTTTTGACACTTACTCCCATTTTGATGTATCAATCTTATTAAAAATTATAATATGATGCAAAAATAAAAAAAAAATAAAAAAGTAACTAGTATTTTTAAAATAAGAATTAATTTTTTATATGATTAAGAACTTAATCGATAAATGAATAAATGAAATATAATTTAAAAAATTATTTTGTTTAGTGAATTACCCAATAGTTTGGAATTAACAATGAAAAAAGAAAAAAAAAAAAAAAAGAGGAGCTGCCTTAATTAACAGGTTGCATGTTAAATTATTGAGATTAATTAACATATTTAGTAGATTATCAGTTATTTAATCCAATGGTTAAAATTAAAAATAAATGATCTAATGGTTATAAATGATAAAGTGAATTAATTTTACCAATCCTAATTAAACATCATAAACTGTATCACAAGCCGTATTTGA
This sequence comes from Triadica sebifera, assembly GCA_023653625.1. Taxonomy (NCBI): domain Eukaryota; kingdom Viridiplantae; phylum Streptophyta; class Magnoliopsida; order Malpighiales; family Euphorbiaceae; genus Triadica; species Triadica sebifera. Next base: position 29,432,835 of record CM042898.1, on the reverse strand, counting down.
TTATATTTCTGCATCACTAGATAGAAAACTTTTGAAGATTTTCACAAGGAATCTTAGATGAAACATTATAGATATTAACTATTATTTTACCACAAAGGAGAGAAGAGTAGAATTACCATTTCAAACAGTATTTTCTTATTTTTAAAAGCAATACATATTCATCATTTTCAGGATGACCATGGCTTCAATTGAAGGTAGTTATTTCAACAGAATACTGTGATATAAGAATGCTTAGTTTTTATAGTTATTAAGTGCTAGATTTTGAACTATTTCTCTTTTCTCAATTTATTTTCAATTACCATTTATATCTGTAAGAACTTCTTAACTAATATCAACTGTTTGGTCTTCCAGATAGATCTGAAGAAGCACCAAAAAGAACACGTTCTGTGAGGGATGTGCAAAAACCAAAAAGGTTTGATAAACTGTTGGTTGAACCTTCTAAAGGATGCTTCTGAAGAACATAAGCCTTCTGTCGCAGAACTACAAGTAGTTACCAGAGAAGGTGCAAACTTTAAGCTTTGTCCTATTTACAGTTTTGGAAAATATTTAGGGCATTTGTAGAGCTTGCTAGTTATTATTTAAATATATTTAATCTATGATTCTATTGTAACTTAATGTAAATAACATTTTTATATATTAAGAATTTTTTTTTTAAAAATGCCTTGTTGAAACATATACATTATAATGGATTCTTTTAGACTTAAATCAATTCCAGGCTCGCGTCTTCATGTTTATCTTCAATTATTCAGTCATATTAAGCCAATTGAACCCCTGGTGGTTTGGGGATTGATAGTCATAAAAACTGTCTATAGACTATTCCCATTCTGAATTTCTCTCAAAACAGGACTGCTATCATATCAGATTTCCAAATTCTCAGGCCCAGTCTAGTGGTCAGTCCACTGTCAGTGGCACATGAGCTAACCCTGAAGATTCGTAGTATCAATTTGCATTCGACATCATGCATGCCTACTAATCATGATAGCACTAATAGCAATAAGTTTTCGAATTTGTCTTGTTGATTTTACATTTTCTCAGTACATTATATTATATCTGTCTTCACGCTTTTATTTTAAATATTTTATAACGAACTTTTCTCTGATCATGCTGCTTTCTGGCACATCTTCTGTCGATAAAACAGAAGACAATGATAACAGCTACAATGTCCTACGAACAAAGGAATATTGAACTACAATGAAGTACTACTATAGAGCTGTAAGCCTTTTATTTTATAAGCCTATGGAAAATTAACTAAAGAAGATTAATTCACCACATTGAGAGGGATAATATGGTGGGGAAGTGTGCCTGATAAGATAGTGGTGATCACATGGTGGAGGAAAGATTCTTAGTACCAAGCCTTCACATTATGTACAAGATTATCTTGTATTGCATCTCGCAGAATCTTTTCCTAGCCCCTTGGGTTTTTTTGTCTTTTTCGGTGATAACATGCATATTCTTTAGTCTTTAATATGTTCATTGAAATTAGTGCTGAATGCAGGCAACAGATGCGTTCATCCAGGATGATTATGAAAGGGCACATAAACTCCAAGAGGAGGTTCATTACATTAGAGATACTGCTGCTTAGTGATGAGTGTGGCAATTGTGCTTCTTAAATATCTAATGACTCCCTATTTGAATTCTTTTCTTGCTCTTCTCTTTTCTCTTTTTGCTTTCTTGTTTTATTATTATATTTAAAATTGATTTCTTCCTTACGTGAAATAGCATTAGTATTAGATTTTGATTTTGATTGAATTATAAAGAAAATAAAATTTTCTATGTTTTATTTCTTTTCTAATTGTCGCCCACCAATGGAAAACATAGTATGATATACAAATGTAGTAAATGGAGTTTAAAGCCTAGTGATTAAAATTGGTGATATTATGCCATTCCTTTGCTTGAAAATGATGGAATGTACCATGTAATTGCATACAAGTTTATCTTTTCTGGTTTCTGAAATTAAATAATTGTGTTTTCTGCCAACAATATTGCTGGTGTTCTTGCCTCCTTTAGGGAGCTTAGAGATTTAAAATAGCTGATAATACTTCCTAGCAGCAGCTGATTTATGTGTATCAATAAAAGGTAGTCTATAATAATCAAGAATGATTTTCGTTGGCTGTTGCCCATGGGAAGGACTTGATACATTAGTGGAAGTTAAGAGTTCAAGTTCCAGTGGTGCACGTTTAGGGGGGGAAATTTGCATGTCCTTATTCACAATACAGCTAATATATGTACTTAAAACTCTAAAATAGGAAAAAATAAAATCCCTATTGTTATGTTATGTTACTCAATATTGGAATATTTGCTGACTAATTTCCAATTCTGTAACAAGTGGCATCTAACCGATGATGCTTAATTAATGTAGTTCGTACATTATGCATGATATCTATGTGTGTGCAATGTCTAGGGACACCACTTTAACAGAAGGGCCCAACAATCTCATGATAAATCTTGTGAAAAGCTTCTAGAAACCAGGTTTGGCAAGATGTGCTTCTTTATCTGCAACTTGTGTCTTCTGCATGTAGCTCCATTTCAATAATCTGAATTGTAAGTATGATTACAGAGATGATGAGGTCATGTCTCTCAAGTTGCACAATCTCGAGCCAAAGGAAGCTTTACGTATTCTGAGGCTTCATTTAGCCTCACTTTCTGGAATCCCAAGTTGGTTTTTCTACTCCTCCCCTGTTTTTTCACATTGGATTATAGAAATTTGCATAACTTTTTATCTGCTTTTATCAGCAATGAAGTACCTCAGAGTCATAGTGGAAAGCAATGATGAAGACACCACCACTAAAGGGGCAAGGAAGAGACTGGTACGGCTAAATAATAAGCTATTTGTCATTAAATGTTATTTTATTTTTCTTATAGAAATGGTACAATTTTCCTTTCAGAATCTCATTTTTGCTTCATTTATTGTGTTTTTTTTTTTCTTTTGCTTAACTATTTTTCGTGGGTTAACATTTGTTGAATTCTCATTAACACTACCTTCTCTTCTTAAAATGCGTAGAACTGAAACATTTTGTCATAGCTCTACTTGGCTTCATCAAGCATATGGATATTGCAGATCATTTTCCTTGTCTCGAATCGAGGTTCTTACTTCTTACTGTATGTTGATACGTGGAGAAACCAAAAAATGAGTAGGACTTGATCAATTAAAAATATATCAAGACCTGAAGAATGCTGACCACTTCTACTATATTATGTTGAAGATGTCTTCCAAACAAATTTTGTTATTTAAAGTCTCATTTTATTCTACTATGCCTTAGGCTACGGCTACTCTATGCCTTCTGGTCTGGATGGTTATAGAGGTTAAAGGTTTGGGCTCAAACCTCTTAACTTCGTGGTGGTAAAAAGTCTGATAATATGATTTTAGACATTGTTAATAACAACCTTCCCATCTTTGCCAACTATTCAATATTTCGATTGTTATCACTACAAATCCATTAAAAATCCAAGTTTTGATTAAAATATGTATTTGAGCTTTTGAAGATGAAAATCAAAGATACAGGCTTAAAACTTCCCTTCTGCAGATTGAGAAGCAACTGGAGAAAGAATCAATCAAATGGAAAGAAGAAGAGAATGGTCAGACAATATTAATCCAAATTGACGTGATTGACCCAAAGCACTTGAGTTTTGCAAAGAAGACCGGACTAGGGAGGGGGTTCCAAGCGACAGAGGACCTAGATCTCACAATTTGGGATACGATTTCTAGCCTGTGTGGTCTAGAGATATGGTATGCTGGTTGCTCTATTAGAAGGTTGTTTGTTCTAAAACTTATGAAGTTTGGTTATCTTGTGATAATTGAGACTGTCTCGTTTTTCTACGATTAAAATTGACCAGTAAATGTTTTGATGATCAAACCGTTTCAGCCTTCTTAGTAATCAAGAGATGATCTTTATAGCGCTGAATTCACAAACTGTTATAATTCTTGGTATCGTTAGATGCTTTATCACCTCTCTTTTCTGTTCACTTGATTCTTCTAACAATTACTTTCACCAAATCTGTTGGTATGATCAAGTGATCAACTCAGCCTCGCCTCACAGCGTGGAGGATAGTCTGGACTCTGGAATAGTGCACAGACGGGAAAAGTTCAAGCCCAAATAAGACGACTTTTTTTTTTTCTTTATATATGCTTCAATTTTCAACTCTATTTTGAAAATCATAAAATATATTAACGCCATATTAGCACTTATGCAGAAGTACTCTAAAAAGAGAACTTCCCAAGTTTTTATAGATGTAGGTAGAGATATATATAGCATCTAGAGTGTAGAATTGAAAACTGAAATCAAAATTTACGAAATCAGAATTCCACCCACGAATATCTTGACAAATAAGGTGCGGCCACCCTGCCTACTCTTTGCGCAAGGACTTCATTGATGCTTGTCAAATTGCAGGATTGAAATTTTTATTAATAATTCATTAAACATTGCAAGCATTTGACCTTGCTGGAACCCCTTCATTAACAACTGGGTTTGAAACTTCGATTAGAACAGCAAAACCATTTTAAAATTTCAACGATGGTAGAAGTTGAAAGTTTTTTATACACCTGCCTTTGGAACTAACAGCATAACCACTTTAGTATAGTTTCTGTTCAAGGAATTACTAACCTCCAACGGTTCCCTTTGGTTATTCCTTCGGAAATAATTCGTGCCGATGCACGAATTTTTTTTATTGTCGTATCACATTTATGAAGTACAAATACTAGACTCCAACTAAAGTTCTAAAGTGTACAAAATTACAGCAAGCTATGAAGCAAATGATATGGGACCGCAGTGATCAGGTCAAAAATTATTAATCAAGAAAATTTAAGATTTCTCTACTTTTGGCGCAGAGTCCATTAACATCAAGGAACAAGTCCGGACCATACCGATCTAACCCACACAGTAATAAAGTTTTTTTTTTTAACTCATGGATTGCAAGTAGCTAGTGCTTGTTCCTCTATTCCTAGAAACAATATGTTACCCCCCAAAGAGCAAAAATGTCTGGAAATGTAGTAACCTTTAAAACTCGGCAAAATAAATTTCTTATACACATCACCAGGAAGGGGCTAAAAAATTACCCAACTATCTTACCATCTCATTTGCTGTCAGTGAAATCTGCATCAATAACATCTCCATCGGGTCCCTTGCTTGATGAATCTGATGGTCCAGCTTCACCACCAGGTGCAGGACCAGCACCCGCACCCCCTGCACCTGGTTGATTGTACAATGACTGACCCAGTTGCATGACTTCTTGATTAAGGGCAGCCATGGCATCTTTCATCGCCTGGGTTGATCCCTCTGCAATTGCATCCTTGAGCTCCTTGAGTTTTGCCTCCACCTTCTCTTTGACAGGGGCTGGAACCTTGTCTCCGAGCTCCTTCAACTGCTTCTCAGTCTGATAGACAACTGAATCTGCCTGGTTCTTTGTATCAATGGCATCTCTCTTCTCCTTGTCTTCCTTTGCAAACTTCTCAGCTTCTTTGACCATCCTATCAACCTGCATAATTCATTTGCAAATCCGTTTAACATAGATCCTCCCATAAAAAGCAGCAGTACAGAAGAGTGGCATTTAGAGTCTGGTTTATAATCAAAAATTACGAACACCAATGTATTTGTGCTGTATAAACATGTTTGCTCATAAGAAATCCAGGCACAAGTTCCAACCTAAGCCCATCAACTCTCCATCTTGAAGAGGTAATAATTACTGTCAAAGAATTCAGTTAAAAACATGCAGTGTGACAAAACATACCTCATCATTAGGCAAGGTGCTAGCACCAGTAATGGTGATGTCTTGCTTCTTCCCGGTGCCTTTGTCAACAGCAGTAACAGAGAGAATACCATTGGCATCAATGTCAAATTTAACTTCAATTTGAGGAACTCCACGTGGTGCTGGTGGAATACCATCAAGCCGGAAACTGCCAAGGGATTTGTTGTCCCTGACAAATTCTCTTTCACCTTGAAGGACATTAATTTCAACACTTGTCTGCCCATCTGCAGCAGTTGAGAACACCTCTGATTTTGATGTGGGTAAAGTAGTATTTCTGGGAATGATTTTTGTCATAACCCCACCAAGAGTCTCCAGACCAAGGGACAATGGTGACACATCCAACAAAACAATATCACTTACATCTCCAGCCAAAACACCAGCCTGAAAACAAGGTAAGAAGGTCAACTAACAACCAAGTGATGCCATAATCCCAATGAACATGCAGAAATCATCAGAAAAGTTGCACAGGTATAGGACAAGAGCTTCACTCAAATAGGGTTGTAAACCAACCTGAACTGCAGCCCCTAAGGCAACCACTTCATCTGGATTTACAGTGACGTTGGGGTCCTTCCCAGTCATTTTCTTTACAAGTTCCTGTACAGCCGGAATTCGTGTTGATCCACCAACAAGTATAACCTCATCGATATCACTAATGGAGAGTTTTGCATCCCTTAAGGAATTCTCAACTGGTGTTTTAAGCCTTAAAAATATAACAAGTGTCATCAGCAAGCAATTATTCCAATTATCAGCTGGGACACTCCAGAATTCAGAAGTACAAATCAAGTAATTGGAATAATGGGTGTAAAAAGTAAGGGAAAAAAATACATTTAAGCATTTGCAATTAACCAAGTTGTTCAATAGTAGGTACCTGTCAAGCAGGTCAGAACACAATTCCTCAAACTTGGCTCTTGTAAGGGTGGTCTCAATGTGCTTGGGACCATCAGCAGTGGCAGTGATGAAAGGCAAACTAGAAAAAAACAGATACTTTCATCAGTCAAAATTGAAATTAAACCATTAAAAGAAGTGAGAGAATGGCAACTACAACCAATATACCTGATGTTTGTCTGAGTCAAAGAAGAAAGCTCCATTTTAGCCTTCTCAGCTGTCTCAGTCAACCGCTGAAGTGCTTGCTTGTCCTTCAAAAGATCAATGCCTTCGTCTCTCTTAAAATTACCAGCCAGCCAATCAACAATTCTCTGCCCAATTCATAAACAACAGTGTTGAACTCTCTAAGCAACAACTTTGTCAACAAAAGCAAAAGGAACACTGAGGCATTAATTGTAATATTTCAATAAAACCCAACCTTGTCAAAATCATCACCACCCAAATGTGTATCTCCTGACGTAGAAAGCACTTCGAAAACTCCATCACCCACTTCAAGCACTGCAGTGAAAAATTTATAGAAAGGAAAATGAATAATTTGATAATGATCAAATATGCAGAACAGAAATTTTCTCTCTTATTCAAAAACTCAGAAAGAAATTATTGTGCATCAGCAGTAGGCACTATTAGATAAACCAGTTGACCCCCCAACAATCACATCCCAAAAGGAAACACATGTTAAACATTGAAAATAAGACGTAATTCAAGGCACAGCAACGGCACCTGAAACATCAAAAGTACCACCACCAAGGTCAAATACTAGGATGGTTTCATTGTTCTTCTTCTCAAACCCATATGCCAATGAAGCAGCAGTGGGCTCATTAATTATTCGAAGAACTTCCAACCCAGCAATTCTTCCAGCATCCTTTGTGGCTGTTCTTTGAGAATCATTGAAGTAAGCTGGCACTGTAACTACAGCTTTAGTCACTTTATCATTTAAAAACTTAGATGCATCATCTACAAGCTTCCTCAAGACCTAAATTATAAAAGGAAAAAATTGATTACACGTTAGTTATTATCATAATTGCAAAAATTACACACACACACACACATATATACACCTCAACCCAAAAGAAACAGCAAGTCTCAAAAGGTTAGATAACACATGCTTCAAATATAATAATTTCAATGGAAAAATATATCAAATATCAAGAATCATCAATACAAAACAAAAAAGAAACCTCATGCCAAAACTTTCAAAATAGAAACTTTTTGCAAATACAGAAGAATGTATCTCAAGAACCTGGCATTCTGTAAGAAATAACTAATCCATTTCCACAACCTTCAGGTTAATTTCTGTACAAAACCAAAATTAACCACCCACGCTAGCACAACAGCAGATGAACAGATAACAACTTCCCTCCATTCATAAAACACCTTCCAAATTGATTTAAAAGATAATCAATCAAAAGTAATAATCAACAATTAAGTAGCTTCAAAAGCAAAGTGCATCACATAAGAAAAAACAACCACTTTTAAGGAATAAAAATAGCCATAGGTTACAGAATTTAATACTTCCTCATCAATCGCAATACCTGAGCTGAAATCTCCTCAGCAGCAAACTGTTTGCCAATGGCAGGGCAATCCAATTTAACATTCCCATTTTCATCCCTCACCACTTTATAAGAAACCTGCTTTGACTCCTCATCCACCTCCGACATCTTCCTCCCTATAAACCTCTTCACGGAGAAGAAAGTATTCTCAGGGTTCACCACCGCCTGACGTTTTGCAATCTGCCCAACAAGCCTATCCCCATTCTTAGTATAAGCCACCACCGATGGCGTCGTCCTTTGCCCCTCCGCGTTCGTCACTATTGTCGGCTTCCCTCCTTCCATAGCAGCAACAGCAGAATTAGTAGTACCCAGATCAATACCCACCACTTTCTCATTCACTACCCTCAAGGGTCTGGTGGTGTATCTTCTCCTTGCAGTATTGCTAAGTCTTAAAAACGCCGCCGTTTGCGACCGTAAATTTTGACCTAGGAAGACCGTCTTAGGTTGGAATGAAAAGCTTGGTTTTCTTGAGGAAGACGAAGAAAACCCAATACCACCTAAAACGTGAATTTGAGCTGTAGATGATGCCATTATCTAAGGTTTTTGTTAGATTGGGTAAAATCGAAATGAGCAGATGAAATTATGAGGGGGAAATTAGACTAACAAAAAGCCTAAGCCACAGAGGGACAACTGGGACAAAACCCTAATCGTAGAAATTGAGTTTGTGGCGATACAGAAGCCGAGTCTGGAGAAGATAAGGGGAGCGAAGAGAAGGGTTTTGGGCTTATAGGCGGAACTGTGAGGGCAATGGAGAGATTCAGGGCGACGTATAGTTAAGGGTTAGGTCGCGACACGTGGACTCATTCTAGAACTATCTACGGCTGCGAACGGGCAGGAATATTAGCCGTCAGATTAAATTTTCGGGCTGCCCGGATGGAATAATCGAGGTAGTTGTCGACTGTGCGATCGTGGTAATATATGTGTTGATTGCATTTTAATAAACTTTTACACTATTTTTAGGGGGAAAAAAAACATTTTTGACATGTGAATTTTTTCGAATTATCTTTTATTATTATTATTATTGAAAAGTTCTGAATAAATATAAATTGGAAGTCTTTCGATTTAATTGCACATATTTAAAGCCCATAAATTTGTTTTTTTCTAATTTTAATATATTTATATGTTTAGACTTTTTGAAAAAAATTGAATATGTAATAAAGGAAGATAATTTAATTGTATAATATAATTTATTACATACCTAGCACAGAGTCGAATTTGTATGTCATACCCCATTGTTTTGGAAAAGCCCTTAGTATATTCTTTTAAAAAATTTCAATATGTAATAAAAAAATATAAAAAGTTTTATAGAATAAAAGAAATTTAAAGATATTCTAATAAAAAGAAAAAAAAACGAAATTTGAAGATTAAGATATTATGGCAATGAGATAAATTTACATACAAGCAACCACTCATAATTTAAACTATAAACAAGTTTTTAAAAAACAATTCAAACTTTTTTTGTTATATATAAAAAAAAACTAACTAATTCAAACTAATGATAACAGGATATTCCACAAAAATCATGTATAAGCCAAAGATAAATGTCGATCGAAAGATTCATAAAAACATAATTGCTCAAATCAAAGTTTTGATTATTATTTTTTTTAGTTTCAATTAATACCTTCCTTTTATCTCAATTTGAAATATTGGATAACAAAATAAGAGGGATAATTTTTGGCCCATGTCTTGTGAAAAGCACTCAAACCTACATTCTAACAAAGTTCTTCTCTCTTCGAACCATAAAACATTATATTTTTTTTCCTCAAATCCATAATAGCATTCTCTTATTAAATATTCTATTGGATTCATGAATAAATGTGTTTGTAATTACTGTTAGATGATAAAAAAACAGGTTTATAATTTTTTTAATTTAATTGACTGTTTTTTTAAATTTTTTATAAACTGTTTTTTTTAAATTTATTTTTGAAAAAAATATCTATTTATTTGTTTTTTTCAAAAACAGTTTTTAAAACTCAAAAAATTTAAAAATAATTTTTTTTTTCTCTAAAAGCGTTTTTACCAAATACAATATCAAACGAAACCTGAATATGATTGTTTAGTGTAGAGTGTTATGATATAGTATGGTAGTTATTATTATCATGTTTTAGGGGGGAGTTTAATAAAATATTTTCTGGTTTAGTACTATTGGAAAATAGAAATGCAAAAAAAAAAAATATTAATTTCTAACCCATGACACAAACAGTCTTTTCAAAACATGTTTTTTGGGTAAGTACGTATCTGAGGAGCTATTAGATCTAGAGATGAATGTTTATTTGAGGTTGATGATCATGCTGGTGGGAGAAGATGATCCACAATGAATCGTTTTGGATGACGCTGTGACGAAGACTGCTTTGGGTTGGTAAGCTCATGATCCAAAGAGTCAATCATCGGTAAAAAAATCTTGTCCTCCCTTCTACTGTCGTTAATTTGGATGGAACCCCCAACACTAATCAAAGAAATATATTACGAAGAAAATTTATGTATTTTAGTATAATAACGTCTATGTCTAGAGAGAGTAATCCCCAACAAAGAAATTTCAACCTTTCAAAGTACCAAAACTCACTCACTGACCACCATTCGAAGACTGAAAGCTGATGTCTTGTTAGAATTACTGAGCCAAACATCAACAGATCAACACCCTTTAAACCATCTGGAAACATAAGAAGGAAGCAGCAAGACCCATTTGTCTTGTCTTAGAACGGCATTTAACTCCCTGTCACCCTTTATAACGTGGATCTCGAGCATGACATTAATTACTCGTTCATCAACCAATAAATTTTAAATTAATAATACCGATATAGTGATCAAAACTATAAGATATAGTGTTTGAATTTTCAATCAAACCATTTATAAAAAAAAAAGTAATTGTTCATCAGTTCCCTTTTGTAATGATGCATAAGCTTCACATTGACAATTTCTTTTATGATTATCATTTATACATCTTTGTTGCCAATTAACATTAGTTACGTTATTAGTTTATTACAGTATTTTTTTAAAAAACAATAAAAAAAATTAAAAGGATTTGCTTGGCTAGTAATTGAGTTTTCTCTCTACACTTATCCAATATGAATTTTTAAATTTAGTTATTATAGTTTTTACAAATTTTCTAATCAACTTTAACATGAATGAGCCCCAAAATAGATGAATATGCTAAAACTAAATAGTCAAAATATGCATTATATGAAAATTGATTAAGAAAAATAATAAGTTTTTGAGATAACTGATCCAAATACAAGAACACCAATTGCTAAAAATTATTAATTTCATAATATTTTTTGAATGAAATGTGCAAATTTGGGTCATTATAGACATAGGTATAATTGAGTAGTTAAGTTTAATCATCAAGTTGTTAATTGAATAGAATTAATAGTAAAGACGAGTTAACATTGTGATTAAAGAATAAAGAAGATGGAGTTTGGTAGGACACACCCATCAGATTAGACCTCTTTAGGACCACATCCATCATTTTTTCCCGTGCTTGAATGATTTCTCGTTAATATAGTTTTTCTTTTCGAATAATTAACATAATTAGCAGTAAGTACTATATATATTATCATGATTAGCTGAAATCAATATAGAATTTGTAGTGCTTTAACACTTTTTCTTTAAGACAAACGATTTCTACTTTAAAGAAATGTATGAAAACATTTTTATTTACAAAAGTTTTTATCGAGGAATGATTTGAAAAATTTTCAAAAGAAAATATTTCAATTAGAAAATTGTACTGTTTGAAATTGATGTTAGGTGTTCAAAAAATAGGTTTAATTTTTTTTTAATTTAATTGGTTGATTTTTTTAATTTTTTATAAATTTTTTTTTTCAAATTTGATTCTATAAAAAATATTTATTTACCTGCTTCTCCCTAAAAAGAGCTTTCGAAATTCAAAAACTTTAAAAATAATTTTTTTTCAAAAATACTTCTAACAAACTTACTAAGTATAAATGAAATGTTGTTCAATACAAAAGAAAACTAAAGCAGATATAATTCTAAAAAATTGTGTAAACTAATTATACATTAAATGCACAGTCTGACAATTGTAATCCAATAATTGTACTTGCTAATTTTTTAATTTTTAAGTATAAATATAGCTTAAACAACTTAATTAATAAGAGAAAAAAAAGTGAGAAATCATATTTAAAGTGCTCTATCATCTCTCATTCATTTTTATATTTTGACCTTTACACCTTAAAAATCATTCTCAATTGGTTAGCTTTTCGCTTATATAATCTGTTTTCAAGTGAAGAATATTTGGGAAACTCATTTATTGTATTTGCTTCCCAAGTTTGGATTGTAAACTTGGATAGATTAATATTTAACTTTGAAAAATATAGAATTTTGGGTTTATCTTGAGCTTAGGAAAAAAGACAAGTGTTTAGAGATTTTTACTTTCCAAAAGATATTGAGATTACAGTGATAATGTGTTAAGGGGATAAATAATATAAGAGTTATAGTTTGATTTGATTCCTTATCGTTAATGGGAGAAAAACTCTAAATTTTTTTTTGAGAAGTGAACTTAGATAATAGTATCGAACTACTATAAATTATTGTGTTGATATTTTTTCTGGATCTCTTCTATTTTTTTATCATTTTTGTAAATTTATATTTTTGTCTTGACAAATTAAAACTGATTTTGAAAGATATTTGAAGTCATACAAACAATATTTTTATATTTAGAAAATAAGTAGTCAAATTTGATTTTACTCAAAAAGATTTAATCTTTATAAATCAAATTTAGTGTGTTGAATTGTTTACTGGTTATTTATTGATTATATATTAAAAAGATATCATTTTTATTTCGCTTGAAATTTTAGGTAGAAAATTGTCTATTTATTTTGTCCAAGTAAAAATTTCTTTATTAACTAAAAGTCAAAATTAAATAAATATGACATATCATATTAACTAAAAGTCTGTCATATACGAAGAAATGTTAGAGATTTTTTTTTCTTTTTTCTTTATTCAGTATAATGTATATTAAATATGTAATTCAATTTAAAAGAATGCAATTTTATATATTATATAAATAAAAATTTAAAACATCCATTGATTTTGTACATATATTAAAAGGCATAAATATTTATGATATTATCTTTGACTTAAAAAACTTTTAAAGAGCAAAATTGGCGGTCACTGTCATTTTCAGACAGGCAGTGAAGTTATCTATACCCGAAGTTGAAAAACCATCGGTAGTATTTTTAAAAATGTTCACCGCTCTATCCCTGTCTGTTAGGAACACTCACATGTCATTAGAATCTCACACTTTCTAATTTCTATGGTCAAACTAAAATATTACTTCTTCCTTCTTTACTCCCCTTCTCTCTCTTCACGTTCCACTTTCTTTCTGCTTAGGGTTTCTCTCTCTCTCTCTTACTTTCTTCTTTCTCCTTTTTCTTTTCCTTTTATGAAGTCTCCTGCTGGAATTTTCAGCAATTGCAGGGCGAAAATATTGCTGTTTATTAGACCTCAAGTGGATAAATTGTTTTTCTAACGATGTTTGCTTTGATTTGCTTTAATTTTTAGTTTAGTTCGACCTTGGTCTTGATCAGTATCTAAAGAACGTGATCGGGGGAGAGTTTTCGATTCGATTCTATGCGCGAGACAATGTAGAGAATTTGCTTAAATTTGAGCTTAAATGTGCATGTATTGGTTCATATGGAAGAGATTAGATCTGTTTTCCAGTTCAATTATTTCTGGAATTGCGTAATTTTTTACTCGAATACATTTGCTTTGATGTGAAGTAGATTTTGGATCTTATTGATGTTGAAACGTTTGCGAAATTTGGTTTAATTTGAGGTAAATATATTGTGTGTTGGAAATCATGTAGCTTCTTTATTTTCTGCTTTTATTCGTTTATTTTTTGGTAACATGTGTGTGAAGTTTGTGTTTGCAAGAATGGAATTTTATATATCCCTGTCATGATTAGATTATGTCTGTGCTTCTGTTGATTTACGTGTTGTTATAACCTCTATTTTATATGAGGTTTATAAGTGACTTTTAGTTAGGGCTTGTAATTGGTTTCTTAAAAATCATGAATTTTGCTTAGCTTTGAAATGAACATGTATTTTAAACTTTACGTGTTTGTTTTGTTTAGCTAGAGACTTACGGCTACATATGTATGTTTTGAACTTTATGTAGGGGTTGGTTCTGTGTTCCGTAAAGTGAAGTAATGGCACTTAGACGTCCTGCTCCAGAGGCAGCTGAGATTGCAATTGGGTGCATAGGGCGTGGATATGATGTCACAGCAGATTTAAGGCTAAAATACTGTAAAGGGAATGCAAAAGATTCACAACTAATTGAGATTGATGAAGGTGGTGGCAGAGAGATTGTTTTGCCTGGTGGGATTTCCATCCTAAATGTGCCAAAATCAATAAAGTGTGATAAAGGGGAGCGAACAAGGTTTAGGTCAGATGTCCTCTCATTTCAGCAGGTAATTTTGCCTTTTCAACTTCTAATGACCACGATTTATTTGACTTTCATGTCATATACATTAAATTAATTGATAGTAATTCTTGTGCATGGTTTACCTATCAATTGGTAGGAATAGGAAATTCTGTGCATTCTTTTGCATTTCCTGAAATATATGTTTTCCTTGGACATTTAGCTTCTCAGTGCATTGTGTTTTTTCTTCTGCATTGTTATCATGAATCAGCTATAAAGCATCATCATTGAACTGGTGTAAGAGGATTCCCTCTGTTATATCAATTCTCTGCACTTGACCAAAAATTCTCTCCCTTGTGTATACTTGCTATTAATATGGTATTTCTACATTATGACTGCCTTTAGCAGAAGTCGAATGAGAAATCAAGATTTCTAGCACTTAATATGTAAGGGGACGTCATAGGTTGTGTTTGGATTTTTGTTCTTAGGATGGGTCTTATGTTCAGATATATAGGATTGTTCTAAGATGCTGGATTGGGCTGTTTGAAGGAATTTGTTTTTCTTTGTTGACCTGCATGCGTCCATTATCTCACTGAAAAAAAGACAAGTTATGATATATCAATTCTGAATGTCTACTTTGTTTTGGATTCTGTGACTTGCCCTTTTTCTCGTCTTTCTTACATTTCTTTTTCCCTCACAGATGTCAGAGCAATTTAACCAGGAAATGTCATTGACTGGAAAAATTCCCTCTGGTCACTTCAATACAATGTTTGAATTCACAGGCTGTTGGCAGAAAGATGCGGCTAACACCAAAACCCTTGCTTTTGATGGGGTATTTATTACACTTTATACAGTTGCATTAGAAAAGTCTCAAATGGTACTTCGTGATCATGTTAAGAAGGCTGTTCCTTCATCTTGGGAACCTGCAGCATTAGCAAAGTAAGTCTTCACTGCTCTATTTTCAGTCAAATAATGAGATTGCTCTAATCTTCATACCTCAATTAGATTTTAAAAAGCTTATCCAATAATAACATGTTGGCTGTACTCTTTCCATCCAAGTGATACTTCTCTTTGTTATTCCTGATTTTTTCCATGTTTATTTATTAGCTCAATTATATTTATAGACTGCAAATTAGCTTGTGTATTGGGTTTCTGCAGTTTGAGAGAAATTTCCAAAATTCTATTGAGAATGACTTCAAGATTGCAGTCTGTATTAGGCTTGAATTGGCATGTGTTTTCTGCATTAGTTAAATAGCACAATCTACTATGGGTTAGATTTTCACTATTAGTCTGTTTGTTTGCCTATGTTACATCATGAGGTAGAAAATTGATGACCATTTAAAAAGATTCAAGCTTGCTATATTGGTTTTAAAGCTGAGATATTCACAGTAAATTTATTCCTCTAGGTTTATCGACACATTTGGCACTCATATTATTGTTGGTGTGAAGATGGGCGGGAAGGATGTCATATATATGAAACAGCAGCATTCATCAGTTCTTCAGCCAGCTGATCTACAAAAGAGATTAAAGGATATGGCTGATAAGAGGTTTTTAGATACCAGTGGACAGTATAGTGCGGCTTCTGAACAAGTTTACCAGAATAACAAGGTTTGTGGAAAATTTACTACTTAAGCTATGTTTTTCTTTGAGTTTCAGAATTGAAATTTTTAGTGGACAATAGTGATCTGTGTTCATGGTTGTGATTCCATAAACTCAAGTGGACCAATTTGCTAACATCCATAACTAGACTAAATATTATTTTCAGTTGAATTTGTCATTATTTGATAATATAAAACGTATCGTTATTTTTATTTGATATTTAGTTTTCAAGGATTTACTGAATAGATAGGCTGTTTTGAGGTGTTAGAGGATCTCTGTGAGAACATTTTAAGCTATAGGTGGATTATTAATTATGGATCAGGCTGGCAGGATGCATCTTTAATCCCATAATGCAAAGGTGATTATAGAAACTTTCTAACTTTTTTTGTTGCATAATATATTACTTGCCTATGTCAAATAAAATGCAGAATAGAAGTGTCGTTGTGTTTTAAACCTGTGAATGGCTGATTGAACTTCATGCATAAAGGGCAAATTGCTGTTTAGAGTTTAAACACTGTTGCCTATCTGAAAACAGTATGCATTAGATTTTTCTGTTCAAGATGTATTGCAATTTGAGTCTATGGTTATAATTGTGGACTTGGATGATTAAACATAAAAATTTAGAAGTCCTGCTATGTATTCCACCTAATATGAAATGATGTTTGCTATATTTGAACCCTTTCAATTCTGCAATTAACCTTTCCAAGTAAAAAACAGCCAGTGAACCTATCTCTCATTATTCACCAGAAAATAGAAATATTTGAAAGCAGTGCAGGTTTGAGTTTGACAATTGCTAGTTGTGATTTCACAATCTGATGCATTATTGCAATGTAGTTGTCTTTGATTTATCATATAGCAAGCAGTGCACTCATCATCAAATTGGGTACTTGCTGGTCTATGCATAACTAGTGGCAAACGTAATTGGAATTCATAAAAGTAGTTTTGATGTTGCTGAAATTTTTGGATACCAGCACACGTGGGCGGGCTCCATGTAAAAACAACAAAAGTAAGGAGAACTATTAGATGCCAGCTCCGTTAAGAGGCAGTAGAATGTATGTGGACATCTAGCAATTCTTCTCTCAAAGTAATTTCATATCTCTAAGCGTGGATTTTGGTTGCTTCCATTATGTATTCAGGCATTTGAATCCTGGTTTCTGTGTGGCCTTTTTAGGGTGACACAGTTGCATCTGTGAATTTCATAAAAATGAACTCATAAAATACGAAATGTAGTATATGGTTGTAATGGTCACAGTAGCAGAATGTAATTGGTGTGACAACTGTCTAAACATTGATACTGTAATCCTCAAGTATCTGTATTTGGCACAGCCTATAATGCAACAGTAAGCTAACAACTGATATTTAATGGCCATTACCTTAACAAACAGGCGTTTATTTTAGACCCAGCCTTTATGTGGTTTCTCACAAACATGCTCAATTGAATATTCTCACTTGGTTAATTATCTATTATAGACATCTTATCTGAATTTTTGTTTCAGTTGGAAATCAGGGAGCAGAGGCTGAGGTTTGCTGATACCAGTCCCTCGAGTTCTTATTCACACAAGGAGGTGTGTTTGTCAGATATTGCATTCTTGATATTATAATATTTTTTGGATGGTCTTGATGAAATCTTTGTATCTTAATCAAAGCCCATTGAAGGATTTTCCTGGAGCTATGGATTTTCCCTTATCAAAATTATAGTTACACACATTCTCATTTAATTATTGTAATTGCAGGATATTGTGAGAATTTACAAAAGAAGAGGTGGTAATGATAATAAGGGGCTATCCCATAGTGAGTGGTTACACACTGTTCAATTTGAGCCTGATGTAATCTCAATGTCCTTTATCCCAATCACCTCTCTACTGAATGGAGTCCCAGGGAGTGGATTCCTAAGCCATGCCATAAATCTATATCTACGATGTAAGTAAAAACTGTTCTTCAGTTTGTTAGTAAATTTGTTGGATTAAAGTTGTTTCTTATTATGGCCAAATTTATCTTCATGCCGCATATGCATGCTATTTATTTATTCTTTCCAACCCCTTTGATTTTTCTCAAGGTCTTCTTATCATTGTCATTTGATGCATGTTTGAGATCCCTGAATATAGATTGTGATCTATTCACTCATTTCACTTACTCATAATGCTGCAAAATATTGTTCGACCATTCAAAATAATTTTTTATCAATTTGCTTATCCTTACCAGATAAGCCCCCAATTGAAGAGCTGCACCAGTTTTTGGAATTTCAGCTGCCAAGGCAATGGGCACCGGTTTTCAGTGAACTGCCCCTTGGCCCACAAAGGAAGCAAAAAAGTACAGCATCTTTACAGTTTAGTCTCATGGGACCTAAGCTTTTTGTGAACACCACTCCGGTAAAGCCTCTGTCTCTTGTTGTATTTCTTCCGTGGCTGTGCCTAATAGTTTTGACTGCAAAAGTTTAGTAGCTCATATATTGTATATTACCTTAGGAATAGCAATACATCCAAATTTATTTGCTTAAAAATTGAGAAGGTTAATATGGCTAAGAGATGACCGGAATTGTTGTGTACACTCTTCATTACAATGCACTTACCTTCAAATATGATAGATTTTGCATTTTTCTAATTCTTTACTGTTGAAGTAAGAAGATATTTGTGCAATCTAGAAGGCAAAAAAAAGAGTGTTTATCAGTATTTCCAAATTGTAGTAATGTTAGTGGGGGTAGAATTATGCTATTATAATACCTGCACATTGCTGTGGTATTTAAGTATGATGATGAAGTAAGATTTTAGAGTATCCAATTTTATATTTTATCCCATTGCATAGCTTGTATTTAAAGTTATAAAAGGGTATTCAACCTTTGTTCAAGCATTATATTGAGTCCTTAATGTTTTTGTTTGATCTGTTTGAGACTTGAGTCCTAACTCTCAAGCATGCCTCATTTAGCAGTTCTTAATCTGTTTGAATCCTTAAAAGCTGAACATGACCCAGACAGATCGATAAAGTGCTAAGTTCGAGCTATCAGTGGAGGGATTACACTGATAGCACTAGCTAACAAAGAGAGAATTCAAATACAAAATGTCCAACCTTGACAACACTAGCTCAAGAAACTAGCTACAAAGTGAACTACCGTTCTAATATAATGCATTGTTCAGTATGCGAAGTACTGTTGCAGACTAGTCTTTTGATGTAGGCAAGTAAATAGTAATTGAAGGAAACAAATGATAATATATCACAACCAAAAGAAACAAAAAGTGTAAAAAAAATCCAAGTTCAGAAGTTCAAACTTGGAAGTGCGTAATTTTTATGATCTTATTAGCTAGCAGCTCCTTTTTAACAATAAGAGATCTTAATTATACCTGCAGCAAAGGAATTGTTACTATAGAAGTAGAGGCTTTAAAGTGGAGAATCATATTGACCTGACAGAATTGTTGTGAGTTACTCTTGTTAGCAAGGTGTTATACTAAATATAGTTCCATCTTCTGTATTAAAGCAACAATCAATGTTGGGTCTACAGCAGATTTTGGTAGCGCCGACCTTTTTAGAATTTATGTAGAGGACAAGTTTTGGTCTTGCCTTGTTTTTTTATTTTTTTTTTCACTTTCTTCTTCTTCATTATTTTTTTGTTTGGGCAAAACCTGAATATGTAAATATCTTCACAGGTTGATGTTGGTAAGAGGCCAGTGACTGGCCTTCGGCTTTATCTAGAAGGTAAAAGAAGCAATCGTCTAGCCATACACTTGCAGCACCTTTCTTCTCTTCCTAAAGTCTTCCAACTCGTAGATGATCCCAATGGTAATTTCCGCCAGGAGTCCTCTGACCGAAGATTCTATGAAAAAGTTCAGTGGAAGAATTTCTCTCATGTCTGTACAGCTCCTGTTGAGTCCAATGAGGATCTATCTATAGTAACTGGAGCCCAGTTAGTAGTTGAGAACTCTGGGTTTAAAAATATTCTCTTTTTACGACTGCGGTTCTCAACTGTGTTGGGGGCTGTTGCTGTAAAGCATCCAGAGTGGGATGGATCACCTGGGTTGGCGCCTAAATCTGGTCTCATTTCAACATTAATCAGCCATCACTTCACATCAGTTCAGAAGCCTCCTCCACGACCAGCCGATGTCAATATAAATTCAGCTGTTTACCCAGGGGGTCCTCCAGTGCCTGTTCAAGTCCCTAAGCTTCTTAAGTTTGTAGACACAACAGAAATGACAAGAGGGCCCCAGGAAACTCCTGGCTATTGGGTTGTCTCCGGGGCAAGATTAGTTGTTGAGAAAGGCAGGATTTCTCTGCGGGTCAAGTATTCCTTACTGACCCTTGTATTACCTGATGAAGATTTGGAACCAGATAACTAGAAGATTTGCCAAACCCCCCACCCCACCCCATGTCCTGGAACAAAATGGAAATACAAAAGAAAAGTGGCAAAAAGAACCAAGATATGGAAAAGATAGAGGGCTCAACTTATTGGTGGATGTGAATGCGGGAAGGTGCCTTAGATTTGGCAACTGGAAGTGGTTGGCAAATTGTTCTTGTAATATTTTGCTCGTCACGATATTTTCCTCGTAATTTAATATTGCTTCTTTTGTAGATTCCTCAAGTTGGTGCCTTCAATCATAAAACAGGGTATTTTACGCCCTTCATTCTGCTAGTTGTTTGTTTGCTCGAGCATCGACCATATCATTTGTCTTCATGCAGGTACGCAAAATATGAAACAGAGGAACTTTGAACATAACCCAAATATGGTGTAATATTCTGCTGCTTAAGATTCTTGATACCTCGCCCAGCTGCCAAATTTAAAGCACCGAATAGATAAGTGTGCCTTAAAAAGAGGTCTTTATGTATAAAATGATCAGTCATCCCTGAAGCTCTAGTTTTCAATGAGTTAATGTTTCCCCAGAGCTAGATGATGGAACGAAATTGTTCGCATGTTGGGTGAAATTAATTATAGATATTGGAATTTCTCTCTTTTGTGCTCAAATATCATATTTGAAACCAAATATTTTATTCAGAAGTCTAAAAGTTAATTTCAATAATAGTCCAAAATAATCTGATAATCTGCTTTACAAATGACAAGTGATTTTGAAGTGAGCACTTTTGATGGGATGATAAAATCTTCCGCAAATGAATAAAGCGAGTGGTGCTCTTAGATGGTGTAAGAGCGGGATAACAAAAATTGAAATAATTCTATTATTTTGCAAAACGAACTTCCAGATCCGGGTCTAGCCTCAGTCTTGCATTCATGATTCACATAAGACCTGGTTCCAAGAGTAAAAGGGCATCCCAGCATGTCACTGACTAAAAAATTGTACTTTGTATTGGTTACTTGCAGTAAATGGTTATTTTGAAGGGTGTGCTTGCTGTTCTCATTCTGAATCCTTTCCCTGTTTTGAATATAAAATCTTTTTAGCCAGGAACTCTTGCAAACCTTCCAAACCCATATATGTATATATATGCACACAAACAGTTAAAACGGCCTATCGATGATGTTTGAATGTGAATTATGTCATTCGGTGCTCTAACGGTAACGATTCACCCAGTCTGAAAACAGTAAAAGAAAGAAACCCCATCTGGATGCCATGATGCACCGATATAAACCATCTCGCAATGATCATATATGGTTCATGTCGGGGAGATGGTTCAAAACCCATGCTTATCCACAAGGATGGATTTAGAATTTTTGTACAATGGGATCCATATATATTGAGAGAGTGAATAGACAATTGCGGCATAGAGACAAGAAAAACAGAATGTTACGAGCATGACTACAGAGAGGAAAGACCGAAAAAGAAATGAAATGAGTAAACAACTATAATGCAGAGAGGAAAAGAGCGGATGACTATGATGTGGAGATGAAAGAAATAGAGAGTTTTGAGGACTATTACAACCTGCAACGCAAATAGGAAAAGCTAGAGAAGAGAAAAAATTGAGTGGACGGATGATTGTGATGCAATTACTCAACAAAGAGTCGAGAGAAAAATGGAGGGTTACAAGTCAATGAGGGTAGAAAAAGCAAAAAAAATGAATTTTTTTATTCAATAATATTTTTTAAATTAAAAAAAATTAATTTTTTTTAGTTTTTATGGGACCCACTATATTAAATTAATAGAATCCCCTTAGTTTTTAACATAAATATAATATCATTTTTTTTTAAAAAACGTATCGACAATCATTTTTTCGAGTAACTTTACAACTTTTGCACCTTATTAGCGGTTGAGAATAGAGGGATGAGAATTAATTGTTTTAAAATTTTCTCTTTTCTGGTGATAAATGTTGGACAATTACTTTGAAAAAGTGATTGATGTTAGCATTCCCGCGGCAACAGTCAGACTCCATGAGGCTAGTTGCTTGGTAACAAAATGTCTCATTGTAATGTCAGAACTAAGAAGTCAGAAATTTGAACGATAACTACTCTTCTCCCCCTAAAGAATTTTCATTGTGCTAAGTGATATTCAGACCTTTCTTTTGTTATTTTTTGGTCTAAATAATTCAAACTGTAAAAGATTTAAAAAAATGCACAAAAAAAAGAGGCTTTAGATTTGGATTAAGGTCACTTTCATCTAAAGATTCAATTATGCGACATGAATGGATAATAAGGACAAAAGATGAGGATAAAATAATTGCACTTCGTATCAAAAGGTAAAAGACCATCAAGGACCACAAAAACTACATAGTTTAAAGATGGTAGCAATCAAATGTTAGTAGAAGATATCCCCTTTGCACCTTTCATTGAGAGATCAATATATATTCTCCAAGACATTTAAGCAATTATTCAAAGAAAGTACCACAGCAGCCCACCCCCTGGAACAAATGGAATCTATAAAATTTTATAAAAACTCATTTCTGAATCCACATTTGACGTAATCAAAACCTTGAAAAATTCATTAAAATATTTTATCTTTAATTTAACAAAATGTGTCTAAACCAATTTCTTCAAGAATTGGTAAAACTTTCAAGTAAATTCTAACGGAAAAGACTCTCAGATGCTTTCTTTATCTAGGTCATTCTGTATGCTTCTGTCAGTCTCTTACTCCCCTATCATAGAGGGAATGTTTTGACTAAGAGGGGAAATGCATAGGATCCAGAGAAAATGCAGACAGCTTTAAGAAGAAGCACAAGCACTTAAATTCATCACGAGGTAACCCAACATATAGATGCCTCTCTCCGTGAACTCCTGAAATAATGAACAGATACAGATAAAGGACTTGCCGCTTGTCAATTTCCATGATCCTTCAAATGTCCTAATTCTGCAGCAATCATGGTCACTTCTTCAGGTGAAAAAATCAAATGGTGTGGCATGAACAGCACATTCATAGATGACCAGTCAAAACACTGATATTGAGATGATTAGATGACAGCAGCTAAAAAATCCAAAGAAATGGCATTTCAGGACAGTCTCAGTAAATTCTTGATTGGTTACCCAGCTGGGTTTTGCTGAGACTTTTTTAGTCCATAAGATCAAAAATAAATTTGATCGAATTAGGGGACATTCATTGCAAATTCGTGTTGCAACGTGCTAATTCAATAATAAATGAATTACCTGATGTAAAACAACCGTTGCATAGCAAGTAGTGAAAGCACGGATGCATGAGATTATAGGCACCATCCTGTATCTCATCCTCGTCCTTACTAGAAATCTCCACAATTGCAAATTCCATCCTTGAAATGACGGAATCTACTTGCATCTCTTACTGTGATATTTCTCTTGGTAATAAGGGAGATAAGCTTTATAGTGGTGGGGTAATCAACACAAACTCGCAAATTCTTAGTTACTAAGATGGGCTTGTTGGGGCTCAAATTAAGTATTCCAAATGTAATAACCAAATTTTCACTATGATGAAGTAGGATTTGTTCCTTCTCTTCTTCTTCAACGTCTTAAATAACATAGCTAAACTCCCTGTGGTAACCCAGTCTTTTTTTCATTTCCACTACAAGTTCATTAATTTTGTTATTTATATGAGGTGATTGTGGGTGTGGCATATCTCCGCCAACAAATGCATGAACCCCTCCTATTTCAATTCAACTGCACCCAGGACTTCTCTTGAAACCTTGGTTTCTCTGCGTGATTCTAACCTGTGCTGCATCATCCCATCTGCCAACAGTACTATACATATTGGATAAAAGAACAAAGTTTCCTGTACTTGCGTGTCCTAGATTCTGGATTTTCTTTGATACTTCTTCCCCAAGTTCAACATTCTTATAGACCCTACAAGCAGCAAGCAGGGCACTCCAAATACGAACATCAGGCTCAAATGGCATCTTCTCAATGAAATGAAGCACTTCTTCAAAAAGCCCTGCCCTGCTTAAAAGATCAGCCATGCATATATAATGCTCCATCCTAGGAGTGATGTCAAAATAATGATTCATGGCATTAAACCAGCATTTACCTTCTGCCACAAATCCTGAATGGCTACAAGCAGATAACAGAGAAATGAAAGCCACATCATCTGGCTCTAAACTGCCTGCTGGCATTGTATTGAACAGTAGTACTGCTTCCATACCAAGCCTATGAATTCCATATGCAATTATCATTGTATTACATGACATGATATCCCGCTTATCCATGGCATCAAAAACTCTCCTAGCCATATCAATCCTTCCACCCTTTGCATACATGTCAGTGAGAGCGTTGCAAATTGTGGTTTCAGCTGTAAAGCCACGAACAATTGCATAAGAATTACTGCGAGAACCATGCTGTAATGCAGCCAAATGAGCACAAGCTGGCAGGACTCCTACCATCGTTGTTGATTCTGGATTTGTCCCAGATAAACACATCCTACAGAACATACGCAAAGCCTCTTCTGCATTACCGTTCTGCACACATCCTGAAGTAATAGCACTATATGAAACTGTATCCCTAAAGTCCATTTCATAAAAGAACCTTATTGCATCACTCACAATCCCACACTTAGGATATGTTGAGAGTAGAGTATTTCCCAACATTATATCAGAAACAAAGCCTGATTTGATGGAGTAACAATGTATGCATCTTCCTCCGCTGACATCTGTTGACTTTGCACAAGCTCGAAGTACAGTAGCAAGAGTCACGGCAAGTTGAAATCATCACCCCGAAATCCTTGTGTCTCATCATTTGCTGAAACAGTTCCAAAGAATCCCTCATAAAATCAGATATAACATAAGCACCAAGCATAGCACTCCAAGTCACCTCATTCTTGGCAACTCTCATCATGTCAAAACTCTGCTGGCATAAGCTATGTACCGGCATTTCCCATACATATCCAAAAGTCCAGTTCCGACAACCACATCATCAATATAATCCTTCCTTACACAAAAACCATGCATTGCCTTGCGATGGCTCAAAGCATTGGCTTGAGCAACTGCTGGAAGAACAGCCACAGTTGTCGAAGAGTTGGCTCTTATTAAATCCTTCTGCATCCCTGCAAGCAAATGCAGTCTCATCATAATACACCCCCATGAAGAGAAAACCCTGCAATCATGGAATTCCATGCAACATCTTTACAAGGCATTTCAATGAATACCTTCTCCGCGTCATCCAAATTTTGCACACATGTCAACCCAGGCAGTGGAAACAAAAACATCACAATCAAGACGTAGTCTTTTGGGATGATCATAAATCTCCTCGCCATCTTCAACCGCTTGAAGAGCCAAGCATGCTTTAAGAACAAAAGGGAAAGTATATTAAGAGGGACGAACACCCAACTCCAGCATTTTGTAGTACGAATCAATGGCTTCATTAAAGGTTCCATTCCAAGCATATGCCCTTATCAACAGCTTCCAAACCAAAACATTTTTCGGTTTTGGGGGACTTATATCGAACACGCAGCTGGCAAGTTTAAACTCGTTGCAGGCCACATACAAATGCGTGAGCCTTTAAAGTCAATATCTTTACCTTATGGGCAGTTGTTTTTAATGAGATTTTGATGGATTAGCTTGCCTTCGGACAGAGATTTTGACTGAATGCGAGCTTCAAGTAGGCCTGTTTAATCAGAAAAGTTAAAACCTTTTGATATTTCAAACGCATTGCGCATATAATCTTCTGTCTTGTACATATTTCAAAGTTTTAAACTTTTAATACCCTCCCTCCCCCTCTCTTATTATTGTTTTTATTCTTATCATCTTTTAATATTTCTAATCTAAGCATGTTTTTGTGGAAATACAGTTGTGAAGGGCATGAGTGTTAGAATCCATAGCTCCACTTTTCATATATCAATTGAGTTAAATAAAAGAAAAATCATATCATTGTTAAATTTTTCATATTTTAGCTATTAAATTTTAAATTTTTTTTATTTTTTTTCAAAAGTAGAGAAATAGAAATTTCATATATTTTTTAATAATTATTATTTTCTATAAGAATATTTTTGAGGTAAAAATTATATATATTACATTAATTTATCATATACAAGCTGGGACTGACAAAATTCATAAAAAAAAATAGAAAAATATAGATGTTTCAGATGTTTATCCAGTTTAATAATAAATAATATGTAAAATTCAATTTCGTTTTTGTCATCCAATTAATAATAGCTTAATTATAATTTGAATCCGATTTGTTAGAATTAAAATAAATTAAATACTAAAAAATACTCAGTCTGTTGTCAATCCTCAGCATTATATAAATGGATTTATTTTTCTTTATTTTTTGCTAAATTTAAAATAATATTATGTAAAAAAAATTTCCTTGTTTAATAACCTTGATTTAAAGCCTTGTTTCATAAGTACCTCATCACCGCATTACTAATTCAATAGTTAATCTTTAATGATTTATTGATCAAATTTGGTTTAACTAATATTATTTCATACTAATTGTTAATGAGAAATTGAGAATTATATGTTCTAGTCTTCAAGATGAGGATTTTTCTCCAAGGGAACAAAAGATAAATCATAAAAAGCCCCTCAAACCTAATGAAATTCACATGTGAATTATCATTTCTTAAATATAAATATAATATTTTTTATTTTTAAATAATATTTAGTTGCTTAATTTAAAGTAAAATAATTTTTTCATTATCGAAACTGAATTAAAATGTGAGCGAATTGTTCATTTAAAATTGTTAATATGCGAAATATAACATCATGGAATAGTTAAATTTAAGGTGCATAATTTTTCAAATTTTATAGATTGTTGAATTTTCTTATATTATCGAGCATTCAAATATCAAGCATGAATACTGATTCTTTGGGTTTATTCATGGGTCAAAACAATAAAAATCTACCACATATATATTTTACGTACATATTAATTTATTGTTAGTTTGTGTAAATAAGTATTTTTTTAACAATAAGAGATTTTAACAATCGGTTGAAAACTATGTGAATCTCTCGAACAACTCGTGTTTGAATTTCACCCTTTTCATCACCCGATATTTACTTGATAAAAAAATATATTTTAATAATTTTTCCAAAAAAAAAAGAGAGTTTTCATATAATTAATAATGAAAGATTACATGATGGTTTGCATGAAAAAAACAAAAATATTACATTGTACATCCCTTTAAAAAAGTGTTATCAAAATTAAGGGAAATAGCAAGATCAATAATTTTTGAAGATGATATGAATTCATTGATCCATTTTGGATCTGTAAATTATAAGGAGTTTGCTGCGCATTCTCTGAATTAACATACAAATATTTTTTCTGAAAAACAATGACACATTATGTGTAATTATACTATAAACAGCATTCTTTCTTCTTTCTGGAACACCAAATTTCAAGAATATTATTATAAAAAAAATCCAAGTATATTATAAATTTATAATCTATAGCATTATATTAATTTAAGGAAACACAAGGTTGTTATGTTCATGATTAGGCCAATTTATCCCTTCCCTTGGGCAAGGAAGAGGAGCTGGTTGAGCTATGAATGTTGGGTACTTTTGTCCAGGCATTACTACTGAAAAATCTGATGCATATGATGTTGGTACCTGTCTCAAAAAAAATTCAGACAAAAAAAAGTAAAAATCCATTTCCGATTAAATCCCATGAAACACAAATATAACATTTGACAGGTTTTTGAAAAATTTAACTACTTACTCTCTGAGGATTTCCAAGTTTGTCTACTGATCCCGAGCCTGAAGGTGTGTTTGCTGCCACTTCCTGAGGCGAAGAAAACGAAGGATTCGGCCTAAATAGATGCTCGAAAATGGCCATGATCAGGAACATTGATATTAGTATAGCTGTTGCTACAAAACCGAAGGCGATAGCATTCATTGATGTCCCGAAATTTTTCCATGGAGCTTCCCGATCATTTGCTGCTCCTGTCTGTGATGGTGTAGGGTCTGAAGTGTATATACTCCAAGGCTTTGTTCTTTCAGAACCGAAGTTGTCCATAGTTAGAACTTCAAAGCTTCTTACGACTCGCCTGAATGTACTAAGAGACTAACTGTTCAGCAATTGTTTTGTCCCAGAATTGTGCTATGCTCATTTGTAGATTGCCAGTAGCCCTGAAAAAGTTAAGGTTAAGGTTATAATATGAGAAGCAGCATCAGGACTGATACGTAAACAATTTCAAGATTTAGTTAATATTCAACAGAAAAATCATTCATTCTGATAGTCTAATCCTGGAACTATTTATACTGTGAAATCTGTAGCGAAGGGGAGTTTCTGAGCACTCGTGCAAGAAACTCCCCGCTTTGCGACAGGATAAGGGGAGGAATATAGCAGATATAAAGCAGTTTCTGTAGTTTACGGATTCAGATAGATAGATTTTGAAAAAGGTAACATTATGCAGATTAGAATTCATCATTAGAAAAGGAAAAATCTGTTGGACTCATTTCAGATGCTCAGAGGAAAAATGAAAAAGAGAATATTAGTACAATTGAATGCAATTATAACATGATTTTCCAGTCATTCACCAATCACACTCATAATGCAAATTGATAGAGATGATAATTTGCTCGAGAATAAAGCATCATTCTCTAAGAAGAATCTTGCAGATGAAGATCAGATTCGTCGAAAAATGGGGAAGCATGATATGTGAACTCTAGAGTTGCAGAAACAAAGGCAAACTAAATCGCATATAACTTATACTAAGATTCTAGTATTCAGAATTACAAAAGCAGTAAGTGAGGTCAAATCATTGGGCGATAATTAGGCGTCTTAATGCATTACATATGAGCTCTAGAGTTAACAAAAACAGGCAAATCCACACATACTTATCCCCTTTCAATTCAACATAGGATTATACATGCAGAAATAAATTAAAAAAAAAAGAGAGAGAGATTGAATGCAAAAATTTAGCACCAACTTTTAATGATTCTGTCTTTCCTGCTTAGTGGAAATATAAGCAAATTCCTACATTTATATATGTATATGAAAAGTAAACAATAGACTAACCTTATTATGAGTAGCAGTGGAAGTAGTGGTTGATAGGCATTTGGTTTTGGTCCTGAGACTTAGGAGCATACTTTATCTAAAGTATTTGAGATCCTATAGCTTAGCTGCCATGGAAAGATAAGACATTCACACTTCTCAATGAATAATTTAAAAACCATATGAAAAACTGAGGCGAAGCTAAGATATATAGCTTTATGCCCACAACAGAAAGTGTAAAGACAAATCAGATTTGGTTCAATAATACTAGATTCTTCATAAGAACCCAGGTTCGAACCCTAGTTGGATACTCGTAAGCAAAAAAACAAAAGAGACAGAGAGACAGAGAGAGAGAATAGAAAATGTGAAGACAAAGTTATAAGATAATCCTAGCAGTATGCATAAAAAAATGTTGAATGCTGTTCGATGCCTAACTTAATGGATACTATTCCTTGTCTGAGAAAAGCATATACTTAAAAGAAATCAAAAGCATGGGCCTTCATGTCTGGATAGCTAAAAACAAAGAGTGTCCTATTGGGTGCTTTAAAAAGTTGCAAACTTTATGTGCTGAATAACATTAAGAGATAAACAAAAATTTTCTAAGATCATAATTATAACCCCACATTCTCATTAACCTTCATTAACCCATTTCTGCTGTTGATTAGACCCTGCAGAGTTTATAATTTTTCGTCCTTTCAATCCACCTCTAATTATGAATTAACAAATAATTCTATGCACTATTGTCACTAACCACTACTGATCAAATTCCACATGATAAATGATTATAACTATCAATATCATCAAGTGTTAATGCATAATATACATATAAGGGAAAACAGGGGAAAAAAAGGAACACATGGGTTAGGCTCCAAAGGTGAAAATTTACTTATGTCAGATATTAGATTATTAATTGCGTTGTGAATTAAAGTTTTAAGAAGGTCAACTGTGATTGGTATGGGAAATCATTAATGCCTAAACCGAATTCACAAAAATTTCCAGCATAACTATTGAGAGGTAATCATGGGAAAAGGTAGCCAATATCTTATATATAATCACACATAATCTCCCACCGAATAAAAGAAAGGAGAAAAACTAAAAGCAGAAAATAAAGAAAGCAAAAGCTGCTACAGGAAAACATAACTTAAAAATAAGTTTTTTCATTCTCGGTATTCAATAGGCATGTGAATAAAAGCTAAGCATAAGAACAAAGAATTTAAAGAAATATAGAAAATATTTATAATCAATTGGAAATAAATAAATAAATAAAAGGATTGAGAAAGAGAGAGAATCAATGTTTGGTACCTTACAGCTATGCAGTACCAAACTGCCATGATTCAAGAGAAGAAAGAAATAGGTGAGAGTTGCGAAAAGAATAGAGCTATAAGGAAAAGAGGATGATGTAGACCACATTTTATTTATTCCCCACATTTATTTTTTTTCACTAAATTTAAATTAAAAATAACAAGTTGAAAGCAACCCATAACTTTTGTCAGAAACAATACTAAAGCCAAAAGCTTTATCATTTGAAAAATCCCAACTTTCACAATAAACATCAAAAACATTCCACTAATGTCAGATGAAATTCTAGTCCTTTCAAAAGTTAAAAAAGGAATTTTGTTGCTGCAAAATTGGGTTCACTGGAAGGCTGCACTAGTGGGAAAATTGCAGAAGCTCTAGTTTTAAGAAATTATATTAGGTGGGTGCTATCAAATTTTGAAGGAAACGGGGTGTTAGAGTTGGACTCGCAGCTGGGGGTTCATGCTATTCATTCAAGAGAGGAAGATATGTCTGGATTTGGGTTGATTACCCAAGATTGCAAAGTGGAGCTTTCTTGGCTTCAGAATGTCTCTTGGCGCTGGGTTAATAGGCGAGCGAATTGTGTTGGTCATGATTTAGCTAGAGCAGCAATTTCTGAAGCTAGTCATACGTGGAGGGATGTACCTCCAGATTTTATTGTTCAATCGTCATTCTCTGATTCTTCTGTTTAATAAAAATCATATTTATTTTCGAAAACAAACTTTATATGATAATAAGATCTTAAATTTTAATAAAATTATGGATTTCCGTATGGACCATAGTCTCATATATCAAATAAAGGACAGCAATAAAATATTTAAACCCCACATCGAGAAAAAAAGAACTAAGAAACCTCCCAGCAATTGAAGTTAAAATTATTTAATACCACATGAGGGATTGTGAAATATTATAATAATTTAAATAAATAAAGAAGAGCCCAAGAAATAAATACAAAAACATTGAAATGAGACTCCAACATGACAATTGATATGAAAGCCTATCTTCCAGCATCTTCAATAGTAATTTTTATTTTAAAGAGTATGTTAACATAATAAAAAATATCTTATACATAAAGATTGAAAATTTGTCTACAAGTCCGATAGGATATTTATATTTATATTTTATTTTATCATATATAAATCAATATTTATCAAAATAAATAAATAATTTTTATTATAATGAAATAAAAAAATATTTTTAGAGAAATATATCAATAAAAAGATAAAATATGTGTAAAAAATTGAAGTACATTAATTACAATTAGAATAAAAAATGAAATTTTGGACAGAAAATAGAAATCATTCCATATTAAAATCCTCAAATTTGAAAGGAGAATTCATTCGTCTTTTTATGTATAAAAGATTATCATGGTTTAAATTCTTGGTGTGCTATGTTAGGACTTAGAAGATAAAAGTTTGAAAATGAAATTATTTGTCTAACTACGTAAATCATTTACTTTGATGTTGCTAAATATAAAAATCATTGCAGTTTTTCAAAAAAAAAAATTAAAAAGAAAAAGAAATAAAAAATATTTTACCATATAATTCAAGAACCAAGATTTGTTTTCAAAATGATATATCTACAACTTCAAGTAAGCTAACTTTATGTAACCAAGAAAGAACAATGTTTGTGCGTGAATGTGGAATAATTAGGAGTTAAAACTTTTTCATCTTTTCTCCAAGAGGACAAAAAGAAAAGAAAAGAAAAGAAAAGAAAATCTCATTTGATTTCAAATTAAAGAAGCTCAAAATGTATAGCTTGTCAAATCAAATATGATTGTAAATTTGTTTTCTTATGATGAAATTATTGATGAAATTAGAATTTGGATGCATAGTTATCATTTCAAAGCTAAGGTAATTGCTTTGCAATCTCCAAGTAAGACATTTTGCAAAAGAGAAAAGGGTCCCATGATATGAAAGCACTCTAAAGCAAACATTGAAAAATCGATTGAAGCATATATTTCCCTCCTTTTCTTGTGTCTCTCTCTTTTATCTTCTTCTTTTTCAACCAAAATTCCCCCATCTCAAGCAAACCTCTTTGCTTTTCTTGCAATTCACAAAGAAAATGTTCATAGGCATTCTTTATATTAAATAAATAAACAAAAGAAAACAAAGTACATATTTGACTAGTGAGTTTTACGAATTCTCTAACTTAAAATTTATTAATCTTTCTTAATTATTAATTTGTAACTAATTAATTTGTCCATTCAACAAAAAAAATTATTTAATTAATTATCTTTTACTAAATACTAGAGGTCTCATAAATGGGATTAATTCAAAATTTATTCAATTAACTCCCTTGACTATTATTGGTCATAGAAATTAAATTAGTTAAAAATTGATAATAACGAGAGTCTATTTGATAGTTAATATAATCAATTAATTAAAAATTAAAAATTAAGAAACTCAATTGAATAATAAATTTGTAACTGAAAGACATAATTATATAAACTTATAAAATTAAAATATCAAGCTATAATCTTTTTTTTTTCCAAAAGGAAAATGATTGCATATATATCCATATACATAGTAAAATTTTTTTTTACCAATTTCTTATAAATTAATTCAAACATATTCTGCTATATATTGAAACATAAAATTTAATTTGTGAAGCAATCTTGGTTGTGACAAAAAGGTAGAAAAACAAACACACATTGATGGATCAAACTCCATTGAAATCCTATAATACCAAAAATATACCTTGTACACAAAGATATGTTTTGGGGAAAATGTACATCAAAATGTATACACTATGATGATGACTTTATATTTGTGGAACATGGCTTGCTTTTCCACTTTAGGCTCATTCAGTAGTGATCCCCCAGGGCCCCCCCTTTCCACATGTGAGCCCTCACGGGCACACGTGTCTCAATTATGCAAAAACTATCTACTTATTAACAACAACAAAAAAAAATAAGAGTTTTTATTAGATTATAATTGTTGATTAATTAGCAACAAAATATATTGCATTAATCTCAAATATATATATATATATATATATATATATATATATGGCACTGTTTTGTACTTTCCACTGTTTAAAATTTATTAATCTTTCTTAATTATTATTTTTCCTAAATCATATTAAATTTTTATTTTTAAAATTAAAAATATAGTTGTAATATTAATTCTTCATTATAGTAATAAAAAAATTTATCAAAAAATATTAATTGACTTTTTAAATTTTTCAGATTTCCCAAGTAATGTAGGAATGTATTAGAAAAAACATATAATTTTAACCATATTAATTAAGTTTTTTTTTTTAATTTGTATGACAATAGAAACAAATTTATCTTTTTGAAATGGAGGAAGTATTTTTATGCAATTTAATTTATCAACTGTAAATTTGTCCAATTGATTTCTTTAATTATCAATTTTGTTCATTGACTTCCTTCAGTATATCAAATTTATTCAATTTACTCTGTTGACTATAAATTTTGAATTAATTTAGTCTATTTTATGAAACATATAATATATAATTAAGGAAATCAATTGGATAAATTTTTAATGAGTCTCTATTTATAGAACACTTAACTATCATCCAAGTAATGGTAGCTAATGAAAAAAATTTCAGTGAAAAAATAGATAATTGAAAATTGATAACAAAAAAAAACACTTATTGAATAAGTTTCAACTGAGGAACTTAGTTGCAAAAATTTACAAAGTTAAAAAAAATAGTATTTTTTCCTAAATTTTATAGAAATTCAATTACATATATAAAGATTTGATATATTTGGTTTGCATAAAAATTCATTTAGAATGTATTTTTAAATTTTATAGTAATCTAAAAATTGGTAGTAAATAATATGTTGTCCAAACTGAAAGAAATTGGGAATGAATATATACTAGTAAGATTTTATTTAAAATTGGTTAAGTTTGCAAATGATATTGAGACATAAAAAAAATGAAAATTCATTTAAAAAGGTGTAAAGCTAATTATAATAATGTCAACAGATAAAAGCTATAAGCGCATGGGATTTTTATAGTTGATAGTCAAATTTTTATTAAAACAAACAAATTCTTATCCAGATTTCTTTGCCATGGTCTTAGAGGCAATCTATTGACACTTTGATTATGGGACATGAGAGACATTTTTCTCTTCATCTTTATCCTCAAGCTTTGACAAACCTAACAATTTTTATTTTTAGCCAAAGTTTGCTTGAAAGTGACTTTTGATCTCCCAATGGTGTATGAAATTAAATAATCAAAATTAAAATTCAGTGAAACTTTGATATATTCAATTTATGTAATAATAATAATAATAATAATAATAATAATAATAATAATAAGTTTGGAGTAGATGACATTAATACTAAAAGCATTATGATATTTTTTAACCAGAATTCAATGAACTATAACGAAACCATCCATTAAGAATATGAAGCACTCATATTAAAATAGATTTATTTATTTGTATAAATAAGGTAAGTAGAACAGTGAAAATACTTTTACCACACAGTCACAAGAAACAAGTTGAGCTCACAGCAAAAAAAGAAAGGGAAAAGAGAGAGAAATCTTGTTTCTTAATTTTTGGAAGACATCTGCACTGATTTTTGCACTTAGCAACAGTTCAAATGATTTTCAAAAACTATTTCCTCACTCCACCTCATGTTGGGATCTCATTTGAGTATTTCCCTGTATCTTTCATCATATGATTTCATAAATTACATGTGTCGAGGGCTAACTCAATTTTAGTTATGGACTGACATAGATTCATGTCTATCTACTATTAGAATTGACTGCCATCTATTAAATCAGATTGAACCCTTCAATCCAAATTATAATTGTTGGGTTTTGGTCATTCCATAAGAATTTTTCTCTTCTTTTTGAGAGTTAGCCTTTAGTTCGGGTGTGTTTGTTTTGTTGTCCAACTTCTTGTTAGAGAATGGATAAAAGCTTTGGGTGGTCTTCACTTTCTTCGGCTTGCACCAGTTCTTGTAAAACCTCTTATCAACGTCCTCACTCAAGTGCTGGGCCCAGACAGTGTTCAATGAACGAAGACCATAAGCTGTTTTCCCATTACCCACTCCCCAGCAACAACCATCGGTGGCGTTTCTATGATTGTAACATCTTCACATGTTTCTTTCTTGTGCAGCTCTGAAAAGTCAAGGGTTAAGAAACTAAGGGAGCTAATAAGGCATACAACAGACTGTACATCTGAAGCATTAAACTCTATAAAACTGATTGACAATAGAGACATCATAAAATTCAGATATCTATAGTTCCAACTAAATGGTGAGACAGATAACTTGAGAAAATGATGTTTTACTTGTTTTAGGTATGCATACTACTGAGCACCAAAATTCAAAAGGGAGACTCATTTGATCCTGGCTTTTCAACATCTCTGTCATCCCTGCTTTGTAACCTAGAAAAGCAGTCAGCTTGCATGGTTTTTTTGGATC
This sequence comes from Triadica sebifera, assembly GCA_023653625.1. Classification (NCBI taxonomy): domain Eukaryota; kingdom Viridiplantae; phylum Streptophyta; class Magnoliopsida; order Malpighiales; family Euphorbiaceae; genus Triadica; species Triadica sebifera. Next base: position 29,396,732 of record CM042898.1, on the reverse strand, counting down.
ATCTTTGGGAAACGCCTTCACTGAAAACATCACCAAAAGGGAGTTAAAAAATAAAGCACCACAGGCCACATGGCCAGGAAAATATCAATCCAAATGCAATGCAAGTCACACAGGCCACAACATCGTGGCAAATATATTACATGATAAATACTAAATGCGAATATCAAAATCAAAATAAAGCAATAAATCCAAAGAACTCCATTGTCGCAGCAAAGTACTAGGTAGACTGCCTAAATTATTTGTCTAGAGCATATGCAATCACTCTTTAGATTGACAATTAGTCCCACATTTCCTTGGTACAAGAAGTATGTTTTGCTGAGTAATCCATATTACCTTATAACAAAATAGATAAACAAAAAGTGAAATACAGAGAGGAAAACGCAACTCCAAAGTGCAACAATTTTGAGAAGTCTGTTCCACAGGAAATTGAGAACAAGCACCAAATTCACCAATCATAATATAATACATTTGCATGCAATTTGTTATGACAATTTGACAAGAAATAAAATATGCAGAAAATTCATGATTAAAATAGTGTCAATATATAGTAAATCAGTTTTCAGGCAAAGTATAATGTCAACGGAAAAACATCAAAACCAAAATAAAGCTCAAATACTAAAAAAAATAGAAAAAAAAAATCAAGAACAAAGCATATTAAATGCAAAAACAAACTCAAGGAAAACCAAGGCAGGCATATTATGAATTTATGATAAGAGGAAATTATTACAATAGCTAATAACTTTCGTGAAATTTTTAAGTAATTTCCTACACAAGTAAAGAGGCAAGCAATGTATCATCAAAGTACAGAGGAAAAGCATCTGCACAAAAATTCCACTTTTAAGACTACATAGTTGGGCTATGTTACTCTGACACTTCAAAAATTAAAAAAAAAAAGTACCCGAATTGGATACTTATGGCATGGGTATAAATATTAAATTATTACTTGATCCTTCATTTTAAAGGTTTGTTTGACGTTGAGTTTGCCAAAGATGCTTTTAGAGAAAAAAATTTATTTTTAAATTTTTTGAGTTTTGAAAACTGCTTTTGGAGATAAGCATGTAAATAGGTATTTTTCCCAGTAGGTTTGCAAAAAGTAATTTATAAAAAATTTAAAAAATCAGTCAATTAAATCAAAAAAATTCTAAAACTGCTTTTTAAATATCTAACAGCAATCTCAAATATTTCATAAGAGTGGATATTTCCCAGTATAAAAGTATGTTACTTAAACTTTAAAAATGAGTCATTACTAGTTTATTTAATGCTAATTTGTTTAATTTTTTAAATTATGTGATATCATTTTATTGTTTGTCTTTGCGGGTTGGACTTTGAACTTTTAATTTTGTAGTCAACACCAATAACATTCTCAAAAAAAAAAAACAAATACTTAAAATTTAAAATGTTTTCAAAAAAAACAATAGAATAATTCGTGGACAGAGAAAGATCCTTTGAAGAGAACAGAAAAATTATTCAAACAAATTTAAACGTAAATCCCTCAAAAAGAATGTAAAAATTTAAAATTAAAAAAAGTCAAAATATAAAGAATCTAACTTTAAATTTTTTTTAAAAAAAAGTAACCTGTATTTTCATTCTTGAGTTGTAAACATATAGATATCAACACCAAACCTGAAAATGAAATGAAAGGCTCCCCAACCAAAGGCCTATGGCATAAAGTATATAATGCCAATTCTCGGGCTCAGAGGTATTCCATTCCAAATACCCCATTCAGGGTTTTGGCAAAAAGAGCCCATTCCGAGACTCCAGCCTTGATTACTCAACAATTGTCTAAAAAAGGGATTGCATTTTAAATCACCACCAGGCTAAGCGCAGCATCTATATGTCAAACATGTCAAGAACATCATTTTTTTTAAAAATCCTGTAATTAAAAAAGAGATGAAAATTAATCAGTAAAAGACAATTCCTTACAGAAACTTATACAGATCCAATCTAATCAAATAAGACAATAATAAATCGTGAATGAAATCATAAAACACACATCCAATATGCTAAAATAATGAATACAATTACCGAAATTGGGCAATTCTCACGAGAGGAGAGAGAGATAGAAGCTCCACAGGCGCAGTGGATCTAATTGCTAGTACTGTAACCCAAAAAATGTTTAGTTAGGGTTTTTATATGAATATTGAATGAGATCTAACGTATGAAATTAGCAATTAATGGATTATAATAGACAGTTGGATGGAGAATTTGAGATTAGGGTTAGGGTTTCATTGGTTGGGCAGCACTGATAAGCAATAAATGGGTTCTGAAAGATATTAAATGGAAAAATGCTTTTGAGACCGTGGAACTTGGCCCAATTTGTAAACCCAAAATTAAGGTGGGACTTCTTCAGTTTCCCTTTGTTTGGAATGAGTAAAGGGAGGTTTAGCAAAGTACTGCAAGTAGGAGTGTTTAAAATCCAATCAAAATTAAAAATTAATTAAATTGATTTTAATTTGGTTCGGTCTGATTTTATTTTTGAGAGGATTTAATAGTATATATTTTATTCAATCTGTTAATTGGAATTTATTTATTGTTTGACTAAATTAAATTAAATCCAATTAGATTTTTAATTAGGATGTTGATGCGGAATCCGAAAAGCTGTACTTTGAAACCTCTCAATAAGATAAAGTAAACAAACTTTAAGTTAAAGTAATCATAAATTAAATTTTTATGAAAGACTCATTTGATATTCACTTTAGGCTTCTCTTTGTATATAATTGGCCCATAAATTTGATTATGAATTTTAGGCCTATTGTTGCTCTCAAAGACCCATTTAAAGCTCATATGGTTTGGAACACCCTCCATAAGTATTTTGATCATATTAATTGACTTTTGAATTCTTTTTAAGCTCATTTCAATGATATAAGATTGTTCCATTTCATTGATAAAAAATTATTTTTCATCTCCTTCATGTGTGGTTCTCATGCATACATCAGTTTTAATTCTCTTTAAAAGTTTTGTTCAATTTAACCCAATAGTCATTCCTAAATATAAGGTCATATTTATTTTTTGTGACATTTTTTGTCAAAATAAGAAGTTTAAACATTGAACGAAATTGGATAAGAGATCCTACACACAAATTCATAGACTCAGAAAAAGTCACAAACTCATTGCTAAGCTCAAATTTACAGAAAATGCAACTAAGGAATTTGTTAGAGAGGAGATGAGAGAAGGTGGCAAACAAGGATAGTTTTATCATAAAATTTTGGTTGTTTATTTTTGTGCAGCCACCGACTCCCCTATGAACCACTTCAATCCATTGTTAGAATAAATAAATAAATTACATTTTATTTATAAAATCATTGTACTTGTTTACATGAATGCAATATTCTTTTTTACGTGAATTTTCTTAATTTGAAATATTCAGTTATAAGTTTGTAACGGATATTAAGCAAATGAATCAGTTTACTATAATTTAGTTAATGGATGGATTATTGGATTTTCATTTAATGGTTGGATTATTGAAACCCACGAAATTTACAATTGACTCGGCCCATTATATATAGCGATTAAGATTTCAATTTATACCTTCAATTTATGGGTTAAAATCCCATTATAACCCATTAAAATGTCAATTGGTGGCGACCATTTATTGTTTATTTAGTTTTATTATATATAGTTTTTAGTTATTTTGGTGTAGAGTAGCTTAAAGGTTGATATTTATAAGTGTTATTTTGGATAGTGTTAGTATAGTTTTTCAGGCTATGACATATATAGATGTATTGGTGAGAAGAAGATATGTGCCTATTTGAGACATATGAATCTTTAATTATTTCATTCTTCTCATGATTGGAGATGTCCCAACCCAAGAGGTACTATTGATATGTTAGTTTGATTCAACCAAAGTCAACAACTTCAATCTTCGGCGGTGGCCAGTAGATGAGTTTTACGACCTTGAGAGGGAGGTTAAAATTTTTACACGTAAAAGGACATGTTAAATCTTTTTTTTTTTTAATTTCTATATTGTTATTGACATTTTGTCCTTATTTATGGAAATAGATACATTTGCTTTAAAAATATATATATCCATGCTAAAAAGTAAGATCTTTCTCTGTAGAAAAAAAAAAAAAAAACAGAAAACATTCAATTTATGGATTGAGATTTTATTGGGTAAGTTTGATTGAGTGCATTAACTTATTTTTGAACAATCTTTCATATTCCTGTTGATATAATTATATTAGCTTTTTTTTTTTTCTGAAACTTTCTGATGATTTATTAGTTTGTATAAATATTTGAGATAGGGTTATTAAAATGATTGGGTTATGTAGCATTTTCTTTTTAGTTAAGGACCAAAAAGTTAGTACAATAAATTTCTTATTCTTTTCAATTATTTCTCTACATTATTATTGCTGTTATTGTCATTATTATTATTACTAGGGAGGAGAACATTGTTATAATCTTTTTTATTATTAGGTTAGAGAAATTTAGTGAATAGCTAGATTCCATTGACTAGAAAAGAGGATTTTAATTCCAACCCATGGACTATGAGAGAATATTTCAGTGACATTCCTCCACTAGACTAAAACTTTCAATCAATATATCAATGAAAATTTCAAGTACCCTACCCATGATTTCAATATATATATATATATAAAGATAGAGGATGCTTTTCAACTTAGGTATCATACATACATGCAAATAAACAAAAGTAACAATAAAAGAAGGGAATAGAGAATATATGCTTTGAGAATCTAAAATATTTTTTTTAACAGTAAATGGGAGGAGAAATAAACAACTATTTATGTGGATAAGAAAATTGAACTTAAATTACTTGGAAGGAAATTACAAGTTCTTAGATTTAATCACTTTTAAAGGCATTATAAACTCTTATTGCTTTCTTTTAAAGGCATTATATAATCCCTTACCCCTTTAATGATATTTCGTTTGGGAAAAAGAAAAAATCATTCTGTGAAAAAAAAAATCTTTTATTTTTAATTTTTTTACTTTTAAAAACTGTTTTTTTAAATAAGTAAATAAATAGATTTTTATTTTATAAAAACAGGTTTAAACAAAATAGTTTATAAAAAATTAAAAAATTATTTTAATTAAATTAAAAAAATTTAAATCTATTTTTTCACACCCAACATAAATCTCGATTGAGGTTTAGTTTAAAAAATATATAGAGAGAGAGAGGTGGGATTATATATATAATGTGAGGAAGAGGCTAATAAGTGAGAATGGTATCCAAAAGACAGAGAGAGAGAGGAGTGGGACAATACATGAGATGGAATTCCACCAATGACACCATCGCAAAGGTCAATCTAATTATGTCAAATGGGACATAACATAATTATAGTAATATGCAATTATGATATCCTAATTATATATCTAGGTACTATTTAGATTCTCTTGTTCCTCCATTTCTGCCAAATTCTCTTCCATCCTTTTTTTTCCCTTACAAAATCATAATTTTTTTTTAAAAAAAGATTAAAACTTGTTTTATTTATTTCAATTTTTATAATTAAATTGTGTTTGGACCAATTTAATCCGTTAAATAAAAATATTAAGAACTAAAAATCTTAAATAATAAATTAGAGAATAATTGAATAGTATATAATTTTTTTGTAGAATAAAAGTAGCAAAAGGGAAATAAATATTTTCATTTTTCATCTTTTCATTTTCTATTATAAATTTGTTGAGTTTATTTTAATATCTATTTTTTTCTATCTACAAAAAAAATCATGTATCTAATTTTTTTAAAAATTATTCTATGGAATTATTATAATATTAATTGATTTGATTGAATTCTTAATCCTTATAATTGATCGGATAATCTTTTCCTTTGAGTTAGCATTCAAGTTATAGTGTGTGTGAGGTCCATCTTCAACAAATAAAGAAATATTTACGATGGATGAATTTTACATCAAATTTCCAATTTCATATTGACTATATTCCTTTCCTTGGTAGAACCATAATATTGTTTGTATGTGTGATATAATTATCTTAACACACAATCGGGAAATAGAAAAAATGTCTATAATCATAAGTGATTTAATATTTCAAGATTGACCATTTACTCTGATATTATATTGAAAATAGATTCTGAATTTAATTATCTTTTAAAGTTAACTGGGAAAAAATTATTATTAAAATCATTATACGAAATACTTATGCTATATAACCACAAATAATATCATTATAGTATTCATGAAAGCAAAATCTTATCATTAATACTTGGGAAATTTCAAAGTAATATAGACTAATTGTTGATAGAGAAAAACAAAATGAAATGTTTTTTTTTTAAATTAGACTAATTAAATTCACTCATTGTTTGATCTGATACTAATTAGCGACGAATTCTATTTGATCATAATTTTCATTGCTATTTCAATATTTTCTTGAGGTGGGAGAAACCAACAAAATTTTGCAGATTAAGTGGTTTTTTTTCTGGTTCCTGCATGTGGTGTATAATTAATTAGCTAAAAAGATCTTGTACATATATAATTTTTGAAAAAATCATATCCAAGACATGATCTTCTTAAAGTGAAATGGGTCTAGTAGATATGGAAACAAATCAAAGTTTTGATTAATAAAAATAATTAAATCAAGCAAAAGGACAAATTTTTTGCAGATTATGAGGCATTATTAATTGTTTGTTAGGAAGCACTTTCACAAAAATTCCAAAGAGACATCTATTTAGCAAAGCACTTAAATTAGTTTTTGTCTGGTTTCTCTACGTATCTGAGTGGACTTATACTTTTGAGGCATTTTAATTTCTTTAAAATTAAAGGTTTTGATAATATACTTCCAATTTTTTTAATATTTAAAAATCAACAAACAAACAGGAATTTGTGATTTAATATTGAACAATATGGAATTTCTATTAGGCTTAATTAATTATTTTATATAATTAAATTGTTGATAGATAGATATGAACATTAGGACTGAGCTACAATATCCAAGACAATTTGTTTATTCTCCTAAACTTCTAAAGCAGAGGAATAATTAAGATTGATTAATTAAATTATTTACACAGCATTAACAAAAAATAATTCTTCTTTACTTTGTATTACGAAATAGATATAAAATTATTGGATAGTGATCGAGGAATACCCATCAGTCAACACTATACAACAAGTTTAAATTTCTTTAAATTTTATTTTTATTTATGTACCTTTAAATTGCTAGAAATCTAACAACTGACTCAAAATCAGTATCTTTTTTTTTAATAAAATTGCCAATAAAGAAGTATGCTCACTACGATCAGCTAAGAATTTATTTTGAAAATAAGGCCAAACTTGTAAAGATATTAGATTTTTTTGACCAATCAGGATTAGTAAATTATTTATATATGGATGGAAATTAGTCATAAATTCCTATATAATAATAATAATAATAATAATAATAATAATAATAATAATAATAATAATAATAATAATAATTTATACTTTGTATGCATCGCAATTTATCATTAATTTATTTTATAAAATATGAATAAATTCATGTTCCGTTGTGCTTTATATTTTTATCTACTTAAATATTTAATTTTATTATATAAGTGAATTCACCTATGTCTATATATTAGAAAGAATTTCACTTCCAAAGTTTAAGCGATATAATAAGAACTTTTAACAATAATAAAGCAGTTTTAACATGATCTAAATTATTTTAAAATAATAATAAACTCAGAATTATCAAACTCGATTTTGAAGCCATACAATTCTAATAGTACCAATCTGTGAGCAAATTTGAATGTGAATATACACAATAGTGATTAACCTACAAGCAGTTAAATGAACCTCATGTGAATTTTATCATATAAATGATAAAAATCATGGTAGATGTATAAGTTCATTTATAGCACAATTTTTTTATTGACAGTTAAAATCTCCATACTCTGAATATAGAAACGGCCTTGATGGGCACCCAAATATCTTTATTTGGCATTCTTACTTCCGTCCTTGAAACAGACGTGCCCTTTTGGGCTACTAAATAGCTTCTAGAGTGATACTATATATCCATGGATATTATGCCATTTAAAAAAATAAAAATAAAATAAAAAAGAAGAAGAAGAAATGTGATGATGATCCAATTGAGTAAGGATGTGTATTTGCTTTAGTTTATAATGTTATGATTCATTGAGAACTACTAGTCACTGATCTAGTATTAGGGAGGTGTGCTCTCCTTTTTTTTTCCTAGAGCAGCAGTCTAAGGTTGCTTTGTTGAGTAGTTTGTGCCCACTTTAACCAAAGAAGCTACATTGATTTCATTGTACAAAAGGAATCCCACTTCCTATTTTTATTTTATTTTTTATTATGTAAATGTAATGTATAAGGACCGTTGCCATTTGAATTACTTCAAGAAAATTTTTTCTTTTCTTTCCCCTTCAAATTAAAGCCCTTCTATTTTCTTTTTCTTTTTATTTCTTTTTCCAACAACGGTTGCATGTTATAAAGGCCATTGCCATATTTGACACTTTGGTTTATCATTTGAGGAAGGATCTTTAGTCTTTAGGGCATTGCCACAGGTTGTGTTCATGCTTTTGTTTTTCATATATAAATTAATTCAAAATCTTATAGTCAAAGGACAATTATGTTTACAGCCCATTATTCATTTCTTATTTCATACTCTTAATTATTTTGTCTATCACTCATTAACCCCGCCCCCCCTCCCCAGCCCAAAAAATAAAAAAATAAAATAAAATGAAATGGTTACCTTTCTTCCCTTTCATTTTGCTCTTAAAATTGTATTTAAATTTAGAATAATTTTTTATTGTTATTATTTAATTTCCCATTCCTTTTGCCTTTTATTTATCCTTTGCCCAACACAATTTAAAAGATTGTATAGTGTAAATGTTTGAATTGGCTAGCACAACATATTTGACAAATAATTAAGTTCCCTTTTTGGGCTTATTTTATGAATAATTAAGCTTGATTTGGCTAATATTGACTAGGGGTTTGAATCACTTTAAGGATGTTTTCCTACCTTTGCAATAGTGTAACAAGTTTACCATGTCAAATTACCCTAAGAAAAAGGGTTACAAATTAATCATGGCAAGCTATTTGAAATTAATAATTATGGTACTTTGGATTAGATAATAGAGATTTTACATAAGACTAATCATTGACTGTCGAATAATGAAGGCGATGAACTTTGAAAATTGAAAATTATGTACTTTGGGAGTGTTAATTAGTTGATTCTCCCTTTTTCTCTTTTCCTTTTTCCCTTACATATTGATGATCATCTCTCTAATTAAGTTAATTTATCAATTCAATAGTTCACACTCAACAAAGTCTACATCGATCAAGAAAACCTAAAAGTTCATTTGTACTTGATTAATTATTGTATTTGTATATTACATTACTAATGGGATCATAAATATAATGGTGTTGTTCCTAAATTTATTTATTTATTTATTTTTCTTCAAGATAATTTTTCAAAAATTTAGGTGTTGTTCTCATGATTTTCATCGGTAATTATGTCTAATTACATAAATGAAATTAATATAGATATTATATATATTAGTGGATTCATGCTATAATATAATTTTATGTTGGAATCCTAATTTATTTTATTTTACTATATTTAAACATCTTTAACAATTAATATGGTATTGATGTGTTGTTTTAAGTTACAAGAAATACAGTGATGTTAATTAAATGTGTTTAAAATTAAGTAATGAGATAGACAAATTAAAATATCCATGTGATTTTTCTAAAAATAAACTATTTAAATCACTTTTTTTTTGCCAAATATAGTTCTCTCCTCATGAATTATTAAACCAAAGTATTTTTTAGATAAAATTAAGGGGTTTCCATTGATCAAATATGTATGGCTAATAATTTTTTTAAATCACAATAAAAGAAGAAATAAACCAAAGAAAAAAAAATTCAAAAAAATATTCAAGGGATCAAATATAAGTTAGAAACTTCTAAACTAACCAATTCAAGAAATGGCTTCTTCAATGACTCAAGCTAACAAATATAGCTTCAAGAAACTTGGAAGAAAAAGGGCATAAAACAAAGAGTGACTGTTGGCTAATCGTTAGAGTTAGAGATAAGAAAAAGGCACCCAAAAAAAAAAGAGTGAACCAAAACAGTAAAAGAGACTTGAAAAGATCGTGGAACTGTGGAATACATATTGCTTCTTGGCAATGGCAGAGTACTTACTACTGAAAAAATAGTGGTGACTGGTAGAGGCTGATGTGGAGGCACATTCCTCCAAGATTATTGGAGCGTGTAATCCACGCTCCACTAATTTATTTATTTATTTATTTTAAAATCACTTAGATAATCTTTTTGGAAGCATGGATGAATGGGAATTGTCTGCTCCTACTCCTACTTCCTAAATAATCAATCTACGTGGTTTCTGCATATAGAATAAAAGCAGACTACCACTGGGTATTTGTACCCTTTAAAATCATGATGTAGTTAGAGGCCTTTTTCCTCATGTCATTAAGATTTTACAATACCACTACTTCTATTGTTCTGTCATGCACATTCTCCATCATGGCAATCATATAGACGTTATATTAAAAAAATTATAAGACTTAAAATTATGCTTTTAAGTGTCTAATTGGGCGGATATATACCTTAACAAAAAGAAATTATAAGAATTAAAATTATAAAAAAGAGTGTGGATGACTATGTACAAAATTATTCCAACTTAATGAAATATCTCGAATTCGAACTCTAAATATACAGTCAACTTAAAATTTTTAAACAAATGATTTGTCGTCCTTCTAAGTTATATCTAGTACAAAGTTATATCTAGTACAATTAGAATTAATATCAGATTGTTGATATATAATCTGAAAACACATGTGATAGTTTCGTACAAAAAAAATTATAATACTTAAAATTATGATTTTAAGAGTCTAATTGGATGGATATATATCTTAGCACCCATCTCTAGGCTGAATTCATATGAGAAATTTGGGAGGTGAACATAGCAAGACACTATATTTAAGGAGTAAACATAAATTACTAACTGTAGGTAACCTATATTACAAGATTCTTCACTTTAATACTATATTGAAAAATGAAAATCGATCATAAACTTATAATTCATTCCAAAAGTTATTGAGATGAGAATTGTCTAAAAGCACTTATACAAATGTAATGCCTTATGCAAAATACATATTTTAACAATATAGTTGTCCTTTTAATTCAGGGACCGAATTGCATTTTTGAAAATAATAACTTAATTATAATGAATAGAATTTCATTTTATTAATCTACTTATTTAACCTACAATTCACATTTTTATTTATACAAATTTGAGAAAATATTATCCTATTTCTCTAAGTATGACTTATCTTAATTTTTTTATTTACTCGTGCAACCATGATTAGAAAAAAAATAAAAAGTTTTTTTCTTAAAAAAAAAAAGATTAGAAAAAAGAATAATGTAATTTTTTAGGGGCTGGAATAACTAATGCAAACTTGCAGAGAAGGAAAGTCACAACCTGTGACCTCTAAAGCTGCTTTTAATACCAATTCTCTAACAAAGATAAGGAACCTGGTTCTACTTCTTCTTTCTGCATTATATGGCAGAAAGTTGCCCATTATAAATGTTTTTTTTTCTTCCTTAGTCAGCCATTCTCTTATTAAGTTCTTCTTCTTCCTCTCTCTCTCTCTCTCTCTTATTGTGGTTATGATTATCGAACTTATTTCCATGATAAATTGATAATGATTTTATAGAGCAACAAAAAAAAAAATTAAAAAAAGAAAAGAAAGAGAATGCTTTTTGTGGAATTTTTTAAAGAAAATTTTAATCGTTCAGTCTAATTGTCTTTTTTTCTTTTAATTTCAAATTATTCATTTTATAATTTAATTTGAATACCAAATATGTGAAAAAAAAAGATATATTTAGATTTTTCATCAGAGAATTTCTGATTGTATCAATAATATGACAGTGGACCCAATATACTGCTGGATGGGCATATATAAACAACTTGTCATTCGGAAACTATATAGACAAAAATGGGAAAATCAAGTCATTTGTTGTTAATATCATATGCTTTTGCAATTATTAAGATCATTTGCTCATTTTTTTGGGACAGCCCTTTTTTCTATAAACAAAGAAAAAGACTAATAAAATCTAAAACAGGTTGATGTGGCTACATGCATTACGACATCAAGATTTGGACAAAAGTGTTCTTGAGATTTTTCCCACTTAAAAGATAATTTATCTACAAATTATTGAAGAATCTTAATTCAAACATGCTACTATCGATTAGGTTATTTCCTACTTTTACTGGATCATTGTACAATATAATTGGATTTTTGTTTTTTGGGATATATAATATAATTAGATTAATTTATGATAGACTTAAATAAAAATTATGAGTTAATTAGTTAAAAAAAATTAAAGTACATTTATTAAAAAAATTTATTTATAAGTTGATCTATTAAAATCATGTTGGTGAAGGAATTTAATTTTAAAAATAAATAAATTAATAATATATTTAAGACAAACTTTTCTTGAAATGTTAGTATGAAATATGGTTAATATAAATGGTGTCACAAAAATCATTTATAAATTTTAGTTTTGAAAAATCACATGAATATATATGAACATTTAAATTTGACTATTTTATTATTTTTAATTGCCGTGAAGTTGATATAATTATACTTCTTACTACTCATGTGTCTCATTAAATTTGCGTTTTATTAAAATAAAAATCATATCAATTAAATGTGCTTAACATAGTGTTTATATAATTTATTGGAAAAACAGAGTATATCTCAATGATTTTTATGTTTTTCTAATGGAGTCTATAAACCCTGTGAAATATTAATCTAATTCACGATTGAAAATATAGACATTGGACGGGCGAAATTCCATGAATTAAGCTAAAAGATTAATTATGTGACCACATAAGAGAGGTAGGGAGGCCGCACACCACAAGATAGTGACCCTTCAAAGAGAGGGCAGAGCTGCCCAACAATAAGACATATAGAGACACCTCAAAAGGGCACTCTTCACCCCCACCCTTAAGTTTAATTAAGCCCCTCACTCACTTACTCACCCCATGAGAGAGTATGAAGCACAAGTGGAGCCAACCCATTATTTTATGACAAAACCACATGAAAGAGAGAAGTTTCATGTTAAATACAAGAGCACTCTTTCCCATGTATGGGGGGCCATGGAGTTTTCTTTTGATAAAGAAACAAAGGGTTTTGATTGAATTATCAAGTTTCTACAAGAGCACTCTTTTCCATGTGAAATAAGAAGGCCAAGAGGGTCATAGATTTTTCTTTTCTTTTCTTTTTGAAGTGGAAAGAGATATCAAAAGCAAAGAAACACATCTCTATATATATATTGCTAGTTAGCTAATTAAGCTTGTTAGCTTTTACTTTTTTGATCCTTGTCTTTAAGACTATTCCATATTCTAATAAAGCTAAATGCACATTTATAAACATAGAATACTAATATCGTTGGTCCCAACCGTGTAGGGCAAAGAAAGAAGGAGGAGGAATAAAGTTGATCAATATTTTTTAAGAAAAAAATAAAAATTAAAGCTTCCACTTGTTCCTTCTTCCATGCAACCTATCTATACAACACAATTATAAATTGATCATTCAACCAAACATAGTAATGATATATTAATAATCATCATCTTTTACTCCTTACAACCTACTGTTTCTTGCAGGCACATGTTTCCAACTTGAGATAATAATCATATAAAAAAAATTACACTATATAGTTAATAAAAACAATTACTTTGTGCATAAAAATACACAAAGAGTATGACCTCAAATCTATTTTTGGTCCAACCTATATATGTATATTATAATATATAGTACAAAGTATGATTCTGATAACATGTCTATGGAACTTTTTGATGGGTCCTCTATGCATCATCTAGGTGATGATAATGCTCTTGTTTTTGTTTTTCTTTAAAAAAAAAAATTAATGTCGCAATTGCAAATTATTCCTTTAATATGATCACGAGAAAGATCAAGGTTTTGCTAATTAACTATATAGTACTATTGGTAATGGAATTTCTATGTGCAATGTGATTTCTGACTGAAAAATATATCTCTCAAAGTTATCCCATTGATTTTTAATTGTCTATTACTTTTATGCTACTAAAATGTACTTGCAAAATAGCTTAAGAGATTTTTGTGTGGGGGGGGGGGGGGGGAACCCAATTGGAATAAAATTGGGGGTCCTCCTGCTTCTCTTGATTTTTTACTTTTCTTGCATTGCACACCATATTATTATGTGTGTCCATAACCAAAAATAATCATTTTGTTGCCAGTTTCCATCATTTTCTAGTTTAGAAAATACAGACACACAAATATACATATAAACTAAAACTAAATCAGACAGTGCATAAAATAAATAGCCAGAATTGTTTTTACATGAAAAGCCAGGAAATAAGAGCTATTTATAGACAAAACAGGTTTAGTATAACATCTAAGCAACTAACAGAAACAAAGAAAACTAATTAATTTCTATCATAAGATTCAAACTATGAAAATAACCTTAAATCCTTCAACACTGCTACAAAAACCTCTTTAAATTAACAAAAACTATCTTAATTAATTACTTCTTATGTAGTATCAAAGCTTAAAACCCGAGTTTGCCGATATGATTGATGTTAATAAACCTCATTAATAATATGATTAAGGTTGTATAAAGCAGAAACAATGTTATAATACATCAATTATTTGTTCCATATGTATGTGTATATATATATATATATATATATATATATATGGTTGTCATTTATCAAAAGGAACAGAACAATGAAGCCATTTTAAATGATTGAATTGAAAGTGAAATTCCAACATGCATCTCTCATTGAATGCAATAAAGGTGTATTCTTTGATTAAAGCTAAAGGGTATTTTTGTCATATGAATAAAGGAAGAAGGAGAGATGAAGGAGAGAGAGAGCACAGGCATCATCAACAGCAGCCTCAGCCTCATCCAACTTTACTTTTTCTCCCTCTAATCACAACTTTAAATTTCTGTTATGCAACGGCTTTATCATTTCCATTAAATCTTTATAAGCATTAATTACTATTCATTAATGTTAATTGCTATTCTCATTCATTCTCTTCTTCTTTTATGTTCTGCTTTTCTTTTTCTTTCTTTGCCATCTTTCATCACGAAGAAGCTTTTTAACTTGAAACTATAGGATAACAAGCACAAAATTATATTTTCTTCTGGTTTTGAATTCCCTCTTCTTCTTTTTCCCTCTCCTTTTCTTCTTAAAGAGAAAGGAAAAGGATGAACAGAAAAGAGAAACAAAGAAAAGAAGAGGCTTAGCTTCTTCCTTGTATTTGAAGACTCTTTTCTGTGAAAATGTTTGATTCCTTAAGGCCATTCATCCTTGAAGTTTTTCAGATTCCTTTCGCTTTTGTTTCCTTTTCTACAAAATCTATTGTTCTTAAATCCCTTTGTCTTTGCTTCAAGTCCTTCCAAACTAAATTCCCCTGAATCATTTTTCAAACAAAAACATGGTCCCCTTCATTGTTTTCACCCTATTCTCTCTTCTAAGTTGTTCTTTTGCTTCTTTGGTCCATGATTTCAATGCCTTAGTCGCACTTAAGCAAGGGTTCCGATTCCCTGAGCCAATCTTAAGCTCGTGGAATTTTTCGAATCCAACCTCAATATGTTCTTGGGTTGGAGTTGGTTGCTCTCGCGGGCGAGTTGTCTCGTTGAAGTTAACAGATTTGCATCTATGTGGCAGTGTTTCCCCTCGAATTTCAAGGCTTGATCAACTCGCCAACTTGTCTCTCGCAGGAAATGATTTTACAGGCACTATTGAGATTGTCAGGTTGAACAATCTTCGGTTTCTTAACATCTCAAACAATCAATTCAATGGTGGTTTGGATTGGAACTACTCGGAACTGGCCAACTTAGAAGTGTTTGATGCTTACAACAATAATTTCACTGCTTTCCTTCCTCTTGGGATTCTGAGCTTGAAGAAACTCATGCACTTGGACTTTGGTGGCAACTTTTTCTATGGCACAATTCCACCAAGCTATGGGAAACTAGGGGGATTAGAGTATCTTTCGCTCGCGGGAAATGATCTTCACGGAAGAATTCCTGGTGAGTTAGGCAATTTAACTAACTTGAAGGAGATTTACTTGGGTTACTACAATGTTTTTGAAGGCGGAATTCCTGCAGAATTTAGACATTTGGTGAATCTAGTTAAAATGGATTTATCAAACTGTGAATTAGATGGTTCAATTCCTCGAGAGCTAGGGAATTTGAAGCTGCTTGATACTCTGTATTTGCATATTAATCTTCTTTCAGGTTCTATACCAAAGGAGCTAGGCAACCTGACAAACATGGTCTCTCTTGATTTATCACACAATGCACTCGCTGGAGAAATCCCATTTGAGTTTATCAATCTCAAGCAACTCAAGCTCTTTAATCTCTTCATGAACAGACTACATGGTTCCATTCCAGACTATGTTGCAGACTTGCCTAATCTGGAAATTTTGGGGCTATGGATGAACAATTTCACAGGTGAGATTCCTCGTAAACTCGGCCAAAATGGTAAGCTTCAGATTCTTGACTTGTCATCAAATAAGCTCACTGGTACAATCCCAGAGGGATTGTGTTCATCTAATCAGTTAAGGATTCTGATTCTGTTGAAGAATTTCCTGTTCGGGCCGATCCCTGAAGGCTTGGGGACATGCTATAGTCTCACCAGAGTAAGGCTGGGACAGAACTACTTGAATGGCAGCATTCCTAATGGCTTCATTTACTTGCCTGAGCTTAATTTAGCAGAGTTGCATAACAATGTCCTGTCAGGAACATTATCAGAGAATGGTAATAGCTCTTCCAAGCCAGCCAAATTAGGCCTGCTCAATTTGTCTAATAATCTCCTTTCAGGTCCCTTGCCATATTCGCTTTCAAATTTCTCTTCCATTCAAATCCTTCTTCTTAGTCAGAATCAATTTTCAGGTCCAATCCCACCTTCCATAGGACAACTCCATCAATTATTGAGGCTAGATCTTAGCAGAAATTCACTTTCTGGTTCGATTCCACCTGAAATTGGAAACTGTTTTCATCTCACTTTCCTTGATACGAGCCAGAACAATCTCTCCGGTCCTATACCACAAGAAATATCAAATCTCAGAATTTTGAATTACTTGAATTTCTCCAGAAATCACTTGAATCAAACAATACCGAAAACCATTGGTTCCATGAAAAGCCTTACCATAGCTGATTTCTCTTTCAATGACTTGACTGGAAAGCTGCCAGAATCCGGCCAATTCTCAATCTTTAATGCATCATCATTTGCGGGAAATCCTCAGCTTTGCGGTCCTCTGCTTAACAATCCTTGCAATTTCACCATCATCACAAGCACACCTGGAAAAGCCCCGAACGAATTCAAGCTGATTTTCGCTTTAGGCCTGCTGCTATGCTCTCTGATATTCGCCGCCGCAGCCATAATCAAGGCCAAGTCTTTCAAGAAAAACAGTTCGGATTCATGGAAGCTGACAACATTTCAGAAGCTGGAATTCACAGTTGCAGACATCCTGCAATGTGTGAAAGATGGGAATGTGATCGGCAGAGGAGGAGCTGGGATTGTGTACCATGGGAACATGCCAAATGGGGCTGAAATTGCTGTAAAAAAACTCCTTGGTTTTGGCAATCACAGCCATGACCACGGTTTCAGAGCAGAAATTCAAACATTAGGCAACATTAGGCATCGAAACATCGTTAGATTGCTGGCTTTCTGCTCCAACAAAGAAACCAACTTGCTGGTTTATGAGTACATGAGAAACGGAAGTCTTGGAGAAGCATTACATGGGAAAAAAGGTGGCTTTTTGAGTTGGAATTTGAGGTACAAAATTGCTATTGAAGCTGCTAAGGGCCTTTGCTACCTTCATCATGATTGCTCCCCATTGATAGTTCATCGAGATGTAAAATCCAATAACATTTTGCTAGATTCAAGCTATGAAGCACACGTAGCTGATTTCGGATTAGCTAAATTCCTGTTCGATGGAGCTGCATCCGAATGTATGTCGGCAATTGCAGGCTCCTATGGCTACATAGCTCCTGGTATGTACATTCTTCTTTTCTCGTATATTTTCACTGTTCTTTGTTATTGCCATATAATTAATTTTACTTGCCAGTGCCAGCTTTAGAGAAATTAGATTAAATTTTAGCCTAGTAATTTACATTGCCAATGCTTAATTTAAATTTTTGTGTATAATTCTAATGCAGCTGTTGGTTGGTAGTCACCTTACTAATTTATGTTATCATGTCAAAACCGTCCAAATCACTTGAATGTGAAAGCTAAATACTCAGAAAAGTATTAGCTATGGTCATTTAACTGTATCTATTCAATAATCAACATCTTACTTTATTAGAATTTTTCTTTTGATATACAGTACAGAATCAATTAATCAGTGGTAAGTATTAGACAACTTTCATTAACCTTTCTCTTTTATGAAATTTGACAAGATTATAGACCTATTTAACTATGTTACACTTGATATGATTGACAACTTTAGTTAACCTCTCTCTTTTTATGAAATTTGACAAGATTATAGACCTATTTAACTATGTTACACTTGACAAACCATGATTTCTAGTGGTTTCACAATATCCTCCATAACAAAAAAGAAAAAAAAATCTTGAAACTAATGAGCTCTTCCCTGGCTCTGTCTGGTGCTAAAGTGACAACAGAAAAACACCCGTGATTTTTGCTATAGGGAGATCGACATAAATATACACACAAACAATTAATATGAACATTACATAACATAGAATTGTGTTTGGTACCCACAAACAGAAACACAGAACAAACCCAGTACCCCACTTTTATTGGGGCCCACTGGATGCACACTCATCTCGCAATCTGAGAGGTCAATCTGACACATTATTACAGTCTGACAATGATTCTAACGTAACAGCGCGTTGAGATTAGTAAAAGGTAACCGACATGCACACCTATTTACACCACTATCTTCATTTTCTCCCCACCCTATTTTCTCTATAAAATAAACAAAATGAAAAGAAATTTACTAATATTTGTACCACTTAATTTTGGTCTTACGTGTAAAGGGTGTTCTCCTTCCCGCCCACGAGTCTTTTTCGGCTGCTCTTGAGCTTTCTAGGCAACTTGATGTCTCCTTTTGTCTGTGCTTTAACCATTTTCAGTGTTTCTTTGTACTTCACTTTCCTATTCATATTTACCTTAACCCCAAAATTAAGATACTATAAACTACAAATTGGGTTGTTCATTAGTTACTTAGTATTTAATAATTATGACCAAAACTATCAAAATCTGGAATTCGAATTCTTGTTGGATTGCTTAATGATATCATGAATAAAAATGTTCACTTACTTTTTTCCTTGCAGAATATGCATACACATTAAGAGTGGATGAAAAGAGCGACGTGTATAGTTTTGGAGTTGTTCTGTTGGAACTTCTCACAGGTAGACGGCCGGTGGATGATTTCGGGGAAGGAGTGGATATAGTGCAATGGAGCAAAAGAGTAACAAACAACCGTAAAGAAGAAGTAATGCAAATAGTTGATCCAAGGATAACAATGGTGCCAAAAGAAGAAGCTACACACATATTTTTCATTGCTATGTTATGTAGCCAAGAGAATAGCATTGAACGGCCAACTATGAGGGAAGTGGTTCAAATGCTCTCAGAATTTCCTCGTCACTTGCAGGATTACCAATCTTCATCTTCTTCAACTATTTTCCAACAATCCAAGAACAAGGACCGAAAGGATCAGAAAATTCACGTTAAACTGAAACAAGACCTTTTAGTCTAATGAAGAACCTCGAATAATTTTTTTTTTTGTTCTTAGAATTTTAATGGTGTGATTTTGTCATAGATTTTCGGTTATTTAATTTTCTTGATGTGCAAAGTATAATTTTTGTTTTCTAAATTTTTGGATTAGAGTAGATATAGGGGCATAGGAGATGTGATGAGCATATATAGATGGGAGGAATAATTTTGTGGGTAGCACTTCTTTTTAAGAAGTGTTGTTTAGGTGGAGAGAGCTGGCAATGTTTTTATAGATGGGGTCGTGCTGGCTCTTTGTACTAATACTTTTATTTTTATGTATACAATGCTCTATATCGATTGCTTTACATGTTCTTTAATTTTTTTTTTTCTTTTTTCACCCAATGCCATAATTGATGTTTATGACTGTTTCAAGACAACATTATATCATTGAGTATGCCTGTTACCTTTGAAGGAGTCTATACAGTTGTATCAGCACCATTGCAACCATCCTAGTTAATGATTTTATTTTATTTTTTTTAAAAAAAGCTTGATAGGAAAATTTGAATTAATAAAAAAAGAGTTATGGGTATAATCATATGTGAACAAATTAAGGATAGACTTAAAACTCCTTCCGAGCCAATAAAATATTGTGAAAATCACAATAAAATAATTGAATTATGTTTTGTAACATAAAAATTCATGTGGCCTAAACCTACCAAAATATTTTTTATGTATCCAAAAATAACAACATTTTCATGGTTATTACTTAATTATTATCATACTGGGTTAGACACGTATGTTCTTCTTGATTTCTATTTTTTTTGTAAAAATTGGGTGTAATTATTTAAATATCCATCCCAATTGTGGAGCCATGATTGACTTGTGCACCATCATGGGCTGCCTAACTTGCACATGGATTCAATGGGCCAAAATGGGGAAAGATAGGTATTAAGGAGCTAAGCGAAATATCCAACAAAAATGAGTTTTAAGATGAATAAAATACAATTCAGAGAGACAGATGCGAAGGTATATAAAACTGAAAATTTGAAAAAAAAAATAAGAATTAAAGAAAATTGAAAAAAAAAAGGTTAAACTATATTTTTGAAGATAAAAGATAAAAGATAAAATGTTAATAACAATATAAATGTAAAAAAAATGATAAAAGAAGGTTCAAATTAATTTTTTGGACATATTGGAATCTGTCAAAAATCGCCATCTCTATGCCTAATTGTATATTGTTATTATTCATTTATTTTATTAAATATAAATGTAATTAGACTAAAATTTAGAATATAATTACATATGGGTTACATATAATAAATCCAAAATTTAATTTCTAATATAAATATATAATGCATGTTGTACAAAAATTATTCATATATTATATCATTCACATAAAATAAAATAAATAAATATTTAAATACTAGTTCCTTCAGTTGAATTTAGTTTGATATAATATAATTTGATCAATTTCCTCGTAGAATCAAATCTAGAATTTTATCAAATGGAATTAAGCCCATGATTTACTCTGCCTAGTTAGCATGGTCAATAATGGTCAAGATATTTATTCAAACTTCATAATTCTGGTAGAGTTAGTATAGTTTCCTCTCATTCTCCGTTAATTTGTTTAAAACTATCTGATAATCTAAATATTAGTTGATAATATAGTTTTAAGTTGATAATTTAGTTGTAACTGATAATTTAGCAATTGAAAATATATTAACTGATAATCTAGATAATTCAATTAAAAAAATTTCTGAAAATATAGCTGAAATTTGTAAAATTACATAAAATTATATATTTATATTATTCAAAAACATTATATAAAATCTATTTAAATATATAATATAAATAAATTATGTAATATATATGTATATTAAACAATATAAAAAGTATGCTAAATATCTCATCACAATATAATAAATATGTCTATTTTTATCATATAACATTTCATTATTATTATTATTATTATTGTTGTTGTTGTTGTTATTGTTATTATTATTATTATATATGTACATATTAAATAATTTTATAATATATATTTTAATAATTATATTATTATTATAAAATGATAAAAAATAAGGATAAAAAAGGAAAAATCATAATTTATTAGTTTATAAAAAAATAGTTCAACTAGCATTTTATTTTAGAGATTATAATCTATTTTTTTTCAAATAAACTATTTTACCAAACACATATTATTGATCAAAATAAATTATTTTTATAATCAAACTAGATTATAGTCTAATTTGGTGTTATCAAACAGTACCTAATGATTGGATGTGTTTAAATCAATTTAATTAGGACGGAAACCATGATTAATATGCATTTTAGATTCTAAGTTTTTTGTTTTTGTTTTTTTCCCTAGCTCAAGTAGGAAATCTTACAATCTAGAGTTTTGTTCAATCTACGCTGCTTCTTTTTAAGGAACATAACAAACATGAGCAAAGCTTCGTGAGAGCATGGAGGAGGGGTCATGACTCTTCCAAATTTTTAAAAAAATTTCTTATAAATATAATATAATTAAAAATTATGAAAAAAATATTTTTTGGCCTTCCTATTATAAAGTAAAAGTAGATGAGAGTAAATATTAAAATGAAATATAGTTATCTAATTTTTGATTGAATTATTTATTTAACTTTTATTTACAATAAGTTATAAATATGTATGATTAAAACTTCTAATAAATTAAGACTTTTAAACTTCAAAAACTATTTAAAACTTACTAACCATATTTCCAAAAGAAGAACAAAAAAAGTATTTTATAAATAGTGCAGTAGTTCATATTAGAAATAAATTGTTGAAACTTTTAATTCAGAATGTATAAGATTTTGAAAAAAATGTAAATTAACACTCTAAATTCAATAATTTTATTTATTAATTTATAAATCATCTATATTTCTTTTTGTTTTTTATGTAGCGGATTATATATTTTTAGTTTAATCCTCTCAAAATTTGGAGTCAGACACTCATAAAACATTAATCTTTTCAAGAACCATCGCCTTGTCCTCTTCATTAATTTTGTTCTCTTCCTTACAAATTTTTTTTTTTTTTAATAAAAGGTTGACTGGAGATTAATGAAACGACAAGGCGATGGTTCTTGAAAAGATGCTCTTCTCAAAGCGAGGATGAAGAGAACTCGCAGAGGCACGCGACCCAAACAAGGTCTCAACCGTGTTCTGACGATCTTGAAGAAGACTGCCTCTCAGCCTTGCTTGTTATGTCGATCAAACTTATATTATATGGGAAGTTATTTGAAATTGTTAAAAAAAATTGATAATGAAACTTGGGATGTCTTTTAAAGTTCGGTTCTTTCGAATTTTTATTAATTATCTTCGGGTGTCTCCTTATAAATAACTCAATACAATCACTTACTAACTAGAAATAATATTAGGGTGGATTCGGAATAGAATTTTTTAGTCTCATTTCTCTGCTCCGCCTTGTTTTCCATCGGGAAAAAATTTTTGATTTTCATTCCCTCACCATACAAAAATAGAGATTTTCAGCCTAATCCCCGATTTTTATTAAATTTTTTATTTTAATATTAAAAATATTTATTTTATATTAATTAATTAGTTAATTATATAATTGTTTAAATCAAAAAAAATTACTTCAAATGAGTGTTATATTTTATTTTATTATTTTTTAAAAATATTAATTATATTAAAATATAAATAATATACATATATAATATAAATAATATTCGAATCGGGATCAGGTTTCGCTCTCCATACAAAAAGAAATTTCAATATCAAGACAAGGAATAAAAATCATAAAAAAAAAAATGTTCCGTTCAAGGTAGGGGCGAGGTGGGTCCAACTCCCATCTCTAACTCTCAAACCCGAAAAGAACTATCAGTTCTCCAATTTAGGATTGAATAACTTAGTTAATTAATAGATGGTTTGCACAAAGCACAACTTTAAGATTTGTGCAGAATTGGTTTTATTCATCTTTTTAGTCTAGAACAGAATAAGTATTATGTTAAAGGTATTGATGGACAAGGAGGAGCAAAGAGTAGTAGCTATTTGCTGAAATTGATGGGATTTCCTCCAACCCACGTCATTGTTGACTAAAACAAAATGATTTCCTGGTTAGGGTTTTGCCAATAGCATCATGAAGGAAAAGGGGATGAGAAAGACTGGTGGGAGAAAAAAAAGGAAGAGAGAGAGAGATATTGACCTACATTTCAAAGCAATTTTACACTTTAATTTTAATTTATTTAGCAATGCTTCAATATCTCAAACTTGGTAAATTCAGCATATGGTATTTTATAAATTAATAAAATTTTCTTATATAATGGGGCAAATAAATATCATATGAATATGTCGTAATGTAAATTTTGTGATTTTGATTATAACCCAACAATATTTTCAACGTTTTTGAATGAAAAATTTCACGCAAATCTATCCTCTTTGAAGAAATGTGGCCAACTTCTAGAGGTGTGATTTAATTTAACTTAAGGAGATAGAAAATCTATTGGAATTGTCAATGATAAGGGCCTGAAAAGTACAAAATAAGGATAGTTTTTATAAGAACAAATTACAGTTTATTCTCCTGAAATTTTAATAAATTACAATAAAAAATAAATGTTTAAAGAATTAACAGTTTAATTCCTTATCTTTTAAAAATATCATTTGAGATAAAAATTAAAAAAACTGAGAGTAAATATACTGGTTGGTCTGTAGTTACATTCGTTAGTAATAAGTAAAAACTCTAAATTCTTATAAAAAATTATTAGACTATATATGAAATTCTAAAAAATTCTCACAAAATTACCTCAAATATAAAAAAATTGTACAGTATATTATATTGCAATATTAAAAAAATCATATATTATCAAATGAATTGACATTTTATCAAATGACGAAGGTAAATTATTAATTTTTTAAAAATTTATTTCTGATTGTAATTTATTAAAATTTTAGGAGATAAATTATAATTTGTTCTTTTTTTATAACATAAAAGAAAAGAAGTCAGACCATCAGAGAGACTTTGGATGCCACAAGCATATGCACAAATCCATTATTTAATTTAGTTAGAAAAAGAACATATTTGCTATATGTTAATATATAAATCAATGAATACTCGAAATTAGCTATCATGGATTTTTTTTTTTCTGCTCATCAAAGCAAACTTTAAATTAGCAAGAATAGATATCTCCATCAAGCAGATCGAAAGCCATATCTTGGTCGGAAAAGTCTATAAGGGACGCAACCAAGCCTAATAAAAAAATCATTTACTTTACCATCATTTTACCATTTACCTTATCTAACTAGCTACCGAATAACTTGAAATATTTTTTTCATTTTAATTCTTTATAAAAAATAAAATATAAATAGGACAAATAAAAGTTGACGAATGCTAATTTTCTAATACATTTTCATTGGAGATGAGAAACATCACTTTTTTAATATATAAAATATTGACGTTTTATGAAAATAACTGGTGATTTTATTATATAAAGCACCTTTATAAATGGAAAAATATATGTCTCATTTATATTTGAAGTATATTAAGGAAAATGTATAAAAATGTATTTGTAGCATTTCTCGTAAAAATATTCATATGTCATTTATATAAAAAAAATTAAATAAAATATTTAGCATTCTTCTATATAACACTAAAATATAATAAAAATCTAATGGTCCTCTAGGCTTATTGAATGGATGACCACGATAATTTATCTTTCCTTTCTCACTTCTCAACTTCAACAGTGAAAGTTAAAATTTAACATAATAGATCATGTCAAATTAATTTTTATCTGTAAAAATTAAATTTTAAATACTTATTTTAAAAAAATAAATAATAACAGCTTCATTCTAACATTTATCTTGAATATTTATTGATAATGAATGGTCAGGATTAATTGAATATGATCTGTGATGTTCGGTTCAACTGGAGAAAATTCCAATGTCACTTCCCTATATTACTTTTGAAGTGG
Source organism: Triadica sebifera (assembly GCA_023653625.1). NCBI lineage: Eukaryota > Viridiplantae > Streptophyta > Magnoliopsida > Malpighiales > Euphorbiaceae > Triadica > Triadica sebifera. The sequence goes on along the minus strand of CM042898.1, from coordinate 29,371,129 downwards.
ATAGAGTGCAATAGAGCAAAAGAGATAAAACAATCGGAAAGAAGTATAATGCAAATAGTTCATCCAAGCTAGGCTGACAATGGTGCCCAAAGACAGGGCCGACTTAAGTCCTATGCCTATAGCCTCCAATTTTTAAGGAATTCCTATTTTTTTTATTAATTATATAAGTGTTTTGGCGTGCTGTCAAGAGTCAAAGAGAGATCATATTTGTTAGTATATATGTTATTTGTCATAATGCATACATGGGTGGTTAAAATAAATCTACTATTTTATTTTATTAGATTTTGATATTAAATTTAAACGGCTAATTATTTGTGATCAGTTTATTTAAATAAATATATTAAAAATTAGCGTAGATAAATTGAGTTAAAAGACTAACTAATAAATTGGTTTAAATAGAACTAATTTTTGACTTTACATAACAAATTAAACTCTAAATATCTTTTTATGTCATTTTATGTTAGTTTCTATCTTTCTTTTTTCTGTTAAACAATTTATATCTCTTTCAAGGGGAAAACAAAAAGTTTTTCTTTTATTTTTAATTTCCACACTTTTTTTTATTTTCTAAAATAATTATTTTCTAAACTTAAACCTACAATTTAAATCATATATTTGTATTCATTGTGCATCATGGTTCTAATTTCAAAATGACATCGTATTATTTTTTGAGTTAAATAATTTGCACATATTTACTATACATCGTGGATAGAAAACAACAATTATATCATTATTTTTCTTTATTATCATTTTCATCATCTTCTTCAAAAAGATAAAAAGAAAAAAAAATATTTCTCCGTTGCATAACTATTTTAGAAAGAGAAAACTTTTTAATTTATATATTCAATTTTATTTTTAGTATTTTTGAATATTTTAGTTATTGTAACAAAAAATATTAGTTTTATATGTTTTATGGAATAAAATGATTGAAAATTAATATATTTGAACTAAAAATGAGCAATAAAAAGAGACAAAATCGTGTTGCCGAAAATTAAAGACAATGCATTTTGTAGAAATAATTAATCTGTAAGTAATAAACCTGTAAGTTATAAATATTAAATTTGTAAATGATGAACTTACAAGTTTTAAACAATTAATTTGTAATTTTTATACTATAATTCTGTAAGTTTAAAATGATAAACAAGCAAATTGTAAATGATAAACCTATAAATAAATCTGCAACCTGCAAAATTTAAATGATGAAACTGTAATTTTTAAATAATAAATATGTAATTTTAAAATGATAAATCTGAAAATAAAAAACGATGAATCTGTACGTGATTAAACAATAAATTGTACACAATTAACTTATAAGTTGTAAACGATAAATTTGTAACTTGTAAATAATAAACTTGCAAATTATAAATAATGAACAATGACTTATAAATGATCAATTTGTAACTTGTAAATAATAAATTTCTATATTCAAAATGGTAAATCTATAAGATATAGTTGATGAATCTATAAGTTATAATTAATGAATATATAAGTTTTAAAAACAATAAATATATAAATTATTTATTTTGTATTCATTAGTTTACCAAAATTCAATTCTAAAAAATATTTTTTTATTTTATATGTATAAAGGAAATATATTCATAATGCAATATAAAATTGAATTTATGATATAACAACTTGTAATTTTACATCTTAAAAAGTAAGAACAGTAAAATTTGAATAACTTTAAAAATTTTGTTTATAATATTAAATGGTTCAATATTAACTATGTCATACAAATTCTTGAGTCGGACCTACCCAAAATGAAGCTATACATTTAATTTTCGTTGCTATCAATTATGTTATGTGGCCAGGAGAATAGCAAGCATTGAACGGCCAACCATAAGGAAAGTGGTTCAAAACCCCAAAGGATTTGGTTGAAAAAGAAAGGAAGATAAAAGATTATATTAGATATAAATGAATTTGATAAAATTAAAAAGATTTATTTGCAAATCTCTTTTTAAAATTAAGTATAAAAGTTAATATCTTTATTTTTCTCACATCCATATATATATATATATATATATATATATATATATATATATATATATATATATTACTTTTAAAACTACATATATAAGAAAACGACAAATATTAATTTTTATTTTAAAATTTAAAAATATATATAAAATTCTATGAAATTTATTTGAACCAAATATAAATTTAAATAAAAATAATTATGTTTCTTTGAACATAAAAAAAACTATCGTTTACTGCAAATTAAATATATTGGTGGTGGATTTTTAACCAATCATCCAAAAGATAATAATCAATTTGATTACAAAATCAACCACTTTATTAGTTTTGCAATCTATCTAATAAAAATAATCTCCATAAAATTATAAATATGAGTAATTTTCTTATTAATTTATTATTTACTGAAGTCAGAGATTTTCAACCTTTTTTATTTCTTAAGGACGAGGAAGGAGTAATATATATAAAACTAGATATTGTAAAATTCAACTTAAATTATTACCTAAAATTCAACTTAAATTGTTGATTAATTTTCTATAAATTTTTATGGTAGTGATAATAATTAATTATGCTCAAATATCTCAATTCCTAGGTTAATTTATCATTTTCGAAATATTTTTTAAATTAATAAAAATTTTCATATATAATGAATATGATAATGTAAATATTGCGATTTTGATTATCACCCTAAAATACTTAGGAAGTTTTTGAATGAAACCTAAGTTCACACAATTTTAACGTCTTTTTACAAAAAATATTTTTTTCCTAGAACTATGAATTCCTTTTATTAAGTAAAAATTAATTTTAAGTGGATAGGAAATCAATAGGAATCTTCATGATAAGTTGCAATTTGCGAATCGAATATTAATATATAGTGTTATATTTTATAAATACAAAGCATAAAAGTAAATATTTAAGAATTAGAAAAGCCATGTGGTCACAAATAAGGGTATAATCAAGTCGAGTCAAGTGGATACAGTGTCAGACTCGAACTCGATTTGATTAAAAAAGCCATGTGGTCACAAATTTATTTTTATTTGTTTGAAACTCAATTCTAAAAATATTCGAACTACTTGAATTTGATTCGATAAAACTCGAATCAACTAAAAATTTTAATAAATAAATACTCGACTCGAGTTAACTTGAATATATTTAAATACTGAAGTTATAAAAATAATTGAATAAATAATGAAAAACTACTCGATTAAACTCATAAAATTTACGAGTTAAGTATTATAATATTCGAGTTCGATTCGATAAATTATTCGACTCGATTAATTCTAAATTCGAATATTTTACGAGTTGAGCTCGAATAGCTCACGAATTCGTTTACACCTCTAGTCCCAAGTTGGGATATTTTATCAACCTTCGATTTGGTACACTATAATAACTATTTTCATAGTAAATGTATCAATTAAATTATTTTTTATTAATTTTAGTTAATAATAATAATAATAATAATTCTCAGTACTGAAAAAATTATAGATATTTGATAAAAATGTACCAGCGATTTTTTTTTATGTTAAATACAATTTTGTGATTAATAAAATTTTCAAAGATAATATATTTAAATAAAAAATAAAATAAAATAAAATAAACTATTATGGAAAAAATTTCAATGTATTAATTTATTATTGGTTTCATATAAATGGAGACAAGAGGACAAGCAAGGTCCAAGTCTCCAAGGCATCTCCCCCAAAAAAGTCAAATTCCTAGAGCTCGCCTTGTTTCTCTTAAAACCTTAACCCCTACATCCAACGGTCACTATATGATAAAACCGATCTCCACCGTCCGATCCTTCCATTATTGGCTCTTTCCTTCCTACCGCGCTCTCTTCTTTCTTCTTATGTAGTATTACCCTCATACTCATTTTGACTGCCTTTTCTCTCCTTTCCCTTCCTGAAAAACGGCTTCTGTGCATCATAGTAGTATCGCAAAGCGGTTTTCCGGTCACATCAGATCGGGTCTCTCAGCTTCCCGTCGGCCTCGATCCGTCGCTTTAAGGTCCGTTTCTTATTTCCCTTTTTTGTCCTTCGCTTTAGCTTCTGTGACATACACGAAAGTTTTGAAATTTAATGTTTTTTTACAATTCTGTCTATATGAGTTGATTGTGGTTTTGATTTTTTTTCGTTTTCCAATTTTTCTTTGAAAGCACAAGAAAAATCTGTGGAAAGTTATTTATGTGCTGGAAGATATATATTGAAGTTTCGGTTCTTACTGAAAGTATCTCATTTGATTTTTTTTTTCAATTATTGGATATGATTTTTCTGGTTTGAAAATTTCTTATGCTTCTTTTAATTCTCCTTTTTTTTATTGATTTTTATTTTATAGGACAAAGAAATCGCTTTCAAAAGATAAGGAAAGCAGAATCTTATGCTTTCCTTTTTATAAATAATAAAAGGAGGAATCGGAATCTCGTTTCTTCCTATTTTCTATAGCTTGCTAACGTGTGCTCAGTGAATAGCGTGCAACCCGCGCTGTTTTCCTTTTGGATTTGTCAATACTTTTGTTATTTTATTTATTCGAATTTCTGTTATTGGAAATAGATAGATATCTTAAGGTCTAAGACTCTAAATTTTATTGGAAAAGAAAAAAAATATATACAAGTTGTTTTCCCCTGTTGAAAAATAGCAGTTGATTGGAAACGTTGGTATAAAGACTAGTGCTTTGTCTTTGACTGACCCGCTTTTGATATTCTCCTCCTTTTTTTATTTTTTATTTTTTCTCTCTCTATCTGTTTATAGGCATTAACTTTGGGCTTTATTGATCGGGAATGGCCACTGGAACTGAGCTCGAGAAACGTATCCTCCCTTATTTGATTTTGCTTGTTTTTTTTTTGCTTCATATTTTGAGTTGCGTGTGTCTATTCTGCTCGACTCTTGAGGGTCTTTTCTTTTGCTTTTCCCTTTTTCTTTTCACATATAAGCTTTTGTTTGGACCAGCTTTGGTATTGTTTTATGGTTTTCTTGTTTCTTATTTACTGAAATTGAAAGCATAAAATCTGGGTTGTGCATGTTAAGTGTAGTTGGCTGGAATGGCCAAATATTTTTGTGGATAATTCAAGGGATTTTAAACTGTTTGATTTTCTGGAAATATATGTTTGTCTTGCTTGATTTATGCCTCTTCTTTTCCCTTTTTCTCGCTTCTAAAAGGGTGTATTGGCTGTATATTGTGTATAAAATTGTGCAGTTTAGATCCAAAGATTAGCGATGTCTGGTTGTCTGCATTAACCATTAATACCAGAATGTGATGGCATATTCTTTGATATTAGAATCAAAAGATATAATTAGTTTGTAGCTGTGTCTTTTCTTATTGCGTACATAAATTATTAATTTCATTGGCATCTCAATGTGATTGTGTTTCTTCCAAGTTGTTACATCATTTGCTTATAATTTTCAAGATCATGAGCATTTGATATAGTTTCTTTTTATCTTGTTTGGCTCATTTCTTGATTATCTTTGATAAGCTTGAAAAGGATTGTTCTTAACTTTGTGATTCAGCTGAGTCTGTTCTTACAGGATTGAAATCAGAGCCCTTTAGTGAATTGGTTGAGCATGATGTGGTATGTCATTTTTATCTATCTTGTTTTTGTTTTCTTTTGGACACACGCCTTCTTACTCAAGCAGCATTATCTAGGTGAAATAACTGCTATTTATATATTTGCTGACTACTATCTTATAGCTGCGGCAACATCCAATTTGTGGGTTAGTGCATGATATGCATTGGGCAATGAGGGTTATATAACATTTTAAAAGGCCCTGTAAATTTTACTTTCCCCCATAATTGTTCAGACAGAAATATATATGGTTTTCATAGCCATTTGATCATCTCTCCTTTCTCAAAAGCAAGTTAGTTGTTGATAAAAAAAATTATTTGAAATTTTGAAATTTTATGTCTTTGTATATCTCTAGTCATGCACATTATACATAACTTGTTTTTATTTCTTAGAGGATGCTTATGGCAACTACCTTAATGCATGGTACCATATGATATCTCCTTTTCCTTCATTTTGGTTTTCAGGCTTCTGCAAAAGAAGGAATACCGTCATACTCAACCTCATCCATTTCCTCTTCAGGGGATGCTAATTCTAATGCCAAAAGTGAAGGAAATGGCATTTCTAGCATCAGGGGAGGGACTCATCAAGAGTCGGCTGGAGAGCACAGCATTACTGTTTGCAATCCACCTACTAGTAGTTATAGTTACTACTACCCAGGTGAGATATTGAGGCAGTTATGTGCTCTTATAATGATATAACCCTAAGCTGGGTGCACTTAAGCAAATTGAACTATGGGATTGGCCCTAACTAGTTTAAGATTGAAGCTTTGTTGGATTGGGTTTAGTTTTGTTAAAATTCACAGAAGATAGTTTCTAGGGAAGTTGAACAGTGAACTAAGCACATTATTGAACATGTGGTTTACCGTGTATCAAAGACCTTGCTATATTCTTTGGAGTTTATATTTTGTTTGTCTGTCTGAGGCGTACTTGTCATTCATGCAAACAAATGAAAGATTGATCTTTAGATTCCATTCCAGGCTGGATGTAAGACAATAGTGAAATTGGTTTTTTATTGGACTACTTTTGGGACTTTGGCCATTGGTACAACTTAGTGGGATGGATTGCATGAATGTCTCCGTCCTTGAGGAAATCTAATGTAGAAAGAGCCACTGAGATTTTTTTGAAAATTTTTAGTGGGACTTGGAGCACATGATTGAGGAGGATATTTGTGCTTACCATAGATTTAATGGAATTATGAAACTAGGTGGTGGTTGAAATGTTGGTTGCTAGGATAGATGTATGTGGATATGGTGGTCCAGTTTTATGAAGGTAACCTAGTGGGGAGTATAAATATGATGCTGACATGATGAATTTGTTGTGGATGTAGCCCAATTGTACACTTTAAAAAAATTTGGTCCAATTTTCGTGGTATCCTCCACATGTATATCAAATTGGGTATCTCGACATAGGAATACTTTGGCGTTGCTCAATTGTAATACCCTTTAAAAGTTTTGGTCCAATTTCCATGGTTTATGTAGTTCAGTATATATGTATATCAAAGTGGGTAACTGGGTATACTTATATCTCGACGTTGGCATACTGTATGTGAGGTTTAATTGCAAATTTTTGTGGTATACCCAGTTCCATAGCAGGGGGACCTGATTACAGATCTCAGTGATTGGATGCAATTAAAGTAGTCCTAAGGAGATAATGTTGCTGCATTGGAATTTCCTAAGCTAGATTCTGATATGGCTCCCGACCTCTTCACTGTATGTGAGGCTTATACGAGTCCTTAGATCCATAGTGAAGAAATAACATAAAAATTTTGCAATTGATTTATTGCTTATTCTTTGATTTGCAACTCTGAATTTACAATTTGAGATTATTTGTTTTATTCGTTTTTCAAAGTGCAAATCTGTGTTGCAGGATATAATGGCTCCTTCATGCAATTGGACGATCATGGTTTTTTTCAGGCAGATGGCTCTTATATGGTATGTTTGTCCAACATATACTTGGAAATCTGTTTGCAAAAAAGTGGTCAAGGATATGTGTTCTTGGCTGATGGTTATACTACTACATACATTTTATACATGTCTTATTGTTAACTTATAGAACAATGTTGTTTATTTGTTGATCATTTCAGGGAATGCAATCGGACAATGGATCACTTGTCTATTATTTACCTGGGTATAACCCATATGCGTCTGGGGCAGTAGTTGGGGTCGATGGGCAGAGTGTTGGTCAACAACCATATTTTGTTTCCTCTGGATATTTTCCGCATCCAGTTTCCTATGGATCAGAGGCTGTGCCTTGTTATTCATGGGATTCAACGTATGTTGGAGATGTCTCAAATGGTAATACTGGTTCTGCAAATGGAAAATGCAGTTCAAGTTCCTGTTTGGCTAAGTCAAATGGCTTGAGCTCAATGAAATCTAATGGCAACTCTTCAAAATCTTCATATACACAATCAAACAGACCTTTAAACAAGGTATACATATTTATTGGCACATTGAAAATGAATCCAGATTTGTGTTTTGTCTTTGCAGGTATTTCAAAGGAATCATCTTTTGGAAGTATGGTATACAATTTGGGCACCAATTCTTCAGGCTTTGAATGGTTCGCTGATGTAAACATTTTATGTTACAGGTGTCTACTTTGCATTCTGATTTTTCAACTGCTCCCTTGAGGGGATACCATCATGTAGGAAATTTCTCTCCATTTTCTGCCCAAAAACAAGGTTCATTCTCACATAATGGTCCTATAAACTATAGACAAAATGGAAGGATATGGAATGGAAATGATAGAAATAAATTGAGAGACAAATTCCATAAGAACAGTGATTTTGAAACCTCAACTGAATTATCTTGTGGTCCAAGGGCATCTACCAATATTGCTCCTTCGGATTCATCAATCAAAGGGGACTTGGGAATTAGAGCAAGTAGGGATCAATATAACCAACCAGATTTTGAAACTGAGTATGCAAACGCCAAGTTCTATGTTATCAAATCTTACAATGAAGATGACATTCATAAGAGCATAAAATATGATGTATGGGCAAGTACTCCAAATGGCAATAAGAAACTAGATGCAGCATTCCGCGATGCAGAACAGAAGTCAAGTGAAAATGGCACTAAATGTCCTATTTTCCTCTTTTTTTCGGTGAGTTGAAAAGTATGTCTTCTTTATTCTGTTGAATTTTGTCAAATTTGTCTTCTTTCTCAATTTTCCTTCCTGTATTCTCATTTTAATATCAACTTCAGGTTAATGGAAGTGGACAGTTTGTTGGGATAGCCGAGATGGTTGGGTGTGTGGATTTTGATAAAGATATGGACTTTTGGCAACTTGACAAATGGAATGGTTTCTTCCCAGTTAAATGGCATGTCATAAAGGACATTCCTAACTATAAGCTTCGGCATATCATCCTTGAAAATAATGATGGGAGTCCTGTAACTTTTAGCAGGGACACTCAGGAGGTATCTTCTTCTCTTTCACAATTTTTGAATTGGACATTCGATTATGCATTAACTTTCCATTTTGAAAGCCTCTCTGGCCCTTGAGAAGTTTACATAATCTCTTTATTATGTTATGTTTTAAGAAGAATGGCTAGAAATAGAATCTTAGAGTTAGCTTTTTGCGTTGGTGTTATGTTTATTATGAATATTTCCTCCACTTGACCAAGCCAATGCTCCGAATGAAGAGAGACGATATGAGATTTGTTATGCCCCTTCCATTCTCTATCTATCTCTCTGAATGTGTTTTTGTGAATGTCTACATCTGAAGTCCTTTTTCCCTATGGATACAAAGTTCTAATTGCCTTTACACAGAAGTTTATATCTGTGGAAGTTTTGTACGATTTAATCTATTCAGTTCTGTCATTTCATTACTCACCTCAGTTGAGTTCAATGTCAATATTTTGTTATTTGCTATAGCTTTATGATGCAACATTTGAAGTTTTAATATGATGTATCTTCTAAAAAACCTTGCTGCAATGGAATTTTGTGCTTTTTTTGGTCAAAATGAAAGCCTCACCTCTTGTTAAACATTTGATGGTTGGTTGACATGATTTTGTCGTAATAACTTTCAGATTGGGCTCAAGCATGGTTTGGAATTGCTGAATATTTTCAAGAGTTATTCAGCTAAAACATCGTTACTAGATGACTTCAATTTCTATGAGAACAGAGAGAAGTCTCTTCATGCTAAAAAGAGCAATAAGCTTGCAACTCTGCGAATGGAAATACAAAAAAATGGTGATTTCCTGGTAAGTTCCCCTTTTTTGGACTGTATTAGTCATTTGATTGTTTTCCTTGTCTCATAACTTCCAAAACTTTATTTAAGTGCTAGATGAAGAGTTCCCCTTTTGACTTCATTAGTTATTTTATTGTTTTACTTGGCTCATAACTTCCGAAACTCTGAAAGTGCTTGATGATGTCTTCTGTTGCCAGAAATATACGTCATTATACTATCTTTCTGACGTGAAGCCATGAGAATATGTTTTTTGTGTTGCATTTTACCTTGTGGGCTGTGATGAAACCAGTCCAACTCTGACTAGCTCCGAATTTAACTTTGTTTTCCCAATTGCTTGATCCAGTTTATATTCTTCTCAAAAGGTTGGTTACAAAGTTGTGGACCTATTTTTCTATTCCCAGGTTTTGGTTGTATTTCAAAAAAAAAAAAAAAAGTTCTGGTTGTATTGGTTGGCTTACATTGGGATTGTACTTTCTTTCTTGCTACTTTCTGATCTGACACTGAATCTCTTTTGCAGAAGCTCTCAGAACCGGAGGAAAGGAAATACAAAGATGAATCAAGGACCAAGAAAACTACTAATCCCTCGTCTCTCATCAATCTAACTAAAAATCTCTCTCTCAACAGCTACAATCAGAAGAATAATTCTGTAAAGAAGCCAATAGAAAATGCAATCCCAGCTGTTGCTGCACCATAGGCATTGTAGAGCTCTTTTTAGTTTTTACTTCCTTTGATTTCTACAAACCTGAAAAGGTTTTACCTTTCTTTCTCTCGCCTTCTTTTACTTTTTTTTTTCCTGTCTTAATCCTTTCCTTGTCATTTTTCCATTTTTAAGCCGGATAAAAAGGCTATTTATTCTTTAAATTAAAATTGTATTTGTTGGCAATGCCTATTTTAGCTTATTTGGAAGTGAGATGAGGGGGTGGCTGAAGTTTAAGTTTCATTACATTATGTCATTCAATGCCAGTGTTAATATATAATGCTCTCCTGCGTGTATGCCAGAAAAGAAAAAAGGTTTTTTTTTATCTTAATTCAAGGACGATCAAATGTTGGAAAATGTCTATTGAACAAAACATCATTAGACTATTAAGGAAAAATACACTTCGGGAAAAATCAATGTCCAAATAACAACCATTTTACCTGAAAAGCTATATATATATATATATTCTTGATCATTGAATTTTATGAGTTCATATATTTAAATGAAAATTTGTTTAATTAACTATTTTAATTGTCAATTTTATTCAATTTATTTGATTAATTATTATCATTCAGACATTCAATGTTATATAAACAGAGATTAAATTGATTAAAGTTGATAATTAATGAAGTGAATTACACAAATGATTAATTGAAGATTCTAATTGCTCAAATTTGTGAAATTATCAAATTATTTTATATATTTTTCGAAAAAAAAAAAGAAAAGAATAACTCTTAGCCCTTTCCCTACTTCATTAATGGGGCTAAAAGCTGAGGGCTATATAGCATGAGCCCAATATTGGGTATGGCCACCTGAAGACGTTAACCCCTAAACCCCGAGTTTTCCCAGTCGACGACGTTCAGTAGGCCGCTCTCCATTTTGTGCTGTTTGGAAGCCAAGAAAACGGATTCCTTGGAAGCTCAATTCCTCTGTAAGACCTGAATTTGAAATGACAGAAGACGCCAAGCATTCCCTTGATACTCCCTCTGTTGAATCTCCTAACAGACCTTCCAAAATCCCAAAAACCCAATCTCTCAGCGGCGACGACGAAGAAGAAGAAGAAGAAGAAGACCACGTGCAGGAATCAGGCGTTGTTGATAAATCAATGAGTCCAAATCCTAGAATTCAACGTTACTTGGTAGCTGTTGAGTATATTGGCACCCGATTTGCGGGTTCCCAGAAGCAGCTTAGTCTTAGAACTGTGGTTGGGGTCCTCGAGGTTACTTCTCATTCTCTCTGAAAGTGAAGATAGAAATTTGATATATATTTTTTTAATGGGACGTTTTGAAAATCTAAAGATATTTCCTTTATAATGTGTTTGGGCATTATTGGACTGTTATTTTTACAATGCGTTTTTCTTGGCTCTGAAAAGGGGGAAAAATTAAAATGAAGGCTCTATTAGAATTTCAATGAATTTAGCTTGGCTGAGAGTTGAGTTGTGTTAATTTAGCTTTTTTTTTTTCTTCAACGTTAAATGTAGGAGGCTTTTCATAAGTTTATTGGCCAGCCAGTATCAATCTGCTTGTCAAGCCGAACAGTAAGTTCATTTCTGTTTCATTCATGATTTTAGTTTTAATATTCTATTTGTAGTTTTAGGAATTGACTCTTTAGTTTCTAGCACTCAAAGTTTGCTCAGGGGAATGGCGTGGCATGATTTTTTAGGAAATTGAAAAGTTCGCTCCTTTAACTTTACCTGTTTGCTATTATGTGCAACAGTAACATAAATTCATTGCGTTGTAGAAAAGTGATTTAGCTATGCACTATTCATATATTTTTGGTGAACCAATAATTTTTTTCCCTTTTTAAGGCCATGATTTAGATGCTTAGTTTGAATTATTGTAGGATGCAGGAGTACATGCCTTATCAAATGTTTGCCACATTGATGTTGAACGAATAAGCAAAAGGAAGCCTGGTGAAGTGGTATGTTGTGCACAAATGAACTTATTTTGTCACTTTACTGTATATTGTGTTGCATTTGGCTTAGTGAGAGGTCCAATGGTTTGTGGTTTCAGTTATGTTTTTATTTTCTTCAAATAAACCATTTATGTAGTTGATGGAAACTTTCTGATTGTTTAGCATTGAGAGTGCAATATTGTCAAAATTGTTGATGTGAGATCTCCATTTAGAATTGGTGATCAATTTGTCAATCTTGCTCTTATATGCATGTAAATTCAGCTCATTGATAAGTGAGCATTCATATGTGCTGTTTTTATCAATGATGGTTTTGTAGAATCAGGAAAATTTGAGTTAATGGTTCTTATTCTATAAAAATGCAGCTACCACCTCATGAACCAGCTGTAGTTAGAAGAGCTGTGAACCATTTCTTACAGGTGTGGCTCTAATATTCTGCAAGGTTAAGGAATTAGTCTGGCTCAATTTCTCTCTAGGCAATTTCTTGAATACTTTACTATGCATATAATTGTTTCCTTGGCTGGTAGTTGATATTGTACTTTGCTAATGAAACTCTGCAGAAACAAATCTAATGCTGGTCTTTATAGTTCCTTATTTTCTTTAAATGTTTTATGGGTTGTCAGAAGAATGAAGGTGATATTATGGTGACTGATGTTCGTTGTGTTCCATCTGATTACCATGCAAGATTTAGAGCTCGAGAACGCACGTAGGTATTAATAAATTTTACTTGGATTTTTTAAAAATTGCTGCATATATAAAATTAGCTGTCATAATAATAATAATTTCAAAGGATGAGTGCTTACTAGTAATAGAAATTAAGATTATGAAGTTCTTAACAATGAATTTAATTTAGACATCAAGTGTATGCCGTAATGGGCCACCACCTCAACGTTATTTCACTTTGGTGTCAGTGAATGCTATTATAGATGAAACCTTGACATATTGATCAATGATTTGGTGTGCCATAACTCATACCACTGATGATAGAATTTTGAAATGACATTTTAGGTACTTCTATCGATTGCTATCTGGACCGGAGACTCTGTCTACCTTTGAGAAAGACCGGGCATGGCATGTGCCTGAGGAACTTGATCTGGTTGCCATGCAGGTTAGCTTAATATTAACAAACAATTTCAGTTGCCTATTTTTACTCCTATTTATTCTGTCTGGAAAGAAAGTAAGCAATTGATATTCATGCAGGAAGCATGCAACGTTCTTGTTGGACATCATGATTTCAGTTCCTTCAGGGCATCTGGTTGTCAGGTTACATTTAAATTTGACAGGATTCATGTTTACTCTTTTATTGGATCAATGCATTCAAAAGTGAAGGCAGACAAAGATTCATGTGCCAACAATTTGGTGGTTTAAACATTTTTCAAAGTTGATAACATCTGTCACTATATTGGAGAACCTTGATTTTGTGCGTTCCAAGTTTGAATAAATACAACTTCAGTCATCTTTGTCTTAGTATTTGGAAAAACTTGGTCTAGATTTGGGTTACAAAGAGCCCAGTGAAGCTTCTCTTCACTGCTGATTTCTACAGAGGGTTTGGTTTCAAGAAGCCCAATAGCCAACCCTCTGTAGTTACACTGTTGTTGAACTTCAATTTCTAGCCAATGTGTTCCATACAATTGGATGAAGAGGAATGCTGCTCACCATTTTTTTAGATTTATAATTTTGCTCAAAGTTTTGTATTTTCTCTCTGGTTTTAGTTTCCTCAAATTTTAAAGAAATTATGGATAGTTTCAGACCTATACTGTTGTTCTGGTAGCAGTGGGCATAAACCAAATTGTGTCTTGCCTTCTTTGTATTTATTGGATGCCATCATGACTTGAAGATGATTTAGTTCCCTTTATTAATATATGAGCTCATTTGGGAGCTGGTGAACATCTTTCGATAAGATTTTGTTGCTTAACTTAATGTTTACAGGCAAAATCACCAATCAGAACTTTGGATGAACTTTCTGTCACTGAGGTGCCTTCAACTCCATATTTTCCATCAATCACTGAAAGGAAACAGAGCAGTGTAAATGGGAAAGACTCGTGCTGCAACAAGTTTGAGACTGAACTGCCCAGTACATCTATTTGCAACACTGACATAGCTGGGGGTTCCCAAGGGGAGACTGATCTAAGATTCGGGATAAGGAGACCACATCGTTGCTATATTGTAACAGCTCGTGCCCGCTCTTTTCTTTATCACCAGGTTCATTCAACCTTTCTCAATCACATGTTTCTCGATTGTTCTCTAAACCTCTGTTCAGTTGTTGCTTTAGTTAATTGCACTGAATGTGCTTTTGTAGTTGCATGGCACGGGCCCTAGATGGGCTTGGCATTTGTGATTATGCCTCAAATGAAACCTACTATGGTGCTTTGACATTTGAAGTTATAGGGGAAGATTACTTTTAATTGACATCTTTTGCAATCTTTGTTGCTTTCTTTTTCGTCACAGTCCCAACATTTTTACAAGGATTGGTGTTTTTGAGTTGCAATCTTATTCATAAAAAACTTGATTAAGATATATCAGAACTACCAAAATCATTTGACAACCTGTTTTCAAATTAATAGTAGCAAGTGCTCTATGACAAAATGCTGTTTTATAATTGATCATGATCCACTGGAGATTTTTTGGAATATCATTTTACAAATATTGTATGTGGAGAAAAAAGCACGAGACTTGTGTGTGTGTGTGTGGAAGGTTGAGGTGGTCATGGGAGGGAGGAGAGAGAGACTATTCCTCTATTCTCCTCCCCTATTGAGAAAGGAAACCCTCACAGATATAATTTAATTACTCAAAATGAGAAACCAATTTATATTGCTCTGATTATTGTTGTAAGAACGTTATCCTAACAACTAATTCTGGGAAAGCATAAATTAGAATCTTGTTATTTGCTCCATCTTGATGATTTTTACCTTTTGTAGCTTACAGCAATATTATAAGGGCTTCTTGGATATTGATATTACTCTCAGTCTTTTTCATCCATTGTTTTAGAGGTTCATTTGAATCTTTTCAGGTTCGACTGCTTGTTGGTGTTCTCAAATCTGTTGGCACTGGAAATCTAACAACTTCAGATGGTCTGGTTCTCTCTCTGTGTGCTCTAGAAATTTATATGTGTATCCATTTCAGCTTATTATTGTCTCAATTTCGAACTAACTATATAATATGTAATTCTATTTTGTCAGTGGAAAGAATACTGAACGCAAAGTCTGTGACTGCTGCAAGTCCCATGGCACCTGCCCGTGGTCTCTACCTTGGGCATGTAAAGTATGAGTTGCCATGACAACTAATAAGTTATGGCTTAACAGTTTATTCAGTAACAAATAATTAGATAAAGCTTCGATATCTATCAAGTTCCTTCAGAAATACTGATGCTGCAAACTTAGATCCTGAGTGCCAAATACCATTTTCTATGGTATGTTTAGAATGTCATGCAGGCTGTCCATAAACCTGCAGACATATGCTACCTTCTTTGCTTGCTCAGAATTTCTTCTACTTGGGTTTATTTATCATGAACGTCTAGAGCATGGTATGTGGCTTTCTGCTGGCAGGTCAACAAAATACAATCTTGAATCTGTGATAACTTGCATTTGCTTTTACATACAACTGGACATTGGATAATAATAGCATTTTTCCAATTGGGAGCTTGTTCAGTTTTCCTTTTTTTTTTTTTTGCCTCAATTCTACAATTATGCAATTTTTCTCCTGTATGGCATTGTTCTCTTGTGGAATATAGAAGTCTAAAATTTACATTCTGAAATTTTTCCAAGTGTACGTTTTATTTTAATCTATTGGCAAAACTAAATAATCGATTTTATTTTTTTAATCGAGCATAATTTTCTTTTACCTGCAGATTTGCTAAGTAAAATCCCTGGGCACTTGTCAACTATACTAGAAATCTAGGGTGAATTACACAGACGGTACCCTAATAATATGACGCGTAACAATTCAGTACTTGAATTATTATTTATAACAGAAAAATACTTAAATTATTATTTTATAACACAAAAGTACTCGATATTATTCTCCGTTAAACTTATTAACGATGTGTTGACGAAAATTTTATGCATGTACAATATATTAAAAATATATACGACATGTATTTTCACCAGTACTGCATCTCATTCAATTCAAAATCTTTCTTTTTTCCAATTTAAAACTCTAAAAATTTCTCTTTCCATTTTTGATTTGTAAGTTTTCTTGAAACTATCTAAAAGTGTTTATTTTTCTTCTCAACATGTTCTTTCATCTCCTTTCAAAGAGTTCATTCTTTGTCTTTCAACTAACCCTTAATGCCCCAATTTTTTCAATTAATATAAGGGCAAAGAACTGAATTTTTTTTCTTGCCAGTGATTACTTCCAATTCGAAGCTCTCAAGATTGTCGGTTGTTTAACCTCTATCGCCCCTAATATAGTTTCCATTGGCTCCGCTATTAAGTGTCCTCTTCATTTTGATCGGCTTGGATTCTAACTATGATATCAACAGGAAAAATGAGAAATCCAACTATTAAAACCTAATTCTACTCGTGTGACAAGGTGTTTCCATGACTGTTTGTATTACTTTTAGGATTGAAGATATTTCCATGGTTGTTAGAATTTGAGAACAAATTAAATCCCTCCCAAGTAAGCTATGTATTTGGAAAAGAATCTTGAAAATCCAAGTGTAAAATTTTTTTGAGGTGTTAGGATCGAAACTTTCTTTGTGTATCTAATAAAAATTTAGGAAATTGAAGAAACCCATTTGTTATTGGATGCATTATTTGGGTTGTCCAGTAGTTTTTAATTTTTAAGCATTATTCCATCTTCTTTTTCTTTTCTTGGAAAGTTGTAGATCTCACATTTTCATTCAACAAAAAATAAAAAAATATGTTTTGTCTTACTTCCCAAATCTTATTATTCGTTATATTTAAATTTATAGGGTTTGCATGTTTTTCTAATGCAAGTCATTCTGGTTGAATGTTTGAAGTGTTTGTTCAAATCAAATTCGTGATAGTCAAAAGTGTTCAAAGAAGAAAAAAAAATTATGGATATTGAGATTTTTAAATTTTTCTTCTACAAGTATTTGATTGAAGAGAAAGTGAAGGAAATTTTGTTTAAATGCTTATAAAATGAGGGAAAGTAAGAGAAAATGAGGGAAATTTTTTGTGAAATTTATTTTGCAAATGTGAAATTTAGGTGAAGTTTTTTTTACAGATACGAAAAATCCAAATCAGTACATTGTTAATAAATCTAATAGAGAATGACGTCGGGTACTTTTTTGTTATAAAATAGTAGTTTAAGTATTTTTCTGTTATAAATAATAATTTGGAAACTGAGTTGTTACGTGTTATATAATTAAGATATCATCTATATAATCCACTCTAGAAATCTATCTATACGTTAAAATTGGGGACACAGGTACAATGCATGACAATGTTCTATTGAACTACCTATCCAATGGATAAAATATTTTAAAATTGTTACTAAATTACTTTTACACCTTCTCATCTTGTCTTTTATCTTTTTTTTTTTATAATTTACTTATTATAAACAATATTTTAGAAGATAATTTTGAAATATATAATTATTAGAAACACAATGGTTATTATGAAATGACGTTGTAAATAAATAATAATAATAATACTGTTGATGTAAGTTTCATAAAAAAAATACTTTTGCCATAAATACCTTTTCTCCTTATTCCTTAATGCTGAACTATCCTAAACAGTGCGTAATCTTTTTTTTTTTCCAGTTGTTTAATTTTTAAATTGTCTGTTGAACATTCCCAAAATTTATATATGTTATCTAATTTTTTCCTTTACTACTTTTTTTTTTTAAAAAAAAAATTCCCTTTACTACTTATAACTTCATATGTTGTCTATTTAATAAGTAGTTAAAATTTACAACTTTATGCATTTGTATGCAATATAAAATAAAATTATTCAATCAAGTGCTGGTGAAAAAATAAAACTATTGACATCTTTAAGGTACATCATTTCAATTACATCCTTCAAGGTTTAACAAATAAAAATTCTTCACTGATATTTGACCCATTCTCACATTTCTCGCTCTCCCAATTGAATATTATTTACTTCTTTATAAACCTTATCAATACTAATAAATAATTTAGATACAAGTCATGATTATTTGAACAATTATTTTAATATTTTATTTTCGATATCTTTATTATCTTTATAAAATAATCATTTGAATTAATATTTTAATATTACATTTGATCTATTTATTGTATAAATTTTATTTTTCGATTGCAACCCAAGAGTTACATTCTAATTATCAATATCTCTCAATACAAAAAAAGAATGCCAGTAGACTAGTAGCCTTTAAATTTATTCACCAATTAACAAAGGAAATAGTTGGTACTTGCTTTATAAAAATCCAATTTGATCACTAAAATCCAGGCCAATTTCATCTGCTATTCTACATACCTGCAAAATGTTCTGTATGCATTCCCTTCCGTAACCATTTAACTTGAAGAACTTCTAAGAAATTCGCTGGGCAAAAAGTTTCTTTCCTCTACCAAATTCAAACAAAAATTCCATTGTTAACTGATGAGTATTGACGCAGCAGCAAATGCCTGCATTGGTGTGAGGCATCTGAGGAGAAAAAAGAAAAAAATCTCACATTTTAGCAAGCAAGCAAACAACACGAGAAAAAGTTATCAGCCTTGGAAACTAATTGATACTGCAATTCTAAAAAGGATGATATGACCATAAATTGCTAGTGAAGTCTATTAAATTCATATGTAATGAACAAATCGCCCATAAACATTACCTTGAGGAAGTTGTACGAAATCCAATAGCGAAAAGTTCTGATCATATAACCATATTTACACCTTGAAGAACTCGTAAAAAATTGGCTGTACACAATGAAAGAACAAAACACAACTTTGTTTATTAACAGTTACCCACAGAAATTCATCTGAATGTTAAACTGTCACTAAACTCCGAAGAAATTGCACTATCAGCGTATTCATGATTAACACAGCTTTATATATCACTTTGTAAATTAATAAAATCTGCTGCGGTTTGTAACTTATTTGCAGGCTCGCCAAATGAAATTAAGAGTGCACATCGTCCACTTTATGCCTCAGCTTCACTAGTAATGCAAAAGGGCAGAAATTTTTCCATGTGAACAAGTGAAAATGCTTTAACTATTTAGCGGGTGTGCTTACATTGTGCAAATATAGTATCTGAGGGAGATGTTTGAACTGACTATCGACCAATCATGACAGTTTCAATAAGATTGCCTTCGATTTGGCTCTCCCACAAATCGCGTTGATGCGCAGTCATTTTTGGTGGAAGAAGAGGCAATGGAGCTTCAAAATTCAGAATTTTAATTACTTCCCTGACCGAAGGCCTGTAAAATGTATCATGCCGACAACACCAGAGCCCAAGAGCCAATAAACGTTCCGCTTCTTCCTGATCAAAATCTCCATTTAACCTTGGATCAGCAGCTTCTAGTAGCTTTCCTTCTCCGTACAAATGTCAAACCCACTCAACCATATTCGAAAATCCATCTTCATCCGCCTTGTAGTCCCGGAGTTTTCTTCCCCATGCAATTTGCAATACGACAATCCCAAAACTGTATACATCAGATTCCTTTCTAGCCCCGCCTGTATTGAGACATTCGGGATCAATGTAGCCTATGGTGCCAGCCATAACTGTTATTTCAGCTTCTTTACCATGGTCCATCAGCTTTCCTAGATAAAAACCCCAAAGTTTGGTACTAAAATCTGATCCAACATAACATTTCTCGGCTTTATATCTCTATGCACCACACATTGTTCCCATTCTTCGTGCAAGTAAAGTAATCCCGACTTCAAATCTTGAACAATTTTATACCTCACCTCCCATGTCAAGACTCTGTCCTCTGAAGAGATGGGAATCCAAGCTGCCATTGGGCATGAACTCGTAAACAAGGAAGAGATTAATTTTATGGTGGCAGAAACCTGTGAGTTGCATTATGTTTCTATGCCTCAATCGACTACTGATATTAACTTCTCTTGCATACGCGAACATCACTCGAGTGTAATCTATTGACATCATCTTCACTGCAATATAGGCGTCCAATTCTTCATGAATCCTCTGTTAAGTGTACTAAAATCTACCTCCTTGAGTTTCATATGGTCTGAAAAGTTATTTGTGGAGCGAACAAATCTTTGTAGGAAAACATCTGAGGGCCAGAGGCCATTTCAAAATGGATATCCTCTTTCCTCCATTTGCTACTTTTCCAGAAGCCAAATTTCAATTCACTCGAGAAACCATTTCTCTCGAGCACCAAATATGAAGCGGAAGAGCGCATCTTTTATTTCTCCTTTTCTTAAAGGTCTTCTGCTTCTCACCGAATAAACATCCCTAACAGACATGAAATCATGTCTTGTCTTTGGCATCTCTAATGGAAAATCATGCCGTAGAGCTCCAAAATCGAGGACACGAATTGCTTTCTTCATTGTAGGTCTGGACTCTACGTTTGGATGAGCACACCAAATTCCGACAATCATCAAACACTCCAATTGTTGCTCGTCAAAATCTCCATTTAGTCTCGGATCAGCAGCTTCAAGTAGCTTTCCTTTTCCGTACATATCCTTGTTAAAATGAATGTTTAGGATTGCTGTCAACAAAGTCATGTGTCATGTTTAGTTTATTTGTTGAGTTAGTCAATTATGTTCCAGATTCTTAGGAGTTAGTTTTGGTTTCAGTTTTTGATCATGCCAAGATATTAGCTCCATGATCTTTATGTATTCTTTGCTGGTTATTTAAGTTGTAAGTTGTTGGTTTTCATTTATGATATTCAGTTTTTCATTTTCTCCCACATATTTTTTGCTGCATATCCTTCTTATTTTCTAAAAACATTATCAGTGGTATCAAAGCATTCTTCTTTAAGGGGCCTGTGCTAAATTCAGTTCAATGGAATATGAAACCAATCTATCTACAATTGCTCCACAAGTGTTTGATGACACTAACTACCAAATGTGGGCAGTGCGTATGGAAGCTTATCTAGAGGCCTTGGATCTCTGGGAGACAGTGGAAGAAGATTATGAGTTGCCATAACTTCCAGCCAACCCTACCATGACACAAATGAAGACTTACAAGGAAAAGAAGACCAGAAAATCGAAGGCAAAAGCTTGCCTATTTGCAGCTATGTCCTCAACAATTTTCACTCGAATAATGTCCCTTAAGTCAGCAAAATCAATATGGGACTATCTAAAGAGTGAATATGTTGGAGATGAAAGAATTAAAGGAATGCAGATATTGAACTTGATAAGGGAATTTGAGCTTCAGAGAATGAAATAGTCAGAATCAATTAAAGACTACTTTGATAAGCTGTAGGGAATTGCAAACAGAGTTAGGCACTTGGGCTCTGATTTTACAGACACAAGGATTGTAGAAAAAATCCTTGTCACTATACCTAAGAGGTATGATACTACTATAACTGCACTTGAAAACACAAAAGACTTACTAAAAATTTTTTTGGCAAAATTATTGAATGTTTTACCGGCACAAGATCAAAGAAGATCAATGAGGGAAGAAACTCAAACTGAAGGAGCCCTTGCTGCTAATCATTAAAATGCAACCAAAAGCAAATGGAATCATAAAAGGAAGGAAGGAGAAAGCAATGGAACTGTTATGATGCAAAAGGAAAGAAGGAAGTACCAAAAAGATCTTTTCCTCCATGTCAGCACTGTGGGAAGAAAGGCCATCCACCTTTTAAATGTTGGAGAAGACCAGATACCAAATGTACCACGTGTCAGAAAATGGGACATGAAGTAATTATCTGCAAGAACAAAAGGCAACAAACTGAGGAGAAGGCAAATGTAGCAGATCAAAAGGAAGAAGACCATATATTTGTTGCCACTTGCTCCTCCAGTTTAGATTCATCTGATTCCTGGCTCATTGATAATGGCTGCACAAATCACATGACTCGCAACAAAAAAACTTTTCAAAGAATTAAATGAAGGCAGTTCATCAAGAGTTCAAGTGGGAAATGACAAATACATTGCTGTCAGAGGAAGAGGTACAATTGTTGTCCCAGCTTGTCTTGGTACTAAGTTAATCAATGATGTGTTATATGTACCAAAAATTAATCATAACTTATTAAGTGTGGGTCAGTTGATTGAAAAGGGATATAAAGTGGTGTTTAACAATGAAATGTGTTAAATTCAAGATCCAAATGGCAATGATTTGTTTAGAATTAAAATGAAAGGAAAAGGTTTTGCTCTAAATCCATTGGAGTTGGAGCAAACTACTTTTCCTGTAAGTGAAAACACTACAGAACTATGGCACAAAAGAGTTGGACATTTTCACCATCAGGGACTTCTTCAAATGAAAACCAGAGAGGTAGTAACTGGTCTTCTAGAACTTGACAGCAAAATCATTATTTGCAAAGCTTGTCAATTAGGCAAGCAACTCAGAAAACCATTTTCAAAGTCAACTTGGAGAGCAACCAGAAAACTCCAGCTTGTGCATACAAATGTTATTGGGCCTCAAAGGACAACTTCACTAAATGGTAGTCTCTATTATGTCATCTTCATTAATGACTTCACTCGAATGTGTTGGATTTTTTTTCTTGAAGCACAAGTCTGAAGTAGCTCAAGCTTTTTGGAAGTTTAAGGCTCATGTAGAAAATGAGAGTTGCTACAAAATTCAGACTGTGAGATCAGATAATGGGAAAGAATACACCTCAGCCACATTCAATCAATATTGTGTGGAAGCAGGAATTCACCATCAATTGACTGTGCCATACACTCCACAACAAAACGGAGTCAGTGAAAGGAGAAATAGGTACATCCTTGAGATGACCAGATGCATGTTGCATGAAAAGAAGCTCCCAAAGAAGTTCTGGGCTGAGGCTCCTAATACAGCTGTGTTATTACAAAACAGACTTCTCACATCAGCAGTTCAGCTCAAAACCCCTTTTGAAGCATGGTATGACTATAAACCATCATTTAAATTTCTTTAGATCTTTGGATGTTTGTGTTACACACATGTGCCACAGATTAAAAGGGACAAGCTAGATGAAAGAGCACTACCAAGAATCTTTATTGGCTACAGCTCAACTTCTAAAGCATATAGAGTCTATCAACCACAAAATGCAAAAGTAATTATCAGTAGAGATGTTCACTTTGTTGAAGATCGGGAATGGAACTAGGATACAGAAAAACTAGAAAAGCTTAAAGGTCAAGATCTCAAACTTTCTGATTTCAACAAGGCATATTTGGAGATTGAAGATTGGAAAGCTTAGATGACTGAAGATAGACCTACAAGGGGCACTAGATCACTTGCTGACATCTATCAAAGATGCGATGTAGCAATCTGTGAACCTAACAATTATGGTGAAGCAAAGCTCAGTGGGCATTGGAGAACTGCAATGGAGAAGGAGATATATATGATTGAAAAGAATAAAACCTAGAAATTGGTCGACACCGAAGGGATTTGCTCAAATTCCTAGGGTAGACTACTTTGATACTTTTGCTCCAGTGACCAGACTTGAGGTAATAAGACTCCTACTAGCAATAACAACTCATTTAGGCTAGAAAGTATACCAGTTTGATGTCAAGTCTGCCGTTCTAAATGGTTATCTTCAAGAAGAGATATATGTTGAGCAACCAGAGGACTTTGTGAAGGAAGGAGAAGAAGATAAGGTATACTTGCTCAAAAAGGCTCTCTATGGCCTAAAGCAGGCACTTAGGGCATGGTACAGTAGAATTGATGAATATTTGCAAAGACTAAGTTTCTGCAAAAGCTTATTTGAGTCCACTCTCTATGTCAAGCAAAATGGAATTGATGTGCTTATTATCTCACTATATATAGATGACTTATTGGTGACTAGAAGCAAAGTTAGTTTAATTGAAGAATTTAAGCAAAAGATGATGCAAGCCTTTGAGATGACAAATTTGGGCTTAATGACTTTCTTCCTTGGTATGGAGATTGAGCAAAAAAAGGATGAAGTATTTATTTGCCAGAAGAAATATGTTAAAGAAATCCTAAAGAAGTTTAAGATGGAGGAATGCAAAGGCATGAATACTCCAATGAACTCAAAGGAAAAATTAAGAAAAGAAGATGGGACGAAAAAGTGGATCAAGCTTAATTCAAAAGTTTGATTGGTTGTCTCATGTATCTTACTGCAACTGGGCCTGATATATTAAATTCAGCGAGTATTTTGTCCAGATTCATGCATTGTGCAAGTGAATTGCACTATAAGATAGCTAAGAGAGTGCTTAGATATATGAAGGAGACTTATGACTTTGGAATCAAGTATAGCAGGAGCAAAGAGTTTAAGTTAACAGGTTTCTCAGATAGTGATTGGGGAGGCTCGGTTGATGATATGAAGAGCACTTATGGGTATTGCTTCACACTTGGTTCCGGTGTTTTCTCATAGCGTTCAAAAAAGCAGGATGTTATAGCTCAATCCTCAGCAAAGGCAGAGTTTATTATTGTCACTTCTGCTGCAAATCAAGCACTTTGGCTAAAGAAGATTCTGATTGATATCAATTTGGAGCAGCAATAGACCACAACAATCCATGTTGATAATCAAGCTGCTATAGCTATCTCTAAAAATCCTGTTTTCCATGGTAAAACGAAGCATTTCAACATTAAGCTGTTCTTCCTTAGAGAAGTATAGAAAATTGGTGATATAATGTTGGTTCATTGCAATTCAAATGAATAACTTGCTGATATATTCACTAAGCCACTTCTAGCCATCAATTTTGAGACAATAAAGGACAAGTTAGGTGTTAGCAACTCCTAAACAATGAGTGTTAAAATGAATGTTTAGGATTGTTGTCAACAAAGTCCACGTACCATGTTTAGTTTATTTGTTGAGTTAGTCAATTATGTTCCAGATTCTTATGAGTTAGTTTTGGTTTCAGTTTTTGAATATGGCAAGATATTAGCTCTATGATCTTTATGTATTCTTTGTTGGTTATTTAAGTTATAAGTTGTTGGTTTTTATTTATGATATTCAGTTTTTCATTCTCTCCACATATTTTCTGCTGCATATCCTTCTTTTTTTCTAAAAACATTAACAGATATTCTCCTGTTGCCTTGTGGTTGATGACTTTTTTTCCACAAGCAATTTCCAGAGCAACAATTCCAAAACTAAACATGTCTAATTCCTTGCTCGCCTTTCCTGTAGCAGCATATTCCGGAGCTATATAGCCGACAGTACCAGCTATAGGATTTTCATGGTCCGCTAGTCTTGCTAAGCCAAAATCCCCAATTTTAGCATTAAAATTTGAATCTAACATGATATTGCTTGCCTTTATATCTCTATGCACTACATACTGCTCCCATCCTTGATGCAAGTAAAGCAATCCTGAGGCCAATCCTTCAACAATTTTGTATCTCAACTCCCATTTCAACAAGCTATTGTCTCCAAAAAGATGGGAATCCAAGCTATCGTTGGGCATGAACTCATAGACAAGTACGAGTTGCCTTCTTTCATGGCACCAACCTATGAGTTGTAGTATATTTATATGCCTCAGTTGACTGATGATCTTAACTTCGGATGCGTACTCCTTTATACCTTGGTTTGAATCACTTGACACCCTCTTCACAGCCCCATAACAGTTTAATTCTTTCAAGAATCCTCTATGGACTGAACCGAAGCCTAACTTTCCAAGTTTCTCTTGCTATGAGAAGTTATTTGTGGCGTTAACCAAATCGACGTAAGAGAACTTCCGAGCACCATTGACCTTTAGAAAATCAAGGTCCATGGATCTATACAACTTGGCTTCTTCATCATCTATGGATTTATCCGAGTCAACTTCATCATTGACCATTGATTTATTCAAATAAACTCCATAATCAGCATGGATTCTTTTTAAGAACAACTTTATTTTCCTCTATCGAAAAGATCGGGTAGAAAAAGATGCAAGAGACTTCTAACCTCTGTGATGTGTAGTTAAATTAATTTTATATGGATGGAATTAGAGTGTAAAGATTAAAATATTCGAAAGGTAATGACTAAATTAGAATGGTTAACAGGTATTTATATTAAAATAAAAATAGTTATAACATTGAAACCAATTTTTGACATGAACCTAATACTGCAATACATATTTCTACTCCTAATCTGTTCCAGTAGCATTCCATCCGGCATTTTTCTTTCATTCGTCATTCCATTCTCATATTCATGATCAATTTTTCAGCAGCTACAATTGGATGAAAAAGCAACTTAATCTCTCAGTGTTGTCAAGACAATTACAATATATAAGTCGAATGCAAATGATTTTATAGATAGGGTCACCGTTTGACAATTTTAAGTATGTATTTTTTTTTTCTTGGCAAAAAGAGTCTAATGGTTGAGACTATTAACAAAACGAAGTTTCAATCCGTTACGACATTAAAATAATCTAATGTGGCGAGACTCTCTCTCAAAATGAACGAAATTAAAAAAAATTAAAACATGATTTGTGAATTTCTTCAACCAAAACTCCCAATCTCTGTAACCTAGCTCAACTTCCCAAACAATCATAAACTACGAATTCATTGTCAAAATCGAAATAAAAAAACTTGCATGGAGAGAAAGAACGAATCGAATGAAACAATAGAGTTTTGGAACAGTTCTAGAATGACGCCATTGTCAATGCAATCAGAAGTTGATGGAGATGAAACTGATCCCATATGAGTTTTGGAAATCCTTTTTTTTTTAATAATTATTTAGGGATAACACTTAGGGTGTGTGGGTTAAGGTTTTCAATGGGATTTTATTATAGTGTAAAATTTGTGACATTTTTTTAAGTTCATGAATAATTATTCTACTCGGCAGAGTGACAAATGCCTCGTTATGTGGAAATCCAAATTCACCATGGGAGGGGATGAAATAAGGTAAACCAAGATAATTGGGCTTATGGAGGGGATTTAACATACAATTTTTCATGATATAGATTACTAATTATACCTAAGACTATACATGGAGGCGGAATCAAACTAAATAACTAAGGAAAAGATTCAGAACCGAAATATACTGTTGACTTTTTTTTGCTAGATTTAAATTGAATAGTACAATTGACTTTAAATTTGATGAATTTGGATCTTATAATGATATTCGAAATGAGAACAATATTGAATTGTTTTGAAATCGAATTGTACCGAAAGAATTGATATTTAAATATTAATAATTACCAATGAAATAATTTCTATATAATAATATAATACTTTTATAATTTTTATACTTTTGTTATACAAATATAATTATATACACTTTAATCCATAAAATTAAAATTATAAATTTATTAATTAGTTAACAAAATTAATATGAAATTTATAATAACAATAAGTTTAAATAATTAAAAAAAATTATATGCTAAAAATTTAATTACCTTGAGTAATTAAATTTATAATTTAATCCAAAAAGATGTAAATCCAAGCTGCCGTTCATGACACCAACCAATGAGTTGCAGTATATTACTACGGCTCAGTCGATTGATGATCTTAATTTCACATGCGTGCCCCTTTGTACCTTGGTTTGAATCACTTGACACCCTCTTCACATCCCCATAACTGTAACACCCCTTATCATTCCGTACACCTATCCGTATACCGGATGGATAAGAGGTGCTACAGAAAATAAAACTCTCCAAAAATACTTTTTTAATTTTAAACATATTTAATATAAGAAATTTAAAATATATACTAAAATATTATACACACACCTTTTTATTTTATTTATATACATGTTGTAATGAAATTTAAAAACTTGTATATATACATATCAAAATATAATAAAAATACCAACCCGCTCTGGGTGGCTACAACTACGACTGTTGTGCTCCATAATGCGGTCCCCAATCAGCGTCTCTATCTACAAATCATGACGCTTTCTGCTACTTTGTTAACCTACGCGAGAGAAAACAAACTCTCGCGCTAAGTATATAACTCAGTGGTGCAAAAACTCTTATAATAATAATTATTAAAATAAAAACATGTATTTAAAATAAAATCAATTCAAAATTTCCATCTTTTTCTGTAAATATCATAATACAATATTTTTATAATTCAAATATCGCTGAATTCTTAATAATATATTTTTCATATACCCACATATTATAACGTCCTAGACTTGCTCCTAGGAAATCAAAGGGGTATCATATTACATCCCAACTTAGGATCCACAGAAATGCACAGGATTCAAATGTAATATGACTCAGTCTACAGAAATGCACAGGACTGACAATTATATCAGGTAATCCACAGAAATGCACAGGATCACAATATTTCATTGGTCCACAGAAATGCACAGGACCATAATTTCTACCCTATTGGCATGCCAACAATACCCTAGTTCCCGTCTAGGTTAACATGTGGGAAAAATTCTCATATTCATAGTTCACTTCATTTTTCATAAAATTAATAAATATTCTTTCAATACTAAAATAATTATCATCATAGAGAATTTTTAACATTTAAATTTTCTGGAATACAAAAATATATTTCCAATACAATAATTGCAAAAATTCCAATTTTCACATAAAACATATTTACATGACTATTTTTATAAAAGTAGTTGCACTAACCTCTTTATGCTCTGCTGGTATCGGCCGGCTCTTTCCTTTTATCTCGGATTGACGCCTGATCCAACGTCGCGCCTAGAGATAAAAAATTTTCGATTAGCTATTGAACTCTTTACGACATAAAATCTAGCAAAATTTAAATTTTTAGCTCTCACGAATATCAAGATCTTATAATTAAAAATTTCTTATTATGCATGTTTAATGCATAAATTCCTGTTTTGGTCGTCATCACGTTTTCCGGTGCGACAAAAAATTCAAATATAAATTTTTTTTATAATAATTTATTTTCTTTATTTTTCTGCCTCCAAAACTATTTTTCTCCATGTATTTCTTTTATTCTTCTAGTGTCCATTTCCAATTCAAGAATTTTTATTAATCCAATAAATACTCTAAAAATTCCAAATAAATTTCTATCATCACTTTAACTCATTTTCTTTCATTTTCCATCATCAATTTCACCAAAACAATATTCAACAACTCCCAATAAATTTTTCCATAATTTGGCCAAAAATCTAAAAATTTCCCAAAAATACTATTAAATTTTTCTTCCATCCCAAAATTTATTTTCCACTTCCATACACTCCAATTAACTCCATTATCTCAATTTAAGGCAAAATTCCTCCAAAATAATTTTTCCAAAATTTAACCATAATTATGGAAATTCTCTAAAAATTCTACAAAAATTCCTAAAATTTATTTTCATCAATTATTCACCCAATCCATCATCCTCAAGCCTTATTCTCTTCATTTCCTATTTTTCTCTAATTTTTCAAGATTTTTGCCATAAACCCTAATTTTTCTATCAAGCAATTTCAACCAACAACACACCACAATTCAACAAATAATTATGGCAATAATTAAACCAAAAAAATCACATGGAGAAAGGAACAAGATCTCACCTTCTTCAAATGGGTATCAAGAATTTTTTGATTTCTTTTTTGCCAAATTTTCACCCTTTATCTCTTTTTCTCCACACTAATCTTTTTTTTTTCCTTTTAATTGGTTGAATAATATGCTTTGAAGAGGGAAAATTGAAAAAAAATCTGGAATTGGAAGCTTGGTGGTTCGACAATGGAGGAGAGTAAAGAAGAAGATGGGAAATTGTTATTTTGAATAATTTTTAATTAATTTCCTATATATATACTCTAATTAAATTAATTAATCCTACTAAATTCTTTAATCAACCTCCTCATTGGCCAATAGCATAATTAATTATCCCATAATATTGACACATGGCCCAATCACATTTCTAATAATTTTGACTTAAAAATTTTCCAACCAATCAAAAATTTTCTTCATTTTTCTTTATAATTAATTTTAATTCTCCAAAATTCCACCTCTAAACAACTCAATTTCATCAAATTAAATATTTCAAAAATTATAAAATAATTTTCTCTTCGAAACGGTCTCTTCGATTTTTCAAAATGACCACCGGTGCAAAAATTGAGTTTTTACGGGTTAATTATTTTTCTTAATTTCATCCGTAAAAATTCTTATGTCATCCGAGTTCTAATTTATCAGTTTTAAAAATCTTAAAATTAAATTTCGATCACATCAACTCCATTGTGATCGTGATCGCATTTCTCTAGCTCCTGATCTGAAATATCAGACTGTAAACATGTACTAAGGATCATATTTCCACAATTCAAACTCTTAGCCTTAAAATTTCACCTTATAACTCCACCTATGATCTTATAATAATATTTTTCATGTTTTGATATGCTTAAATTATAATTTCACTACCGAGCAAAAATCCAAATTTCGGGCCGGGTTGTCGTCTCGATTTGCGTGCATAACACGAAATTGCATTATTTCATTTGATAAAATTCCTATTCATTTTATCATATTAATATAATTAAATTTTTATATATGTATCCGAATTTAGACTTCGATCGTATGTCTTTATACTGCAGTATAAACGATCACAGTACACGTATACGGTCAGGGTCTAACTCACGGATGTGACAATAACAGTTCAATTCTTTCAAGAATCCACTATAGACTCAACCAAAACCGCCCTTTCCAAGTTTCTCTTGCTCTGAGAAGTTATTTGTGGCGCTAACCAAATCAAAGTAAGAGAACTTCCGAGCACCGTCAACCTTTAGAAAATCAAGGTCCATAGATCTATACAACTCGGCTTCTTCATCATCTATCCGAGTCAACTTCATCATTGACCATTGATTTATCCAAATAAACTCCATAATCAGCCATGGATTCTTTTAAGAACAACTCTATTTTCCTGTCTCGGAAAGATCGAGCAGCAAAAGATGTAACCTCTGTGCCTCGGTCTCCCAAACATAAAAAATTCAGAGACCACCACCATTTGAAATTGAAGTTTATGTAAAAGAACAACCATAGCTGCATTGCTTTATCTAGGTATTTCCATTTTTGTCTTTTTGTACTGAACTTGTTTTAATAACTGCTATGGTGCAATATGATGTGTAGTTAGATTAATTTTTAATAAGAATTGAATTACAGTGTCAAGATTAAAATATTTGGACGATAATGACGACAACATTAGAAGGGATAACAGAGTATTTTTAGAACATAATAACATATATTAATATAAAAATAGTTATAACATAGGAACCTATTTTTGACATGATCCAAATACTGCAATACATATTTCTACTCCTAATCTGTTCCAGCAGCATTCCATTCTGTATTTTTCTTTCATTCGCCATTCAATTCTCATATTAATGATGAATTTTTCAGCAGCTACAATTGGATGAAAAAGCAGCTAGATCTTTCACTGACAATTACAATATATAAGTTGAATGCAGAAGATTTTATATGTATGTACAGTTGCATGCTGCAATTCTCCCCTAGAAGAATATCAAGTCTGGCACAAAGATGATTTAGATTATAAATTAAGGTTTTGATTTAGATCATGAGATGTGAGCTCCACCCTGTACCATAGAAAACCATCATCTATCCTCAGCTGAAAGTCCTCATTCCGGCACTGTTAATATCCAGACACCCCTATTTCATGTAAGCATCTATCCTCAAAAAATGCAGTCCCAGTAACAACATATCTTTGATATAAACAATGACCAAGATCGCCTGATACTGTCCGAGCGTGCCAAGTTAAGCGCTTACTTCATCAGAGTTTCAATAGCATCATGAATTGAACTTCTATGACTAGAGCCTTGATGCTGAATCAGAGAATGAGGCCCACTCCAGATAGATCTGCGGTTGTTAGGGAACAGAGTTTGGCACAAACTAAGAAGCAAGGGATTTTCTGAACGGAATTTGTCAAGCATTTTCGCTCTCTGCTGCTTTTCTTGGGATTCCTGCAAACATAGTAGTCAGTTCACCAAAACATTATATTAATCTAAAGCATCATTTGCTTCTGTTGTATCTGCTGCAAAATTTAATGTTTTGTATTAGCTTAATAGCTTTAGGTATGTCTACAAATTAAATATGAACTCTGAAAAGCTTCTGTATTTTTTCTGCATGTGTTCTATGCCAAATGTCTGCTATAACTCTTGAATTTTTATTCCTTTTTTTTTTAAAGAGAGGAACAAAAAAAGCAGCACATTCCTTTGGATTCAAATCTATGTTTCTTGGACTAGGGTACATATCTAAAAATCCGGCTTCTTATTTTTAAAATTTTAGGATACATGGATATGGCTAAAAAGTACCCAAATTAGGGTACGGGTACAAGAATACGTCTATATATATATATATATAATTATAAATATTTTAATTTTATAAATAATAATTTAAGTTAAAGATAGATCAAATTATAACATTTAATTACTAAATAAAATAAAATTGGATAAAACACTTTAAACTACAAATTTAAAATCTAAAATTCAAAACACAAACAAACAAAAAAATGATAATTATAAGTCCATTTAAATTGAAAATCAGCTCAAGTTTGATATATAATCTATATTAATTTTTGTCATCGCCACAAATAATAATCTCTAATTGTGGGTCATTAAGAGATAATTCTTCTAACTCCACAAAATCACTACCTTCCAAGTCTATTTGATATGCACTTGTAATTTAAATGAAACTAAAATTATAAGTACTCACTTTTAAAATGAAAAATCCAGTAAGTATTTCATACCTATACCAATATCATACCCAAAGGGTATGAGTACTTCTTCAAAAATGAAGTGTCCGAGTAACATAGATTCAAATTGGTGGTCGTTTAGATATCAACACAAGAATGTTGAGTTCCATTGTCTACGTTATCAATGAAAGAGACTGAATTTTGACAGGCTCATAATGCATGTCTTAAAAAGAGAGATTACTTACAAAGCAAAAAAATAAGATTTTTTACAAAGTAGAAAATTTATAATCAATTTGCTGCAGATAATGATAATAATGATGATCATTTAAAATTGTGAAGGCTATTTCTGATCTTCAAAATTAGTAACTGAAAAAATTGAAACACAAATATCCCTGGCTTTAGAAGTTTCATATCTTTTTCAATTATGCCTAATATTCACAAGAAAGCTAGGAAACATGGAGCAACTAGCAGCTTCAGGAACCACCAAAGTATAAAAGAAAAAGAAGAAGAAGAAGAGAAAAACTTAGTCACATGTTTCTCATTTTGATTCTGTTTTATTAGCAACCACCAAATCTGTCACCAGTGTTTATAGCAGTCATCACCAGAGAATGAAATGAATGCTTCTACAGCCATCATACACCTATACCCCAACTAGAGGGAGAAAAATGCACATTATTCAAGGCCATGAACCTTGTTTCCAAACAACCTTGCTATTTGCATATTTGATAAGAACAGTGTGTTTAAAATTTCACTTGCACTTAAAAAAACATGAAACAGAATTCAGAAGTTATTAAGAGAATCTCTTACTATTTGTCAGGCACAAAGAATAGTGCACTTCATAATGAACGTGGATGTGGGACCTATACTAGCATTTGAACAGAAAACGTTTCTATATCAAGACCATGCTAGAAAAGGAAGTTTTGCACCCATGCTTCCACCCACCACACAATCTAGGTTTCCCATGTAGATGTAGTGCAAATGCTAAGCGAGACTCTTTAAGACACACATCTCATAAAATTAATAAGTCAATTTTAATTACCTTGTGCATGTTTCGTTGAACTTCTGCAGTTTCTTCCTCATGCTGCCCTATTGCATGCTCTTTCTGAGTATGTGTCAGGACTGCTGCATCAGCATTCTCGGTTAAACCAGGATCAGATTGTTGAATATGCTCCTCTCCTGATTTAGTAGCAAGCTCTGAATTCTCTGATGCTTCGACCTTCCCTTTCTTTTGAATCTCAATCTGCATTTCATTGTCTTCCTCTTCCTCCTCCTCATCCTCCTCCTCATCTGCCTCCTCACACTTCTTACCAGCACAGTGCTGCTGCTCAGTATCCTCCACTTTCACATATGGACCCTCACCTTCAACCACAACATCTGCATCTTGATCTAATGATTCATCCATGTTTGATGATGAATCCTCACCTCCAGGACTTTCTATCAGTAAAGATTCCTTCAAGAAGAGAGTACAAGTATTTAGTACCACTTTTTATAATTCACAAAATCAAGACTTTATTTTATTTTTTATATGGAAATTAAAGGATCCTGCAAAGTGCAAAGGGAACCAATGAGGTGCAAAACTTTTTATAATTGAAAATCAATTACAAGACAAAATACTTTAAATCTATGACAGCTTGGACATCCATGACTTGCAGCCCATTAAACCAACAACTCAATATATTTAGGCATCTAAACTTTAGGGCTGAAGGAAAAAACTCTTCCAGCTCATAGGCTCTTTTGTCTCTTCCCCTCTACAAGAATCCTTGAAATAGTTATTGGCATGACATTATATTCTCCTGACCTCTCTTCATGAGGAGACATCACAAAGCTTCCATGAGATGGCAGAAAATTAAAAATAAAATGAATATAATGATAAGGGTTGAACTTTAAAATCTTATCTATGTTTATTCTAGTCATATATTCAATAAGTGCAATTCATAATTGAAGTTAACAAATGATATTGTTAAGCATCCCCTTCAGTTAACCAATTAACCAACTGGTTTAATATACTTGGCATCCACTGCTACAAATGCATACAGGAATCCCCTTATAAATTTGTTAAACTTCTTCTACCGTACTCCAATAGAACAGGAGTTTCATTACTGAATTTTAATGCAATCGCAAATGGGCATTAACTGTTTCTGTGCTGCGGCATTGGACAACAACTGCCTTCTGGAGAAGTTGATATATAGATGAGCATGTAACCATTTACTACACTAAATCAACAGTGGACATATTAATACTTATATCTGCATGCACAATTTGCAAGTTAATTACAAAATTGTTGATGATAATGATCAAATTAACTAGCTTCCCACTACAGTATCAAATTCGAACAGTTTCTTATCATGCCAGGATAGACCAAGCAAAAATTTCTATAACATTGATTTTTGGGGTCATTGTTGTATGTTTATACTCTCAAATTACTATAGTTTTAGCACACAAGGATTGCAAATTATACCATAGTCAAAACCTGTTTCACCAAAATTTCCATGTATTCTTATAGTTCCATTCTATGTCAAGAACAAAAAAAGGATGCACCCAAAGATTCAGTGAGCAACCAACGTATAAAAATATGCAAACATCAGATACCTTTACTAAAATCAGAAAACATTTAGTAAGAAATTTTGGCACATTTAAGAGATATTGAGTACAGAAAAACATGGATATAAATAAAAACTTAAAATCTACTTAACATGTAAAATTTAAATATGATCATTAATAATTAATCAACACTCAAAAAATAAAATAGCACACCTCTTGTTTCAAATTTTGAGCAGGTTTGCTATCAGTAATTCCAATCTGACCCTTAGCTAGACGGGCATTCTCCTCACGCTCCCTTCTACGGCGCTTTAAAACACATATGGCACATAGGCAATCAAATTTATGGCGCCTTCTGCAAAATAAAGTACCTCTGTTAGTCAAAACTAAGAAAGTTTATACATATCAGGGTGAGAACTGCAAGTCTGTTGATATAACATCTTGTGTCATCTAGGACATGTGTGTTCTATCTTGTGTCATCTAGGACATTAAGTTTTCTAACATGTGCAGCAAGAGAGAGAAACAGCCACATCACATGCAATTTCTCACTATAATTCACCTGCATTAACCAAAAAACACACTGAAAGGACAAAAAAAACAGTTTTGGTATCAACAGGCACATGAAATTTGCTTGATGTTTAGATTGAAGTGGCATCATATCCTAACCAAATTTCATAACACCAGTTAGCCATCGGACAATAACACTGAGATTTTAAGAAACTGATTTGCAAGTTGGAAAAAAAAAACACAATCTCAGGGACAAACAGTGGAAATGAACCTAATAACTAAAACATAACAGAAGGGATAGAGTAGAAAAACTGATTGCCACATGGTAATTCTATGTCCATTCAATGAATCTTGCAGGAATTATCAGCAGTGATACTGATATCGCATAAACCCAGATGAATCTAAACATTGGCATCTCAAAATGTAAGCAGCGCAATTAATATAAAGAACTTTCAAAATGAGCCAAAGACAATGGAGAAAACTTATAATATATGCTATAAGTTAATACAAAATGAACAGCCTGGAAAGCATACCCATGACCCTTTTTCTTCTTCTGCTTCGATTGACCACTTTTAACATGTCCCTGACTAGAAGTTCCAATATCTTCCCCCTGAGTGCCCTCAGCACCTAACACAATGGAAGTGAATAGTACTCAGAATGCCATAGTAAGAAGACCTAGCTTTGAACCAATGGGGTCCTGCATCTTGGGACCATGGAGCCCAACATCTCCCAAAAAAAAAAAAAGGCACATATTTGCCTAAAGTGATCTAACACATACAAACCATGAAACAAGAATGTGAATCAAACTATAAACAAATTTCCATAAACACCAATCGGGAAAAAAAAAAATTGTTAGATAGAAAATGCAGTCAGGAAATTAGTCCATTAGGGTTTTTAGACTGAATGGCTGATTTTATGATGCTTAGGAATAAAAAAGGGTTAGTTTGATGGCAGCATGCACATTCCTGTAGCAGGGAATTAGTGACAGCGGAAATATGTTTGATTATTTGAGTGGCTGAGCTGGTAGCAATGCAATTAAGGATGGTAAGTGCATGGTATTTGAGATTTGAGTGTATATCAATGGCTAGAATTTTAGGTTGGAATACAGACTTAAGTTAATAGTAAATGAGGCACAGTAGCAGTAGATTTAAACACAAAGAAAGTGAAGGCAGAAAGACAATTTGCAGTACATTCAATTCTCACATGAGAGAGAGAGAGAGAACAAAAAGGAGCCAAACTTATGATGATAAATTCTAACGTTACATAGGACATCTGTAGAGTTGTAGAGCATAATTGAGTCTAGTGAAATCCCATTCCATCATCCCATATATTTTATATGTAAGCGATAATTATATCAATATTTATCATAAGACTACAGAACTCTATGAAACCATTAAAAGCATCGTAGTTTTTGGTAATAACAGATTGTGACTCTCAACATAATCACTAATTCTAAGACCAAACAAAATTTAGCAACATAGGAAAATAAAAAACAAGACCCATTGATGGATAAGACATTTTGAGGATGGAATGAACTATCCACAATAAATCTACCTATATCAATGTGATAAGTGATAACAACCATGAAACATTAAGCAAACCATTTTTCAACAACCCAAAGTCCTAAGATTTAAAGGTAAAACTAAATTAACAAAAACAGAAACCATACACAACATGGAACATAAGGGAGAGAAAGAGAGGTCATTAAAATAATTGAACAGAAAAAGACCACTCCATTTATACTGCTACGATTTGTAATATAGAAACAAAAAAGCTGGGGCAAAACCAAGCATTCATATGGAAGGTAAATTTTTTGCATATAATCTGAATAAAGAACACATTAATATCAATAGACTCAATGCAGTTAAAAAGGCTGGTTCATTCCACTGCATCTCAATTGTCATAATAAAAAGATCAAAATAAAAAACAAGCTGACAAGAAAAATTCAGTAAAAAAAATATGTGATTTATTGAAAGAGAACAGAATCGTAAAAATCCTCACCACTGGAACCTCTTGATTGTTCAGTGAACAAGCCAGCTGCTGTCCAATACTTCATAAAGTTCTTCTTCACCCTCCGCATGAGATCCAATATGAAGTCACCTTTATTGTTGTACTTATAACAGTTGCCCCAAATATATTGAACATCCTTGTAGACATCCTCTGAGTTCATGTACTTATCACCTTTTTCAAGATTGCTGCATATTGTTCCAAAGTCCATTGGTGTATCAATGACATCAAAATAATCCTGGTTTAAGTATAAATAAGGAAAAAAAAGGATTAGACATGTTTTAGCGTTCAGATATAAACACATCAAGCGGTGTGGATACTAAAATACAGAACTATAATCCCTAATGAACCTAGAACTCCCATATCTCCTATTCCGAAAGTGTTAAACGAAGAAGGAAGATCATATTCCTGGGATATGCATGATAGCAGTCATTAAATAGATATAACTGCAGAGAAGAATGCATTAGAAACCATACATGAGAGATTACAACTCTTAAGCACTTATTAATGCATGCACAAGAGCTTTATTATCTTGAAAATTCACTTTAAGGAAAATAAACAAGAAAACTTCAGTAATCACCAAGGAGGAGGAAGAATGTCGAGGAAAGATAAAGGCACTAGAGTGTTGCCTATAAGGGCCACATATAAAACAACATCAAGCATCCCTTTGTGGCAGCTATATAAACTTACAGGTATTCCCAGAGCTTCAGGATTCACAGGAAGATTGAAGGGTTCAG
Organism: Triadica sebifera; assembly: GCA_023653625.1. Lineage (NCBI taxonomy): Eukaryota > Viridiplantae > Streptophyta > Magnoliopsida > Malpighiales > Euphorbiaceae > Triadica > Triadica sebifera. The sequence continues at coordinate 29,332,493 of CM042898.1, read as the reverse complement.
CTGCATCCATTTTCATTACCTTCTTAATCACCTGAAGATGAACAGAATTACAAACAGCAATATGTACAATAAATAGCATTTCCACAACTCTGAAAACAAAGACATGAGAATCTCATAATCAAGAAAAAACACAACCACCCATATGAAATTTCCAACATACCGACAAGGCAGAATCCAACTCTTTCTTTTTATATTGAGATTCCTGATGAGGTGTACTCGGTTCTTTTTGTTGTAAAATCTCATCCTGTTGCGTCACAGTACTAGTGCTCTTTTCAACAGTTGAACCACCCATAATTGTTGACGACTTAATCTTTATACTTCCAGGTCTCTTTGACACATTTCCACCAACACCTGTCTTCACTTCAGATGTCGAGTTACCAGTATCTTCTATTTTATCATTAGCCACACCTTGTTTCTCCAAACCCAGCTGCGGGCTACTTTTATCAGTGTCACTTTGTGATTCTAATGTCTTTGACGTCTTGAGCTTGACCTTAACACGCCCAACAGACTTCCCAGTGGACTTATCAATTGACCCATCAGGCTTGATACTTGCAAGATTCAATGGCTGGTCTGTCCCAGTGGAAGAAGGCGTATCAACCTCCATTACAGATTCATATTCTTCTTCATTCTTATCATTATCATTATCATTATTATTGTCATCATCATCACCATCATCATACTCATCTGCACCAGAATTATCTTCCCTCTCTAAAGTGACTAATTTTGCAGCTGCCTCATTTGTGGCAGCCACAGGGAGGCCGCCTTTTTTCTTGCCTTTCTTGTTCCCTCTCTTTCTCTTCATTATGTAAACTACATAAAATACCAAATAATCATAAACAAATTCATAAAAAGAACAAAGCTTTAGTTCTAAATTTTTCAGATGATGAATATCAATTAAGTGATTTCCAACCCCATTGCCTTACACAAGAGAGAGAGAGAGAGATACGCAATGAAGTAAAAACTGCCACTTTAATCGTGGAATTACGAAAAGACGAAGCTTTCAAAGCAAAGTTACAAATCTAATACAGCAATTCAAGTAATTAGAAAAGAAAGCCTTAAACAGGATCATAATTCAGCTTTTGCTGCTTCAAAACCCTAGAATCAACAGGCAAAATAAAACCCGGGAATTAAATTAAAAAAGAAAAAAGGATTAGAAGTGAATGAAATAGTAGCGCCTTACCTCTTTAATTTGAAAACGAGAAATCGGGGCTTATAACGTTTGATTAATAAAAGAGATTCTTTGAGGGAAATCTGTTTTTTTGGTGGCTTAATCTTTTTACTATTTTACGAGGTTTTATTTTTAAGCTGCGCTCATGGATTGGGAAATTAATCACATACAGGATCCGACGTCGTTTTGACGTTCACTCGTGAATTTGAACCGCCGGTTTAGATCCGAAACCAAACCCTTTTTTTTTAAGGGTTTAACGATATGATATGGTAAAATTAAATTAATAGAGTTAAATTTTTGAATTTTTTTATTAACATAAGTGGATCCCACAGCCAGGTCAGCACCACTGTCCTTTTCTTCTTCTTTCTTCCCCACTCTCTCTTTCTACCATTTCTGCAAGTTCTTCCTCCCCTCGTTGTGAACCGCTCCTTTGAGACCATAAGAGACAAAATTATAGTTTCTGCTCAAATGTGCAACATAATATTAACTTACATACAACTCAGCTAACAATTATCATTTAGGTATCTGCTTCTAATTTTCATAATTTCTATGAGATTCCATATGACTCCTCAATTATAAATCAAAGTTAAATTTAAGTCTGAGAACTCTCAATTTCTGCAAACGAAGAAAATGCAAAAGCTAGCTACTGAGATTACAGTTTCTGCAAACATCAGATGCTTGAAAATAAAATTTTAGATTTTTGCATTCCCTTTTTCTTTCATTTTCTCAGCAACCAAATAGGAAATTACGAAGGAAAGAAAATGAAGGGATCAAAAGAATTGACAACGAAGAGTAAGCGTGGCAAAAGAGACCTAGAACCATAGAAATTACAAGCACCTTGAATCTGGTCAAGTTGGCACCTGTGGCACTAATGCATTGCACCAATATTCCATCTCTGGCCGCCACAAGCAAATTATTTGAAGGAAATTGTGACGCATCGCAGTCGTAGCACTTGGCGGTGCCGACGTCACCATGAGAAAGCCCGAGGAGACGGGAAATTAGTAAGAAAATGACATGAGTATACTTCATTTTTGTACCTTATCCCTTTACTGTATACAAAAATAAAAATAAAAAAATTTCCTTCTTAGGTTAAAACCTACTAAGTAATTACCCTTCTTAATTAGGAAAACTTCCTTAAAAATATCATGCTCTATGATTCCTCAATTGTTACCCAAGAATTAATTAAAAGCTATGGCTTTTGGTTCAAGGTTTTTTTTTTTTTTTTTTTTACTCTAATCATGTATTGATGTGAAGATAAGGATTTTGTACTACCCCTTTAGTTAAATTATTCAATTGATTTTTTGGTTATTTATTTGTTGCCTTCAAAAGTAATTATGCTTCATATTTTTTTTCTATTATACTTTTATATTGTTTACTTCATTTACAAATCAATTTTTTTAAGGTTAGAATTACATAAATATTGCTTAAAACTTCTCAAGGGACACTGACACTGTAATTGACTCGGACCTCATGGATGGGCTCTTGATATTCATAATTTCCTCTTTTTTCCTTGGATCTTGAAGTCCCAGTAACCTACTTGACTCACCAAATTGACTCTTACTTCATTGATGCCGCCAGGAGGCTGCAGCAACAACAGCATTTGTTGGGTTTTTTTTTTTTTTTCTCTGGTGGTGGTGGCGGATATTGAAGTTGTGCATCAAGAATGGATTGATATGGATGTTGGTGGTGTGTTGAGATTAGCTATAGAAAAGCTGGAGAAAGAGGGATTTTAGTACAGTGGGGGTGGAGATGAATGCGCCATATGCTTAGAGGATTTCTACGAGACGATGAAAGTGATAAAGATGCCCATATTTTTCATGAAAAATGCATCTTTCCATTGCCCTCTTTGTCGACATCCTGTTGAACATTGATTTTCATTACTGGAGTAGCGATTCTGTTCAGCTTTTTTACTTGCGAGCAGCTAACCGACTCTTTTTTTTTTTTTTTGGAAAATAATGATACTTGTGATTTTGTTAATTTAGTGTCGGTTGATTTTAATTTGGAGAATGGTGCAAATAGGCTTATAAGATATGGATGAAAAAATAGATTAGCCCTTATGGTTAACCTCAGCTCAATTGGTCACCGTATACTAAACTTTTGGAGTATTTTACACCTCCGATATCAAAATTTTGGTTCAAATAGCCTCTATTATCCCTAGATTTTGGACTATTTTGAACTCTAAAATTTTGGTATGGGAGACTATTTGGACCCAACTTTATCATAAAAGCTAATGTATATTTTAAGTCATATTTTAGGGGTCTATTTGCATTTTTGGCCTTTTAATTTTCATCATCTATAGGGTTATTAAATTTTTGAGATGAAAAGCAAGATATTAAATTAAGAGAAGTAAATATATATGTTATGATTAAATTTTTTATGACGTAGGTCAATATATGAGAGTATATAAATATTTTTAATTGGGATAAAAATTAAGGGGAGGCAATAATAAAGTAATCTTGTTTTACTGAAAAAAAGTTACAATACTTGTATATATTTTCGAAGAAAAAAAAATTGTGAGATACATATGGACTTTCAAATGTAGATTCTTTTCAAAATTGGGGTTGGTATCCTTTATAAGTAACCCTGTGAGTAATTTGTACATAAGTAAAATGCCAACACGAGTGAAGAAAAAGAATTGAAGACGACTCGAAAAGAAATGCTTCAGGTTATGTTAAGTAGTTTATAAAAATTAAAACAAAACAAAGCAAAACTTGTTTAATACAATAGAAAAATATAAATTAATCATAAAGTATCTTAACAAATATTCAAACAATTTTTAAAAAATTCAACTAAATAAAAAAAATTATAAATTCATTCCAAGTTCCCATCATTTTTTGAGCAGGTTAAAATTACCAACTCTATTTCTGAATCATCTTATGAATCAAAACCAATCAATTAAAAAGCTACACTCCAAGAAATTGTGATACTTAAACCAAATGAGACCCCAGTTGAAGAGGAAAATGAGATATTTCGATGCCTTGTTGGCTGTTGCTTCAAGGTTGATAAAGAAAAAGACTAAAAAAAAAAAGTCATCCGAATATAAAAAGAAAGTACTTCCTCCGTCCTATTTTAATATTTTTTTAAGATAATTACACGAAGATTAAAAAATAATTAAACAATTTTAATTCTATAATTCATTAATTTTTTTTTCAATAAAACATTTTAAATGGAATAGAATAATTTCTTTTCTAAAACCAAGCTTAGAAGGGAATGGAGTGAGTAAAATATAACCTGATGATCTCAAGGCAATAAGATAATCAACTACAAGAAGTCTAACATGATCACTAAATACAAAAACATGGAAACACACCGCCATCGGACGTATATCTATCGAACAAGAAGTTATACATCAACACATCATCCTAAGGCAATAAGATAATCTTACTACTATATCCGTCGGAAAAGTTGTCTATATGATACCTACATCGACTTATCATTCTCATGGCGATAAGATAAACAACTTCTAATTGTCTAGCAAGATAAGTACATGCAAACACACACAAAGAAACATATATCCCTCCAACATCAAGCCTTTTGCCCGCCAGCCTGCATACATGACAATAACATATATCAGTTACAGGCCGAGCAGGATATTGATAAACTAGAATTTGAATTTTCAGGCCTGACGGCAAACCAACTCCATTCAGGTTGTTGAATTAGTGAAAGTATAATGGGATGTCACCAACAGTGATATTGCAATCTTAACCACCATAAGAACAAACTTCTGAGCCATTTCAAATTTTCAATATGTTCGCTTCATCTAAGTTTACATTGGTAAGGGGCTAGTCAAGAGTTGGAGGCATTTTGCAGGACCAGTCTTATGCAATCCAATACCAATGGTGAGCACAGGATATTGACCTACCTCTCACCAGTTCCCCTCCTCTCTCCTTGACACAAGGTACATTACAGGGGAAGGGATATGTCAGTGAGAGGCTACAAACCCAGACCTCTCACAGCTCTCAAAGAAAAGATTGTCATCAAGCCAAAGCCTGATTGACGCCAATTAATATTCCTAATCCAGTTCGACACTAAAGAAAAAAACTCTAACCCAGATCAAGAAAAGGAAGAAGAAGCTCTGCAGGGAACGGTAGATATTTTTAATCTCATAATACTCTGATTCCACCATGCAGTTCAAATTACAACCTCTAGCACCTGGAATTACGAGACACGATGAAAATGCTAAAACCACAATATTGCAGAAAATGATGAACCAAACAGAGCAAACAAAAAACATTATACAATTTCAGCAATGCAAAAACTAGATTACTTCAGTATTTATATGCTATGTCTTTCTTATGCTGCCCTACGGTCTTCCATTCAATGGGTTATTTTCAGCAAGAAATGGGCAAATGTGAGAAGCTAGTTAAAACATCTCCTATCATAAATAAAGAGCCTCCTCCAGTTGAGTTTGTTCACTTTGCTAGTTATTGAGGCCACGCTCACAAAGCAAGAAACAGCACTGCCCAATATAACTTTTAATATATATATATATATATATATATAACCTCAGTTTTGAAAATACGTCTACTTTTTTCACCAAAATCATATTTTATTTTATCGTTTCATGCTTAAAATTCTCAATTCATTATGATTTCATGCCCTCTTTTGAAACAAAAATCTTTGGATTTGACTTTCAGTCAACCAGTGCACTCCAAGTCATAGAATTGAAGAATAGAGGATATTAAAAGACAAAAAATATTTTCACCTCAACTGCATGACTTGATGATGAAGAGTGTGCTTGTGCCTGCAGTAAACCCTCAGGAGCATTATTAGGAACCTATCAGCAATTGAAAGTAAATGTTATGCCAAAAGAAAACAATATAATAATTTATAATTTAATAGAAACATACCTATAAATACCTGTTTTGAACCCAAATCACCCATCTTGTTAATGAGATTCTGCATGTTTGAAGTCATATTAACTATCTGGGCTTCCAAGGATGCATACTTCTGCTCCATGGCCTCCATTTTACTCAGCATCTTCCCTACCTCCTCATTAGCTGATCGTTTGGCCTCCCAAGCAATCCTCATAAGACTACTACGGCTAGGCTTTCGGCCATAGATATCAGCATGGGTAGGACCCAACCCATACATTCGCACATGGTCACTTCTTTCTTCTCCCATGACTTGGCAGAAAGTGTCAGCATGGTCATTGCTTCCATCCGAAATCTGCTGTTCCCTACTTACTTTTTCACGGAGTTTTGTCTGAATTTGAAACCCAAATTTTCATATATAAAGTTCAAGCACCCATTAAATGAAAATACGTTGTATAATAAGACAAGAAATACGTTGATACTATATTTAATTAAAGCATACTATCACTTCTGCTGCTGTTTCATTCACAGGCTGACCATCTTTTCGAGTTCGAGTCAGGATGTATAGCTCAGCTCTAGATGGTTCCTTCCCATCGCTCCTCTTTGCTCTCTATTATCACATCAACAATTATAATAATTGAAGGGAATTCACATTTGCATGCCATATTATACGATGTGCAAACATAACTTTCAAAAAGTACAGATTACCTCCTCCTCGCGTATCCTTGCAAAACTCTTTGAGCCAGCAGCATGGCTACTCTTCTGCTTTGCACGATTGGCCTTATTTTTAACAGAGCGCAACTACAAATGCCATATTTAAGTATCAGTTTCCAAATATTGTCTAACCAGTAGTATGCAAGTTGCCATGGCCATAGCTGACACATACCTGCACCTCTTCAGAGTTCCAATGGGCTACAAGGGCTGCCCATTGATCAGGAAGGATTCTTTTGTCACAGTCCTTCAGACGTTCCTCATCAGTTGCATGAGGGGTATAATGGGCAGCCTTCAATTTCGCTTTCCAGTTCCTCCATTTTGATGCAAGGGACTTCAAGACCCAAGTTTTGCACAAGGGATCAATGTCAAACTTTGTCTACAGTGCAAAAAGAACAAAAAAATCAAGCAAGAATAATGAAAAAAGACAGATATAGTTCAAAAAAAATTACAATGATGAAGAAAATTTATTTCCCCTATTTCAACTTAGGACATAGTCCCACTCCCACACTATCCTTTACCACCACAGAACAAAATGTTTTTTCTTATTACCAGCACAAATTGCCACATCTCCTCTTTGATTGCTTCTGGCATTGCTGACCAATCCAGAAAATTTAGTGGTGCCTTCTTACCATCCCTCGCTATGGTACCCAAAAAGGAAGCCAACTTGCATGCTTCAGGGCCAACTGGCTGCCCCAGCATGTTGATAGGGACAAATACTCGCTCACCATCAGACATATCCCACATGAAGCGGCACTTGGTGGGGCCTCGAACTCTCCTCCTTTTCTCAGGTGTGGATTGCTCTGACCCATGTGGCTGGTTTTGACTTGCCAAGGGCTGCAGAGGCCAGGAATTCCCAGAGACCAATTGGATTTCAGCCTCAGGGCCTGCAGAGCACCTTTGCATATGTCTTCTTTTCCTTCTGCTACTATCCACCTGTGGCATTCCTGGTCATCCCAGAAAAAATGACAACAAATAAAAGAGAGGTTATTATCATGAAAAAAAAGGATAAACTTACACATTTGTATTTTCATGACTACTGAGAACTGACTGGTATTAAAATCATAGAGATCAAATCCAGAATATTTTCAACTATAATAGGGCCTCTCTATTTTTTTCTTTTACTTTTGTTTTTAACCAAGAAAACTTTACTTTGTCAATAACCACCCTCAGGTGATGAAACCTACTCTCATTTTCTCGTCAAAAGAACAATATGAAAAGAAAAGGCAACTGTAGAATACAACCAATAATATTATGAACTTTCAAGGATAGGATACCTGTAGAAATATCTACACTAGCCTGTGGGTGGGAGGGCTGAGGCTGTCTTCTGCTTGCCCGAGGCTGATGCGATTCATTTTGTTGGCAACGGCTCGGCAAGTGATGTTGGGACTGTGGCTGACCCATGCCGCTAAACATGGGATCCATTGATGACTTAGGCATACATCCAGTATTTGTCATGGCACAATCCATAGGAGGTAGTAACTGCTGATGTCCTACAAAATAAATAGAAAGGCCAATGAGTATTCTTTAAGAGACCACAAGTAATTAAATATAACAATAGAAAAAAGATAAAGTGTGGAGGTACAAAATGAAATTGAAGCACAAAATTTCTCCATAAATACACAATATCAATACATCATATCTGTATTATCAATATCTGTACCAAAATGTGACTGAGATGGCTGTAACTGGCTGGTGCTTTGCTGGGATTGCCACATGTAACGTGAGTTTGGTTGGGGCTGTTGCTGGGAATGGATTGGGCCTTTCATTATAGAGGAAATTGGATATTGGGGTGCTTGTTTTTCCCGGACTGCAACAGGTGGTCCAGGCATGTACGAATTTCCTGTGAAAAAAAAATAACTAATGCTTAATTGAGGGACATGAAAATAATGCATTGTAGAAATAAGTTCTTGATCTTCTAAATCAGTCTGAGCGACATTGGATAGCTCCAGGACATGATGCGCACACCCCCTCCCAGCCCGCTACTGCCCATCTAAAAGTAAAAATTCCTCATAATGCATAATGTATCACTGGGAAAAGTACAAAGCACAGATTTAATTTCACACAACTGCGATAGATTAGAAATCAGAATTGCGTTTTGAATCCTATGGATTTTAACCTATTATCTGTCTTCCCCTGTCCTTTACCAGCTGCATGACTAACTTTTCTTCATTGCTAATACAACAAAAAAAAATTATATTATCGTTATTTCTGTACCAATAGCAATAAATTAGCAACATATCCACCTAAAACAATTAAAAGAATTTCAATTTGTTCATACTCTTTCTTCAAATAAGGCCAATGGGTGAAGAAAAAAATGCAGGGTGGAGAAGAGAAAGAGCATCACTAAATATCATCATTGAAGCTTCTGAAAATCAACATTAGTTCCAGATCCAACCTAAATTGAGCCAGATGGCAGTATATTTATTCTTAGATCCCTTTCCACCTTGATATAAGTGAAAGGTGATTCACTGAGAAATGTTCTTCCTTCAAATTATCTCAATCAAACTATATGAAAACCACAAAATCACAGGCTACGGCCAATAGCTGCCAAACACTAACTCAGATAAGTCAGTTAAACCGTTGCCCCTTAACACGAATCCCACACTGGCCAGGTTTGGTTCAAACTCTGCCCTCTGATTTCCCTCTCTATTACCCAATCTTCTGGATTTAATTGCAAAATCAACTACAGGTACATAACTTTTGAAGTCTTTAACTAGCCTTTGCTTTTAAAATAGGTAAAGCTCTAAAATCATAGATGGAGATCAAACAAGTCTACTAGACAAGAAATACAACAGTTTGGTCTGTATATGACAACCAAAACTTTTCACTCTGAACTCGGTAAAAATTTTCATTGTGTGGTGTCTTTGTCAAATTGGTAGTCCTTACAACCTTTTACCTTTAATCTTCAAACCTTCTTCTTGTAGATTAAGCAATTTGTTTGCTGATAGAAGGTAGGAAATAAGGTAAAAGACATTGCATGGAAATATACACGGAAGTAGGATGTCACAGGAAATGGACATCCTCAAATTCATCAATCACAGCCAATATGTTAGAGAAGGACCTCTTCTAAAGCTCTAAAAGAAGGGGCTAGAAAAAACAATAACCGGATTTTCATATCAAGAAACTTCGAACGAAAGCTGACATGGATTTGTTTCTCACCATTTGCATATAAATTAAAGGAAAAAAAAAGGAAATAATTCACCGACATATCTTTTTAGGTCCAACATATCTTTTAGATGGGCAGTAGCGAGCTGGGAGTCTGCCCAACATATCTTTTTATGTCCATTGCAAATTACTCTTGAAGTTTTGTGTTCAGACTGCAAAAGGATTTCAGAGCTATGTCGGATACATTTTGAACATCAGCAGTCATTATGGAAATTAAGGTAATTTAAGCATTCAAGTTAGACGTCCCTAACAACAACAAAAATAATCAACAGATAGGTCCAGAGATTAATAAATAAATATATAAAATGCAGAAGTTGGGTCAGGTGAAATGCTAAAGTAAATTTGACATCTAGCTAAATTAAAAGGCGATCTCTATTGCAGCAGAAACATAGGGCTACGACTTGATACATATATCCATGACCTGCATAAGCATGACCTTGTATCTATTGTCATTGCGAGGAACAACATACCAGCATAACTACTGTCCACACCAGCCTGTAACTGGGAAAATTGTGGCACTTGAGTAGTTCTTGGCTTAGCCTGAGTATAATTTGATAGGTGTCCTTGAGGCTGGCGCTGGCTGGAGTGGAATTTATCCTGTTGCAGCTGATTGGATTCAGTTACCATATGATTCATTGCAGACACTACTTCATGTATACTCTGTCTGATAGCATGATCACAAGAAGGTGCTAAATGAGAAGGTCCTGAAAAGGAAACCGATAGGTAATAATTGAAAATTCAATAGTAAAATTGTGGAAACAAATGTTAATTGATGCATACATGCATCACTAAGATCACACATCTTATCATATATAAATACGAAAAATGAGAGCAGACACTGTTTGATTTCTGAAAAAAAAAAAGGCAAATCACATCCTGAGAACCCATCAATCCAAACAATTATTATTTTCTGCATCAAGCTCTTACTGGCAGGTAAAACCGGAATTGAATGTCAATAACAAAAACAAAAGAGGTGGGTTATATTAGGCAATAAGAGTTTTCTTTTTTAGACAAAAAATTATGTATATTATTTTAGCTTTATTTAATCTCATCTTCAGTGCTTTATTTGTTTAGGAACAATCTTCAGGGAAGAGAAGGACCATGAAAGAAATAGAAACAGATGGATCCACATTTCGGACACCCATCCTAGTCTAACAATAAACAGTGTGTAACATTCAATACTGTTTTTTCCATCAAATATGGGCTTGATGCAGAAAATAATATTGGGATAACTTCAAAAAGGACCCAATGTTTCGCTCATTTTTCATTTAGACACATAATCTCTTTTTTTTCCCTTTCGGTGCAATTGGACACACTAATATTTTTTTTTCCAATTGGATTCCTCCGTCTATTTTCTGATCAAATCTAACGATATGCTGACATGGCACTCTAAGATTGGGGGTTCTAATTGAAAAAACAATGAAAAGTTGGAGTTTTTTTAGAAATTTTTCCTATATGGTATATTTTAATAAATAGAATAAGATTATATGTATTATAATATTTATTATAACTTTAATTCTTATTTTAAAAAAATAATATAGTGATCATTTTTATTTCAAATTATTTCAAAATTGAAAAAATATAATATATTAAGCGTTCAAATATTTTCAAAATAATAAATTGAAAGGAAATATTATTTTTTTCAATTAGAGTTAGAATAATAACATTAGAAATTTAAAATACATATAATCTTCTATTATCAATTAAAATAAATTTAAAGTATGTTGATTAGGGGTCTAATTGAAAAAGCAGTGAAACATTAGGTTTTTTTTTTTAACTTTTCCCTTAGCAATTAAGGAACAAATGGACAAAGAGTCCAATTGAAAAAAAAAAAAAAAAGAAGATAATGTTAGGTGTTTAATTACACACACAAAAAGATAAAAAGAAAAGGTATCTAACTGAAAAATGAATGAAATGTTGAGGTTTTCTTTTATGTTATCCCAATAATATTTGCTCAAGGCTCATGTGATTAAATCAAAGTTCAGGGGCTTAATTAATAGCCAAACCATGAATAGTCCAGGGGCCACAGAATGTGATTTGCCAAAAATTTACTGATAAAAAATCACACACACACATAAAAAGTAAAGCGACTCTCCCTTATGCTATAGCATCTGGACACAACCACCTTGCAAGAACAACCACACTTCTGCCAATGGTAAATGCTGCAGGAAATTTCCATACAGAATCTAGTCATGACACAATAATCATGAACTAACAAGCGAAATGCAGCTCACACCAACCTTAACACATCAGAGTAGTAGATGAGATGAGATAATGCAGAATTTCCTTTTTTTCCTTAAAAAAGGTATGGAAGAGAAATGAATGCCCTATAATTTATTTTCCATACCTAAGTAATTAATTTCCACCAGATAACCCCAGATTTCTTTTCTTTTTTCATTTTTTTCATTTTCAGTAGGGGGCAGGGTTTGAGAGATTAATACGAAATCAAAGCACTGGTCTAATAAAAAAATTGTTCTCCAGAATAGGTCCTAATAAATTATATGAAAAGGTATCCAAGTCAAGCAAAGCCAGAAAAAGCGTGACCATGGATACATACCACTATGCTTCCTCAACATCTCAGTATGTAGACCTGCTGCCGTCCAGTATTTCATAAACTTTTTCTTCACTCTTTTCATAAGATACACAATATAGTCACCCTTTTTGTTGTACTTGAGACAATTCTCCCAAATGTATTCTACATCCTTATAAACATCATCTGAGTTGATGTACTTGACATCATTTTGAAGATTGCTACATATTGTTCCAAAATCCATTGGTGTATTTATGACAGTGAAATAATCCTGTTTGGCATCACACGCCCCCAATGCACAAACATGTGTGAAAGAGGGAAAAAAGAGAGAGATCAGTCATGTTATACATTGTTATGACAGAGGAAGCTTAATAACTCAAAGTCCAAGCCAATATGTATGACAGCATAAGCATGACAAGCACATTAAAAAAAAAAAAAAACACTCTACAGTATCATGAATTGGACAATGTAGAGAAAAGAATGACATTAAGATTTGTCTAGAACTCTTCTTACAGACAGACCTGTAAAACAGCAGTAGCCACAGATACAATTTTCAATCAACAAGGACAACAAAATGTAATGTGTGTTTATGTAGCTATTGCCAAGATAATTTAATGTAAGGGTGAAGACCAGAGGCAATATTCGGTAGAAAGGAAACCTGTTCAGTTAGAAGGGAAAAACATACAGACAAACGCATGGAAGCTGCATGTCTTAAAAAGAAATTCTTCAAAAGGTTCTCCCAGCCAAACTTGTCAAGGATTAACAATCAGTGGATAAAGAACTATAAGAGTTATTTTTCTCCTTACCCATATCTACAATAGCTTGTACGTGTGGAAAAACAATTTCTGCATTAAATAAGTGGGTTAGTCTAATCCCTAATCTAAAATAATACTGAGAGATTTGAGCTTCTGTTTTGCTTGTCCTTTCAAGCTCAAGTCAAAATGCAGCAACACAAGATTAGGTATCCACACAAATAGTCCACTAATAGCCCATGGACTTATAACATTAACAAATGCAAATGAGCTAACTTGGATGAATGAGGAATAAGTTCCTTAATTTTTCTTTTTAATAAAGGCTTGCATGTAACATATTTGGCCAGAATAAATACTAAAATACAATAATCCAACATGCAGGTCTTTACTTATGTTACTGAGGACATATTTCCTATCCTAACGCTATCTCCGACAAAGTCTACACTCAACCAACACATACATTGCACAGAATAGTGATTCACACTCACAGGTAATCCCTGAGAAATCGGATCCACAGGAGCATTGAAGGGTACTGCCTCATCCATCTCCATTATTTTCTTTATCACCTATAAAGCCAAAAAAAAAAAAAAAAAAACCAAAGAACAATTCAGTACAATCACATTACATTTCCAAAAACACACAGAAAATTCACATGAAAACATAGACATTAACCAGAACCCTGAAACATAAAAAGATATCTTCCACATACCGCTAAGGCAGCTTTCAATTCTTTCTTATTATACCTAGGATCCTGACTTGGCTTCTTTGGTACTGGAATTTCTTTCCTGCTTATAGAGTTCAATCCCTTAGATGACTTAACAGTAGAACTCAATCCTTTCGAGGACATAGCCGAGGCATTGGTAGCTTTCCTTGAGGCTTCATCTTTCTTTGGCTGACCACGCTTGTTTCTTAACCCTTTCATAGCTGGTTTCCTAACCCTCATATTAGTTTCCGGTTCATCAGACTCGCTACTACTTCCTCCAAGACGAAAAGACCTCTCATTTTCGCTTGAAGAAGAAGAAGACAACGATGGCGAAGAACTAAACTCCATTTGAGCATTAAATTGAACGGACCCACCATTGTTAATATCATTTGGGAGAGGATTTTCATCGACATTTTGTCCAACAAAGTTCAAAAATACTTCTTCATCTGCACTCACCGGAGCAGGTTCACTTGCAACTGTGGGTTGTTTAGCAACCGGTTTTTTTGGGCGTCCACGTGCACGCTTCTTCCTCATTTCTGCACACAAAAATCAGTCAGTGAGGAGATTGATAAAGAAAAAGAAAAGGAGAGAGAGAGAGAGAGAGAAAGAGAAAGAGAAAGGTAACTTGTTGGATCTGTGGATTGGAAGTCGAGGGGGAGAAATTAGGGGTTTCAGAAATCTAGAATTCCCTTTCAATTCAAGGACTTGCCTGCGCCATCATCATCTACTGCCACAGCAGAAAGCACCCATAAGAGAATGGCGAGACAGTGTCGCTAAACGCTGGAATAGAGTAGGGCAAATTCTCAATTTCGTATTTAACTAGTGTTGCTGCTGCTGTTGTCCAATTTTGTGTAAATTTGTGACGCGAATTACGATGCCAGGGAACGAAAATGTCTACTTATTATTGGTAACAAATAAACAAATTTTTTTATTGCTAAAAAAATTAACAATTTTATTGGGTGCCACAACATTTATCTTTCGACCAAATTCTAGAAAATTTCATCATTACAGTTAGAAATTTTTTTTTAAAAATTAATAGTTTATTTAAAATAATATTTATTAATTTAATATTATACAAATTTTAAAAATTATTATATAATATATCACATAATTTTTTTAAATTTAAAATATTTTTACATAAATTATTTACAATTTTATATACAGTTTAATAATTTTTTTATAAGAGTTTAGAATTTTTGATCGTTATCAACGATTAATTTTTTAAAAATTTATTTTTAATTGTAATTTATTAAAAATATTATATAATTTATTATTATAATTTTTTATAAAAAAATAATATAGTGATAAAAATAAACAATTAATGAAGTGATGGTATTAAAGGGACAATAATAATGAGTTTTCCCATACAAATAAAAATGTAAATAACTCTCTCTAATGGATGAGACATGATAGAATATATCGTATTGCCCTTTTTTCTTAATTATAATAGAGGGAAAAACTAAAAAACAGCACAATAAAATTATCACTTAATCATTTTAGACAAAAAAAAAAAGAAAAGAAAAAAGAAAATCTCAATCATATCCTTCTAAACTAGAGAAAGACAATGAATAGGGGTTCACCTTCATTTCAAAACATGTGTTTGGAATTGTTGTTAGCTGATCAAAAAGCAGATTTAGAATTTTTTTGATTTAATTGACTGATTTTTTTAATTTTTTATATACTGTTTTTCTTAAATCTACTTTTGAAAAAAATATATATTTATCTGTTTTTCTCCAAAAGCAGTTTTTAAAATTTAAAAATAAAAATTTTTTCTCCAAAAATATTTTTACCAAACGCGATTAGAAAATCAATTACCCACCCAGTAATCCTCTCAAGAAAATATGCTAAACACAAATGAAATTATAGTGTAAAGTTTTTGGAAAACCAAATTAGCACAAATATCATCATATTTCGGACTTAAATTAAGTAAGGACACAACCAATTGAGAGTCAATCTAATTAATACGAATGCAAATTTATATTAGTCTACAAAATAATAAACTATATATATATATATATATATATATATATATATATATATATAAAGTAAAAGCTAAATAAGTAATGATAAATATAAAATTATAGATCTGCAACTTTATTCTTCCATTTTGAGGTAAATTTAATTATAGATATAATTTTTTATTTTTTATTAATTTTTACGTTTAATGCTTATAGGTTTTTTTAATGTAAATCCTTCTATTTATGTCTTAGGTTTTGGTAACGATTTTCTCCCACGTCGTAAGAGTTATCCAATTTCAAACAAAGTAATATTGCTGAAAATTATAACATTGTTTATCAATAATTTTTTTTTTAAATATAAGCTAAAAATTTGATTACTTATCTTAGGGCATATTTAGTTTAGTATAGCAATTGATAATAGACAAACATTTTCTAAATTTTGAGTACTTTTTTTTATATATTCGGTTGAATATAAGATTTCTTTATACTAAGTAGGATCTTAATTCGTTATGAGTGCAAATATTAACTGAATGAGTTTGGTTAATTCCATAAATATAATATTCTTACAACCATCACTATATGTAAATTAAATTTGCAACTATTTTTTTTATAATTCTTTTTTTTTATTAAATAAAAAGGAATATCAAGCACAGTTTATACTCTTAATTTGAGTGTCTCTCTTCTCTCTCTTTCCCGGTTTCTCCAGCAAGTTCTTTTGCATATCACTGCATCGTTTTACCAAAAAAATTGGTGTCTAATTATTATACTTACTCATAATATTTTTTAAAGTTTAAAATTTATATAATTGGACCCTCTATTTTATTATATTTTATTATTTTGTTAAATTTTTGATTAAAAAAAATTAAATTTTAGTAAAGTAATAAAAAGAAAATTATTATTTACTTCTAAAATTTGACGTATTATATTAATACTTCTAAATAAAAAAAAATATTTTGCGTAAATTGACTATATAATTTAACGGAAATAAAATATAGGGGCTGATCATATAAATTTTGAATATTTACTGTTAAATTTTGGAGATAAATAGTAATTTTTTTAGATTTAATTTCATATATAATATTTTGTATTTTATTAATATAGTATGATATATTGACCTGATATATTCATAGATACCTATATTTGATTAAAAATAATAATTTGAATACCTAAAGACTGTTGGCCCGTGAGCAGTCCTTGAGTTGGGTTGTTCAAAATTGAGAGCTTGTGAGCAAACAACGCATGGACATGGGCTTAAATGAGAAAGAAATAAGACACACAGGCTTTTAAATTGTTATTTGGGAATGGATGTGCCATACAAAAAATGATAAAAGTTTAGTTGAGATAAAAATTACGTAGATTGATACAAATGTAAATAATAAAAAAATTATTTTAGATGTTAAAAATTTAAAAGATAATTTTTTTATTATGAAAAATTGAATTTTTCATATTTTTTTACAAACTAACTACTTTTATCCATGTTGACTTTTGTTTTTATTTTACCAAACACCTATAATTGTCGGTCAAGTGTTAAGTGTTTTTATTATTGATTAACTTTCAACATTCTGCACACAAAAATCAGTCAGTGAGGAGATTGATAAAGAAAAAGAAAAGGAGAGAGAGAGAGAGAGAGAAAGAGAAAGAGAAAGGTAACTTGTTGGATCTGTGGATTGGAAGTCGAGGGGGAGAAATTAGGGGTTTCAGAAATCTAGAATTCCCTTTCAATTCAAGGACTTGCCTGCGCCATCATCATCTACTGCCACAGCAGAAAGCACCCATAAGAGAATGGCGAGACAGTGTCGCTAAACGCTGGAATAGAGTAGGGCAAATTCTCAATTTCGTATTTAACTAGTGTTGCTGCTGCTGTTGTCCAATTTTGTGTAAATTTGTGACGCGAATTACGATGCCAGGGAACGAAAATGTCTACCATTATTGGTAACAAATAAACAAATTTTTTTATTGCTAAAAAAATTGACAATTTTATTGGGTGCCACAACATTTATCTTTCGACCAAATTCTAGAAAATTTCATCATTACAGTTAGAATTTTTTTTAAAAAAAATTAATAGTTTATTTAAAATAATATTTATTAATTTAATATTATACAAATTTTAAAATTTATTATATAATATATCACATAATTTTTTTAAATTTAAAATATTTTTATATAAATTATTTACAATTTTATGTACAGTTTAATAATTTTTTATAAAAATTTAGAATTTTTGATTGTTATTAAATGTTAATTTTTTAAAAATTTATTTTTAATTATAATTTGTTAAAAATATTATGTAATTTATTATTATATTTTTTATAATATTAAAGGGACAATAATAATGAGTTTTCCCGTACAAATAAAAATGTAAATAACTCTCTCTAATGGATGAGACATGATAGAATATATCGTATTGCCCTTTTTTCTTAATTATAATAGATAGAAAAACTCAAAAACAGCACAATAAAATTATCACTTAATCATTTTAGGCAAAAAAAAAAAGAAAAAGAAAATCTCAATCATATCCTTCTGAACCAGAGAAAGACAATGAATAGGGGTTCACCTTCATTTCAAAATATCTCTCCACTTACGGTGTGTTTGGAATTGATTTTAGATGTCTAAAAAGTAGATTTATAATTTTTTTAATTTAATTGACTGATTTTTTTAATTTTTTATAAACTGTTTCTCTCAAATCTACTTTTAAAAAAAACATCTATTTATCTGCTTTTCTTCAAAAACGGTTTTCAAAACTCAAAAAATTTAAAAATAAAAATTTTATCTCCAAAAACACTTTTACCAAACACAATGTCAAACAAGCTCTTAGAGTTTGATTAGAAAATCAATTACCCACCCAGTTATCCTCTCAAGAAAATATGCTAAACACAAATGAAATTATAGTATAAAGTTTTTGGAAAACCAAATTAGCACAAATATCATCATATTTCGGACTTAAATTAAGTAAGGACACAACCAATTGAGAGTCAATCTAATTAATACGAATGCAAATTTATATTAGTCTACAAAATAATAAACTATATATATATATATATATGTATATATATATAAGTAAAAGCTAAATAAGTAATGATAAATATAAAATTATAGATTTGCAACTTTATTCTTCCATTTTGAGGTAAATTTAATTATAGATATAATTTTTTATTTTTTATTAATTTTTACGTTTAATGCTTATAGGTTTTTTTAATGTAAATCCTTCTATTTATGTCTTAGGTTTTGGTAACGATTTTATCCCACGTCGTAAGAGTTATCCAATTTCAAACAAAGTAATATTGCTGAAAATTTTAACATTGTTTATCAATAATTTTTTTTTAAATATAAGCTAAAAATTTGATTACTTATCTTAGGGCATATTTAGTTTAGTATAGCAATTGATAATAGACAAACATTTTCCAAATTTTGAGTACTTTTTTTTTTTATATATATTCGGTTGAATATAAGATTTCTTTATACTAAGTAGGATCTTAATTCGTTATAAGTTCAAATATTAACTGAATGAGTTTGGTTAATTCCATAAATATATTCCATAAATATAATAACTATATGTAAATTAAATTTGCAACTGTTTTTTTTTATAATTCTTTTTTTATTAAATAAAAAGGAATATCAAGCACAGTTTATACTCTTAATTTGAGTCTCTCTTCTCTCTCTTTCCCGGTTTCTCCAGCAAGTTCTTTTGCATATCACTGCATCGTTTTACCAAAAAAATTGGTGTCTAATTATTATACTTACTCATAATATTTTTTAAAATTTAAAATTTATATAATTGGACTCTCTATTTTATTATATTTTATTAATATATTATTTCGTTAAATTTTTTCTTAAAAAAAGTTAAATTTTAGTAAAATAATAAAGAGAAAATTATTATTTACCTCTAAAATTTGACGTATTATATTAGTACTTCTAAATAAAAGAAAATATTTTGCATTAATAATAGTAAATGTCTTAGAATGACTATATAATTTAACGGAAATAAAATATAGGGACTGATCATATAAATTTTGAATATTTACGGTTAAATTTTGGAGATAAATAGTAATTTTTTTTAAATTTAATTTCATATATAATATTTTGTATTTTATTAATATAGTATGATATATTGACCTGATATATTCATAGATACCTATATTTGATTAAAAATAATAATTTAAATACCTAAAGACTGTTGGCCCGTGAGCAGTCCTTGAGTTGGGTTGTTCAAAATTGAGTTGTGAGCAAACAACGCATGGATATGGACTTAAATGAGAAAGAAATAAGACACACAGGCCTTTCAAATTATTATTTGGGTATGGATGTGCTATACAAAAAATGATAAAGTTTAGTTGAGATATAAATTACGTAGATTGATTCAAATGTAAATAAAAAAAATTATTTTAGATGTTAAAAATTTAAAAGATAATTTTTTTATTATGACAAATTGAATTTTTCATTTTTTTTTACAAACTAACTACTTTTAGCAATGTTGACTTTTGTTTTTATTTTACCAAACACCTATAGTTGTCGGTCAAGTATTAAGTATTTTTATTATTGTTTAACTTTCAACATTCAATTATGAGCAATCAATGGTTGATAATCAATTTTTAAAACATTTGGTAATTTAATGAATAGTTGAAAATTAAATTCTAATTCATGAAATGACTATTTCAAACATTTATATTAATTATATTGTTTATGTCATATATATATATATATTAATTTTTTATTTCTTATAGATACATCATATATAAAATATAATTGATTACTTAAACATAAATAAAAAAATATATTTCTTGCCAATAATTGATTTATATAAAAATATTTGTTAAAAATTATATTTACAATTTTAAAATTGTATGTATAAAATTTTAAAGTTAATGTATCATTGTATGTGTATTTTCACTTACATTAGTTATATTATTAACTTTTTAGGTATAACTTATATAATTTTAATATTATGTAATGATATGAATGTAAATAAGAAAAATAAAAACTTATTTTTGACATTAAAAATATAAAGCCTAACTTTTGATTATGAAAATTTAAGATTTAAAATTTAAAATTTTATATAAAAAAAATCAATTTTTGGTGCAAAAATTAAAAATTGACAATCAAGTGTCCAATTGCTTAAAATTTTGTTAATGTATTTGCATTTGTACTAATGTTTTTAAAATGATTGAATATCATTCTATTTTACATAAAAAAAAATTATAAAAGTCTTATTAGAAAGTATAACATAATAAATAGAAACTTCTTTAATGAAGATTGAAGCAGGATTTTTCTCAAAAGAAAAAGTCCAAACTTCTATCCAATCAAATCTAAGAAATGCATACATTGATTTAAAATTCACAAAACAGAACGAGGAATTGAAGTAAAAGAAAAACAAACAGAAAATTTGGGTTGGTCGGCTCTTTGAGTTGAACTGCCAAGTCAATAGGGTATTGATTGGATTTAATCAATTTCGATTTTCTTGACATGAATCAAACCATTGATAGATTCCCTATTAAATAGACCGGATCGACCGGGCGGTCGGACCCTGTGCTTCATAACTCTGTGCAAGACCATGGTCATCTCTTGACTTAATCCCCTGTTGCATGTTTCCTTGCAATTTTCAGGAGTCTTGGTAGATTGGTTAAAAGACCATATGCAGCATAAACGGGACACGGTAACACAAACTCAAGTACACGTTTAACTCATAATAAAGTCAGTTTGGCCATGTCAAACTCCATAAATTTCTGTCCACTTGCAACTCAACTCTGTCTTGATAGAATTTCCCATTAGGAAACCTATTTCATCAACTCATTACTCTAATCAAATTAACATTAACGTCACGCATTTGGAAATGAAACCAACTTAGATATTTGTATATACCCACATGGCCATTGATAATATAAAATTAAATCCTTGAAACAAATTAATTATAAGAAGAATAGAAAGTCCTTGGAAATGGCAATTAACAACCTTTCAAGGCAAGTAAGACAACACCTAATCCCCATTGAAATCTGCATAACTTTCAAATCTTCTTCTGTACATCTCTCTATATATAATTCCCTTATTTTCCTTCAATCATCATAATAAAAAAGAAAATCCCAAGATATGTCTACCATTAGGGCAAGAACTACATCTACCAAAGCAGCTGAAGTATCTTCAAGTTCAACCAGCGATGACAATCAGGAACCCGAATCCCCAAAATCTCCACAGGCATCGCCTTCTTTTATCTCACAGACCCTAACAAGCACGGCAAACTTGGCCAATCTTCTTCCTACAGGAACCCTTTTAGCCTTTCAGCTTCTAACACCTATTTTCACCAACAATGGTGCTTGTGACTCCGCGACTCGGCCTCTTACCTTCCTTCTCCTTGTTCTTCTTGCAGCTTCTTGTTTTCTTGCCTCGTTTACGGACAGTGTGAAAGCAAATGATGGGCAAGTTTATTATGGTTTTGCAACTTTTAAAGGGTTTTTTCTGTTCGATTGTCCTGATCCGACCGGTGCAGGGCTGTCGGCTGATTTGAGCAAGTATAAGATTAGGTTCATTGATGGAGTTCATGCTGTTTTATCTGTGCTTGTTTTTGTTGCTGTAGCTTTGCGGGATAAATATGTTGTGAATTGCCTGTATCCGAATCCTGCGCATGAAACACAAGAAGTTTTGGATATTCTTCCAATTGGGATTGGGCTAATTAGCAGCTTGCTGTTTGTTGTTTTTCCTACTAGGAGGCATGGAATTGGCTATCCTGTGACATCAGGCAAATAATTCAAATTTCAACTGTCGGTAAACATTTAGGGAACCGTCGCTATAAAGCGTAGCTAACTTCTGATGCTCTCGTAGTAATTGTTCTTCTTAATTTGTTTCAACAAAATGTAAGAAGGGTTGCTTTCTGTTTTCATGATTAATTTAGTGAAAGTTGCAAGAAATAGATTTGTCTATTAATTTAGGCAACATGGTTAGTTAGTTGCCTTATGGAGTCATTGTGATACTTTAATTTGATCTTATCTAATTCTATTGTCTAATGTAATTTATCTATTACAACTATTAAAATATTTGTTATTAAAAAGAGATTTTGGTCATTAGAAGAACACCGATGACTTTGATTAGTAGTTGGTGGGATGAGGCCTCGTTTGCTTTTGTTGGGAAAGTGTTTATTTGAAAAAAGAACAGAACATAAAAATTCTGCCTTTGACTGGCCAAACCAGAGGTCTAGATTGCATCAAAATTGATTTTGTGATAATACTTGTTCCTAAATTATATACATGCATGCATAAACCAAAGATTTATGATTTAATAAAAATTTCTATATAAACCGTGTGAAAATCCAAATTTCGAAAAACTATGTTAATGTCTGGCTTCAATCTTATTTCCTTAATCCTTTAGGAACGAGGAAAAGTGAATCCTAATTCTAAACGGAAAAAAGAAAATTCTTTTTCCTTGAGTAACAAGGATTAACTCTCCTACTAGCTAGGAAACTTTCTCTATATATATCCATGCACGCTCACTTGGCCAACACATCCAAATACTATCAATACACTTTCACTTCGAGTGATATAACTCATCAAATTGTCTGTTAGATTAATTAAAAATTTGGATTGAGTCATGGCTTTCCTTAAGACGATTTTCATGCTGTTGATGATGGCTGTTTGTGGCGTAGTCTCCATGGCTGCTGTGTATGAAGTGGGTGAGTCAGCCGGTTGGACGAGCATAGGCGGTGTTGATTACCCAAATTGGGCTGCTAATAAGAATTTTCATGCAGGTGATACTCTTGTTTTCAATTACAACAACCAGTTCCATAATGTCAAGCAAGTGAGGCCACAAGATTTCAAATCTTGCAATGCAACTTCTCCTATTGCCACCTATACTAATGGATCAGATTGGGTGACTCTTGATAAAGTAGGTCACTTTTATTTCATATGTGGATTCCCTGGCCACTGTGAAGCAGGGCAGAAAGTTGAAGTCATGGTTACACCATCTTCTCCTTCCGCTTCTCCTTCCGTTTGTCCCTATGGATTCTCCCCATCGATGTCAGCCGCTTCTAATTCCCTGAACTTCGCTTCCATAATTCATTTGGCATTAATGGTCCTGTCATGCATTGTTATTTGAAGCTTTGGTTATTGGATACATTCTAGCTGCTGTTCTTTTCTTTTCCTTTTTTTTTTTTCCCTTTAACTAGATGTAATTATTTAATTTTTTAATCTAGTATGGTCCATCAATACTAAGTTGTAACTTTTTTTTTTTTTTCAAGAAGATATCTTTATTTAAATATAAATATAGATATTCAATTGACAGAGGTAGATTCAGAAGTTCGTAACTGCTTAAAATTATAACCATACAAGTGACCAATTGGAAGGTGATCCATAATCGCTTCAGCCCACAAACATTATCATGAGTTTTGAAATTATAAGGTTAATTAAATTATTGTAATAATCTCTCTGCTTATAATCCCTCATCCTCGTGGAGGATTTATGATCCGACAGAAGACCAAGATAGCTAATGGCTGTAACAATGCTGTTGACTAGAAGCGCAAAGCTTACAATCTGCAGCAGCAAGGGATCGTGGAATTACGCACATGGTCAGTTATTACTTGCTCTTAAGCACTTCTTCCATAGCAATAAGAACAAGGTTTCAAATTAATATTTTTACAAGATCAGACTATTGAATTCTAATAATTTGAAAATTAAGGATTTCATATCATTATTTAATTTTTAACAACCTTTTAATTTGCAGTGGTTTAACTTTGTTACCATTATTCTGCCATTGTCAGATTCTTCATTCTTGGATTTCATAACCAAAATATATTACAAATCCCATATAAGCATTAGTGAGAAAAGAAATTGGGAGGAGAAACCTGGAGAAATTTTGCAGATTACTAATGCAGCAATACAACCTCACTTACTAGCTCTAATTTCATGTACTTATAAGGCAGCTAAGTTCATGAAAATTGCAAAGGGATAACTTCAAAAAAACCTCCAACGTTTCATCCCATTTTCAATTAGATCCAAAACCTTTTTTTTTTGTTTTCAATTGTACCCTATGTTATCATTTTTTTTTTCAATTAGGACAATCCATCAATTTTACTGTTAAACACTGACAGATTGCTGGCATGGCAAAAATTGTGGTGCCCCAATAACCTGACCAGCAACTTAGCCGTTCTCATACCGGCTTTAATTCCAAAATTTTGACTGACATCTCCACTGCCAGATTAAAAAAGAAATCAGAATTACAAGCAGCAATGAATTAATTGATCCAACAACACAATGAACTTGGTAATAAAATGCATGAACATGTAACCATAAGTTATAAGAATTGAAGCTACTTACCAGCAGGGTCCAATTCATGATCGTACCATTTCATACATTGTCCTCCCTCTAGCACTTGGCGGAGCTAATGAAATTCTCCTTAACTTCTCTGACGAATATCTGTTGATTTGGTCCAGAAGCTCCTTTGGGAACCTCTGCCCTCCAGCTGTGGTGCAGAATATAATTTTTCTTGCTGCTTTTCCTCAAATCTAAGCATAGTGTATTTATATAATTGTTAGTAATTGACTTTAAATTATTCATACACCCTATTCCATATAATCACTTTTCATGGAAAAAAAAACATCTTCATTAAGTTTTAACTCTTCGAATCCTTCCTAAACAAGTTTTAGTGACTTAAAAACCTAAGTTATTCATCAGAAAGGAAAATCTTTATAGCCAAGTTTGTGGAACCCTATATGGAGAAGGACTATTGTCTCTAAATTCTTTTATGCCAAGGATTATTTAGACTAAAATCCTATATTTGTACAAGGCCAAAAGTAATACTTAATTGTTTTCCTGAGCAAAATTAAGAGAGAGAGAGCGAGTCATGTAAATTTTCAATGAGCTGAGTATATATGAAGAGAACAATGTATGTTCTTACTCCAACATTTGCTTTAGAGAGAATTATTTTAAGAATTTTAGGTTTGAATGTAATTATTTTCTCTTAATTTTGTACTATTTTCAAATTTTAAAAGGATTTTCTACTTTTACTTTCCGTAAATATAGACTTACATTGAATTTATTGTTTTTAATATCAGGTTGGATTGGTTGGTTGGACTGGTTAAGCTGCATATCAATGACTGATTCAGTCTATTTTGGTGAAAAAATCATATAAAAACCAATTTAACTAATCGGAGAAATTTAGCTAAACTTTTTAGTGTGGCAAGATGATAAAAAGCCTGACTAGATGTATTATGATAAATCTTTCCATAATTTGAAATCTTAAACTTTAATATTGTTAATTTACAATTAAAAAAATAACTGAAAATGTGAGAAAAATAACCCATTTTTATTACAAAAAGATTTTAAAACTCTTATTTATTAATAATTAAAGCTTGTCTTTTTATTATTAATTATTAGTATTATGATACTAATTTTATTGTATTATATATTGAAATATTTATTATTGATAATACTTTATTGTATTAATTTGGTTATTGTTGAAATTTTAAATTATATAAAATATTATAATTTGATATAAATTTTTAGATTGAGATTTGATGGTGAATGAGTTTTATCAACGTACTTGTACATTTTTTCTATAGTAATACTATAATTTTTTTATAAATAATTATTATTTTAAAAAAAAAATCAATTAAACCTTATCAAACTAATTAAACCATAATTCAATGTCAAGTTCAATTTTAAAATCATTGATTGAATCACATATATTGTACGTGTTCTTAACTATATATATTTTATTTTCTATTTTCACATCTATTAAGCTATTACACTAATAAAGAGTTAATAATATAAATGATATTAAAATTTATTATTATAAATTGATATCAAATATTTTAATTGTTATAGATTAATATCAAAATTTTTAAAAGATTTGTAATATGGTATCTAAAACCAATTTTCAATAATAAAAAAATTGCGGAATAAACATTGCAACATTTAAAAAAAAAATTGATATCAATTTTCAACATGTGAAAATTTTTTCTATGATTTATATTATTAACCCCACTAATAAATGGATACAGAGCGAAATTTAATATTTATTTTGGATTATTTATGATATTAACAAATTTTGATATTTGAGAAATATTATGATTGCTATATTGATTATTTTTAACAAAAATAAACTCGCGAGATTGCGAGGCCCCAGTATGCTATTCATGTAATGACGTGGCGTTATGTACTATAACCCGTAGTTGCAGTGGACCCACCTAAAGCCATGTGCAATGGACCCTACAGTCAACTTCCAAGTTTCTATCACCATTCTCTATCTTCCTCTATAAAAATCAGAGGTAAAAAGAATCAATGCATGTTTGAGCTCTGGTCACTCTCCTCTCCCTCACTGGAGTCACTTCCTTTGTCAACATCAATTATTCAATTAAGCTATGTCTTTCTCACTCGCTCTTAGTCCCATCACTGCAGTTCCGCAGAAAACCCACCTCAAATTAACCTTCACAAGGTCTGATAAACGAAAATTAGCCATTTCTTCGCTACCAAAATTCAGATATCTGACAACTGTAGTAAGGTCAGTTCATGACGATTCTCGGTTTTTACCTGTGTTACCACAAAAACCCATATGGGAAAATGTGCTTTCTACTGCAGCTAGCTTGTACCCGCTGTATGTGACTGTAGGAGGGATTGTTGCTTGCTTAAAGCCTGATACTTTTGCTTGGTTTGTGAAGAGAGGGCCTGCTTCTTATAGTTTATCGCTTGGGTTTATTATGTTGGCTATGGGTCTCACATTGGAGTTCAAGGATTTGATTGGTTTATTTATGCAAAGACCTCTCTCTGTAAGTTATGAATTTTAATCAATGCTATCAATTTTATTTGTTTATTTATTTATTTATTTATTATTATTATTATTAATGATAATGGTTTCTATTTTTAGGAAATTGGAGTACTGATTACCTGAAATTCTGGTTCTTTAATGAAAATCTTAAAATGGGTATATGTCTTATTTTGGATCTCAAGTAATATGGTTGAATTTTAGTATAGAACTGTTATTATTTTTGGTTTATTTTGAATAATTGAGTTATGGATTGTGTTACAAGAATTGGTTATGCTGATATTTTCATTTAATTGATAAAATTTTGGAGAGGGCATTGTGAGTTGTTGTTCATTCATTCTGGAATGATTAATTTTTTACTGAAGAATGCACCTGCATCAAGTTTTTTCTTTTGAAAACTGAAAATGCTGTCCCAAGAAGGCTGCTTGTTCCATAGTTTCATGTTTGCTACTTCTTGGTCAGATATTATTTGGATGCGTTGCTCAGTATTCAATTATGCCAGCTTTTGGATTTTTTGTCAGCAAATCCTTGGGACTTTCTCCTTCTCTATCACTTGGACTGATATTGCTTGGATGTTGCCCTGGAGGTACCGCCTCTAATGTGGTAATAGCATTTTTTTTTCCCTTTCTTTTTTCCGGTAAGGAAGCATGTTTTTAAATGAAAGATACGGAATTATGGATAACATTGTCTAATAACCAATGTTTTTCTCTGTTTGCTGCTGATATAGCATTTCTCACTATCCTAACTCAGGATTTCATGCCTATTTTGAGTACAGGTAGGAGATAAACTGGTTATTAATTTCTATAGAGTAGTATATGAACAAGGTGATAAATGTTTTCTTAATACTTCAACTTCATAATTAAAAGTTCCTGCATGGGAATCAACGCTGTTATGATTTTACTTCTGGAAATTTTGTTTACTTAAGTTGCATTCTTCAGGGAAATCCCATCTAGTTACTTTATCTTGACTGAAAAATTTGTTTGACAATTAAGGTTATGAAGGTCACAGTTAGCTGTGTCCAATGCTCAATAATTTTTCCTTGAGAATTGTCTACAATTATGGGAGCATGATACTTTGTTATCGAGAAATTCATGCATGACTCTTTCAGTGTAGATTCTTCTATTTAGACGAAAAATATGGTTAAATATGAAAAAAAAATGATCTTATTAATCCAAATATCGTCTCAATCAAAATTTCCATCTGTCATTCTGATGCTCTGTATTGTATTCCCATGTCCATTAATTATTGCTCTTATTGCTCTTTATTATCATCGTTCAAAGTAAAAATTGATCACAGTGAAACTAGTTGTTACTATAAGAGGGTTGAATATCCTTGAAACTTTAAAGGAGTGCAAACAAACCATTCAAAAGTGAGAAATCTGGCCTAAAGGGCATTTGAGAATGCTCTTTTTATTAGATAGCCCAATGCAATGTGTTCGTATATTGGTTTGTTTCTGTTTTGCTGAAGTAGTGTTACAGGTGACCTTAATTGCTCGAGGGGATGTTCCACTATCTATTGTGATGACAGTGTGCACTACTCTTGGTGCAGTAATTCTCACTCCATTGTTAACAAAGATTCTCGCAGGAACTTATGTTCCTGTTGATGCTCTTAAACTTTCCGTTAGCACCCTTCAGGTAACTATAAAGTTGTGCTTAAATGGAAATTGTTTGACATTATACATTTCCAATATTCTAGTCATTATCATTTTTTGGCCAGGTGGTTGTGGCTCCAATTCTACTGGGTTCTTATTTACAGAGCACATTTCCTTCAGCAGTGAAAGCTGTGATACCTTTTGCACCACTGTTTGCTGTTTTAGCATCATCACTGCTTGCATGCAGGTCTTTTGTTCTTGACATTTGATTTTTTATGGTGAAATTGGAGCTTGTGGATTCTTCCTCTTGTGCTCATATTATTCTCTTTTCTGGGTTTTGGTTCTAGTGTGTTCTCAGAAAATGTTGTTCGCTTTAAATCCTCAATGCTCAATGCTTCACTGCCTCCTGGATCCTCTCCAGTTCTTCTCATTCAATCAATATTGTCCAGCGAACTGGGTCTTATAATACTATCAGTTTTGTTGCTTCATTTTGCTGGTTTCTTTGTGGGGTAAAAGCTCTTTTTGTTTTCATTGTAATGATTTAATTCTTTGGTCCTTGCATTTTGATGAAAATTTTGTATCCTTTTCTATAATCACCATTATATCTTTGGTAGTTATTGAAGACAGACAGACACACAACTACAAGCATAATATAATCTTTAACTATAATGATTTTCATATAGCATTTCACCCAAGAGAGTTTGCTGTAATGTAAGTGATTTGAGCTGAATTTCCCTGGAACCAGGGAAAACTTTTACCAGATAGATTCAACACAATGGCTAAAATGTTTTGTTTGCATTGCAGAATGCCTGATTTTTGGACAAAACTGCCTTTGTATCTTCAATCTAAAATATACAGGGTTGCTGATTTTAAGTTAATCTCTTGCTTTCTCTCCTCCCGCCTTTTGGCATTCACACCTGAACATGGAAATGATTACCTTGACCTACAAACGGATAAATCATAGAGAGATAGTAATTCTCATACCAGGGGATGTGGTGGTGGTGGTGGTGGGTGGAGTAAATAGTTTAGATGGAGGAAGACTAGGTGGGTTTGGAGGAATAAGTTGAAGTCTGTATGTTTCATATGACGATTATAGCCTATAATGCTCTAAGAAAAATGATGGAATGGGAGGATCGCACATGATTACTGTTACATTGAGGCCTGATCTAATTTTGAAAAAATTAAAGTGGAGATATTTTGGTTTACCACAGATAGAAGGTTTTTGGATCCAACTCTAATATTTGTTGAATGAAATGTGCGAGGATATTGTGTTTAACTGCGGGAATATGTTAATTGATTGGGTCTTTGCAGATAAGAAAATTTTGATGAAGGGTTCTTTTAGAAGTGTAGTTATCTTTTAATATGTGGGTTCCACATGATGTTTAAATGCATTGCACACAGGGCACACAAGCTATTCTTAATGAGTGGGCCTCTGAAATAATTCTATGCTCTTGTTATCCTTATATCCGATTTGTGTCAGCAATAACATGCAAAAATCTCTGTCTGCAGTTATATATCATCATCTATTGCCGGGTTTAGAGAATCAGAAAAGCGAGCAATATCGATTGAGGTATGATTTTTATTGAATTTTTAGTCATCCTTGCATGCAATTGTAAGTTTGTAAATATCACTTTCAAGTAAACTGAGTTTTAATTAATGCTAACTAACTTATTAGAAACAAAGAATAAATAAATAAGTAAAAATTGTTAGCTGTTTGGCATATATAAAACAAAAAATTGCTTTTTTGGCAAGCTATCTCTTGGATGTCAAAAATGCAGTTTGAAACTATACTTTTGCAGTTTTTATGACTGAAATAAGTTACATCTACCTTTAAAAGAAGTGTTTGACTGCCTCTAATCAACATGTTCAAAATGGTACTTTTCTTAATAGTAACTATTCATTTCCATACAATTTTCAGTTCATCTTTGAAAATTGAGTATTTTCATCTACCAAGGACTGGACCATGACCAAACTAAAAGAAGTTTCAAATTGTTGCGCAATGTTTTCTTGCAGGTTGGCATGCAAAATTCTTCCTTGGGAGTGGTCTTAGCAACCTCCCATTTCACTTCTCCAATGGTTGCATTACCAGCAGCTATGTCTGCTGTGATCATGAATATCATGGGTAGCAGTTTGGGAGTCATTTGGAGACACATTGATCCATCCGATTCAAAAGACAGCTCTAAGCTAGATGAAAATTGAAGACAGAGTACTCGTGCGATGTTGATACTACATTTAATTCTGCTATGTTTCTTCACTGGAGTTCTTCAGCATCAGTTATTTGAATTATATAATATGTTATTGTACATTGGCAATGGGATGAAAAGCAGCTTAAACAGCTCCCTGAGCTCAACCTACCTGTTGAACTCGAAGCTTAATTGCAGGATCACAAATCCTCACTCTTTTTCAATAAGGGAAATGTTGCCAAGCTGACCTAATTGCCACTTAGGATAATCAGAATTATTTGTTTCTTCCATTTCTTAATTGGCATTTGGAAATTCATGTGGAGAAAGAGGGATCGTCTTGGCATGAAGAGTGAGCTATATTTTGCCGATGCTTCTGGACCTTAATGAACTCTGATGAGGAATTCAATGGAAAGACATCTTTTCCAGGTTGCCTGCAGAATTTGACAGCAAGAGATAAGCACAATTCTGACCTTGTCTATAGATTTATCCTGGTAGAGTTTTATATAATGCTTTTAAGGTCTCCTCCAATCATGGTGCTAACTAATTTTATTAAGTGATAAGTGACTATTCCAATGGACAATGCTAATTTTTGCTCTGTGATATAAAGCAGTTTCACTGTGAAGGTGCGAGTTTGAACTTATTCAGAGTTTTATAAAATTATAAACAAATACTTGATAATAACTGTCCTTAGTAAAGATCAGCTTTTAGAGCAATGCTAGCTAGTAGCTGCAGTCATCTTTTTACACTACCGATTCAGACTTGTCACCTAATTCGTCGGTAACTATTAGTGATCGTCGCTAGCATTTCATTCATTTACAGGCAAATTAACTATATTTTAGTTTTGCTATTGTTTTTTTTTTCAGAACTTTTGCATTCTGTTCAAAGATGTTACCCAAAACCAAATTAGCATATTGATTTCTATACAGTAAACTTGTTTGCCACACAATTCTACGTTCTCAAGACAATGTTTCGTTAGCTATTTTGTCATTGCATAGGAGGAGTATGGAGTATCTTTGAACATTGCTCAAAAATCAAATAATTACAGCATTGGTTTAGTTAGATACCCACTAAGCTATAAAGTCCAGTGGAGCAGGTCAATGGGATTTCTGAATTGGTATACTGGGCTGGTGGAGAATCTGAAGAATACCAATTCACCATAGAACAATTAAATAATAGGAAAGTAATGGTGACTTCTTAATGGTGATTTGGAAGGAAGTTTATTTAACCGGATTTTAAATTTCAAATTTTACAGATAACGAGTTAGATTGAGTGTATTTTATATCTTTACTTATTATTTTTTTACTGCATTTAAAAAGTTTTTTGGTTTGTAACCACCATAGTTGCCAAAAATATATTGAAATCATCAATCTTAAATTAGATATCCATCTAACCTTTTCTTCCCTTTTGTATTTTTCCTATTGTCGCCATAAATTTCGATGAAACTCCTTTTAATTTTAATTTTTATTATTATTTTAAATTGTATTTGTAACTATAGAGTTGTTTCCATTTTTAACTCTCTTTTTTTTTTTACATATATTATCATTATATTATTTGTTATTCGTAAGATTTTAAATTTAAATTTGAAATTTCACTATTTTTCATTTTAAATCATACATAAAAATAATTTGATGATTTATTAAATTAAAGCCGATTCAATTAAAAATATACCAATAATCATGAAATATAACCATATAAATATGTCATTCTTTGACATTTACGAAAACGGTTTTTTGTGCATTGTATTATATATTTGTCTTGCAGTATAATTCTGTATTAGGTAAAGATTAATTGGTAGTGTGGCTTTCTTGTTGGCCTTGCTATCATGGGACAGGCAAAACACATGATTAAATGATTTATTACATATTATGCATGAGCATTCCCCTCATTAATGACCACAGCAATAATTATATTAATGTTCTTTATTTTTGAGGATTGTCTCAAATATTATACATGAAAAATATAGAGCACACTAAATCTAGTAATTTTTACCCGATCTAAATTCAATATGAAATCTTATGAAATTCTAGTAAGTTAATCCAAAATCAATCCGAATTCAAAAATTGTTTAAAGAACTGGTTGATCTGAAGATTCATCCGATCAATCTGACTCAAGACCCGAAAGTGATAACTTGGCATAACTCAATATCCGAAAGTGTGATAACCTGAAATGTCACCATTTGAATCTATCCAATCCCATTCAATCGTGAGGTCTATAAGAGCATTATTCCGCAGGTTGGCCTTTTGGCTTCCTTACAAGCATTGCAATTTGCAAGAGAAATATATTATGTAAATTACGTCATAAAATAAAATAAATTACAGTTTACCTCTTGAAATTTTAACAAATTATGATAAAAAATAAATTTTTAAAAAACTAACAATTTACCACTTTTTCTTTAAATAAAATATTTATTTATTTAATACTGTATAAATTTTCAATATTTACAATAAAATATACCGTATGATTTTTCTATATTTGAGATGATTTTATGTGAATTGTTTAGGATTTAATGTGTAGTCTAATAATATTTTATAAAAATTTATGACTTTTACTCATTATCAACGAATATAATTACAGAGCAACCAGTATATTTAAGTTTCGGTCTTTCTAATTATTATTTTAAACAATATTTTTATCAAATGACATGAAAATAAACCGTTAGTTTTTTAGAAGTCTATTTTTTTGCTGTAATTTATTAAAATTTTAGAAAACAAACGGTAATTTATTCCATAAAATATAAAGCACTGTTCCGTCGGTTACCCTCTTCTAAAAACACCAAAAGAGACAAATTAATATTAATGTGTATACATTATAATTATGAACGTGTCATAAATCAATAAAGGATTCTTATTATGGTTTTATGCACGACAACATAAACATAGTAGCATGGAAAGATAATGACTAACACATTGTCTCCACTTCACATGTATCTTCAAATTCATATGCTTATTTAGCTTTTCTAGATTTTAGAATCCATCGATTAGCCTGCTCAGTAAGGCGTAGTTTCCAACTTCTCGCTCTGTCTCTCTCTATATACACACAAACACATAATCACAAATTAATATTTCAAGGCCAGCTTTTACCTTATTTAAGATTAGAGTAGTTAATTAGGTGCTGAAATCTCTTAGCAGCATTAGGAAATGGGAATTCAGGTATCAAATGATCATGAGATGTATCATAGTGTGTGTATGTTTAGGAAATACCTACTTTCCAAATCTCATAATTATACAGGCAAAACAAACATGGAAGAATCCCAAGTCTTAAAGAAAAAGCAAGCAAGCCCTTTGCTCTCGCCTGAATTTGGTACCCGCCATGCTTCTTTACTTGAACAGAAGTTGCTTCCAAGTTTTAGGTGAATTCATGATTCATCCTACCCTCAAATCTTTCTGATTTCTACTTATATTTTGCAAATTATGTTTATTTTTTCTTCCTGACAGAGTTTTTTTTATGGCAAAATATGATAAAGGACAAATAAACAAATCTATTGAATAATATCATATCCATATTTTTCTTTTGTTTTCTTCTCTTTTGTTATATTACAAGATACATTATTAAGCTTTACAAACCCTGTGATAAATCTCATATCCTGAAAAGCTTACTTAAATTATATAATTTTTCGACTATATTGTATTTTTATGGACCAATCCTATCATATTATGTTATAGGTATAAAGTAGTATTTAATCTATATTGACAGATATGATTGAATTTAGTTGATAATAAATTTATTTTTTATAAGTACATTGTGTTTATATATGGCACACCATTCATAATTTTGCGGTAAATAAGAACAGGAACAATGGTGTGCAGTCTGAAAGTGAAGGCAAGTCCTCACCAGCACAACTCACAATATTCTATGCTGGGGCTATCAATGTGTATGATAATATTCCTGCTGATAAGGTTGCATGTATCTCCTCTTTATAAATTATGTTCCATTTAATTTTAAGGATTAATTAATTAGGGTAATTATGTTAAATAATTGTCTAATTTATTAAAATGATATTTTCAGGCACAAGCTATTATGCTGCTTGCTAGTGAAAGTTCTATCTCAAAACCTGTTGCCATAGAATTGCCAAAACAAGAAATGAAGAAACCCATTCATCCCCCAAATTTAACATCACCTTGCAAATTAAATGCAGGTAATTAACTTGGGCTGCAAATAAATTTCAAAATTTTGATGGGTTTCTTTTCAAATCTTTGGTAAAGTTTCTTTTAAATTTTGGTATAAAAATTAATATATTTGTAATTTTGCTTGCATTTACTTTTTTTTTTAAAAAAAAAAGAAAAAAAACCTAAAAGTGTATATGTAAAAAAATATTAATTTTTTATAGGAAAATCATTTTTGTTTTTATTTTTCAATGCAGGGACAAGTTTTTAGTTAATTTATAAAGTTTTTTTTTTTAAAAAAATTGCACTGCAATTATGTTAATTGAAGACAATCTATAAGTATATATGTGTAGATAATTATTAATTTTTTGGCTTTGATTTCCAGAAATTCCAATTGCAAGAAAGCTATCACTCCAACATTTTCTTGAAAAACGTCGCCGCAGGTATGTTAGGCCTTCTGCGAATTG
The DNA here is from genome assembly GCA_023653625.1 of Triadica sebifera. Classification (NCBI taxonomy): domain Eukaryota; kingdom Viridiplantae; phylum Streptophyta; class Magnoliopsida; order Malpighiales; family Euphorbiaceae; genus Triadica; species Triadica sebifera. The sequence continues at coordinate 29,296,606 of CM042898.1, read as the reverse complement.
TTACTTCATTAAAAAAATAACAAATGCACATGAAATTTTATATCAAGATGGCAGAAAACTGAGTATATAAAAATTCTGTATTAATATAATATTCTTATTCAATTAATATTTCATCAACTTGTAATCGATACTTTGATATATATATATATATATATATATATATATATATATATATATATATATATATATATATAAAAGGTTGAATTAACTTCAACATATTGAACTTGTAAGGGGGAAATGAATAGATTCATAGATGATATCAGGGCTGAGGTGAAGTAGTGAAAAATTAAATTAAGAAAATAATAGAAAAACGCAAAAACAATAAAATTCCGATTCTTGAGCTTATTTTATCCGAACCAAATACAATTTGAATCTATTTTTTGACAATTTAGAGCAAACAAAATGAATTCAATTATTTGCAAATGTTAGAATTTAAGATCAACGGTCTAATATATTTTTCTCTCTTAATATGTGAAAGTTATTAAAATTAGACGGGTCTAGATAGCCAAACATGATATCTATAGATTCATTATTACTTGAAAATAAGTTAGTTTCACTAAAATTATAAGTATTTATTTTATTTTAAAGTTTGTAATGTGAGATTGTCTTTAACCAAATAGGTTCCAAATTAATTATAGTACTTATCTTAGTATTAAAGTTTTTTGAGGTTATATTTAATGTGTTATAATTGTGTTTTGCAGGTTAACAAGTAAATCTCCGTATTCTCCTCCTAGAGCACAACACAAGGAAAGGGAATCAATAGCAAATAATGATGATCATGATGGCTCAAATATTATTTCACAGCATTCCCTTTCTCTTCCACCTTTCCCCTTCTAAATTAGGATACTTCTCCACTGTTTCGTCTAACAAGGGTGGTTAAGGAGATCAATTAATGCTTAAGTTTTGCATTTAGTAATTTTGTAGCAAGTTGAATATATATATATGTTATATTTCAAATATTTTACTATAATATCGGTTTTATCTTGGTTAAATGACGCCTATTACCCTTTTTTTTAATAATAAATTTACATTTTTAAGTCGTTTTTGACACATTCACCTAAATTCTTCTATATCTTTACGCTTTCGCATATCAACATTCGCAATTACGTTCTCTTATTAAGTAAATTATAAAGAAATTACTCCAATAATATGACGAGTAACAATTCAATATTTGAATTGTTATTTGTAACAAAAAAAATGTTTAAACTATTATTTTGTAACACAAAAGTATTTGACGTTATTCTCTATTAGATTTATTAACGGTGACAAAAATATTATGGATGTACATATATTAAAAATATATATGATATGTATTTGCACTAGTACTGCATATCTTTCATTCATTCAAAATCTTTTTTTTTCCAATTTAAAATTCTAAAAATTTCTCTCTCCTCCATTTTTGATCTATAAGTTTTTTTGAAATTATCTAAAGGTGTTCCTTTTTTTTCCAGCATGATTTTTCGTCTTCTTTCAAAAAGGTTATTCTTTGTCTTTCAACTAACCCTTAATATCCCAATTTCTTTAGCCAATATAAGGGCAAAAAACTGAATTTTCTTTTCTTGTCATATATGCACTTCTCATCGATTATGGATATTGAGATTGTTAAATATTTTTTCTACAATTGTTAGGTTAAACAAAAAGTGAATAAATGAAAGAAAGTAAGAGAAAATGAGGAAATTTTTTTTTGAGATTCATTTTGCAAATGTGGAATTTAGGTGAATTTTTTTTTTACAGATACAAAAAAGCCACATCAGTGCACTGTTAATAAATCTAACAGAAAATGACGTCGGATATTTTTGTGTTATAAAATAATAGTTTAAGTATTTTTCCGTTACAAATAATAATTCGGGTACTAAGTTATTACGGATCATATAATTGAGATATTATCTGTGTAATTCATCATCTCTTATCTCATATCATATCAAGTTAGTTTCAAATAATAATTCGGATATTAAATTGTTATGGATCATATAATTTAAAGTATCATATGTGTAATTCACCCTCTCTTATCCTATGCCAAATCAAGTTAGCTTCCTTTGATAATAGAATTCATTAACCTTTTGATCCTAAATCTTATAAATAAAGAATTAGTCATGATAAATGTCGATTGTCTCACGTTTGATATTTAGACTCTATAATATATATATATATATATATATATATATATATATAATATATATATATATATATATATATATATATATATATATATATATATATATATATATATATATATAAGTACACGCCCAATCAAGTTAGCTTTTTTTTTGAGAGTGAGACCCGCTAACTTTTTAAGTCTAAACTTCAAAAGAAAGAAGAAAAGAAAGTATACGTTCAATCAAATTAGCTTCCTTTTATACTGGGACTCACTAATCTTTTAAGCCTAAATCTTATAAATAAATAAATAAAGCGCATGTCTAATCAAGTTAGCTTCTTTTGAGAATGAGACGTACTAACCTTTAAGCCTAAATCTTATAAATAAAGACGAAGCAGGACAGTTTAAGGCATAGGACATTAAGACTTATGCTTAGGACCTCCGATTTACAATGAGTCTTAAATTTTTTTTGGAACCTTTAAATTTGTTATTAATTATATAAAAAAATTTATTATTTTATTAGATTTTAAATACATACCATTAAATTTAAAATGCTAATTATTTGTAGTTAGTTAGCTTAAACAACTATATTAAAAAATGACTTAATTTTGTGAGTAAATTTAGTTTTTATTGGTTAAATAATTAACTAATAAATTGATTTAAATATAACTAATATTTAGTTTTACATAATAAACTAAACGTTAAATGTTTTTTCTTATCTCATTTTTTTATCAGTTTTTGCTTCTTTTTTTTTTTTAATTTGAATATAAAACTTTAATTAAAGATTTTGCATCTCAAAAAGCAAAAAAATTAAATTTTGAATAACTTTAAAATTTTTATTCATAATATTAATGGAGCACTAATTAACTTTTATCTAGAGCCAAATAAATTTTGAGTCGGCCAAAAAAAAAACTTAAATTTTTTGTAGACACATAAATCAAAAAAAATCTTAAGAGTTAGATAAAAGAAATTTTAGAATAGCATGAATAAGTAGCATAATAATATAAAGAATAGAAGCATTAGAGTCATGGAAATGAGAGACAAAACAAATGACTTAGTATTATATAAGTAATTTTGAAACAAATTATAATGTTTGTCGATATAGTTAAGAAGACCTCAACTGTACCGGTGACTGCTATAAAAATCTTTTTCGGAAAATCAGTAAAATTAAAAAAATTCATATTTTAAACCTTTTTTTATTTAAAAGCATGTTAAAACATAAACATTTATTTAAACTATATAACCAATATGCATAAAAACTTGATTCAAATGATTGATATCATTAACAAACCAGCTTGGGCTCCCACTAGTCCAATATTTATAAAATACCTTATAAAATATAATTTCATGTTCTTAAAGTAAAGGCATGCACAAAAAGTCTCATATTCCATGACACGTACAAAAAGAATAATATAAATGTCATGTATGAAAACCAACCCAAAACTAGGTTAACTCTGACTGATCTCTGATTGGACTTGCTACTTTTCATATCAACTCATTTCTACCGGCTCCAAATCTGCATGTAGAAAACTTATATATTAAGCAATATAATATTTAGTGATATATATATATATATATATATATATATATATATATATATATATATATATATATATATATATATATATACACACGTAAAAACTTTACATACTATCATATTATATCATTACTATGACATGTTCATATCATAACTCAAGTTCATACCCAGAAACAAACATACCTTGATGTCATATTAACATGCTTCCTTATACTATAAACACAACATGCATAACCGTGTATTCATAATCAATTTTCATAAACAATATGTATAACACACAAGTAGCAAAACCATATACATATATTTATTAACCATTTCTACATTTTTAGTTTACCATATCAGTATTATTTTCCCAATTAACAGTTTTTTTCTATTCTATTTTCTTTATTTCCATAAAAAACTCTAAGTTTGACTATAGGATACAAGTTGTGAAATATGAACGTTTATAACTTGAGCTTAAGTCATACTATTTATCATTTGTATCAGCTCATTTGAGCCTCTTAAGTCAAGAGTGCTCATAATCCGAGCTTAAATCATATTAACTGAGAAATATAAATAGTACTAGCAATCCAATATTAAGGGCGTTAATAATCTGAGTTTAAGTCACTTTATCCTTATATAAATATATCCTATGGTATTGTAACCCCTTTAATGATATGTCACTACCATATGTCAAATCATATATTAGAGAATTGAATATTTAGATCATATTTCATTATCATATTATTTATCATATCACATTACATGCTATCAAATATTTACCGTAGATATATTACCTCATAAACATTACTCATACGTAATTAATTATATTTTTATATATTTCATATTATGTGATTACATAACGTAAATCAAAAACAACATACTATACAATTACTATATATCATGGGCATATATATTCATTCACGATCATTAGAGATGACAATTTGGACATGTTCTGACCCATCTTTGAAGATGACAGATTTTTTGTATTTTTTCTCGCTTTGACCTCATATTTTTATGTTGGGGACGAGACGGGGATGATATATACATACCCTGCCCCTATTTATATATTTATATATATTTAAACAATTATTTATATTTTAATATAATTAATATTTTTTAAAAATAATAAAATAAAAAATATAACATTTATTTAAAGTAAAAAATATATTTTTTAATAAAATAATTATATATTTAACTAATTAACTAAAATAAATAATAAAAAAATATTTTTAAAAATAAAATAAATTTAATAAAATTTGGAAAAATGGAGTGGGGTTCGGGAAATCTCGTCCCGTTGCCCTTCCTAACAGTAGTGAAGGTGCCTTTTTTGGTTACCTTATCCGTGAATCCAAAACGTGAAATTTTCTACATATAAAATACGCATTGTTCACGACTGTGACATATCATTCACGCCTGTGACATATCATTCACATTCGTAAACCTATATTTCATGGCTTTATGATCGTGAAAAAAATTGTAAAAATCTAGATTTAAACATGAAAATTGAGATCTCGATATTCACAATCGTGACTAGATGTTTAAGGGCATGAACTCTTTCTTTTCACGATTGCTCTAATTGTGAATCAAGGCGTAAAAAGTTATTGCCTTTTTCTAGGCATATGTTTTCACAGGTATGACTCTTTGTCACGAGTATGAAATCTAGTTTTGTTCATGCATTTATGATTGTGAGCCCAGTGTTACATATATGAATCTGAGAATTTTTATAGCAGAAACGAGCCAAAACCTAATATTCATGCAAAACACTCAAAATCTCTAAATATTGACCTATGTCAATCACTCCTATCGACATTGTCACTCATATAATATACCAATATGTCTTAACATTTAATCCTTTTACATCATAAATCATGCTATAAATGTCAACTTTTACTCATTACTATCTTAACAAGCATTGTAACACATTATAACCCATAAACTCATAAAAACATATCATATCATTACTGACATGCATTTGCATTATCATTATACATTTACCACATAAACACACATGCCAAAATACATGAAAAACAAATTAATATCCAAATATGTACATACCTACAACAAAATTGAACCTTAACTATTGTTCAAAATTTTAAATTTTGCCTCTCATTTTTGCTCACTAGCAAATCCTAACATTACAAAACATCCTTATAAGATTCTTATAATAGATAACTATCTCAAACTGAGCTAAAAACTAAGTTCTAATTCTACCTTACAAGAACTCTCTCAAAACTCCATAACTTCCAAGTTTTTTTTCAACTCAACAATGAAGTTTAGGTTAAAAAGTGATAAGGGGGGTGGATATGAACCAACCTTCATGATCGTGACTAAACCATTTACAGATATGAATATCCTCTTCATCTCAAAACATACAAAATGCTTTCACCACATTCAAAACTCTGTCATTTTGAACATTGACAACTTTCATGAGGATGAATACCTTGTCATGAGCGTGAAAAGCTTTCATTTCACAAAAATCAACTCTTAAATACTAGACCACCCATCATCTCTTACTCTAAACTAGCATAACTTATACACTCTAACTTATGATTGTTATACAAATGGCCTCCATCACATTCCAATAACACCGTAGCTGATTCAAAAGAAGTGTGAGATTATGCATTGTAGACGAGGCATGTGATTTGCTTTTTTGGTTATTGTCATATTTGTATTTAGGCCTTATTCTATCATTGCTTTTTTTTTTTTATCATTAAAATGGCATGCATTCTTTTTATATATTATTGCATCATATTAAAAACTTATATATATATATATATAAAGGTGATTATTCACTGTATATATTAATAATTTTCGTTCACTCACACACACATATATACACACACATGCTATATAATTTGCATTGTGTCTCTTGTATTTTTTTTGCGTATATTTTGAAGTAAAAAAAGAAATAAAAAAAATCAACATATTTGAGTTGACCTTATACTATGTGAAAAACTTTTTCCTCCTTTATATTGCTTTGTACAATTCTATAGTTTATACATAATGTTAATATTAAGCTAATACTATGAAAATTTTTACGAACAAGTAAGTCCAATGTATCATTAAATAACTGTCTCTAAATAATGTATACTTTGATATTTGAATTTGTTTAAAATATAAAAAATTATTAACTTTTTTTTGTAAAAAATAAATTATTTTATTGAAAATTTTAATTTTTTTTAATAAATATAATATTTTCTTAAGCAAAATATTACTAAATTAGGGAATTTATTTATGAAAAAGAGGAGAAAAAATCAGGTTGAAAAATGAAGAAAAAGAATATACGCCTGAAAAAATAGAGTACATTGCTTTGCCACATTTAAAATCCTACATAGTGCAAACATAATTAATATTTATGCATAATTTTATTTGACTGATTAAAAATATGAATAAAAACCCTTAGATATGACATGCTGACGTCAAATATATGGAGAAATGTAATTTTGAAAGTAACCAACAATAACAGAAAGAAGGTGGACCTCATCCCAACAATTCATGCGTTGACAGTGCTAAACTTTTTGTATTCTTTTGTATTTGAAGGCTTAAAATTGAAAAAAAAAAAGTTGGAAAAAGAGATTAGTGGAACCGTTTCAATTTGGAGATAAAAAAAAAACGAATTATTGTTGCTATTGGTGATATTTCTATCCTTAACCCTTTTACCGTGCCTTAAATTTGGGCTAATCGCCACATTCAAGATCATTTCAAAGGCCTACCATATGCCTCTCATATGCTTGAGTTCCTCTATAATTATCTTCATTTTTTTTCTTAGAACAGAAAAATTCAAAGCCCAATTGATTATTAAGAAATTCAATCCTCATATAATTATGAGGAAATCCATGGCCAAGACCAAGAGCCTTGAAAAACCCCTCCAAACCACCATTAATCTTTAGAGAAAAGGAGAGGCAGTTCTAATGCAAACCATGACCCACGCTATAATCTGGTTGGGGAAGTTCAACCCAATGAGCAACTCTTCAATAAAATCCCAATGTAACGAGTCGTAGGCTCTCCGAAGATAATTTTTTAAGGCACATTGCGGTCCCTTTGGAATCGTTGTGATAATCCTTACTAATTCCGGAGGCAGCATAATATATATTATCTGAGATCTTCCAGCCTGGAATGCATGCACTTTGGTTAGGATGAACTACCCTTTTTAGTATCTTTCCCAATCTTGCAGTGATTATGTTTGTTATCATCTTATAGATATCGGTACAACAAGCAATGGGCCTATAGTCACTAATAACGGATTAGGAACCTTGGAAATAATTGTTAAAGCCGCCACATTAACCTGCTTCAAAAGTTTCCCATGTAGCCAAAAAATCCTTAACTGCTTCCACTATGCCTGATCCAACTATGCTGCAAGCTTTCATGAAAGGGTGGATGTTAAACCCATCAACTCCTGGGGCTGTTTGACAATCAATGCTCCAAATTGCCTCTTTAATATCCTCACAGGAGGTTGGAGAACATAATGCCTCTGCCTCCAGATTGTTTGTGGTAGCACCTGCATTGATAACACTCCTGTCAATGTGCTCTTTTCTATCACAATTAGAACCAAATAGCCTAGCATAGTAATATATCATTGCAGCTCTGGTAGCTTCCTGGCTTTGAATTTTAATCTACTTCAGTAATGGGTTATTCTATTAATTGATGAGCAGCAGTTTGCACTCCAATTGTTCGGGATAAATGGTCTTTTTAAGATCAACATTTGGATGCTTTTTCACTTCTCATGTCCTACTCGATTCTCTAGTGGAAGAAGGTGTTCTGATGTTGTTAAGGAATTGCTAGGCAAATTTTATGTTATGTTTTATGTATACGAATTTTATTAATTTAATGAATTTTATTAATTTTCTTTGGAATAAAAATTAATATATTATTTTGCTTTCTTACATATATACTTTTTCTCATTTTTAAAAAAGTATTAATGTAAGAAAATGATACAATATTACAATTCAAAACAAATTTATAAATAAATTTAGTCAATTTTGTGAAATATGTTTATAAATTTAGAAAATTGAGAGCTTTGATATGGAGAGAGAAATACAATGAAGGGGAGAGGAAAAAGAAAGAGAGAAAAGAGAAAATGGAGGAGTTTTTTTTTTTTTTTTGGTTCTAATGGATCTTAAATCAAGATCTTGGGGAGGGAGGGAGGCACATGCTCAAGGCAAATGGAAGAGATTTATATGTGACGAAAAATATATAAATTCTATATTTGTCATGTCAGCTTTTATGTGTAAATTTATGAAAAGGTTTATATATATATATATATGAATGATAAAAGTTGCTTTTTAAAAAAATATATAAAATATTTCAATTCCAACAATAGTAATAGTATTAGGGGCAATCCGTTTTGTGTCAAAAAAAAATAAAATTAGGGAATTCTTAGTAGTTTTTTTTTTCTTAAGAAAAACAGCAAAAAAGAAATAAATGAAAAAGAAAGAAAAGTTGGTAATAAATTCATATAAATTTATAAGCTGTGGCTGATAAAACAAATTGAATTTAGAATTAGTTTTAAACTGTAATACAGTTAGAAGTACAATGGTGGTTTTCTTCGTTATGTCAATTTATGACCTTTATCCACGTAAGCAGAAAAGGACGCGTGGATCCCGGTCATCCTCGCCCGAATTTAGCGCCACCAACTAAAAACCAAACTGAAACAAAAAGTTAAGAACACACTTAAAAGAGAGAGAGAAAAAAAACCGACAGTACAATAACAAGATCACACATTCTCATCCTCGCCGTCCACATCATCACATGCACCCTCATTAACAAATCCCCATGCTCCTGTTGATAGTCAAAATTTTTGAAAAAATTTAGGGTGGATTCCTCACATGTAGATCCCACTACATATAAAATAAAATAAAAAAGTCAAAAGTTGCGGTAATTTAATTTCAAATTAAATTCTTCTAGCCAATATTTTTGACTTTTTTTATTTGTATTCACATTAAATATTTTTTCTATAAATAAGTAGATTTTTTTTCATTTGAATTACAACAATCTCAATTCATTTAAAAAAATTTGAGAGAATTAGACTTTTGGAATATTTCCAAAAATTAAAGAGTGACAAAAATAGTAAGAAAAATATTTTGTGGTGTTTTTGGAAAACACTTGTATATCACTATTTTTGGATTTATCTCAAAATTATTGTATTACCTCTAGCATGTGTTTAGGGAAGACTCTCTTCTTGTATCCATTAATTTTTATTAGTGGAAGAAAAATATTTATGGTGTTGTCCGTGGACGTAACCCAAACTAAAGGGTGAACCACAAAATTCATCTTCTTCATTACAATAAGATATTCTGGTTATTGACTACAGAAGAAGGAACAAGTCTAGACAACAAATGTCTAGAGGAAAGAGCAGAGGCAAATCAAAATAATATGGCAATATTGAATGTCATTACTGCAAAAAGAAGGGTCATATCAAGAAATACTGTCGAAGGTTCAAAAAGGACCAGAAAGGTAATGAAATAAAACGAGATAACAATAGTGATGATGACATGACAAATACCATGAACGAATTCAATATCGTTTGTGATGATACTATCAATTTCACATCCCATGAGACCAGTTGGGTAATTGATAGTGACGCTACCATTCATGCCACGTCTCAGAAGAAATTCTTCTCATTCTATACAATAGGAGATTTTGGCGCTGTGAAGATGATAAATGATAATCTGTCAAAAGTTGTTGGTAGGGGAGATGTTTGTCTGGAGACTGTGAATGGTACTAGATTAGTCCTGAGAGATGTCAGACATATTCTAGATATTTGTCTGAATTTGATCTCTGCAGGAAAACTCGATAATGCAGGTTTCTGTAGTACCTTCTCAAATAACCAATAGAAGCTTACCAAAGGTTCGATGGTGGTGGCTAGAGGCACAAGGCATGCTACCTTGTATGTGATGCATGCAAAGCTCTCCAATGACACTGTGACTGCTATGGAGAAAGACAATGTTATTGAATTATGACACAGATGACTCGGCCATATGAGTGAGAAATGGATGACTACCCTTGTTAGAAGGAAGATGTTGCTCGGAATGGATGAAGTGCATTTAGAAAAATGTGTTGACTGTTTAGCAGGAAAGCAAAACAGAGTTGCTTTCAAGAGTTCCCCTCATTCCAGAATGAAGAATGTGTTAGATCTAATTCATTCAGATTTATGTGAGCCAATACCAAAGTCACTGGGTGATGCTCAGTACTTTGTGACTTTCATTGATGACCATTCGAGGAAGACATGGGTGTATACTTTAAAGACAAAAGATCAGGTGCTAAATGTCTTTAAATAATTTCATGTCTCAGTTGAGAGACAGACTGAGAAGAAGTTGAAATGCATCCGGATAGACAACGGTGGAGAATACATTGGACCGTTTGATGCCTACTACAAAGAACAAAGTATTCGGCATCAGACAACGCCTCTAAAAACACCACAGTTGAATGACCTGGCTGAGAGGATGAATAGAACTTTGATGGAGAGAGTCAGATGTTTGCTCTCACATGCAAAGTTACCTAAAAATTTTTGGGGTGAAACTTTACTCACGGCTGTGTACGTGTTAAATCTTTCACATTGTATCCCTCTAAATCTAGATGTTCCAGAGAAAGCGTGGTCAGGAAAGGATGTTTCCTATGATCATCTGCGGGTATTTGGTTGCAAAGCCTTTTTACATATTCCAAAAGATGAGAGGTCCAAGCTCGATGTCAAAACACGACAGTGTATTTTTATTGGCTATGACAATGATTAGTTTGACTATAGATTTTATGATCCAGTAGAGAAGAAACTTGTCAAAAGCCGTGATGCTGTTTTTGTTGAGAATGAGACAATTGAAGATATTGTCAGGACAAAGAAAGGTGTTCCTGATTCCAATGGTGACTCAACAGATTTAGAATCGATTCCTCCAATACCGGTGCCAATACAAGTTGGGGATGAAGATCATGTTGGTCTGCCTGAAGAAAATAATGCTCCCATCAATAATCCAGAAGATGATGCTGAATATGATGATGTTCATCATCAACTGTCACCTGTGCATTCCCCAGTTCCTGTGAGAAGGAGCAATAGAGCAAGACAACCGTCTTCGAGATATCCAGAAAATGAGTATGTGTTACTCACTGATGGGGGAGAACCAGAAAGCTTTGAAGAAGCAATGACTAATGAGCACAGACAGAAATGGATTGAAGCCATGCAAGAGGAAATGAAATCCTTGCATGAGAACAATTCTTTTGAACTGGTGAAACTGCCAAAAGGCAAGAGAGTTTTGAAAAATAAATGGGTATTCAGAATTAAGCATGAAGAGAATAGTTCCCATCCGAGATTCAAAGTTAGATTGCTCGTCAAAAGGATTCAATCAAAGAAAAGGAATTGACTTTGATGAAATTTTCTTACTAGTTGTGAAAATGACATATATTCGTACAGTGCTGGGATTAGCAGCAAGTCTTAACCTGGAGGTTGAGCAAATGGATGTCAAAACTGCCTTCCTACATGGTGATTTGGAAGAGGAGATATACATGGAGCAACCAGAGGGTTTCGAACATAAGGAAAAATAGGAATATGTTTGCAAATTGAAGAAAAACCTTTACGGCTTGAAGCAGACACCGATACAATGGTACAAAAAGTTTGAGTCTGTTATGGGGGAGCAAGGATACCATAAGACTACTTCAGACCATTGTATTTTTGTACAAAAATTCTCTAATGAATATTTCATCATTCTTCTGCTTTATGTGGATGACATGCTGATTGTTGGCCGGAATGTTTCCAAAATTAACAACTTGAAAAAGCAGTTGAGTAAGTCTTTTGCTATGAAAGACTTGGGGCCAGCAAAGCAGATTCTTGGCATGAAGATTATCAGAGATAGGAATGCCAAAAAATTATGGTTGTCACAAGAGAAGTACATTGAGAAAGTACTTCAGAGATTTCAAATGGACCAAGCTAAAATGGTTAGTTGTCCTCTTGCTAATCATTTTAAGCTGAGTTCCAAACATAGCCCTTCTACAGACGAAGAGAATGATGAGATGGACAAGATTCCATATGCTTCAGCAGTTAGAAGTTTGATGTATGCCATGGTGTGCACACGATATGATATCGCTCATGCAGTTGGAGTAGTGAGCAGATTCCTTTCAAATCCTAGAAAGGAATATTGGACTGCAGTAAAGTGGATTTTCAGGTATTTTCGAGGTACTTCAAAAATATGTTTATGTTTTGGAAATACCAAACCTGTGTTGGTTGGATACATAGATGCAGATATGGCTGAAGATGTTGACTCCAGAAAGTCAACGTCAGGTTACCGATCACTTTTGCAGGGGGAGCTATGTCATGACAATCAAAGTTACAGAAGTGCGTTGCACTATCTACAACTGAAGCAGAGTTTATTGCAGCAACAGAAGCATGTAAAGAGTTGTTGTGGATGAAGAAGTTCTTGAAAGAACTTGGCTTGCAACAAGACAAATATCAATTATTTTGTGGTAGTCAGAGTGTTATCCATCTTGGAAAGAATGCCTCCTTTCACTCAAGATCAAAACATATTGATGTGAGATATCACTGAATCAGAGATGTGATGGACAAGAAGCTACTACAGCTTGAGAAGATCCATACAGAAGAAAATGGATCAGACATGTTAACGAAGATTCTAATAAGATCATATTTTGAATACTGTCGATTAGCTGCTGGAATGGTGGAGTCCCCACATTATCAGGAGGGGGAGATTTGTTGATAGCCGAAATTTTTGAAAAAGTTTTGTGTGGGTCCCTCCACATGTCGGTTCCACCACATATAAAATAAAAAAAAAGTCAAAAGTTGTGGTAATTCAATTTCAAATTAAATTCCTCCAGTCAATATTTTTGACTTTTTTAATTTGTGTTCAAATTGAATATTTTTTTCTATAAATAGGCAGATTTCCTTTCGTTTGAATTATAACAATCTCAATTCATTTGAGAGAATTTGAGAGAGAGTTAGACTTTTGGAATATTTTCAAAAATTAGGGAGTGACAAAAATAGTGAGAAAAATATTTTGTGGTGTTTTTGGAAAACACTCGTGTACCACTATTTTTGAGTTTATCTCAAAATTGTTGTATTAACTCTAGCCTGTGTCTAGGGAAGACTCTCTTCTTGTACCCATTAATTTTTATTAGTGGAAGAAAAATATTCAGGGTGTTGTCTGTGAACGTAGCCCAAACTAAAGGGTGAACCACGTTAAATTGTCGGTATTATTTTTTTTGCTGATTATTTTATTTCATATTTATTTGTATTATTTTATTCGCTGTGCTCAGCAGCTCCATCCCCACCATCACATACGGCCCAGATTCACCCCATAACCTACCAGTCGAATCCCAATCATTCACCATTTTATTTGTTTCTCTAACAATAGAAAAATAGAAATAAAGTTAAAACTAGACCCTTGCTCACTCTTTCTCTCTCTCTTCTTCACTGAAATCTCTCTGCTTGAACTTTGAAACTGAACTCTCGTTCTCTTTAGATCTTTGAAGAAGAGGAATGCCTAAGAAGAGTGATGATTCGGTTTCAGATTCAGCTTCTAATATGAGTTCAAAGAAGGCGGAAAGGCCCCGCTTCTGAAGAGATCCAAGACTTCAAAGAAGGTGGAAAAACTCAAATATGGTTCTAAGAACATGTAATTAGGCTCTGATACCACTTGATGGAAAGATCTATAGCAGAAATCTGGCAGATCTCTCCCTAGGATCTAATACATGCTATTTAGAACACAAAACAAATGAATTTAATTAAGAAAGAGGAAGATGTGTACCTGATTTGGCCGAATCCATCGTCTTAGAAACGATCCAAGAAGTTTTTGCACCAAAATCTTTTCTCGTTTTCTGACCACAGAATGATGGAATTCTTATTTCGTGATTTTCCTTATCTTCTATCATTATTTATATAGAGGAGCTTAATCATTAGAGTTAGCAACAAGAGAGACTTAGCTCACCGGTATATAATAATTATGGATTATTCATCATACCCATATTATTATCTGAGCCCAGATTAATTCTCTCACAAAATTAATAAATGAAGTCATGCCTAAATAAAGAATTGATCAAATTCTTAAGACCTTTTATTTGTAATTTGTCCTGATATCTCAATTAAAAGTCCATAAATATAAAATATTAAAATAAAATATCTTACATAAGAAACAAAAGAAGATATAGGTTAAATATTGCAGTTCGGTTGCTTCAATTTTTGCTTCTGCTTAATTTCTCAGGTTCTAGAGGCATTTCTGGCTCCAGGTTCAGTACTGTGGATGTTCAGTGAGGTCCCAGAAAATGAAAGAGAAAAGAAGCTTACTGATGGTGGCCTTGATATTTCTGGATTGGAGAACATAAAACTTGTCCACCGTGAAGGGAATGCTGTCATCAGATGGCATTTGGAGAGTTTTCCTCTGGAGACTTTTGATTCTGTAAGTTGCGTCACCATCTTTTCTTTTCGTTTAGTTTCACCAGAATGCTGTTGACTTTGGATCTCAATCAAAGCTAAAATTTAGATTGCAATATAAAAGGTAAGATTAAGACTTTTCACCATAAATTTCATTGAATCACATGCTCAGTTAGATATACAAGGGTCAATTATTTAGCTGATTGTGAAAACAACTTTAAGCGCAAAAAGTTGTTTTTTTTTTGTGGAAGTTGATCCATCATTACATTGATAATTCCTAACCCCCCCCCCCCCCCCCCCAACACCAAAAACACTCACACACTCAGCAGCACAACTAAAAGTTCAGACAATAACACTCCTCGTTTAATTAATTGAGGATGACAATTACTAGAAAAAGAGACTTCCCACCTGCAGTGGCATCAACTAGCAGGAAAATCAAGTCACTAGTTGCTTAATAACAACAATAAGATAAATAATGATCCAGGAGAATTGAATAAAACATGTGATGCTCTTATTATTGTATTATTCAACTACTATTTTCTACTACATTTGAACTCAAACTTGTTTACTTGAAAAAACACAAGCACATTACAAATTTTCTTTGAAGAGCTTGGTACTAACTCTAAACAGACAGATATTAATTCTTGTAGATGAGTTGCTAGAGGATTCTGTTGTGCATTCCGATTAACGATCTCTTGCTACACTTCTCCTTGTACGAAATATACAGGTAACTACTGTTGCTTCCTTCTTGGTTGGGAATATGAAATTGCTAATTTGCTCTATCTATAATTTTGGATGCCTCTCTGTGCTCCATTATTATATAGCAACATATTTATTTGAGCACTTGAAGATATTGCAATCCTTGTGGATGTCTGTTTCTGATTCATCTCCTTATAAAGTTCAATCCATATATGTAATGTTTCAGCTAGAGATTGGCCATATTGGTTTTTTCTTGTCAGCAAGAAGCTAATTGATTTTCTGACTTGATATCAACAAATAATCTGGGTTCATTTTACTTGAAATTATTTGATAGGTTATATAAAATTTTGTATTTGTGAATATGATATGCTCATTTGATGGTAATAAAACACTGCAATAATATGAATTTGTGGGATATTTGTCACTTGTGATCATGAGATCATTTGGCTATAATTCCTTTGGTGGAATTGGCAATGTTTAAAAGAAGTTGACTATGAGCGATTGCTTTGTAATTTCGTTTTTTAAATTCTTTTTTCTTTTCTCCTAGTGTAAGCAACATCTGATAATTTCTATCATTCTTTTCTAATTCACAATCTGCGAATGAATGAGGAAAGGAAAATTGTAGAAAGATTTTTGAGGAAAATTATGATTGTGGCTTCAGTTATAGACTGGCCATTGAATCCAGACAGCCATATTTGGAATCTTTTTCCTACATTTCCATTTATTCTCCATTCAAGATGAATCTGTATGCGTTGGTTGTATTGTGTTTAGAATTTTTTTCTATGATCCATAAGCTTTCGTGGAGCTTCCTAAGTTTGAGAGAGAATAGCGACAGGGTGTTACGAGACCATTCATTGAGAAAATGTTTCAGAGCACTTTAATTCTTGCATTTCAATCTTATCCAGCACTAATTCTTATCTCTTTTTCTGATGGGCATTTATATTTGCTATTAGTGGTTGCCTATTGTGATATTTCCCATAATCTGCCGACTGCTGTACACTCACATAGATTGTAAGAAGAGGGGAAAAAAAAAATCATTCTACAATCATGTGCATGTCTATGATAAAAATGATGGGAGGACTAAGTGGTTATCTACATATAGGCACTTGGGGAGATGAGGTTCCTGGAGGATAATGTAGAAGTATCAAGGGAACCATGTTCCTTTATTAGGCATCATCATAATAGCAGCAAAAGTGAATTTGCTTTAATAGTAGTGTAATGCTGTACATTTGTTTGATAATATTATTGCTTTCAAAGATGTTTCTCTTCTGATGGACATGGAAGCATGTTCTTTAATCAGGCTTCATTATCATAGCAACAAAATCAGTTTTGCTTCCAAAGTTGTTCAAAAGTAATATATGGAATTGTTAGTGATAGTTTCTCTTCCTCTGTCATGTGTTGCAGTCAAAGCGTCTCCCTGGCAGGGGTACAAAGTCAACATCTTTACGGCTTTCTGGGTTCTCCCATAGCTCTTGGATTCGTGAAATGCAGCAGGCTTCTGACAAGTCAATAATTATTAGCGAAATCCTGGATTCTAGGACTAGAAACCTGGTTTCAGTGTCCAGAATCAGTGATTATGTGTTGTCAAATGAACTGGTAAGCATGGCATTGGCCATGGTGGCTGAAGACAAGCAAATAAATAGTGTTCTTGAGGAACTATTTGCAGAGCAGGTAAGTTACATACTCCCATCAAATGCTTTATTGTTATTGTGAGTACAGACATTGATCTATTATGATTTATGTTTTCCTCTTTTTGAATATGAAAGCACATCATTTATCTGAATTCTTTTTTGTTATTTAGGGAAAAAGTGAGTAAATAATGCATTTAGTCTTGAAATGATTTTGCAATAATAACTTTTTTGAGGGGTAGGAGGGGTTTGCCAATGATACTTCATCAGTTTCAGTTTATCCTTGATTGTTGGTCAATTTGGTAAGTTGATTTTGGCTAAATTTAATTCGTAGGATGGGATGTAGATTTGGTTGTTGTAACTTCTATGTACATTTAATGACCTACAAAGTTCGCTATGCACTGCCTTCACTCAAAGAAATACAAAATCATCTAAATTGCAAAGCATGTGTAGATGACACTTTTATGAGACAAAATACTTGAATAAAATGAAGATATGTTCTCAGAACGTGTGGAACAAGAGTAACCAAAATGCTTTTGACACTTGGATTTCTTGTTTTCTTGTTTCTCTTTTACTCCCTCCTTTTGGATCTTATATAGGTACTCATATACTGTTTCAGAATCTAGCATAATGTTAAATCTTTGTATGTAAACAGCTAGTTCTATTTGCAGGGGAATGAGATGTGTATTAAACCAGCGGAATTCTACCTATTTTACCAGGAGGAGCTTTGCTTTTACGAAATAATGATCAGGGGTCATCAGCGGCACGAAATTGTGATTGGCTATCGCCTTGCTAATGCAGAGTGTGCGGTAATTAACCCTTCAGATAAGTCAAAACCAGGAACATGGTCCCTTCTTGATGTTTTTGTTGTTATCTCCTCGGCCGAATGACTGGAAAAGAAAGAAAATAAGTGTTTTCAGGTGCCATAGCAACAGATATAAAATCCTATATATTCTCACCAACTCTGCCAGAATTCTCTTCCATTGCTCCCTGGCAGTGGCAGAAACGTCGGCTGTAACTTATTTGAAAATAATTGACTTAGAGAGTTGTACATTACAACCTTTCAGATTTTACACTTACAAATGCGTTGTACAATTATAATGTAACATCCTTTAATCTAAAAAGATCTCAGTAACTGAAATATCTGCGCATGACTTACAAACATATACTAATATATGCACTTATATTAATTAAATATGCATACATAAAACTTTTATATTTCAGAATAGTTATACAATATCACCATTGAACTTTTTTTCTCGTTAAATACAATATAAATCATTTAGAAACAAAATATAAATACTCAGGTTACTGTTGTGATGTGAATTCTACTGGTTCTGTGGTACTAGCTATAATTCTTATTGTTCTGTATTTTTCTATCTGCAACATTCGCAAGAGAAAAATACTCTCGTGCGGAGTATAACTCTCAATGGTACAAGTTTTATAATGATAGTCTTATAACATTTATATTAACTCATCTAATATTATAATATACATTTATTCTTTGAATATACATATATATACCTTTACGTACCTATATATATATAATTTAAATTATCGGAATATGTCTTTTTAGATCAATAAAATAAACATGTTTCATATTATATTCATTGCTATAAATTTAAATAACCAAAATAGTTCAATCTATATTTCTGGACATCACATTTATAGTTATCATGATAACATGTTAATAAAACATTATTATACCAGATATTTCAAGTTCCTTATCTATTGTGCCATAAATTGATTACTTAGACTTAGTACTAGGGAGACACAATGAGAATTCGTATGAATGAGTCATCTATTCGTATATAGATGTTAAACATCTGTATAACCGTATATTCTAACTAAATCAGATATAATTGTATGTTCCAGGCGAGCTGAATAATCCTTATAACCTTATTGACATGCCAACAAGTCTACCATATTTTAGTCTAGATTCATTTATAGGCTAACATAATATCTAGTTGTACATGTTAATTTACACATTGTAGCATAATGAACATTCAACCTTATTTTCTATTCCTGCCTGAATGTCATATTAATCTCCTTATCAATTCCATTCTTAATTGTTACAAATACCATATTAAAAATTCATATTTGTACGCATAATATATAACTATTTTTTTTTTTCCAATTCAACATAATAGCAATGATTTCATATTATAAACTAATTTCCAATTAACACACCATAAGGCACATTCAACCTTGAATCAATTTTTAAGATAAGATGTAAACAAAATCGACCCAAAGAAATTAAGAATTAAATGAAGAAAATCCTCACCTTCCTACATCATACAAAATTCGGCCACCATTCATTTTTACTCCAAATGAGTTTCTTTCATTTTTCACTTGAAATTCTTCCTCCTTAATGCTTGAATATTGAGTATTTAAGATAGAATAATTGAAATAATTTAAAGAAAAGAGAAGAAGGTGTTTCGGACAAGAATGGAAGAGAAATGGGGTTAAAGTCTTCTTTCTTTTACTTATGGAACTAGATAAAAATTAGATAAGATCAATTGACTTTTTATACCCATAATTAGTAACAAATAACCCTCCTTAAGCTTAATTTCACTTTCCATTGGCCAATTAAAACGTTAATTAAGAGATAAGCTTGACAAGTGATCCAATTGCATCTCAATTTAATTTGACTTAAACAAAACTTTCACCAATCACATAATTTCTTCAAATTAATTCATGATATAATTTATTTTCCTCAAATACAATATCCAAATGATAAAATTCCATCAAATTGAATATACCAAAAATTTTAAAATAATTTTTTCTTCAAAACGGTTTTTTCAATTTTATGAAACAACATCTAGTGCAAAAATTGCATTTTTATGATTTAGTCATTTTTTTAATTCAGCTCTTAAAAATTCATTCGTTGTCCAATTTTTAAATTATCAATATTAAAAATCTTATAATCCAATTATTATCACAACAATACATTTACGATAATGAACCCATATTTCTAACTCCCAGTTAAGAAATCGAATCGTAAATTCATACTAAATACTGTATTTATACAAATTAGAACTCTTAACTTTTAAATTTTTTTCACATAACTTCATTTATGGACTTAAAATATTATTATCTACATTTTAGTATGCTTAAATAATATTTTTATCATCAAACAAAAACTATGTATTTTCCCCCTTGTATATCACATCGATTTACATGTTAAATACTTAATCGCAATAATGTGCCCTTATTCTCTAGTATTTATATCACACTAACATTACCATCTTAAACTAAATTTTTCATACTTATATTATTGGATTTAAATTCGAATAATAACGCTCCTATAGCAGTTAGCCTTTACTAATTTAGTTGTGTCGGTCATAGAACGTACCCACTATATAAAACCTAAATCGGCGGTCGTGACATGTAACATATTAGTCGTATGAAAATTAAGTTGATTGTGTTCAAATGACGCTTGAGGTAGTATTCCTCCATAATTCTAAAATTGTTAATGCTAAAGATTGTCACTGCACATGTCTATTTCATGTGCAAGTCCACATCTAATTGAGGAAAAAATGTAGTCATATCAATTATCTTCCATCAGAAATTGTTCAAACTAAACTAATTATTAAATTAAAAAACTCAACTTTTTCAAACTAAAATTGGATTACTTTTGGATTGTCACTAAATTTGATATTTGTCGAGCCATTAAGAGTTGCTTTCAAACTGGTAAGCTGCTTAAGAATATTAATCATACTGTTATTAGTCTGGTGCCTAAAACTGTGCAAGTCTAAGTTACAAATAGGTCGCAGAATATTATCATGATATTATTGAAGAAAATCAAAGTGATTGAGGGAGACTTATTTGTAGTAATATTATATTATCACATGAATTATCTGAAAAATAAAAGAGTCTGAAATGGTTGTGAAATTAGGTATTAGTTAAGGCTTGTCAATGCCCAATGGAAGTGATGGGTTTCACTCCTATCTGTCCAACAGATTCTTCATACTTCAGCTAATGCTATTGGCAGAATTATTAATTTTGAGAAGTCTTCTTCATCTTCAGCTGTGATAACCCTTAAGCAACATAGCGAGCAAAAGTAACCACTAAGCTTATTTCTTTGGCAGGTTGACCCCTTATTTCAAAATTAAAGATAATTTCGTCATTGTATTTGTAATTTTCATCCTTAAATTTAAAACTAAAAACAAGTAATTTATTATTAATTTAACTTTGATTTTTCAAGAAGATTACATGGTGGCTTATTCAATATGAAATTTTTAAATATTAAATTCAATACTAAGAATTGTGATTGTTTAAATATGATAAATCATATTTATAAAATCTTTAAAAATCTTAGCTCTACATACATATGTTTCACGCAAAAAAATCAATCAACTACCCTCAATCGTTAATTTTTCAAATAATCAAATTATTAAAATAAGTAATTAGAGTATTAATTTTATTTGTGATTTTATGTACTAACTAAATCCTATTTATACCTTTATATATGTATAAACTATATATTTTTCTTCTTTTCTTTTTCTTATGGTATGAATTTATTTATTCTCGACTAATTTGAAGATTAAAAAAAAATTGAGTTTTGTGACAATCCTGGTTTTGATCATGGAAAAAATAAAGAGAAAAAGAAGGGAAGACAGAATACAACAAATCAGACCAATACATAAGCATAATGTTTGAATAGAACATGAGAAAATCCTCAAAACCAAAGGCAAAAAGATTGACTCCCTACTCTTCCTTTTTCACATTACAAAGCTTTTCACACAAAATATGTATACGAAACAATTTTTTTCAGAGTACCCAATCAAAACTTGCATTGATCACTCTCACTTGAATCTTGATATCAGATGGAAATATCCAACATGTCCATCACCAAATTCTCCATCATCAGTGATGCAATTCCTCCAGAGCATCCCATCTCCCAGCTTCTCTTACCTGCAATTTTTATTCAAACATTTCATAATCCATCTCTTTTTTAAAAAAATAAAAATAAAAATCATTTATCAGTCAAATTAGTTCAATTCTAAGAGTTAATACATTTACTTCACTAAAAACAAATTATATAGACACATTAATGTTTTGAAAATATATATCCACACCCAAATTTACTTATTTTACTACTTTTAAACACTTCTAATTGACATGGACTTGATATAGCATTGATGTGATAATGATGGGTCATGTGATATACAAGAATCACAGCCATGTAAGCTAAATATGTTTAAAAGTAATAAAAGAAATAAGTCTTCATGTGATTTTTGGGAAAGTGTCCAAAATAGGTAATGAAGAATGAAATAACAAATACCATAACAAGATGCTGATGTATGGTTGGCATTAGGTTTAGCTAGGTTGAGAGGACAAGTAGAAAGTGGAAGAACAGGAAGATTTTGACAATTGCAGATCTCAACCATGTAGCCATCAGGGTCATGAAAGAAGAGCTGATCAACTGTAATCCCACCCTCTTCCACAACTGCTGTCACATACTCTATGTTTTTCTCCTCTAATTTTCTCACTACAAGATCCATGTCTGAGCATTGAAAGGATATGTGATTATCTTTTGGATTTATTTTGCCTTTCTTTGATGGGGCATTCTCTGATTCCAGCAAATGGATCCCAACGCCATAGTTGAACAACCTGCACACATCCCCCATTTTACTTACTGAAGATTTAATGGATATTACATAATAAAATAAAATAAAACAATATGAATAAACCACAATAATACTTATATAATCCTGTCCAAACAAGAAAATTTTAATAAATAATAGATAAAAGTATTACACAATAAAATGATTAGTTTCATGCTATGAATCATGAAATCAAGATGAACACTATTATTTTAATTCATAGCATCTGATCAGAAAACAAATAATGTTTTTTTTAATTATAAGAGTAACAATAAATCATTGAAATATTTATTTAATAATTTAAAATAAAAAAATTACAATAAAATGAATTCGTTTCACTATTTAAATGACATAATTGATAGTCCTATACATATAAATATTTTAATCATATATATATATATATATATATATATATATATATATATATATATATATATATATATATATCATGAGTAGATGCTGAAGATTGTAATAAACTGATGGCAGGCACTAATGCAAATTTTGTGGGACCAATGAAAATAAAGTCATAATGAATGCCAGTTCAGTTCCAGCATATACAATTTCAGCTGATTTCAATCTATAGCTCCTATTCGCCATTTTTTTACACTCCCCCCAACACTCTTCTGATTAATTAATAAAAAAAGAAAAAATTTAAAATATATATATATATATATATATATATATATATTTTAAATTTCTATATTTTCACCTGAATCTCATTAACATTCATCTTTATCTTAAAACAAATAAGATTATTAGTCTTTTTTTGTTTTGAGAAAGCATAAGGCAAATTTATGCACCAAAATTAAAATTAACTTTAAAGCTCCAAATCCATCATATTGTATTTCTCTAGAGAGGCTATATAAATTCAATCAAAATTTTACTAAACACCAAACTGTTGATGAAATCTAAATCTTACACTCTCCAACTATATATGATGTTCTAAACTATGCCATCAGCCATCAACATATAAAAAATTCTAAATTAATCTAAACTATTGTAAAGTTCAAATTCAAATCTTTAAACAAGTTATTTATAATAAAAAATGATATTTGTTTATGTGTTTTTTGTTTTAAAAAAATTAATCATTTATGTTTTTTTGTCTTTTTGGCATAAAAATGTTAAAGGGTATTTGTATTGTTGTGGTTATAAAAAAAAACTAAGTTTAGAATTTTAAAAACTCTTTTTACTGATAAATAGATAAATAAATATTTTTTTCTTAAATAAGTTTGAAAAAAATAATTTATAAAAAATATTTATTTATCTGTTTATCACACAAAAAAACAGTTATCAAAATTAAAAATATTTTTTTTTTCAAAAATATTTTTCTCAAATGTAAACCCAAATAAGGATTTGGTAGGTTTTGCAATTCTGACTTATTTTAAGATGATTAACAAGCATATGCAATATGAAATACTAAGACTCTGCTAAAGTGTAGTAGGTAAGGCATGAGAAAGTGAAAATCTGTTATCTAAACTTCTTCTATGCATTTATTTATGAATCAAATTAATAACAAAATAAAGTATAAATAATTTTTATTTAATAGATATACAATTAATTCATAAATTAATTCATGAACATAAAAGCTACTTCTTTCATTAAAAGTTCAATAACTAATATCATTTAGTTTATTTTTGGGAGAAAAATGCTAAGGTCTTTGGTTTATAGTCCTTAATTAATAGGAGTTCCAAGTTTCGAGTCTCTTTAATAACTTTTTCTTATCCTTCTGAATCTAATGTCCACAAAAAAAAAAAAAAAAAAAAATCTAACTAAGAATATATGGGTTGATATGATTTTGATAGCATTAAGCCAAAACTAAAAAGAAAATTTGTATATTTTACTCTATTTTATAATTTATATTACAATTACTCATAGATAAATTACAAAATTGCCACGTTTATTTCTTTTAAAGTGAAGAAAATGTTCATTGAGATTGTTGAACAGTATGGTAAAATATTGAATAGCATTAGACTTCATCAGGTTAAGCTCAAAACCTAAATTAGAAAGAAGTTATGCTCTGTTCTGTTCTGTTCTGTTGGATCTAAAAATCTCAAGAATTATACGAGGAATTTATAATTATGGGTAGAATAAGGAGCAATACAAAACCCAAAAAACCCAACAATTCTTGAACAAGAACAAAATGAATGGATGCAAATGCAATATTGGTAAGAAAGAGAATGAGAGAGAGAAGGACATACCAAGCTCCTTCAAAATTGAAGGAAGAAGGTCTTTTGATGAGCACAAAACCCAAAACATCTTCATAGAATCTAACAGAATCAATAACAGAGTTGCAAACAAAAGATACATGATTTAAAGACATAATTGGCATTGTTTTTGTGTCTGTTGGAGAAACCCATCTCTCTATTTCCTCTATTTCTCCCACATTTCCCATCTCTCTCTGTTTCTCTCTTTCACTAACGTGTAAATTTAAATTCTCCCCTTTCTCACCAAAACTATTTGTTGTAGGAAGGGACACAAAGGAGCAGCTTTTTATAAAGGCAGAGAATAGCTAATAAAGTAAATAACCCAACGTTCTTATGCATATTCACACTTAGCTACCACAATTTTAGATTATCTCCCCATCACCATCAACAGCATTGTTTTCATTTTCTTTATTTTTGTATTATTACACGTTTTTTAACCACTAGTTTCTTTCCATTTTCAAAAATTTTTAAAAAAATCCCAATTCTATAGAAAATATTTATAATTATTTAAATTATCATTTGATTAATTAAAATAGAAAAATATATGTAAGTGTGGTAGATATAACAAGAAATAAGGGTGCTTTAAAAAAAATATAAGGATAAAATTTGGAAAAAAAATGTTTTTTTTTTTTTTTTTAAAAAAACAATTAAAGTGGAACAAAATTTAATTAAAAAAAACACATTTGCAAATAAACAGTGGCTTATTTTATTTTCAATAAAATCACTGTGTCGGTTAGGGATTTAAGTTTTTTTTTTAACCCCTTTTGTTTAAAAAAATATAATGAAAAAACAAAAACAATAGAGTTGTAAACTAATCTAAAGTATTACCGGTTGGATATCAATTCGTTAAAATATTCGATTAACCAAATAAAATCTACTCTAAATTTGATGATTTTAATTGACAATCTCAAAATTGAAATAGATATTATACAAATCGAACTCGAAAATCAAATGATACTTGGTTGAAATGGTTTTAACATGGAATTTTCTAATGTAAGAAAATTAGACTTTTTCTGAATTTATTGATAAGCAATTAACCCTTTTTTTTTCTTTGTTTTAAAATTGTTTGGCTTTGTAGGAATTATTTAAGGTCAATTTTCTTTATTTATTTAAATTATTTAAGCTCAAGTAATTATTTTCCAATTACTTGGTAAATGGTTTTCCTTTTGCCTAAAATATGAAGCAAAAGAAAAAGTTTTATATGATAATTAACAACATTTACCAAGTAATTGGGATTGACAATAGGAGTCTAATAAATAAATGAGAGCATGACATTTACCAAACATTGGTCTCAAGTCTCAAGTAAATGAACCCACGTAACAAATTTGGAAAATCAAGTTAATTTACTTTTTTATGAATTTCTTTCATTTTATTGTTCACTCAACATTAATGCATTGCTCACCTACTCAATTTATGCAAATATATGGAATAATCCCATCATGTTGGATGTATGACATTTTTAAAAACAAAAAAGAGAAAAATATTGTATAATTTTTTTTTTTGCATGTATAAGGAAAAAAATCATTTTCTTTTAATATTCATATTATCGTACAAAAAATGTTTGCAAAACAAAAAATTTTAATTGAAACATATATAGTCTTTGAAATGGAAATTTAATAAAATTTTATGTTTATGAAACTTAAAAGTTCGAAATATGTTTTTATATGATTTTGTATATAATTAAATTAATTGTTCATTTTAAGGCTGAGCAATCCACCGATTCAATTTGAACAGTGAAACCCAACTATTACAAACTCAGTAGATCAAATTTTTTTCATTATTTAAATCGAGCCAATCTTATTTATAGAATCCAACTGAAATATTCCAATTTGGTTTATTATTTGATCTTTCACTTGTCAATTTCATTTGGTCCTGTTATGCTATATATCTTATTTCTATTATTTTTTATTCTATTGTTATAATTGCATATAATTTTATCAATTTAATTAATTTTAATAATTTCATGTAAGCATATACAAAATTTTAATTTAAACCCATGAACTAGGATCAAATATACATTTAGTTTATTCGATTTCAAAATAATATTAACTAAATCAAATCGATTAAATAGAAAACTTTAAAATTATTAATTGAGTTAAACCGAAAAATTAAAAGCAAAAATAATAGATTGAATTGCATTTGGCTTAGTCAAATTAATTTGATTATTAATTTTGTATAAATTCTGTGAACAGTGACATCCTCTATTATACAGAACTAGATAACATTGCTGACAAGGAATCGAATCATCATGATTCATAAATTATCGGAATGAAATAATATATATATATATATATATGAATCTTTACTCAAGCTATTAAATATTTTAAGATAAAATTTTTGTGGCTTTTCTTCCATTGATTTTGTCAAATTATAAAGGAACCACTTAAAATATGGATTTAATTAAGAAATCCCTTAAATTATAGATTTTATAAATAAATAATATAAAAAAGATAGCTAACACTCTTCGTAAAAAAATAAAATTCATCCTTTTGTTTTGTGCTAAAATTTAATATAGTAATTATAAGTCTCCTCCATATATTTGAGTTAAAATTGGAGTTAGTCATTCTTAATTTGAACTGACTTTTATTTCAATTAATTTTCAGCTCAATATTACTCCCATCGTCTTTATATTATAATGTTGCGCCAGGCTGCTTATTCAAGTTAATTTTTATGAATGTATTAAATCTAAAATTCATTTGTTATGACCATTTTTATATTCGAAATAAAAACTATTATTTTTAATTTATATCAATATATTTGTTTATTAATTCAATTTATAAATAAATATAAGTTATAATTTATGTGTATACTATTGTATATATTTTATATATAATTTTTTTTAATTTATATATTAAATTTTGGCGTGGGTTATTGTCAATTGGTTCGAACATACTAGGGGAATTAAAAAAAAACTTATTTTTGATGTTATTCTATTAATATTATATTAAAATTCTACTTATACATGAAATCTATAGTATTTTTTTATTTTTAATTCTTATATATTTAAATGCTTATGAATTATGATAAAATGATTCCTGGTAATGTTATTGATCAATTATAATTTAGCTCTGAATAATTTTAATAAATCTTGTTTAATATATATATAACTTAGAAACTTTAAAAATTCAAAACTATACGAAAAGAAAATAAACTTATATATACACTAATATTAGTAAAAACCAAGTAATAATTTGTAATAAATAGTCAAATGTGTAATTTTTATAACTATATATATATATATTAGAAAATGATATGATTGATAACTAAAAGTCTTTTTTAGTTAATGACAAGTTATTAATTGTTTCAGTTATTAGTCTATGACAAGTTGATGCACTTGTTCCGATCAACACAAGAAAATGAAAAATACTTTAAAAATTTTGAATCTCTTAAATATAGACTTTCTTGAAGACTCTTATTAGTAAAACTAATTGATAATCTAATCGATTCAATTAAAAGTATGTGGTAAAATTAAAATGTAACTGAAAAATATAAAATAATTTTAAATGATATGTTTATATTATTTAAAAATATTATATAAAATCTATTTAAATATATAATATAAATAAATTATATAATATATATACATATTAAATAATATAAAAATTATATTAAATATCTCATTATAATATAATAAATACGTCTATTTTTATCGTATAACATTCTTCTATTATTATTATTATTATTATTATTATATGTATATATTAAATAATTTAATAATTATATTATTATTATAAAATGATAAAAAATAAAGGTAAAAAAAGAAAAAAAATATAATATATTGACTTATAAAAAAAAACTTGTTCTATTAGTGTTTTGTTTTGAAAATTATAATCTAATATTTTCAAATAAACTATTTTACTAAATATATATTATTGGTTAAACTAGATTATTTTTATAGTTGAATTATAATATAATTTGATATTATATCTTGGGCATGATTTTGGACAGTGAAAGTTCACCAAATATAATTAGGCCATAATTTCAAATATGACTCCCAATTGCTCAGATGGTAAATGATATTGACTTCATGATTATAATGTTTATTAATTATTGATCATAATTTTCTACCATATTTGGTTGGTTGGCATCTGATTAACAGCAATCACCTAATAATATATTTTAACATAAACTATTGCATCTTGATTACATTCATTTTTTTTTTAAATCATTAAAGTAGACTCTACATCCTAATATTTTGCTAGCCATCAAATATTAAATTGTCTAACTCAATTGATGCACTTTCTTCTGTAAAATAGTTATCTAAAAAATATGTATAAAAAAACAGGTGTTTAATAAATTATATTACACGTATGAATTTAATATTTTGACATATTTTATCATATATATGAAACTTTTATTTTAAAACATATGCTAATAAATTAGTGCCACGTA
Source organism: Triadica sebifera (assembly GCA_023653625.1). Lineage (NCBI taxonomy): Eukaryota > Viridiplantae > Streptophyta > Magnoliopsida > Malpighiales > Euphorbiaceae > Triadica > Triadica sebifera. The sequence continues at coordinate 29,267,098 of CM042898.1, read as the reverse complement.
TAAGGATTTAAATATGTTAAGTGTGGGAATATTCAAACTAAAATAAGTATAAAAAAATGTAACCTTTTTTTCACATAATGTGCCAGAATTATCATATTATTTTAATTTTTAAAAAAAGTAGTAAAGACTATTTCTATTTTCTTAACTAAGGGATTTTGACATTATTATTTTTTTTTTAGTAAATGGAATTAGACATTTTTTAAATTTCCACTTTATTTTTCTTTCTTACAAGAAAATAAACTAGGCCCATGCATCACATCACAAATATAAAAAAAAAAAAAAACAAATAAATACGGATAGTACAGTTCCACATCAGCAACAGAAAACGACAGCTGGAAAAAGCTTGAAAGCATAACACATGGGTGGGCCCATGAAATATGTGGACAACACTCAGCGCTGGATCCCACAACGGCCACGTGAAACATGTTTTAGCCGGGATTTTAGATTTTAGGGATAAGCATTTAGTGCCAATCAGCCAATCTGTCACCTACGATATGGCATGTGGGCCAGTATTATAATGACTTATCAGAATAAGGGCATTCAAGTATCATCACTTAGCATTTCCACGTTTTAACTTTACTTATCAAGAATTATATATTATATAAAAATCTTTTTTTTTTGGGTATTGATAAGTTCTCAGTTGGATTTTGGGAAAGGATTTGGGAGGGATGAGTTTTCTTATCATAATGGAAAGCAAAATTAGGATGAATTTTACAATTCAATTTTAAGAGAATAATCCAAAAATATATTATTTGATATGATGACTGTAAATTATGATATTTATTTGCTCAAAATGGTAAATGAGTGAATAAAAAATTAAAAATGAAAATATGTTCATTGCTAAAGAGATAAAAATTCAAAATTAAAAAATCTCACGTAAAAAAAAAGAGAAATTGGAAAAAAAGTTCATATATAAAAATTTATATTTACAATGTTAAATGAGTAACTTAAAAAACTATTTCTTATGCGTACAGGCATAGAGAAATGCAAATATATGTACCAAATCAAGATTAATATGCGGATATGTGACATACGCATATGAATATCGAATCGGAATACTATGGTCGAGATCTAACCTAATTTTTATATTTGGAAAGTTAAAGCGCATCGGATGTGGGACAAGCAAATTGTCACACCCGCAAAAATAAGACAATCAGTATGGGTGATTGCATTGTGTCGCGCATACGACATACATTTTTCCAAAATTCAACTTTTGAGTTACATAAATAAATATGCTTAATTTTTACATATTTAATTTTGATTAAATTGCAACCGTAATTGAGGATTAAATCACAATTATTTTCTCTGTTCTCCCTTTAGTATATACATGTTGCCTAGATGTTAGACCAAGAAGGGGGGTTGAATTGGAGTTTCAATAAATTAAACTTTAAAGTGCGGAAATAAATAGTTAATTTTAGGAGGGATAGAGAAAATCAGAAACAAAGATTTATAGATGTTCGGGTGTTAACAAACCCTACTTCTCTCCCCAATCGCAATTGGGAGTTTCACTAACACACTAAGTGTTACAATTGAATTTTACAAGCTCACTCCCAACTATGGTGTTTCTCACAATGGCTCACACCTAACCCAGAAATCTCTTGTGTTTTAATGGCTCACACAATAACCAATTCCTTGTGTTTTACAGACTCACACAAATAACATTCTCTTTGTGTTTTACAGGCTCACACAAACAACCTTTACTTTGTATTTTACAGGCTCACACAAACAACCTTTTAATTTGTGTTTTGGAGGTTCACGCAACTAACCCTTACAAGTGTTCTACTCTTAACCCAGAACTATCCAAAGCTCACTTGAGTAAAGATTACAGAGAGAACCACTTATAAATCTTTATTGCTCAAATATGAGGAGCAAAAAAATTTTTACAGAGAATAGATTTGTTCTCAAAGTATGAAAGTACAAGATAACTTGTGATTTAAAGTATATGCTAATCTTTTATTTTTCTTATCATTATCTTGTTCCTTAATGCATAAATAACTTCCATTTATACTCACATGACTGAATATAGCCGTTAGGGTGCATTAAATAAGAAACTAGCCGTTGTACCAACCAAAAATCGCGCCTGATATTTTTCTCTTTCATTGTTCACTAGCGTGACTATGCTTGTCACGGGGGTAACAGTTCTTCCTAAGCCGTGACTGAAGTGGTGACCTTGGTTGTGAAGCTCTCTGGAATGTTTTGACATATTTAGTCACGGGCGTGACATACTCATTCACGGGCGTGACAATCTTTCCAGCCGTGATCCAAGTGGTGACTCTGGTCGTGAAGCTCTCTGGATGAAATTGCATGAATTTTCACGGGGGTGACACCTTTATTCACGGGGGTGACTGAAATGCTTACTTCACTGTTTATTTTTCCTTCATGGTTGTGAACTTCAAATGTTGATTTTGGTAACGGTTAGCTTCCTTCACGGGAGTGACTCCTAGAGTCACGGCAGTGAACATGCTACTACTTGAATTTTATTTCTCTAGGATTATTCTTCCAATTCTTCATTCTTGCTATTTTAATTCATGTCCTGTATAATATACTTACAAAAACAAGTATGTTAAATACAATATTGCTATATTATTTTTATCATCAAAATGACGGAAAATACCCCTCAAGGTTTAACAATCTCCCCCTTTTTGATGGTGACAAATAATTTAGCAATATGTGATTTTTGAGAAGTCTCCCCCTCAAAATATACTTAGGATAAAAAATTATAATGTGCAAGAATAGTAAATAATGATGTAGCATTAAACTAGATTTTAAGTATATGCAAGTTATATGAGAAGTATATCCAATACATACCATAATTCCTTTTTAAGACATGAAGTATATGTAAGGTATATTAAGGTATATCATGACATATTTTTATTTGTAACTTGCTTTAAAGTATATGCAAAGTATACTTAGGGTATATCTAAGGTATATAAAAACTCAATTTTCCAATTATATACTTTGCATATGAAATGTTGAATCAAGATTTTTAAACCATTTCAAAGTCAATTCAATTTTAATTATTTGATTCAAAATTCATTTACCTTAATATATATTGCTAGTTTGATCTTATGTTGCTAGTTTGATATCATTCTCCCTATCATATATTGCCTATCATCTATTGCTTATCATATATTGCTAGTTTTGTCCCCCTTTTATCATCAATCAAAAAGGATATGAAGATTGAAGTAAACAAAAACAAATATATATATCATAAAGGAAAGGATACAAACTAAGAAAGGAAATTTAAGATTTCCTACACAACCAAACATAAAAATGACAAACAAGCTAAAAACAATCAAATTTAGGTTACACTCTAGCCTATCTCCTAGCCAGACATCCTATCACGAAGCCTAGCTACTTCAGCCTCAAGGTTGTCCATCCAAGACTCCATGAAGTCCTTGAGGTTCTCCAACCTCTCATCCATCGAAGTCTGCATCTGCTCAAAACGTGGTGCCAAGAGGTCAACCACCTGCTGCGCTAAGGACGGTATGGAAGCTGAGGACTGTCCAATGTCCTGCTCGACTGCTGGAGGTGCTTCCTCAATCCGAGCCCTCTTTTTCTGCTGGACTCCCTGGAGACCTGCTTTAAAATCCTCCGTGTCATTATCTTCCCAGATAATCTTTCCAGCAGTGTCAGTGAAGCGGTAGAAGATATCGTTCTGAAAAATGATTCTAACAGCCGCTCCCATCTTGATGAATGACTCGACATCCAGGCTATCTCGAGGATGTGCAGGAATGATGTTGAAGTGATGGTCATCCAGCTTCAAATAATTGAGCTTCACTGCGATATGGGTGACATATGCCCCAATCAAAATATCTCATGTGGGCTTGGTGGCAATGGAGAGAAGATGGTTAGCAAACCATCTGAAAAGTGCCACTGTGACTCCTCTTCGAGCCATCTCAAATAGGAAGAGTTCTGACTTCCTAATAGTTCCATTACTTTCTCCCCTAAAAAAAATGCTATAGGTTAGGAACCTATGCAAATACCTGTGTACTGGGGTCCTGAGATGTGTGCTCTTAGTTTTCTTGACATCCCAGCTGCAACCGGTGCCAAAATGTGTCCAGGCTGGAGGAGCAAAGAATTCTACCTCAGTCTCATTTAGAATACCATCAGATGGTAGGTTGAACAATTCTCCAAATGCGATGGCGTTGAGGGTGTTAGGATTATTGCAGAGTTGAAATTTCACCACTCCAGTAGGTGAAACCTGCAAGGTGCTAAGAAATTCCAGCGTTGGCTCCCTCAGAGTCGGCTGATGAATTTCAACAAACTCTTTGAGATGACAAGCTTGTAGTTGCTCTGTCATAGCCGTCTCAAGCCCAAGACTATGGACTGTCTACCAATCGAATGACCTTGATGATAAAAGAGGTCTCTTTTTCAAAGTTGCATACCGAGGATGACAATTCTCCAGAATGTGGTTCATGAGGTAATCTGCATACCTCTTAGGTGCATGGGACTTCTTTCTCTTTCCCTTAGATGAAGCAGACTCCATATTTAAAGAAATTTATTGTTGATGGAGTTGAAAATAATTTTGATAGAAAATTTGATGTAAAACCCTAGAAATGTATGATTTCTACTGAAAATTCGAACTTCTGGTGGTATTTATAGTGAAATTTTAAGTCTTTGGGGTCGGAATCTTCAATGTCTTAATGAATGAGAGTAAATGAGAGCGTTTTTGGGAGATGAGGAGTTGAAATGAAGGTTGTAATCGGCTGTTCTCTTATATATTCGATACATTCACGGGCGTGTTCACGGTTTGCTGAAGGAGTGTTTCACCCGTGAATAAAGGCGTGAATATGTTCACAGACGTGATGTTTGAACATCACGGGCATGAATAATCATTGGTCACGGGGGTGAATAAATGGTCACGGGCATGAACTGTTGAATTTCACTACTTATGCCCGTGAAACAAGGCGTGACACAAGGTGTGAAAGCTTATGTGAGTTTTTGAGGTGTAATTGTTCACGGGAGTGAAAATACATCACGGGCGTGAAAGTCCATTTTCACGGGGCGTGACTCAAGCCGTGAAAATAAGTTTCACCACTTGAAGTCGTGAACCATGTCGTGAACCAAAATCGTGAACGACACTGCCTCTTTGGGCCACTTAAGTCACGGGCATGAATATATGTCATGGGCGTGAATATATGTCACGGGCGTGACTCCCCTAAAATTTTCATCAAATTGAAATTAAGTTCTACAACAAGACTAAATCATTTCAACAAAGATTATACTTCTTAAAACATGAATTCTCATCAAAATTTCTATCTTATAACTTGTGATATGATTTAAGATCAACAATTAAAATTTTATATTCTTGCAATCACAAGGTTAATCCATCAATCATACATAGTTCTCTTCTAATGAAATTAAATCTTTCCTCATTTAGAGACTTAGTGAAAATATCTGCTAATTGATTTTCTGTGCTTATAAATTCTAATGCAACATCTCCATATTGAACATGATCTCTAATAAAGTAGTGTCTAATGTCAATATGTTTGCTTCTAGAGTGTTGAATAGGATTCTTTGAAAGATTTTATAGCACTAGTGTTGTCACATTTTATAGGTATATGGTTCATCTCATGACCATAGTCCTTAAGTTGTTGTTTCATCCAAAGAATTTGTGTACAACAGCATCCAGCTGCTACATATTCAGCTTCAACAGTTGAGAGAGCAACTGAAACTTGTTTCTTGCTAAACCAAGAAACCAAACATTCTCCAATGAAGTGACAAGTATCTGAAGTACTTTTCCTATCCAAAAGACTACCAGCATAATCTGCATATGAATATCCTATAATATAAAAAAATGAATTCCTAGGATACCATAAACCTAGATGCAATGATCCATGTAAATATCTTAAAATTCTTTTTATAGCATTTAAATGGGATTCTTTAGAACATGATTGAAATCGTGCACATAAGCAAACACTATACATAATATCGGGTCTAGAAGCAGTGAGATATAAAAGTGATCCGATCATACCTCTATAAAGCTTTTCATTAATGCTCTTACCCTTTTCATCTTTATCCAATTTCGTTGATGTACTCATAGGAGTCTTGGCATTTTTGCATCCTTCCATACCAAATTTCTTGATCAGATCTTTGGCATATTTGGATTGGTTGATGAATATGCCCTCATTGCTTTGCTTTATTTGTAGACCAAGGAAATACTTAAATTCTCCTATCATGCTCATTTCAAATTCCCTAGTCATGCACTTAGCAAATTCTTGACAAAGCAACTCATTAGTAGAACCAAATATTATATCATCAACATAAATTTGAACAATTAGTATATCATGCTTATGCTTTTTTATGAATAGTGTAGTGTCAACATTTCCCTTTGTGAAGCTATTTTTTAATAAAAAAGAACTTAGTCTCTCATATCAAACTCTTGGAGTCTGTTTTAAACCATACAAAGCTTTTGAAAGTTTAAAAATATGATTTGGCAAATCATAGCTTTCAAAACCTGGTGGTTGTTCTACATACACTTCTTCATCTATATAACCATTTAGAAATGCACTTTTCATATCCATTTGAAAAATTTTGAAATTCATGTGACATGCATATGCTAAGAGTACTCTTATAGCTTCTAATCTAGCTACAGGTGCATATGTTTCATCATAATCTATACTTTCTTCCTGATTATATCCTTTTGCAACTAGTCTTGCTTTATTCCTGGTTATTAACCTTTGTTCATCTAATTTGTTTCTAAATACCCATTTGCTACCTATGATTTGATGATCCTTGGGTCTAGGTACTAGGTTCCATACCTTATTTCTCTCAAATTGATTGAGTTCCTCTTGCATGGCAATTATCCAACTTTCATCATTAAGAGTCTCATCAATGTTTTTAGGCTCAATTTATAAAATAAAAGCAATGTCAGAGACTAAATGCTTGAAATGAGATATAGTACTTACTCCCCTTGATAGATCACCAATTATTTGCTCTTTTGGATGATCTTTCGTCATTCTCCATTCTTTTGGAAGTTCTTGCTCCATTTGTTCTTGATTTTGAGGTAGTAAATTTTCTTGATCGTTTTCTTCTTTTCCATTTTCAATGACAAGTTTTTCCATATTACCTACAACATCATCAAGAGCACTACCTTTCACAAGATCAAGTCTACTAGATTTATTAAAAACAACATGCATGGATTCTTCAACCGTTAATGATCTTTTATTAAATACTCTATATGCTTTGCTGGTTGTAGAGTATCCGAAAACGATACCTTCATCAGACTTAGATGCAAATTTTCCAAGATTGTCCTTAGTGTTCAATATAAAACACTTGCATCCAAATACTCTAAAGTATGATATCAAGGGCTTTCTTCCAGTCCATAGCTCAAATGAGGTTTTGTTTAAAAGAGGTCTTTTGAAAACTCGATTTGAAATATAACATGCAGTGTTTGTGGCTTCTGCCCAAAAATAAGTTGGTAATTCATATTCATTAAGCATTGTTCTAGCCATTTCAATTAATGTTCGATTTTTCCTTTCAACTACCCCCATTTTGTTGAGGTGTCCTAGGAGATGAGAAATTATGTGAAATGTCATGTTCAAGACAAAAGCTTTCAAAGTTTTCATTTTCAAATTCTTTCCCATGATCACTCCTTATTTTTGAAATGCAGTAACCTTTTTCATTTTGAATTCTTTTAGCAAAGTTTTTGAAGTTTTCAAAAGCATCAAACTTTTGAGCTAAGAAAATTATCCAAGTAAATCTAGAGTAATCATCTACGATGACAAATGCATAATATTTTCCTCCTAAACTAGCAATTCTAGTAGGTCCAAACAAGTCTAAATGTAGGAGTTGAAGATGTTTTGAAGTACGTACTATGTTTTTGGCTTTGAAAGATGACTTGTTTTGCTTTCCTCTTTGACAAGGATCACATGTCCTGCCTTTTTCATATTTAACTCTTGGTAATCCTTTTACTAGCTCTCTTGTGCTGAGACTTTGTATTAAGTCCATGTTCGCATGACCAAGTCTTCTATGCCACAGCCAAGATTCATCACTAGTAGTCACAAGACACTTAGAGTAATGATTAGATAGTTCATGTAAGTTTATTATGTACGTATTGATATCTCTATTTCCTTTAAATATTTCTTGACCATAAATAGAGATTACAAGACATTCATTTGAAGTAAAGATTACTTTGTTTCCTTTATCACATAATTGACTTACACTTAACAAGTTATATTTCAAGCCATCAACAAGTAAGACATCCTTAATAAAAGTAGTACCATTAACACCAATAGAACCAATGCCAATTACCTTACCCTTTGCATTGTTTTCAAAGGTAACTTTACCTCCATCAATACTTTTGATTTCATTGAAAAGTTCTTGTCATATGCCTTGAGCATCCATTGTCTACTAGCCACGCATTTTTGTTTATTGTGGACTTGAGGCATACCTATAGAATTACAAATCAAGTACAATTTTTAGGTACCCAAATGAGTTTGGGTCCTTGGGGGTTAGCACATGAAGGTTCCCAATGAGCTTTCCTTATCCAGCAATGTTTATTTATGTGACCCATTTTCATACAATAATTACATTGTTTAGGTCTAAACTTGCTTTTTGGTCTTACAATGCATTTAAATGCCATAATTCTATTAGACTGATTTTGAGAACAATGGCACGCACAATCATGATTAATTTGCATTTTTCTAGATGCATGCTTCTTATACATAAAGGCATGATTATTCTTTTCTGTATAGAAGGATTAATATGCTTATTTCTTGGTGCTTTCTTAACAGTTGTGGAGATGTTAGGCTTTTTAGACTTAACAAATACAGTTTTGTTAGAAGATGATGATGTGTCCTTAAATCCTAGACCATGTCTAACTAAAGGTGGTCTTTGAGACACAATAAGAGTATCTAAGCTTTCTTTACCTTTGTAAAATTTAGAAATTGAATTTCTAAGTTCCTCAACTTCATTTTTTAAAGTATTATTTTCTTTTAACAATGAAGTTGTTGAGGGTCTTGATGAGTATTCATATAATGACTTTTGAAGAGATTCATTAGATGATTTAAGCTTTATGTTCTCTTTTTCTAAACCATCTATCTTATTTTTCAAATTAGAGATATTATTTCTATAGGTACTAAATTTAGTTCTATATTTCTCTAATTCTATATTTAATTCTTCTATTAGGCTTTGCTCATCATCATCATCATCACTATCACTATTACTATCATTATCACTACTATCATTATTGAAAGAAAATGAGTGTAGTGATCTTACTTTGTCCGAGACGTGATCCTCAATAGCCATGAAGCATTGATTGAACTCTTCACTTTCATTATCATCTTTTTCACTTGAAGAGATTTCGTCATCCCATATGGCTTTATGACCTTTCTCCCCATTGTCTCTTTGGTATTTGCTTTTATGCTTCTTGAGCCTTGGACATTCTGGTTTGATATGTCATTTCTTTCCACATTCATAGCATTTTACCTCTTCCTTACTTCTATGTGTATCATTAGAAGTTTGTTTGAGGTTTCTTTGCCTGAATTTTCTGGAATTGCTCATTTTCTTCTCAATGATTCTTTTTAATCTCCTTGAAAGCATAGCGATGTTCTCATTTTCATCATCACTCATCTCTTCATCATCTTCACTTTCTTCTTGAGATTTTGAAGTAGAGGCTTTGAGTGCTAAGGGTTTTCTTTTCTCTGGCTCTGCTTCAAGCTCTCTATCTCTCTTCACTGCCATCTCATGTGTGAGAAGCTTCCCAATCAGCACATCAGTATTCATGATGCTCATATCTTCATTTGCTTCTTCTATGCCAGCAACTCTTGAACCATAGTCTTTAAGAGGAAGACTTCTCAGGATTTTATTGTTTACATATTCCAAACTCAGATGCTTCCCAAGTTTCCTCATTCCATTTATAATGGATAGAAGTCGGTTAGTCATGTCAGTGATTGACTCATTGGATTTCATCTTGAAGAGCTCATATTCTGAGGTTAGAAGTTGAATCTTCTTGGATTTGACTTGCTTAGTTCCTTCATGATAGTTCTCTAATGTCTTCCACATGTTATATACTGTTGAGTAGTGTTGTATTCTCCCACATTCTTCAATAGATAATGAGCTTGATAGGATTGTCATTGCCTTCTTGTTTTTGAAATTTGCTCTTTTTTTAGGCTCTGTCCAATCATCTCTTGATAGGATTTCTTTTTCACCATCAGCTCCTCTTCTGGTTGGTGGTGTCCATTCTTTTCGTACACTATCCCAGACTTCAATTCATTCACTATCCAAGTATGTCTCCATCCTAAACTTCCAATGGGCATAATTTGTTCCATCAAAGTAAGGTTTGAGACTTTGGAATCCTTCACTAGCCATATCTTACTCTTTACTAGCGTTTTTTAGGTTTCGATGCTAGACAAGGCTCTGATACCAATTGTTGCCCAGATGTTAGACCAAGAAGGGGGGTTGAATTGGAGTTTCAATAAATTAAACTTTAAAGTGCGGAAATAAATAGTTAATTTTAGGAGGGATAGAGAAAATCAGAAACAAAGATTTATAGAGGTTCGGGTGTTAACAAACCCTACTCCTCTCCCCAATCGCAATTGGGAGTTTCACTAACACACTAAGTGTTACAATGGAGTTTTACAAGCTCACTCCCAACTATGGTGTTTCTCACAATGGCTCACACCTAACCCAGAAATCCCTTGTGTTTTAATGGCTCACACAATAACCAATTCCTTGTGTTTTATAGGCTCACACAAACAACCTTCTCTTTGTGTTTTACAGGCTCACACAAATAACCTTCACTTTGTGTTTTACAGGCTCACACAAACAACCTTTTAATTTGTGTTTTGGAGGTTCACACAACTAACCCTTACAAGTGTTCTACTCTTAACCCAGAACTACCCAAAGCTCACTTGAGTAAAGATTACAGAGAGAACCACTTATAAATCTTTATTGCTCAAATATGAGGAGCAAAAAGATTTTTACAGAGAATAAATTTGTTCTCAAAGTATGAAAGTACAAGATAGCTTGTGATTTGAAGTATATGCTAATCTTTTATTTTTCTTATCATTCTCTTGTTCCTTAATGCATAAATAACTTCCATTTATACTTCTATGGCTGAATATAGCAGTTGGGGTGCATTAAATAAGAAACTAGCCATTGTACCAACCAAAAATCGCGCCTGACATTTTTCTCTTTCATTGTTCACGAGCTTGACTATGCTTGTCACGAGGGTGACAGTTCTACCCAAGCCGTGACTGAAGTGGTGATCTTGGTTGTGAAGCTCTCTGGAATGTTTTGACATATTTAGTCACGGGCGTGACAATCTTCCCAGCCGTGATCCAAGTGGTGACTCTGGTCGTGAAGCTCTCTGGATGAAATTGCATGAATCTTCACGGGGGCGATACCTTTATTCACGGGGGTGACACCTTTATTCACGGGGGTGACTGAAATGCTTACTTCATGGTTTGTTTTTCCTTCATGGCCGTGAACTTCAAATGTTGATTTTGGTAACGGTTAGCTTCCTTCACGGGAATGACTCCTAGAGTCACGGCAGTGAACATGCTACTACTTGAATTTTGTTTCTCCAGGATTATTCTTCAAATTCTCTATTCTTGCTATTTTAATTCATGTCCTGTATAATATACTTACAAAAACAAGTATGTTAGATACAATATTGCTATATTATTTGTTATCATCAAAATGACAGAAATACCCCTCAAGATTTAACAATATAGATATTTCTTTTCATATTGAATAAAAATCTGATCTTGAAAAATTCTCCTCCTCTTTTCTTTCCTTCCCGTGATAAAGTGATCATATATATGGGATTCATAATGTTTAATATTTATTCTTTTATCTATTGTACTCTGAGAGACAAATGCCGGTAAATCTAGACACGTAATATGAGGCGAATTTATTTTAAGGACATTGTGTATGACATAAATTTCAGATTATCCTTCTGCTATTGTTTTTACTTTATACTGGATTAACAAACCTCATCGCTATATCATTTTCCTAACAAAATTATTGCATAAAAATTGAAGTGCAGGAACTAACTCGAAATTCCAATTTAATAGTTTTCAATATATAGCTTGTGTTTGTTATAAGAATGTTCATACACTATATTACAACTAAACTAGCATCATTAAAGCGGAGGCATATCTAAATGAGTGGGTCATTGGATCCCATTAATTTATATAAACTTCTTAATTTGTCCCCGAAAAAATGAATATTTTTAACAGGTAGACTCCAACAAAATGAGTTATAAATGCTTGAATAATTATTTTGGGATATATATTGACCACACTGCACAAAATTATTTTTGAATCAGTCACTGTATTAAAGTGTGTGTTTATTTGTTTTAGCATTGAATTATTTAATGTCTCTACATGACTTTCGGATATAAGAGCTTGTAATATTTTTGAAATGACTCGGACTCAAGTCGCTCGACCCACATAGATATAGGAGTTTAATTCCCCTAGGTGGTACTGATAAAAGAAAATTTACATTATTTAATAACAAAGTTAGATCAATAGTAAAGTATATTATTTTCCAAGCTTTCCAATTGTTATTCACTTTCATGTAAATTGTTAATTATTGATAATTTGATATTGTAATCATTAACTTGGGAAAAGCTATTAACTCACGCTTTGTAAATTCCGACCACATAAACATAATTATGAATCATTATGTCTTTGTTAGTGTAGAATTTTTTTTTATTTCATATTAATAGTCTCTTTTTATTTTATTATTACTACTATCCAATAATCAATAGTGTTCATCGCTTGACAAAATGATGATGGTTTTGTTAATAATGCTCAATTATTAGCGCATGCAAATTAATCTTCTTAGACCTTTTAGCCTCAAAGCTAGTACTTAATTTAATTTTCTAATAATTCATGTGCATACTTTTAGTAACAAACAAAATTTGACTATAGATGAATGACAACTAATAGCTACATCATAAAAACACTATAGAAATCCAATTTTCAATGAATAACGTATTGCAATTAGGAAGATATTTTATATATATTATTAAATTGATGTTGATTTTTGACGCTTATTTCTAATGTGATAATCCCTTCTAAGAAAAAGACTGAACGTATTTTAATGTGGAATCTCACTTCTTTATAATCTAGTTTATTTATATAAATTGTTGATATAAAGCCAATTTCTTCCGTATTATGGATTTTAATTTTTTTTTCCAGATTTTTATCGTTTGGAACCTCTTGGATGGAGTTTTCATTTCTAAAGAGTTATGAAATTTTAATAGAGAGAACAATAGGGACTAACTCAATTGGTATAACAACTATAAATTAGTTACGATAAAGGTAAGATGTCTTAAATTTAATATTCAGTTTCTACGAGATACATTTAAAAAAAATTAATAAAAAGAATTTAGCAGTTGCTATAGTCATAAATTCTAGTCACGCCTAAGTTCTTGAGAGTGATTTTTATATCTTATCGCCAATTACTTTGATGGTAGAGTCGACAAGAAAAGCAACGAGATTTTTTCAATTGGTTCCGCAATGGTTTTGGATTTTTAGCCACTGGTTCTGAACTTCTAGCAATTGATTTTTTTGCGTTGCTAAAGCCTTTAGGGGTATTCCAAATTTTGGAATATAAATCAGATTTTTATTTTAAATTTAGAGTTTAGTAGCTAAAATATTTAAGAATACAATTCTGATTCATATATAAAAATTTCTAATATCTTAATTTATTAGTATTTGAATTTTTTTCAGTATTTTTTAAATAAAACTTTTCATATTCCAAAAAACACATTCAACAAAATTAAACGGAATACAAAAATAGAATTTTAATTTTTATTACATGAACATATTAAAGAAAAATATTAGAATTTTAAAATACCAATATAGAAATAAAATTTTATTATTTTAGTATATCAAATATGCTATTATTAGTGTATATAAAAATTAGCCCACGGAAATTCAAATTTGAAAACCAGTCACAGATAGTGCTCCACTGTGACCAATTTTATTGCTGTTTTATTTCCGTTGCAAAATTTTTTTATGGCTGATCGGTAGTCTATAACAAAGGGTGGGGGATAAGATTTTTCTAATCCCTTAGCGACAGATTTTCAATTTTTAGCGACTGATTTTGGACTTTTAGCAATCGAAATTTCTCTTTCCAAGTCATTTTCTTGCATATAACAAATTAACTCAATTGCAACAACTTCACCTAAACTTGCTTATGAATTCAATTGCTACATAAACATAATCCTGAGAAAAATGGCCTTAACTTGAGAAATTTATCAAAACATAAAAAGTTAAATACCTCTCGAAACTTCCATAGAGCCAAAGAGTCGTCAAGTCTTATTGATGTTTGCTGTTGGTACAGTTTTCTTGCTTGCTAGGGGGGACGAAAATGACATTCATTTTGTTTTCAATCACACATCAACTCTTGTCCGAAGCAAATTAAGCAAAACTCAAATTTCCATAAATATATAAAAATGCAATATCTATATTTTTTTTCTCTCTCTTAAATAATATCAACCAATATTCAAGTTAGAACCTCTCAATTTTGTAGATATTTCTAATTTTTTTCTTAAAAAAACTAATTGTCAAGAAAAAAAATAATTTAATGGGCTTTCAATTCTGATATTTGAAAGTGATGGGTGAATGCAAATTATATACTTGTATTAATAAAAAAAATATTTAATTTTATGCAACTGGTCCACTTAAAAAAATAATTTATAGTTGGCCCCTTAGATGAGTAATCATCTACAATTAATTTTTTGTTTCAAGAATTTACTTATAATAAGAAAAAAATAAAGGAAGGAAAATACATGTTTGATTTTTCTAAAAATTCAAATTATTCAATAAAAATTAAGAAATTTGCTCGACTTTCATCTCTTTGCAGCCCTATTATTAAAGAACCGATAGTAACTATGATGATTTAAAAGTTAAAACGAACAGAATCAAAATCATATATCCATGTGCCAAACCACAAACTAAGAGTATTGCAACTTGCACAAATTTTCATAAATATATTGTTCACTTTCTTTTTTATTCAAACTCAATTTATATATACATAAAAAAAAAAAAATTGTATTCCACAAATTGGACTGATAAATTATTATTTTGTGTCAATTTAGAACTTTGTTATGAATATACCTAAATCGATCAAATCTTCTTTATTTTATTTGGATTCTTATGTTTAATAAATAATAATTAATTAGTAATTATACAAAGCATTAATATTCTCATTTACTCATGGAATCTATATCATCTGAAGCCCCCTATCTTTATTTTACCAGAATTGAGTCTTTATTGACTAAAAAAGCAACCAATTTACTGGATAAAAAAATTAAAATTTGAAGGAATTAATTGAGATAAAATCAAAATTAAAGGGCTTAATTTGGATACAAATCAAACTCATGGGGTTTAAATGTTATAAATTAAAAGTTAGAGAGCTTGATTTAATACATAAAAATTCAGGAGTTCAATAGATAAAAAACAGTCCAAAAATACATGTTTTTCCACTACTTCTCAAATCACCAAGAAGAAAGATATTCTTATGACCAAACCAACTAGATTAATAATAAAATCGAACCGAACTTCTTTTTGTCCTCTTTAGGTTGGGAGCGGTTGAGCAGAAGTAATTGCAATTCAAAGAGAATCAAACCCAAAATCAATTGATTTTATTCAAATAATAGAACTTACATCATGTACAAGAGTAATTCACACGTTTATCATTTAAATAACGATAAAGATAAAAAGAAAATACAATCAATTCTATATACAGAAATTAAGTCAATTAATTTTTATCTATAATATTTTATTATTGATTTAGTAGATTAATAAAATAATAAATTCCATCTAAAATCAAAATTTCAATTGGGTCTTACACAGAATTTGACTAATGATTTAAGCAATAAATATGATTCATTAATTAATTTATTTTTCAACATAATATTTAATGTAGTTTAATTATGCAATTTTAGCATTATGAGATAATTTATTACATGGCAATTATTTGTGAAAATTAGACTTCTCAATTGTCAATGTAGCTGGAAACTTATGGATACAAATCTAATTCTACTCCCAATAATTTAATATTTGCTGCTTAAAAAATCTAACCAAATATTTATTAATTTGTATTTTTTACCTATATATTTTTATGAGATTATATTATTTATATTACTTCCGCTACAATTTTATATTATTTATTATATTTATTGTCTGAGGTTTTCCTTTCAACGCAACGTGAGGGCCACATGTGAATTACAAATAAAATTGGAAATTCAACAATGCCTATACAGGAACTGATGCCATTTATCTTCAAGGATGCCTTCCTTTATTCTTGAGGAACAGAAAATGCAGACTAGTAAGATGAAACATGCATAACTGGTAATGATATATATGGCTGAAAATCTGTAGCCAGCGCTAGGAAGTAGATACTAAGCCTCTTAACAGTAGCAAACTATGATAAAGAGACAGGTAGTAACATTTCTTCTGCTTGTTCTAAAGTATCTTTGCCTCTTCAACCAAATAGAAAAACATCCTCTTGTAGCACGCGGCTGACGCCTGCTGCAGAGGCATTTCAAGTTTGTTATTTACACATATCCAGAATATGCAGTATTCATGCTCTGATATCTCTCCATTGGATCATGATGATAAAGAAATCACCATCTTTATGTTCAGCCTAATCATCTTTGCTACGAGGACCTAAAAGATAGGATACCATGCTCGCAAATAGTCTTTAAACATGCAATAGAAGTTAGGCAATCAGTTGTATTAGGAAACTGTATGCATTAATCAATATACTAAAATTAGAGAGCAAAATGCAGATTGGATATTTAAAGCTAGAGGCAGGAGTTGATGAACAGTGAAAATAAATTTCCAGCTTTCTCTGGCTTTAACTATCTTTTTTAACCGCTTGAAGTTTTCTACATTGAACTCAAAGCCAGTGGAAAGTTGAGGCATGTATGTTAAATGAGAAGATCGATCTGTATGTAACGGATAGAATTACAAAAAGAAGAATCCATCTATATTACGTGTTTTGAACCCTAACTATGTTATATTAGGGATGGAAGAAACACCACTAGAATCAAAGAGAACTAGAACTTAGTGAAGTGTTCAATTATTAAGCTGAGATTATAAGCAACATGTCCACAAACTTAGTTGTCAATGCAATGCTTCCATCAATACCAAGTCTGGCTGACTAGACAGCAACCAAAATGCTAAAAGAGAATCATAGTTAAAATACCATTAAAATTCACTGTGGTTTTCAAACAATTCTATCTCGGGAAGGCCAAGAAGTCATGTCAAGAAAAGTAGGACCAGTAAAATGATCCAAATATCAAAATGTCAGTCAGTGCATTATAAAATAACATTTCACAAGGTCATTTTTAATGTTGGACAACAAGCGGGCACAAAATGCATCTCTTTCTAAAAGAGAACCACTTAAAAGTTAATAAATATTTGTGAGACCAGGTTGCAAATTATAAAACAGTGCATACACAATCAACTGATTCAATCACACTAGGATACTCAGATATATGTGTTCATGGCCCCATGTGCAGCATGATTATAAAAGGGTCGTCTCGGGCTTGCTGGAATCCAGATTAAAATAAATAAAAGCATAAGAAGAAGGAAACTCACCACCCATGAAGCTGTAAACAGAAAAACCAGTTTCACTCACCAATTTATCGATACAAAGATCCCATCTCTTATTTGATCTGCTGGTGGTATATTCTGGTATCATTCAGTTTCTTGTTTTCACAGATTTCTAATTATCTGATTGTAACTTATAGTGAAGCGTTTTCAATAAGAATTCCATGTTTTGATATCAACCTTTTGACTCCATCTTCACATGACACCAATTGTTATCATATAAAAAATCACATTTCTGATTTTATAGCCTTGTCATCATTCACATCCTCAGATTCAGATTCTAAATAGTCCAAGTCCTCATACTCAGAATTAGAAGATCTGTCTGACTGTTCTTCCCCTGCTTTTCTGCTTTTATCCCTTACTGTTCTCTCTTTCCTTGTATTGACTAATGAGGCGACTTGTCTCTTGGAACAAGAACCTAAAGCTCCACCAGATGATTTTCTTCGCATTTCATTAGCCTTATTCATAAGATGAATATATCTAAACCTCATACCCATCAAGGGATGCTTCTGCACCAAGAAATCCTTCCTGTAAGTTTCCCTAAGAACCACTGTCTGCGTTCTAATCTTATTCGAAACATAAAAAATTCCAGGATGATGCTTCAAAACCTTCTTAAAACTATCTCTAATCTCCAAATACTCTCCCAAAATCAACACATTCTCCTTCTCCGTCTTCTTTGATACTAACAACCACAACAATTCATGCATTACAGCCACAATCCACTTCTCCGCTTGTTGCCCATTTGGATTCAAATGAAAGGCATTTTCATATGGAGATATATATGGCAAACCTTGCCATTCAAAAACCCAATCTTTAACTTTCTTCTTCAAATCAAACCCATTTGGGTAACTTAAAGAAAACGCAATACGCTCACCTTTCTTGATATTTCTCATATCTCTATATGCCACTCTCATCTCCATTTCGGAAACAGCTAATTCATCTCTCCAAGAAACCAACTCTAAATGAAGTGTTTCTTTATCACTATAACAATCAAAAGCTTCACAAACATCAAAATATTCAGGATAATCTGACAAAAGGGAAGTGATGTAATTATGAGGCAAACCCAAATCAAACTTGAACCTATCAACAATATGCAAAGGCAATCTTGATGCTTTAGTAAGCATTAAAAGCTTGGCTAACCTTTTAACAGCATCATATCGATGAATTGGAGAATTATGAATCTCTTGCTCTTCATTGTGGACCGAAAGAGCCTGAGGGGTGAGCTTGACATGGACAGGAAGGGAAGGAGAGGGCTGGAACAGGGTGAAAAGGGTATGATACTTATCGAAGAACTTGAGGGCTGTGGAGGGGAGATTGAGTTGGGGTTTTAGAAGGGAAAGAGAAGAAAGAGGGAGGGATTTTGAAGGAGAAGATAAGATTTGATTCTTGAGAGAAATGGCTTGTTTAAGGTCTTTTTCTTTGGAGACGGCTGTGTCTAAATATGGGTCACGAACCCATTTGACCTTGGCGGCTATGAAGGTCCGGTGGTGAGCCCGGTAACCGAGACTGGCGCCGGGGAGACGCATATGGTGCTAATTCTGTGGGTGGTGGTGTAGTGGAGCGAGTGAGAGGAAGAAGGGAGTCGTAATTGGGCTGGGCTTTCCTTCTTATACTTGTTGGACTGGGAATTCTCAATGGACTATCCCATGAACTTTTGAGCACTTTATCAATTAAGCTTATATATATATACATATATTACATCAACTCCGATATTGAATTCATTTGTCTGAACTTTGTTAATGTTCACTCAAAGCCCTTAATTGACTGTAGAAGAATTTTTGTCCAATGATGACGCTGTTAGCTTTGAAAATAAAAATACATGTCATACCACGTATAAAAATGCCAAGCAATAGGAGAAAATTTTATTTTATGAAGGAGAGAAACAACTTATTGCCCCATTATGGTGTCAAATTTGGATCTTATAAGGGTAAAACCAATTGTTGGTTCAGTCAAAGCACACCATACTGGAGCTAATCATGCAGTGCATTCAGTAATACATCCAAATTAAAAAAACAGCCAATGATGTTTGCAATATTTGAATTGCATAAATTACTGGGGGTTTGCTTCGAGAGGTGTGTTTCCGCCTCATATGATAATGCATGTTAATTCGTGCATATAATATTTGTATTATTATTATTATTATTTTTAACTCGTGTCCAATATATTTATTATTTTATTTTAAATAGATTAATCAGTTTAATATATTTTTTAATGTATTATATATTTTCAATATTTCTAAATAGATATCGTTTAAAATTATTGTATGATAATTAAAAAAATGCGTTTAATACATAGATAAAATATTATATTATCTTCAAATCTCCACAAATTATTATTATTGTATATTTCCAAAAATAAACAATGTGCTCTTTCGCTAATTATTAAATAAAGATAGAATATGTAAAAAATAATTAGTTTTTATAGATAATTGTGAAATGCCAATTATTTTAAAGCAAAAATAAAACCTTTAATGACATTTATTTAAAAATAAATAAAATATTAAATTGTACAAAATAGTATTATTATAAATATTTATTATTTTTGAACCCTAAATTAAAAGACATTATTTCAGTTTTTTGAAAAAACTATATTTAATTATTAAATAATATATATATATATATATATATATATATATATATATATTATATAAAATTATTCGTATCACTTTTATATCAAAAAGGTTGCATCCAAGTTCAATACATTTATTCATTTATTAATTGAATTGAATGGTGGCGTTATTATTTCGCGTTAAATTTTACCGGCTGCCGTCGGATGATTTTTCTGGGAATATGGCCAGGGGATTTGTTGATTTTCATTTGTTTTGCGAGAAATAGCACGTGGTTTCAAGTTGTTAAAACTGTTGACTATGATGTCGTTGGGTGGCGATATATAATAAACATTAGATTAAATAGATTAATCCGTTTAAAATACGATAATAAATATGTAAAAATTAAAAAAATAAAATAAATTTTAATTGAATCGATATATGCACGAAGTAACATGCATTATCATATTAGGCGGAAACACACTTCTCAAAGCAAACACACCAGTAGTTTCTGCAATTCAAATATTGCAAACATCTTTGAATAGATTATTAAGGGTCTTCAATGATATTTTCATTCATTTTGACTTATCGAATTATGACAAGACAGTTGTAATTAGGGTATATAATTATAACAAAAATGAAATTAGAATCTTTGAAAGAATTTCTTAATTAGATTTCAAATCGATTTTTTGATTTTTTTCAGATTTTTTTTTCTCACGTCAACTTCCTTCAGTCTGACAATAACTTAGTTGCCTCCCCCATCTATATATCTTAACGAGAGTCGAAACTCCCTCCAAAACTTTCAAAAGTCTCTCCTCTCTTCTTCGGCAATGGAAGATTGCAGAATACTATCACTAGACGCCTCAATGGTCTCTCCTTACCGTCCTCTCTTCCAATCTCTTTCCCTAATTCCCATCTCTCACTATCTCTTGGCCCTTCTTCTTGTACTTCTCGTCTTCCTTTACAACTTCCTTGAGATCCATTTCTTCCACGATTTGCTCACTGGATTTAGATCCAGTTCTGTGACGTTGACTTGCAATTCATCCTCCAAGCTCTACCAATCCGTCGCTTCTAAGTGCTCGGTTCTTCACGGAAGGTGAGTATTTCGATTTTCAATATCAGATGTTGTACATTTAGCACTAGCAGTTCAAGCTTCGGCCTTTTTTTTTTTCAAGATATTTTCCTACACCATGGCTCTCTGGTCCTCATCTCCAAACAGTGTTCTTGCATTTTTTCGGGAAGTCTCATAAGTTTGCATATAGAAGGTGAGTATGCAGTTTTTGCATGATTAGATTTTACTTATTCATTTACTGTGGAAGCAAGTGGTAATGTGCATGTACGTTTGGTGCTCAGACATCTATTCCGGGCCAGTGATGGAGGAACAATTGCTCTCGATTGGCTAATGCATTCTGATGGTTCGGATCACTTGTACTTAATTATTTATATACTTTCACTGAAATTGATTTTATTATATATCAAAATCCTTATCTAATCTCTTAATCTCTCTCTCTCTCTCTGATCAGTTTTGATTTCAACAGGCAAGATGGAAAGTTCATAGTTATTTGAAATGATGCCATAATGCCATACTCTTAAAATTTTAATTTCATAACAAATACAGGCATACCTGCAGTTTCAACTTCCAAGCCTAAAGAAAGGACGAGTTTTCCATTGTTATCAAGGACAGTGAATGGAGGAAGTGCATAATAAAAAGAAGAACAGCATATATAGACATATAGAATCATTTTAAGACAAAGTAATAGCATATTTATTTGTCTGTTTAGTGTTGCGTTTGGGTTAAACAATTTTTGAAATTTTTTTTTTCTAATTTTTTTGAATTTCAAAAGCTGTTTTTAGAAAAAAAAAAACATATGTAAATTTAATAAAAACAGTTTATAAAAAATTTTAAAAAAGTCTGCCAATTAAATAAAAAAAATTCCAAACAAAAAAAATTCTGAAACTTTTTTTTAACACCTAACAACTACTCCAAACACAAAAGAAAATTCAGATGCAGTGCTTTTGTTTTTTAGCATTATTCGATGCAACCTTGAGTGGATGAGGTTTCAGTATTTTTGTTAGACAGCTTTAATTTCTAAGTCTCGGCTTCAAATATAACTTTTATATTGATGTTCACAGTAGAGACATAGTTCAACAGAAAAGGAAGATGTATCAGGACAAAATGCTGTTGTTCAGGAAATTGATAGTAAAACATGGCTGAGAGTTCCTCATATTATTTTCCGAGTTCCAGTATAATGTAATAATTTCGTCAATGGAAATCATCACTCTGTTTAGCTATGATCAAACTCTTGTGTCTATCACATTCTACTTTGTATTGCCACACTTTTCTGATACATTTTCTTTTGGCCCATTTCCTGCCTTATCCTGAAATCACACCATTCCAACACCTTTCTCCACCCTTTCTGCATCCATGTATGATTGTGTTTAAAGAGTGTAACTTAAGGAAAATGATATTGATATCATCTGTAGAGGAGGGTTTAGGTTAGTTGTTATATTAGATGGCAGAATTGCAAAGATGAAGTGAAGTAAGACTCTTGATAAAATCCAATTTTTTTTCCATGATCAGACTTTTTACTTGATAATTTAATGGTATAGATTAAAAGTTAATATTTAACAGGTAGAACGTTGGCTAGTCTATCATATATACACATACATACAGAAAAGTATGTCGGTTTTGCGGTTATATTGCTTTTATTTTAGAAACTCTGCCAAAGAAAAGGATATGATGTTACTCAAGTCATAAGCTTGCTGTTCTTGAAGATTGTTGAAGGAAAAGAGAGAAAAATAGAGGAACTTGGAGATGAGAAGAGGAGATTAAAGAGAGATGAACATAAAAAGAGGAGATAGAGAGAATTGAGAGAAGAGATAGAGAACAGAGAGGGAGACGCAGAAAATTAGAGAGAATTAATTCTTCATTGATTTCTAATGTACATTTCATCCTTTATTTATAGTAGTGCAATTCTACTAACCAGTTGGGATCTAACTCTGATTACCGACAGCTCAACATATTGACTAGTAACTCCTAACTATGTATTCCTAATAATTCCCTTCCCGTGATGATCATCCCATGTTGGGTTAACCCAAACCCATAACATGAGCCAAGGAGGTCAATTCTCTTGTTTAGATAACTTTCTTCTGCAGTAATGAGAAGTTATTGCAGTATTATTGGGAAATACGCAGGAAGAAAAAGAGACAAAAAAAGATAATCAATCTATGTGAAAATTCTGTGATTTGAGTGTAGTTGCTGTGAAAATTTCACGACGTGTCAGAAACCGCATTGGGAACGGTGGAAGATTTTCTTGATTCCGCTATATGTCTGAGTTCGAAATTCTCCAGCGAGAGACAAAAAGAAGACAGTCAGGGAGACAGCTAGAATTTGAAAAATTCCAATTCATCTTTCCCATAATAGCTGCTTGCAATGCTTCTGCAAATTCCTGGGTTCCTGATATTGCAATCGTTCCCCAATTGTTCGTCGTATCTATTTGGTCATGCTAATAGTCAGGCTCTCAAATCTTATTTTGTTCAGAGGCACTGCTGCTTAACTCGCAAAGGAAAATCTTTTTGTTGCTGGGGAAGGTATTGATGATCAAGCTCAATATCTCAGCATGAAAAACAGAGGCCTTTGCCATCTGCACGTCCTCCACTGGCTCAATTCCTTTTCTTTTCCTTTGCATCCTCCACATTTCAAAATCCATCTCTTGGAGTGTAGAAATAGGGATTGACCCCTCAAGGTTAAGAGCATCATAGCAAGCAAGAATATGAGATGTATCATTTCCAGCGTTTTCCTTCTCTTCAACCATACAAATCCCAGTTTTTTCCTTCTGTTCAACCATACAATCTCCGTCACTAATAATATTGACAAAATTCCATCTACTACTGCCAATTAAGTCTATTGGCAACCTGTAGTTCATCTTGGCATTTTTACGAACATCTTCCAAGCATAAATATTTATTTATGTTCTCATGTATCAAATATTTCCCCAAGATGGAGATCTAGCTAGGAAATTGGTAGGTTATGTGGTACAATGAATAATTCTCTCACGACAGTGGTTATTTTTGTAGTTACTTTACTTCCTATTTTGCTTGAATATAATCCAATAGAAAATAAGATTTGAAGCTGTATATATTAATATGCAAAAATCAGTTATATGCCTAGTTATGGAACTACTGTAATTTTTTCAGTTGAACCATGTAAACCCTACAAGAATGATGCAGTTCTACGAGATGATAAAGCTCCAATTGTAGTTGTGATTCCAGGCTTATCTAGTGACTCTGCTGCTGATGTAAGTTCCTCTTTTCTGAATTCCAATATTTGTTATTTCTTTCTCCATGCACAATGCAATTGGACATTTTTGTTGGTCTATTAGATGAAGTAATTTTCAGTAGTGAAAACACACTTCTCTGTTTTGACTAACCCGCTTAGTTGATTTTCTTAAGTTGGGATTCCCTTTTTTCATGTATTCTTTTCCATGTCAGAGACGTTCATTATAGTCTTTTAGCAAACTTTGATATTTATGATATAATATTGGAAACAGGAAGCATTCTTTGATGCTTAGTTATTGAGTTCGTCTGGAAAGACATAATTATCTTGTTTTCTGCGGTTAGCACAGCTTCCTTCCTCTTCATTTCACCTTGTTATTTTCTTTTACCTTCTCTGTAGGCACTTTCGAGTTGATAGTAATCCCAATCATTAGAAAGAGAGGAACAAATAAATGATAAAAATAACCCTTTTGTATGTTGTTTTAAATCTCTGTCATATTTGGTGACCAAAGCTTCTTTTTTTTCAACGTCGCTAAGGTAAGGGGGCACTACTTTTTTGGGGTCATGGTGATAAATATTGATATTAAAATGGATCAGTCTAATAAATATTGGAATTGGTCCCAATATGTGTTATGAAACATATCTTTGATAATTATTAACTTCTCGAAGTTCTATTTATTACTTCTCATTTTGCATGGTCAATTTTGAAGTTAAACCCAACTTTGTTGTCTCTTCCATTATCACTTAGACATAAAACGTATATAACTTGATAATACGCTCTTCTTTGGTGCTATTTTCTTTTCTTGTTCTAATTACACCATTTCCTCTGTCTATGTCTCGCTTTAATATGTACTTGGAATGTATTTTGTAACAGTACATAAAGCGTCTTGCTTTCGCGATGGCAAGACAGGGTTGGAATGTTGTTGTAAGCAATCATCGGGGATTGGGCGGAATACCAATAAATGTGAGTATGAAATATTCACTTGCACGGTTTTGATTTCATTTAGTGTAATACTTTCCTTCTCTAGTCTGTTGTCTTTGCTCTCCCTCTTGAATTTTCTTACATGAGGATTAATTTTTGCAAAAAGTCATGACATACAATATTGTGGACAGTCGTTAAAATTTGTTGATTTTACTGCCTTGTTTAATTTATAAATTGTCCTTATCTAATTCTATGTATGAATATTCTGTTAGGGCATGATATGCTCAGTGAAGGTCTCTTCTTTATTTTTAGCATATCTGTCATCAGAATATGACTGAGCAATAAACTGTCTACCATTTTATGTTGCTTGAACTAATTTTTGTTTATCATTTAAAAGTTGTCTTGCATGTGGATATATTGAATGCTTGCTTATATGTTGATTGGTATTTTGTTATAACTGTTGACTAACAATGTAATCTTGTTATAAATATATGATCAGTCTGATTGCTTCTATCATGCTGGATGGACGGAGGACTTACGAAGAATCATTGATCATATTCACTGTCAATATCCAGAAGCTCCTCTATATGCTGTTGGAACTAGCATTGGAGCCAATATTCTGGTATAAGAAAATTAATTACCTCCATGTTCTTTTCATGATTGGATTTCTACTGAATTGGAGCTCATTAAAGGACTCTGGAAATGAATGCCAAAAGAACCCTTTTAATTTGGTTGTAATTGGCCGGTTGGCAACTATGGCTAGTTCTATGATTGCTCTGTGAAGGTGAGCTGTGTGTGATCAACGTTTGGTCATTTTGCCTTGTATGGGCCAAGTGAGGCACCTTCAGCAGGCTGCGTCTGAGCTGAGTGCCTGGCAAAGTGTGCAAATTCATTAAGATTTTACCTTGTCCACAATTACAAATATTATCCTGAGTGGTAATGAGGGCGAATTTTCTAGCCAGAATTAGCCAAAAAAAAAAGGCAGCTTTTTACCATATTTTCTTAACAATAATATATGGAAAAGTTAATTTCTTTAATTTGTTCCAGGTCAAAAACAGAAAGAGCTTTAATTATGATTATTTGGAAAAATTCTCCAGTTGAAGTAAAAAGGGAGAACAAACCTATTTGCCGTCACATTTTTATGATCTAATTAATAGCAGTCATTTTATGTACAATTGGGACATTAATGCTGTTGATTTGTACATACTTTTACTTTCTTACTAAGATGTAGTACTTCCAGGTAAAATATCTAGGAGAGCAAGGGGTTGATATTCCTCTTGTTGGTGCTGCTGCTATCTGCTGTCCTTGGGACTTCGTGGTTAGTACTTAGTACTTTGTGATCAAAATACAACCGTCATTGTGTGTTTATTGAATTTCTGATGATTTTTGCCTTTCTCCATTGTCAGACTGAATTAGTATATGCAATATGCTGGTGTATGCATCACTTTTTTCTTTTGGCTCTTCAAAGGTTAAAATTTTGCATACAAAGAGCGTTTTTTTTAAATGTTATGTCCTACCCAACCATTAAGTTATATTATATAAGTTGGAAGTGTAAAACGTGGCTTTTTGTGTAGCAATAGCCAAATCTCCATTTTCATGACATGTAAGTATGTGATAATAGCTAGGCTTTCATGCGAAGCTAGAAACTGTTTTGTTTTCTCGCCCTGGCTCTTGTCACCTGTGAAAAAAAATCCATGATAATTCCTTCCTAACATGTTCTTTAGGTATAGGCTTTGATGCAATTTTGAATGCACAGGAGCTGGTTTCAATTCATCTTTCCTTACTAAATCTCTAGGTTGCAGTTACAGAGCAAATTGTCCAGCAAAAATTGTTAGGAGCTCTTATCATTAATGAGAAAGGAGAGAAAATGGGGTGGTAGAAGTAGATGTAGAAAAGAATGCTAGTCTTCCCATAGTGAGTTTGTGAAAGGGGGTTGTAGATGGTCCTAAGCATCAGCATTTCACGTTAAGGCTTCTTTGATGACAACAATTTTGCTCAGCAGGTTTCTTTGATGACTTAACAGCATAGGATTTGTCTCATCAAAGTGCATTATGTGCTTTTGTAGTGGAGATCGTAGAGAAGAGGATATAAAGCAAAGAGAAAACAGGAATATCGTGTAGAATAAGTTTGCCTTTGATTGAGAAACTGTTATAAGAAACTTGTTAGATTGTAATAATATACTTGTTAGCTTTCCAATAAGTTGAGGCATTAATATCTTTTATGCTCAGCTGGTTGCATAAATAAGAAATTGTGATATATCCAATGCCTTTTAGTCAAAAAATAAGATCATAGTTATGTGATTTTTTTTCGTTTTTATGAGCAAAAGTAAATGGTTAGATGATTTGAAAAAATAAAAAAGTAGCACAAGTTGGTTTTATAATTTGGCTCACTTGTGGCTGTGATGTGAGTTTAATGGTTTGTGAGGCTTTTTGAATTTAAAGCTATACGTCATTACTAGCATTGGATGGCAGCTCTCTTACCATTTCTGACCATGAAATTCCTTGCTTTATGTGGTTTTTTTTTTCTAATTTATTTACTCACAATTGCTGTTTTTCTGTGTAAAGACCGTGCATGATCATTATAATTTCTTTATTTGATTAGTAACGAGACAAGGATTTTAAGACTGCTTATTTTAGGAGGATATATAAAAGTTAAATAAGCTCTTAAATAAAGTTTCCCCAGTTAGACTCTGGTTATTAGGTTTTGTTGAATTGTTTTCAGAAAGTTGGCCTTTAAAGAAAATTGATTCTTTGTGATTTTGTTCCTTGGGAGGGACTGCCCTGAATAATGTTTAGAGATATTAGTCCAGGTGAACAAAGGAGAAACTCAACATATTGTGGTGAACTATTCTAACTGTTACTGAACAATGCACTAGTTTTTATTGTTATCATAAGATTTACTTCATTGCAATGGGGTTATTAAAACTTTTAATTTTGCTGAAACTAGAAGACTAGTATGAATTTTGGGGAAATTCTGGCAATCTCACCAGAAATCTAGCCTGATGCATAATCAGCATATTATAACCCTAAAAATAAAATGTAGAGAAAAACCCAAATTGAATAAATTTTAATTTCTCTTTTCTTCTTTAATAATAAGCCTTCAACTGAATGTCATGGCTGGTTTTTTGTGGATATCTCCTGGGACTTAAATGAAAATAATTTGAATGCAACAGAATTAAAGTTTTGCTACCATAACAAAAATTAGTGTAAAGTTCCATGTCCATTAGAATAATTTACTCCAGCATCTTGTTTCTAGCTGACATTTTCAGTCCTTTATATATAAAAACTTGTGGCGGATGTCTCCAATGATTTATTATGCAAACAAAGATGAAAAACTTGTGAAGTAGCACTGCTCAATCTTTTTGAACAGAAAATGTTTTTGTTTTTAATTCTTTGGCTATTGTGAGTTTTTAAAAGTTCTTACATTACCAAGTTTTAATTCATTATGAGTCTAGTATAACAAATTGAGAAATATATTGGTTGCTTCACAGATTATGGACAGGTTCATTAACCGCAAGCTTGTGCAGAAGTTATATGATAAAGGGATTGCTGTTGGTCTTCGAGTTTATGCCCAAATGTATGTCTGCAATACTTCCACTAAGTTTCCTGACATTGAATCTCTCATTACAGCTGTGGCATTTGATATGGTTGATTGAATTGACAACTTTGATTACTGAAGGACTTACAATTTTGTTCTTTAGTGTAACAACTTTCTGCAGAGTTAGTTCTTACATGTAATCTCTATTTTTCTGCAGGCATCGTGCTGTCTTGACTCGTCTAATAGATTGGGACAGTATTAAGCTGGTAACTTTCTTATGTTCTCTGGCAAACTGCAGTTGCGTTATTCACAAAGTGAATATTAACCATGCATGTCTGCGTTGCAAAAGCAACTAGTACTGCTAATGAAATTAACTTATGGGAGGAGTGAAGAGACCACTTAGATGAGGCTATAGACATAAGCAAAACCAAATTTTATGCTGTTTAACATAAACGATTAATGTTCAATCCTGTTGAAAACTGAGTAATGTCTCATTCCATACTTTTTCTATTATTAACATAATTTATTGTGGTGGTAAAAGGCTTTTTGCTCTCATAATTTATAAAATTAATGCATTTGTTGTCCTCCTTGCTCATATATTGCTTGTAGATTATATTTCCTTATTTCTAGAATTCTGATTAATCAGATGTTTCAAAGCGCTGTGTTTTTACCTCTAAATGGCCTCATGATTTTATTTAATTTTATTCAAGTAGTGGAAAATAAGTGTCATTGTAGACTGGTAATGTTTGTATGAACCAAACATGTGCATTCCTTTTGAATTTGTGATTTGAACTTGGATTTTTCTTTGTCAGTCACGTTCATCCAGGGACTTTTTCAATAATACTACTCGAGTTCTTGCAAAGTTTGAGGTAAATTACATTGAATCTCATCTTCCTAATCAAAGTTTGCTGTCTTCCTCAGATAGACTAAAAGCATTCCTTTGCTTGCCAGACTGTAGATGCATATTTCAGGCGTACTAGTTGTGTTAATTTTGTGGGGAATGTATCAGTACCTCTTTTGTGCGTGAGTGCCCTAGATGATCCAATTTGCACGAGGGAAGCCATCCCCTGGGATGAATGTAGGTAAGGAGTCAGCATCTCCATTGTTTATAATATGGACGACAACGTTTTAGCGTAGTCTCTTTTGTGCAAAAAATGATCAAATTAAACGGTGTTGTTTTGTTAATTGAGGCTTTTATGAAAACTGCTCCAAAAACAGTGATAATTTTATGGGTTTTAATGTTATAACATAGAAGTAAATTGTCATTATTCTTAACCATGACAAATATTGTTATCATCCTCAAAAGGTTAATAATAGGATGCTAATGATTGCATCTTAGCTCAAATTGGGGAGCTTGCATTATTATGGTTAGCTTGCATTGGTGAGTAAAGTTAGCTCCGCTAATTTGGAGGTTTTAACCGACTAAGCAATGGCTAGTGATGATGCAAATATAATAATATTCACCGGTGGTAAGAGAGATTCTATTTGGTTGAGTGTTATTGAGAGAAATTGAATTAGTTGTATTGTAAGAATTAAAATCTATCTTTGAAACCTCAACTGCACAATCACTAGAAAAGTCCCTAATAATTTAATGCTCACCGCTGATATTAGTGATAATCTTTTTAGGGCTAGATTAAATTTTTTTGAATAAAATATTATTATTTTTAATACTTTTCATTAAAAATATTAATATTTTATTCTTGTCGTGTAAAGATAGACTAAACTAAATAAATATTTAAAAATGAAATTAAATAAAAATAATAGTTTAAAAATTTAATTAAACACAATAAAAAATTAGAGATAAAATCAAATAACTCGTTATAGTTTAAAGATTTAAAAATAGATTTTGCCTAATTTAAATGGTTTTTATTTACAAAATTAGACAGATTTACAAAATTAGAAAGATAAAAAAGAAAGATTTAAGTAAAACTTGAGAGAATTTTATTTACTTTAAATGTTCTGAAGAGTTACAAACTATGATCTCCCTCAGAGATCCAAACTCTAACCTAATAATTAAAGCAAACATAATCAATAAAGCAAAGATTCTCACAATCTCTACTGTAAATACATTATTACAAATAAAAAAAAATACTTTTTAGAAAGTAAAAAGAAACAATACTAAAGATAAGATAAGATATGATAAAGTGTTTAATTAATTTTTTTTTTCTCTTATAGGTTCATGACTAAAAGAGAGGGTCATGTAAATTATTTTACCTATGATCATTCTTTTATTTTCTTTGCCCTATAGGACGGCAAAACTTCTAGCCTGATGTTTTGTTTCTTTTATTATTTTTGAAGGTTTTTTCATACGAGCCATAAACAAGAAACTACAAACTTAATTAAGAAAGTAATGTATTTATGATAATGCAGAGCTAAAATCAATTAACTAATTGGCAAATATTGAACGTGTAAGTGTTGAGGAGGGCTTCAGTTTCCTTACGAATTGCTTGGGAAGGAATCCTGAAAGGAACTGTTTTGGACATTGGAATATATGAGGAAGTATGAATCAGAAATTTGGATTACTGTCACTATTTCTAATCATCATAAGATTATGATTAAAGTAATAAAAATACATTTTTAACAAGGCATAATGACTCTCACTTTTGCTGGCTTAAATAATCTGTAATCATTCTCTTTCCTGGCTTAACTCATGTTTGACAATGATATCCTTCTGTTCTATTGGCATATGAAGCTTTGTTCTCTCGGGTTCAAGACCTTACTCCCACCAGTGGTCGGTGGTAAACCAAAAATAATAAGAGTAATGAAATCCTTATCTTCGATTTCTCAGTCACGAGTTTTAACAATGCAAACATCACACTTTCAATGTCGTTTTTTCCACAAAGAAAACGACATCGTTCTCTGAAATTGCAGCCAACCAATCAAATTTTTAATCTTTCTTCACCCGGACCACAACCGAGTTCTCCCCATCTATCTTCCTGAAACTTTGAAAATTGTCTTCTTCGTCAGCAATGGAAGATTGGAGAGTACTACCAGTAGAGACCCCACTGGACTCTCCTTACCCTCTTATCTCCCAATCTCTTTCTCTAATTCCCGTCTCTCACTATCTCTTGGCCCTTCTTCTTGTACTTGTGGCCTTCCTCTACACCTTCCTTGAAATTCATTTCTTCCACGATTTGCTCACTGGATTTCGATCCAGTTCTGTAACGTTGACCTGCTATTCTTCTTCCGAGCTCTGCCAATCCGTCGCTTCTAAGTGCTCGGTTCTTCACGGAAGGTGAGGATTTCGATTTCAATTTCAGTTGTTGTGCATTTTGGCTCTACCAATTCAGACTTCATTTTTTTTTGTTTGAAGGTATCTTCCTACACCATGGCTCTCTAGTCCTCATCTCCAAACAGCTTTCTTGAGTTTTATCGGGAAGTCTCCTAATTTTGCATATAGAAGGTCAGTATGTCTTCTTGCGTGATTAATTTATATTTATTTATTATGGAAGTAATTGGTAATTTGTGTTTCGTGCTCAGAAATCTATTCCAGGCCAGTGATGGAGGAAAAATTGCTTTGGATTGGCTAATGTATTCTGATGGTTTGCTTCAGTTGTAACCCTTTTATCTTATTTACATGCTTTCATTGAAATTGATGTCATTTTATCAAATTACTCATGTGATCTCTTTCTCTCTCGTTATTAACTTTAGAAAGCAAGATGGGAAGTTCATATTTATTTTAATGTCTAGTCATATGCCCTGTTCTTACAACTGTGAATTTTTCAGTTGAACAAGGTATCCTCCACAAGAATGATACAGTACTACAAGATGATAAAGCTCCAATTGCAATACTGATTCCGGGTTTAACTAGTGACTCTGCTGCTGCTGTAAGTTCCTTTATTATCAATTCTAAATTTTGCTATTACTTTCTGCATGCAAAATGCAATTGTACATTTAAAGTAAGGTTCGTAATGAACACAAACTTAACTGTTTTGACTAACCCACTTGAAATTATGTGAAATTTGAAGTCTTAATTGATTATGTTAAGTTGGGGCTCCTTTTTTCTTTTCTTTTCTTTTTTCCCCCCTCATTTATTTGTTCCTAAGTCAGAGCAGATATTAATTAAGTGTACTTTTAACGAAAATTTATATTTATGATATAATATTAGAAAGAGGACTCTTACTTTGATGTCTAATTATTTAGTCTGGAAAGACACATAAATATCTTGTTTTCTGTGGTTCCCACAGCTTCTTTCCACTTGATTTCTCTCTGTTCTTTTTCTTTTCCCTTATTTGTTGGCACTTTCAAATTGATTATAATTACAGGATGGCTGTATATCTATTACTTTCATAAGAAATAGTGGAAAAAACATATAATAAAAAACCCTTTTTTATATTGTTGTCTTAAAATCTCTTTCTATCATGTTTGCTGATAAGAGCTCTCTTTTCAATGTAAAAAAAGGAAAGGGCATACTGGCTTTTGGAGAATATATATATTAGCCTCCGGTATCCAGAAGTCTATTGGGCCTTGACTAAATCTGTCAGACCACTAAATATTGATTAACATGGATTGTAAAATTACATTGGAATTGGTACCACTATATGTTATTAGACATATATTTTGTAATTATTCACTTTTCAAAGTTTTATCTATTACTTCTCATTTTTGCTTGGTCAATTTTGAAATTAAAATCAACCTTCATGTTCTCTACCCTTAACACTTGGCACAAAACCTGTATAACTTAGTAATATGCTCTTCTTTGGTGTTATTTTCTTTTCTTGTTCTGATTATACTATCTCCTCTCTGTCTATAGCTCCCTTTAATATGTATTTATATTGAATTCTGTAACAGTACATAAAGCATCTTGCTTTCTCAATTGCAAGACGGGGTTGGAATGTTGTTGTATGCAATCATCGGGGATTGGGAGGAATATCAATAACTGTGAGTATGACATATTTACATACAATACTT
This sequence comes from Triadica sebifera, assembly GCA_023653625.1. Classification (NCBI taxonomy): domain Eukaryota; kingdom Viridiplantae; phylum Streptophyta; class Magnoliopsida; order Malpighiales; family Euphorbiaceae; genus Triadica; species Triadica sebifera. The sequence goes on along the minus strand of CM042898.1, from coordinate 29,233,327 downwards.
TGCTTTTCGGTCTCCATGGAGCAGTTGTTTTTGCTTTTCCTCATGAATATCTTTTATGAGGATTCACTTTTGCAAAAAGTAATGATATCTAATGTTATCAACAGTTGGAAGATTGGTAGTGATTCATGATTGAATATTGTTTAAATTTGTTGATTTACAAGCTTGTTTATCTATTAAATTGGCTCTTATCTAATTCTATGTATGAATATTTTGTTAGGGGATGATTTACTCAATGAATGTCTGTTCTTCACTTTTACCTATCCATCACTCTGTAACTGAGCTGTAACCTGTCTACCATTTTATGTTTCTTGAACAGATTTTTGTTTATCATTTAAAAATTATTTCTCATGCATGTAATTTTGGTGCTGCTCAGATATGTTGTCATTTTATTGACTAACAAGGTATCTTGTAATAATTATATATGATCAGTCTGATTGCTTCTATAATGCTGGGTGGACGGAGGACTTACGAAGTATCATTGATCATATTCACGGTCAATATCCAGAAGCACCTCTATATGCTGTTGGAACTAGCATTGGTGCCAATATTCTGGTATGAGAAAACTAATCACCTGAACCTGATCTTTATCTTTGCTTCCTGGTTACGCATGGTACCAAGTGTAATTTTGAATAAGAAGCAAGCTACATCATCTCAATAAACTAATTTACTCATGAGCTTCTTTTTCTTTCCATTCCATTTCTAAACTTCTGCAAGCTCATATTGGTTTATAATTCAAACTTTTGGAAATTGAATTCAAACTTAACTTTTCATGAATTGAATTTACATAAAATTGGAGCTTATTAAAGGACTCTTGAAAATGGGTGCCAAAAGAACCTATTTACTTTGGTTGTAATTGGCCAGTTGGCAACTAGGGTAATTCTATTAATCTTCTGCAAAGGTAACACGTGCTTAAGCTTCAGTCATATTGCCCTGTATAGTGTATGGGTTGTGCTGAGCTGAGTGCCTGGCTAAGATTGCAAACGTTAGGGGTGTGCATCTACATAAAGATTGACCTTGTCCTTCATTACAATCACTTACCTGATTGGGAATGAGATTTTTCTAGAAACAATTAGCAAATAAAAAAAATGCAAAAGGCAACTCTCTACCATATTTTCTTGACAACAATAAATGGAAAAAGGAATTTCCTTAATTTCCCAGTTGAAGTAGAAAGGGAAAACTAAACGTATCTATGGTCCCATTTAATAAATAGCAGTCATTTTATGTCCATGTGGAACTTTAATGTTGTTGGTTTGTACATATCCTTATTTTCTTACTAAGATGTAGTACCTCTTCCAGGTAAAATATCTTGGAGAGCATGGGGTTAATATTCCTCTTACTGGTGCTGCTGCTGTCTGCTCTCCTTGGGACCTCTTGGTCAGTAATTATGTGATCAAAAGACAGCTGTCTTTAAGTTGGATCTTTATGGAAAACTGATGGTTTTTACCCTTTTCTGTTACCAGAATGAATTAGCATATGCAACATTCTGGTGTATGCATCTCTTTTTTCTTTGGTTTTTTCAGAAGTTAAAAACTTGCATATGAGTAGCAGCTTTTTTTTTTCAAAGTATTATCTCCTACCCAAACAATGAACAAGGGCAGACGTAGGTTTAAACAAGGAGGGGGTCCAAAATTTAAATAGCTATACAATTGCTAAAAATTAATGAAATTTATAAACTGTCTTTTTATCAAAAGATAATCAATATTCATTGTTAAAATAATCTCAAAATAGATCTTAGCTATTATATGTAACATATCAATGAAAATAAAAAATAAAAGCAAATTAAATTATTAAATGATTAAGATCACTTGTATATGTGGTTAACAATAGCAAAAACATTCATGAAGGCAAATCTTCTTTCTCAGTGACGCTTAGGACAAAGATAAATGGTACATGTGCATAGGATCACCTTGACTCATCACTTATTTTTCTAGGTTTTTAAGTATTCATGATGCATGAAGTTAAACAGATTTCATTTACTGCTGAATCGAGTTGATTACAAATCATAGGGAAAAATGATAAAGAAACAAAATAATTGGAGCCAAGTAATTAAAGTTAGAGTGAGATATGATGATCAACTTCAACTGATTTAAGAGATTGCATCCTCACTCCTACTGACTATAAAAATAAACATAGAGTATGATCAAATTAATCATTCTACTTTACTATTCTTTTTCTTCTCTTTCTCTCTCTCTCTCTCTCTAAAATTCTCTTTAGTCTGCAATTTGAAGGAGAATATGAATAGGATGATTGGAGCATGAAGAGAAGCAAAAATTAATTTAACTGCAAATTTGGTGAAGGTAGAACGGAAGTTCTTTCTTTATGGAACATTCTGTTGATGAGGATCCTAAGAGGTACTAAGAATCCCATGGTTACCCATGAAAGAATCCTATTAAGAGCAACATCAGATTTATTCCTAGGGCTTAACTACTAAAATGACAAAATAAGATCTATCTATTTGAACCTTAGTGCAAGTCTCCTGAGTTAATTTGCAGAGTTAATGCTGTATGGAAAATAAAAAAGAATAATATCCGTCAGATAGAAGATGAAGAAAAAAAGGAATGTGTTTATACCTTGTGAATGTCTTGTCGTGTGCTTGTCCCACCACTAACATCTTCATGGGATAAGCAAGAAACAAATGGTAGAACAGTAACATAATATGCAAACAACGACTAGATGCGAGCAAATAAAACTTTTGCATTCTTTAAGCTCCAATACCGATCTAGGAGGGGGGCCATGAACTTAGGAAGCTTCTAAAATAATATATTCCAATACATCTAGGTCTTTCTAAAAATAAAAAATTATATGCTTTGTCCACCCGTGACATTAAGTTTAGTGTAGTCAATTTGACGAAATGTTATCCAGAACTTTTTAGATTGTAACAAGATTACTTGTTATCTCTTGAATAAATAGAGGCATTGATATCTTATATGTTGAGCTGTTCTTAAAAATAAGAAATTGTGACACATCCAATGCAATTTAGTGAAAAAATTCAGGTTCTAGTTGTGAATTTTTTGGTTATTATGAGCACAAGTATAAACTTAATGGTTAGATGATTTGGAAAAGGAGGAAACATGAATTGCTTAGATAATTTGGGTCAGTTGTAAGCTTAATGGTTTTCAAAGCAATGTCATTGCATTTAATAGCAGCTCTTTTACCATTTCTGGGCATGAAATTTTCAGAAATCTGTTCAAGGAACATAAGATGGTAGACAGTTTTTGGCTGCCATTTAGTGGAGGTAATTGGAATGCAACAAAGTTAAAGTTTGGTCGCCACACACACACACACATAAGAAGAATAATTTTTAACCAGGACAAATATTTGTGGAGGATAAGAAATATCCTTTAATGGTTTACTAAAAAAATGAAGATGAAAAACATGTCAAGAGCACTGCTCAATCTTTTTTAAATAAAAGTCAATATCATTGTTTATAATTCTTCAGCTATTGTGAGTTTTAAAAGTTCTTCTTTACCAAGTTTAAAGTCATTATGTGACTAGAATAACAAATTGAAAAATATATTGGTTGCTTTACAGATATGTGACAGGTTCATGAACCGCAGGCTTGCACAAAAGTTATATAATAGAGTGCTAGTTCTTGGTCTTCAAGGTTATGCTCAATTGTATGTCTATACTTCTTCAGCTAAGTTCCTAACACTGAATCTCTCATTACCGAACTGGTGTTTGCCATAGTGATTGTATAACAACTTTGATTACTTAAGGACCTACGTTTTTGTTCTTTGGTGACAACTTTCTGTAGATTTACTTCTTACATGTAATCTATATTTTGCTGCAGGCACCGTTCTGTCTTAGCTCGTCTAATAGATTGGGACAATATGAAGCTGGTAACTTTCTTTTCTCATGTTCTTTGGTAAACTTCAGTTGTGTGTTTCACAAATTGAATATTAACCAAGCATGTCTGTGTTTCAAAAGTAATTAGTACTGTCGATGAAATTTAACTTATGGGATGATTGAAGAGACCACTTACATGAGGCTATGGACTTTAGCAAAACCAATTTTATGCTGTAAAAAAACATAAACATTTAATGTACAGCCAAATTGAAAACTGAGTAATGTCTCATTCCATACTTTTTGCCTTGTTGACAAAATTTATTTTAATAGCAAGAGGCTTTTTGATGTAATAATTTATAAAATAAAGGCATTTTTTATCCTCCTTAGTCTTATATTGCTTGTAGGTTGTAATGCCTTCTTAGAATTCTGAGTAATCAAATTCAAATGTTTTAGACCACTGCTACATTACCTGTAGATGGCCTCATGTTTTTATTTAAGATTATTTAAGTAGCGTAAAATAAGCGACATAGTACACTGGTGTGGGTGGTGTTGCTCGTGAAGTTCATTGTTAACAACTTATATAAATTTAGTCACACCAGGGCCAAACTAAGCACTGATCTCTTTTGCATTTGAGCTATGTATCAATTATTTCCGCCTTTTTGTTTGTTCATAAATTTCAACATTCCTTTATTTGTTCATATTTTTCCTGGTTTATATGGAAGGAGGAATGTTAGTATTCAATGTTTGTATGAATCAAGCATGTGCATTCCTTGTGAATTTGCAATTTGAACTTGGATTTTGCTTTGCCAGTCACGTTCAGTCAGGGACTTTGACAAACATGCTACCCGAGTTCTTGCAAAGTTTGAGGTGAAGTACATTGATTCTCATCCTTCTAATCGAAGGTTGCTGTCCTCATCCTCAGATATACTAAAAGTTTACTCTTGTTTCCCAGACTGTGGATACATATTACAGGCGTAGTAGTTGCGTTAATTTTGTGGGGAATGTATCAGTGCCTCTTCTATGCGTGAGTGCGCTGGATGATCCAGTTTGCACAAGGGAAGCCATCCCGTGGGATGAATGCAGGTAGGGCTGCACAAAAATTAACCAAACCGAATTTATCAAATTCAATCCAAACCAAAAATTATGGTTTAGGTGGTTTCATAGATGATTATGGTTTTGAAATCTTTATAAATCGATTTTTTGGTTTGGTTTTGGATTAAGAAAATATAAATCCAATAAAACCGAGCCGAACCAATAATATAGGGCTATATATATATGCATTAATGCTAATAATTTTCTAGTTTTCTAAAATTAATGATTTCTTAATTATCTAAACTCTTTAACTTTCTTGGGAATACCATGATTGAGCAAAAATTTACTTTATTAATCTACAAATTATATTTTGAATTTTGGAGAAGTTAAAATAGTGTGCTAAAATTATTGATTTCTTAATTATCTAAACTCTTTAACTTTCTTGGGAATACCATGATTGAGCAAAAATTTACTTTATTAATCTACAAATTATATTTTGAATTTTGGAGAAGTTAAAATAGTGTGCTAAATTTTTATATTTTGGATGTTATTCATGTTGTCATTTTGATCATGGTTTTAAGTTAATATTTATCAAATATTTATGATATTTTAATTATTTTATTTTATTTATTTATCAAACCGACTATCCAAACTGAATCCAAATAATATTGGTTGAGATATTTTTAGTAATGCTTGGTTTAATAAAAAATTGAAGTGTTTAAAAATGACTTTATTGGTTTAGTAATAAATTTTTGGTCTAAACTGACCAAACTGAATCATGAACACCCCTAAATGCAGGTAAGGAGTCAGCATCTTTACTGTTCTCTGCATTTTGTATTAACTTGAATGATCTTCATTCTTTTTTTGTGACATTTTTTGATGGAAAATTAACTTGAAGTCCTTATTCCACTACTTGCCTACATTGGAAGACCACATTTTAGGCCTTATTATGCATCCCTAATCAGGCTGAGCAGAAAGGCATCTAACTTTAACATAACTGCCTGTTAACCCTCAGGTGAAATGTACCTGAAGCATACAACTTATGATGAGGTTGTTGGGAGCAAAAAGGCATACTCCAAATTCTTTCCTTAAGTTTTCTCACCAACATTAGTTCGACCTGGGTGTTAATAGTTAGATCCTACTATGTCTGACAATCAGAATTGTCTATTTTCTGAAACTTCCATAGAGTCCTCTACTAATTTGAAGTGAGTGAAGAAGTGTCATATGGTACTTCAAGTAAAATGAAGAGTTTGAGGAACTATGGTCCAACTAAAAATTAAGTGTCAGCACATGCAACAATTTGCTTTTTGATCTAATTTTTGTTTACCATCACCTCAAGTCATTCCTAGACTTGCTGTGACCAAAATAAATCAGCCTTCATGGATCATATTTTATTTCTAAATCAACTTTCTGGAATACTTTCTGTCAATCTAATGGATGTATGAAGTGATGGTGGTAAGCAATAAGTGTCTAGGTGCTTTGCGGATTTGGTTGCTGATAGTCACTACTGTGAATTTGAGCCTATGACAGAGGCTGAGGCATGTGCAACATGTTGAAAAATCTAGCGACATTCACTGAATATGGACCCAAGTATTGGTATTTGTATTTTCATTAACTGACATGGTCTAGTAGTTGCCATATCACTTTGCAAAGCTGATAATTGCACTATTTTGCTTTCGGTAATTTTTCAATTCTTGCAAAACTTATCTGCTTGATTTTAGGGCGAATGAGAACATTATCCTTGCTACCACAGAGCATGGAGGACATCTAGCTTATTATGAGGGGATAACAGCAAGTAGCATCTGGTAATTTATGCTCACGCTTCTAATTGTTTTTTTTATTATACATTCATGGAAGATGAATGATGAAAAACATAGTATACATATGGCAGTCACGGTTTTTGTTTTTTGATATATATATATTTTTGGCTCTTGCAGGTGGGTGAGAGCTGTTGATGAATTCTTTCATGTCCTGCACTCTAGCCCACTGAGAAACCAAAGAAAGAAGGTGCAAAATAGTTCACTAGTGACTTAGAGATAATATACAAATGAAAAGAGTATGGAACATGCATGCGTATGTGCTCACACATGCACACTTAGTGGACATACCATGATGTGGACTCATATGAACATTTAATTTTATTTTTGATATTAAGCTTTGAACTAAAACCCCGATACTATACCTGTTCCACCCATTAATCACCTGAAGGTAAGCGGACTAAAATTCCATGAAGTGAGTTTGTTATGGTCCTAATATTTTAGCCGAAAAACCATTCCTGCTGAAGTTTGAAAATTTGATAAATCTTTCTGAGAAAAAATATCCAGAGAAATTGTCCTATAACAAGTTGATTTGATAGTCAGGTCATTTGATTCGCTTCCTGGATTTTTATACAGACAACTGGGAAAAGTAGATCAAATGACCTATATATTTATAGTACCACACTGGGAATTACAGGATGCAAATTGGAGCTAACTGTTGGTTCATTTTTCTTGGAAAGATGTATAACATAATCTTTTATTTTTTTAAGATCAAAATGTTAAATTATGATCTACATTGCAATTCAAGTATGCAAAGTCAAATAGCTTTTTATGATTGTGTTGCAGATGGAAGGCTCCAACTTTAATATTCTTTCAGAATCTTCAATTGATAAAGGGCCTTATGTGAATGTCATGGAAGATGGAATGGTGACTGCAACAAGCAATGCTTTAGTCAAAGAAGTTAAGGACATCACCTGCAATGAAAATGAGGATGATGTTTCGGACAGGGGAAAAACCATTTCTGATGGTGAAGGACATGATAACATGACAGAGAAAACAGATTCCAAAATTGATCTCAAGCAGCCGTTAGATCAACATGTCCGTGATCTGACTCTTCCTGTAGGAAGATTCATGGGTCAGCTCTCAAGACATAGTAGGATTTCAATCTGGCTACTTGCATACATTGCTATTGTAACAACTTGGCCTCTAGTGGGTTCAGCTCTTCTTTTGTTCATCAAGAAAAAGTTCAAAAACATCATTCCGATGACATTTCTTAGACGATAGCGCACACAACTGTTATTTAATATGTAAATTGTTATCATTCTTAGCCATCACAAATATTTGTCATACTCAAAAGGATAGTGAGGATGCTAATTTCTTCATATCACAAATTGGGGGAAGCATGGATTGTTATGGTTAGCTTGCTTAAAATTTATGTACTAGGCTCGAGTATAAATTTAAAATAATTGAAAAAAAACATGTAAAGCATTTGGCTGCTTTATTCCTTCATAATTGCAATAAAGCCTGTTTTGTTTCATTATTTGACTGACTTTGCTAGTGGTGTTTAAGTTATATTTTGTAACTTTTTAATGTAAATTAAGAATTGAAAAGATAAAAATTAAAACATCTATGTACCATTTCAGCTCAACAATTCACTTGTACGTTCAATGTGTCAAAAGATACTTTTAAAGGTATGGCATATGGTTCGAAGGATTGTTCTTTTGCATATTTTGTATTCTCTTATTTGCTTGGTCTAGCTGCCGATCTTGTCTATGCTATGATTAAAAGTCGTTTCGTCATTAGATTGCGAAACCTCTAGCCAAGTGCTGCTTTACATATCAGAGATATTAATAAGGGTATTGTACTGTTATGATAATATAGAGCTAACATCAATTAAGTTGTAGCATCTCAAAATAAAAATAACGTGGAAAAATATAGATGGCAAATTTTGTTGGTGCAAGTGTTAATGGTTTCTTCAGTTTTCATTGATCGAGGAGAGCTTCAATTTCCTTTCAAAATGCTTGGTAAGGAATCCTGAAGGGAACTATTTTCTGACATTGGAATCTATGAGGAAATATGATATAGAAATCCATGTTTAACAGGCCATTTTGACTTTTGTTCATCAGAAGATTGGATCACTGTTGTCGTTACCATTTTTGATCATCAGAAGATTGAATTATTGTCATTGTGATCCGATTAGAAATTCCAGAAGTAGATAGCACAGGCGGAAAGATTAACTGCATCTGCACCTGTCTTGCTCAACTCAGTGATCCCATTTGGAATAAAATATGCACTATGCTTAACAAACAGTCCGTTTTAACTCAATAAATAAGTAAATACCAAATCAGTAAATAACAAATGCATTTTACGCATGAAACAAATACACTAGTAAGAAAGTAGAATGCCTAATAGTTTCAGATACATATCAAGTGCTAACATGATCACTAGGCCATTAAAATTCAACGCATCAAATACAAATAATAGAAAGCTTCATAGCAGATAGAGGAAAGTCTATTGATTAGCATCAACCTTGTGTACCTGTGACAAAAGAAGAATAAACAGAATTCAAAATATTCTTTTTAACTATATAAGTTATCTAGAAAATTGAATATCAAAAATTTTAGGAGGTTTATTTTTAGCATGATTATGAGTAGAAATTCGATTATAATTGCTTATAAAGTGCAGGGGACCAGTATTCTAGAGTAATACCTGCTAATGGAAGGGCACTTGCAACTTGTCGTTCTCTAGGAAATCCAGAATCATGAAGTTTGTTTCTGATTGAAGAGAGTCTAACAACAACATCACCGGCACCCATTCGCTCTTCTGGTGATTCAAGAGAACATGAGATTCCAATTTCAAATATTGAAACCAAGCACTCATTCGTTATATCGTTTCTCCTGTTCCTGAAATTTGATGTTGCATCTTCATTGAGTAGCAGAAGAAGGTTTGGGTCTATAATCTCCATCGCACTTTCAGGCAAAGCTCTCTTAACAAATCCATGGAGGCTCAGAGCATCATTGAACATTTCATCAATGGGCCTCTTTCCAGTAAATATCTCCAACAAAATTATTCCAAAGCTAAATATGTCACCTGCTGTTGAGACATCGCTTCCAACACCATATTCTACAGTATATAATCAAATTATTGTGTTAAACTCCTTTTAGTTGGCTAAGAAATATAGCAAACAGAAACCAAAAATAGTATGAAAAATAAATAAAAAATGATTACCTGGAGGGCAATAACCAATAGTTCCTCTTACTCCAATGGAGCTAGATTGATTTATAGAAGATTCAATGATTTGATTAGAAAGGAACTTTGCTAACCCAAAATCACTTACATGAGCTGTCATTTCTTCATCAAGAAGTATATTGCTCGGTTTCAAATCACAGTGAGCAATTGGTGTTTCAGAATGATGATGAAGATATTCGAGTGCGGCAGCAATATCAATGGCAATGTTTAATCTTTGCAGAAAATTTAAAGTCCTTGAAACTTCATCCACTCTAAAAATTGGGTGCAACCAATCATCTAAGCTTCCATTCACCATAAATTCATAAACCAATGCCTTAAAATCCCTACCACCAAAATCAATGCCTGAACAAGCTGTAAGCACTTTAACAAGATTTCGATGTCTGATGCTCCTTAGTGCTTCACATTCAGCTACGAAACTCCTTGAAGCTCCTCGATGCATAAGGTTAAGTACTTTCACTGCAATAACAGTTCCCTCTTGCTCAAGAATCCCTTTATATACAGACCCATAACTGCCTGTTCCTATCAAATTATCTGAAGAAAATCCATTAGTAGCTTTAAGGAGGCTTTGATAAGACAGTTTCAATAGCGTATCTCCTTCCCATTTCACAGCAGATTCTCTTTTTTTCTTTCTTGAATGAGAAAGTAGTAATGAAATTATAACAGATGCTGCAACGATAATCGAAACTGCTGAAGAGATTATTATCTTCAATTTTGCCGTCATTCTCTTCTTTGGTTGTTCGAACTTGCAAGCTGGAAGATCAAAAGTCAGGTATGCCACCGCATAGATTTTTATTTCCTGCCACCAACACTATACTTGCATTCTTGAAAATGCCTTCTATTGGTACGGTACCCTGAAAGTCGTTATAAGAGAGATCCAACTTTGTTGATCTGAAGTCTTTGAAAATTTCAGGAATCTTGCCTGAAAGGTTATTGTGAGAAAGATTCAACTGTTGAAGACCTCTCAACGAGCTTAAAGTTGAAGGAAGAGAGCCATTGAACAGGTTGGCATCCATGTATAAGGATTCTAGGCTCGTACAACTTCCAAGGTTATTTGGAATTTCCCTGATAACATGTTATCTGAAAGGCTCAGGACTCCAAGATTTTTCAAATTTCCAACTTCAGTGGGAAGAGAACTAGACAGACGGTTTCGAGATAAATCAAGACCAATTGACAGGGAGGAAAGTTCAAATATTTGAGTAGGTATAGGACCACTAAGATTGTTTTGAGCCAACTCTAACAGTAGCAACTCTTTGCAATTCCCTAGATTTGAAGGGATATAGCCTTGAAGATGATTGTCAGAGAGGGAAATTTGAATTAAATTTGTTAAGTTTCCTAGAGAGGATGGAATAGTTCCAGAAAATTTATTACTATTAAGAAAAAGAACTTGGAGATTTTGAAGCTTTCCAATACTGGAAGGAATTTCACCGGAGAGTTCGTTGTTAGATGCAAGAAAAGAATTCAAGTTAACAAGAGAAAGCAATCAAGAGGGGATGTTCCCGTGTATTTGATTGTCTTGTATGTAAAACAAATTCAATGTCTTTGAAAAGTTGCTGATATGTTGGGGTAGCTCCCCTCCAAAGCTATTCTGGCTTATATCTAAGTTCGTTAAATGGGTTGCATTGACCGAAGTGGAGAGAAACTTCAAGTCATCCGTTCTCCCACTTCCTAAATAATTTCCACTGATGAATAAAACTCTTAGCTCATGCAAATTCTCAAGAGAAGGTACTTCACCAGTAAGCTTATTCTCAGGCACTTGAAACACTTGTAGATTAGAGGCATTAGAAATTGAAGTTGGAATGGTTCCAGTGAATTGGTTCATGCTAACTGAAAAAAATTGGAGATTTGGAAGTAAAATACCTAAACCCAATGGAAGATTGCCTTGTAAGTTATTGTCACCCATGTCAATAGCTACTATAATAGAGAGATTGAAGATGGAGGGAGGGATGGTGCCTGAAAATAGATTTCCTAACAGCGATATAACCCATAGGTTCTGGAGTTGGCCTAAACTATCTGGGATGACCCCTTGCAATTCATTTCCGGAAGCAACCAGTGTCTCAAGTGACGATAGATTCCCCAAAGAAGAAGGGAGAGTTCCTATCAGTCCATTATTTGATAAATCGATGCTTATAAGGTTGAGTAAGGAGCCAAATCTCACGGGAATTTCCCCAACCAGATTATTGTTATCCAACCAAATGTGGAGAAGGTTGGAACAATTAGATATGGTGGGAGGAATTTGGCCACTGAGAGAATTGTTATAAAGAGATAAGAATTGCAGTCTACGCAAATTGCCTATTTGAAGAGGGATTTCACGGCTGAAGCTATTGTTTCGAAAATCTAACCCTGTTAGAAAGCTCAAATTGCCAACAGATGGAGATATGGAACCTGAAAGTTTGAGAGATGTCAGGTTTAAAACCGTTACCCTATGGTATCTCCGCCCACAGGTAATGCCGTACCATTGGCAGAAGTGAACAGAGTTATTCCATGAACTCAAAACCCCAAGAGGGTCGTAAGTTATTTGGGACTTGAATTCCAGCAAAGATACTCTGTCCGTCTCATTATTACTAGCGGTGGCGGCGGTGGAAAGGCACAAGAGAAAAAGATGAGTAACAGCAACAAGGAAGAAAAATGGCCAGCGTCTGAGAAGCACCATAGTAGTAGTTGGAGAATCTTTTTGTGAGCTCAAGTTAATTAGGTGGCTTAGTACTTTTTCGTTAGTGGGAATTATATTTATAGCCTATAGAGACAGGTTCGGTTTTTTTTTTTTTTGGAATCTTACAGCCGTAGTTCTTAATTATCGATGCCAAGTAGCAATCTTGGCCGTCTATTTTCGTCATCATTGTTTAATCGACCCCCTCCACCCCGAATTTCACTATACCCTACACTAGATCCGAGCCAGTGATTCATTCAGCCTGCAACTTTTTGAGTCGACTGATAGGCTCGTCGAGCCCACCACAGAAACTACAGTCTCAAGGAACCTACAGAACGAAAGAGGAAGACTCAATCAAACAGACTCCTAAAATAGAACACATAATAATTCCAGAAGAAGATGAAGGTGAAGCTGGCTGGCTTGTGTGGTTCTAGGCAAGAGTTAATTCTAAGCAAAATTTTTATAAGTTATTTAAAATTTATTTTTTTTACTTTTTGAAATGTAAAATTAATAATTAAAATTTTATATTCAAATTTAGGAAACAAATCTTATTTAATAGACAATATGACCAAATTTCTTAATCTTTCTTTTGACGTTGTTGAACGTAAATATGATTTTATTAATTTTAATTTTGAAAAACTTATTTCTGATGAAGCTACAGTAATAAAAATAATTAACAATATTCTAATGGCTATGTATAATTGGAAAATAATTTACTTTTTGTATAAAATTTAATATTTCAAGTGATGTTTTTATTTCCATGGTTATAATTTCCTTCAAAACTTTTAATTCTAAAAATAAATTTAAACTATCAATATCAGAAAATATGTAATATTTTAGAAAGTTTTTAAGATTTAAACAATTTTTTTTTTTCAGATTATCATGATCAAGCAATTTTTAAATACTAATTGTATTTAAATTAATCTATTAGTTAGCCGTTTAATTAATAAAAGCTAAATTTATTCACAAAATTAAAATAATTTTTAATATAATCATTTAAATTAATTAATCATAAATAAAGGAGAGAAAAAAATTAATGGTCTTCGAATGGAAAATTATGTATGTAATTAATTTGCAATTACAGGATCAATTGTATTTGAGAAATGCTAAGAACACTCTTTATTTTTCACGCTCTTTAGAATTTACTTTATGATTTGTTGGTGCAGAAAAAATAAAGGAGAGAAAAAAATTATTTTTAAAAATTTCTCTCACCTTATCAACTAATTAGGAAGTAGGTGTTGAAAAATGTTAAAAAATTGAGAGTGTTTTTAACATTTTTTAATATATTTTTGTCATGGAATTTGAGTCAATAGTCCTTTTATGTATTTTATTGGTTTTTTTTGGGCTCCAATTAGTTACCTAGAAAATTATTAAGATGGGGACTTTTTCTACTATAAGGAGTATGGTTCACCAAGCACCAACTTTGTTATTCCTAACACCGGTCGCGGTTCAGAATTGATCGGTTTTGCGGTTTCAGAAATATGAGACTAGATTGGAATAAGAGAGGAGCCGGTTTGAAACTAGAACCGGCCAGTTCCAGTTCATGAACCGACAGTTCAACAAGTTCTAATATTTTTTAATTATAATTAACATAATAAATAGATACAATTAAAATTATTAAACTTTAAAATTTAGAAATTAAACTTAATTGTTGAGTGAGTTTAAAGAATAAAAAATAATTTCAATTATTAATTTGTTTATAAATAAAAGTTAGAAATAAGTGAAAAATATTGGGAAATGAATTAATTAGAAAGAATGAGAATTTTGAGAAAAAAATATTAACTTATAAAATATTAATTTGTGTAAATTATAAATTTGAACAATTAATAAGTTATAAAAAATGAAAACTTTGAGAAAAAAATAACTTATTGAATATTAATTTGTGATTTTGTGTAATAAGTTAGATTGTCATAAAAAAAAGAATTTAATTTTGATAAATTATAAGTTGGAATTTAGAAATGATTATTTTTATTTGATAAATTAATAAATTATAAAAATTATAACTAGGCTAAAAATGTGATTAATTTAATTTTTTATTTTAAAAAATAATTTAATAATAAAAGTTTGAATTTATTATTATATTTAAAAAATTATAATATTAATAATTGTGTTTGAATTTAATTTTTTTTTTATTATTAATTAAGTTGCTTATGTATTTATCTTGGGGTTTAGAAAAATCAAAATCCACATAACTTTTTTAACTTTTAAATTTTAATTGTTGATCCATTTTAACTGTTTTTTTAATCAGAACCACCAGTGCAAGATGTGCTAACCGTTCATTCAGAGGTGAAATCATATTAGTTCTCAAATTGATCTTTTTCTATTTTTTATTGTTTAATGCTACTTTGGTCCAATCATCAATAAATGCTTTAACTTTTGGCGATTTGGGAGTTAAGCTAGATCGCGTCTCATCCAAAATATTATATCTCGTACTAAAAACTTGTTCAACTGCAATAGTTGAGATTGAACTTGAAAAAAATTATTTTGCAATTTGGAAGAGTATCATATAAGTATTTTGATGTTTACTCTACCAATTAAGGACTGAAAAATCTTTATCTGTTATATATACTATTACCAAACTCAAATGTAGTTATTAGATAAATATCAAGTTTGGATGAACCGGATGATGATTTTGTTTTTTATAATTTTGCATTATCAAACGATCATCCACTCTAATTTTTATCGATTCACCTGAACCTTGACTAACAGTGTCATTACTATTACTAGTAGTACGAATATTATAAATTAAACTAAATTCCATTAATAAATTACAAGTTAATTTTTTTACATAATTAATAATAGAATCAACACAAATATCATTACTTAAATCTAACAATGAATAATATAGATTCAAATAATCATATAAACTATCTATTTTACATCTAGAATAAAGAACACAATATACAAGATTAATCGAATGAATAAATTTAAAATAATTCAATGATTTATTTTTTATCATACATATAGAATCAAGTAAAATTGAATCATTAATATAATCTTGAAATGCATTAACAATATTAATACATTCACATAATAATAAACACCATTTAAAATATATGTTGTATCATTAAAATTTTTTAAAATATTTAAAAATTATTGACAAACATTTTAATGTTATAGATATAAATTAATTTGTAACACATTGTTAGAAATAAATGTATAACTCATTGAATAATTCCTATATTGAATTTCAATGTGTTTTCATTTTCACGATAAATTCGAGCCAATAATTTTATTATTTGTAGATATAACCATAAAAATGAAATTATAACTTTAATTGAAACAATTGTACTACTCAAAAATTTCAAACTATTCTGAACACATAAATTTAAAACATGATATGCATATCTAATATAAAAAAATCTACTTCAAATATTAAGTTAACATAATATTTGAAAGTCTTGAATTGAAGTGATATTTACCGTGATATTATCAGAAGAAATTGAAAATTTTTTATGAACAAATCCATAATCTTCCAAAATATTTTTGTTTCGCCAATGGAGCTATATTGATTCGCAGAAGACTCAACGATTTGATTAGAAAAGGAACTTTGCTAACCCAAAATCACTTACATGTGCAGTCATTTCTTCATCGAGCAGCACATTGCTGGGTTTCAGATCGCAATGAACAATTGGTGTTCCAGAATGATGATGAAGATAGTCGAGTGGAGATGCAATATCAAAGGCAATGTTTAATCTTCGTGCAAAATTTAAAATCCTCGGAACTTGATCCACTCCAGAAATTGGATGCAACCAATCATCTAAGCTTCCATGAACCATAAATTCATAAACCAATGCTTTGAAGTCCTTACCACCATAATCAATGCCTGAACAAGGTGTGAGCACTTTAACAAGATTTCAATGTCTAATGTTCCTTAGCATCTCACATTCAGCCATGAAACTCTTCGAAGCTCCCCGTTGCATTAGGTTTAAGACCGTCACAGCAATGACAGTTCCCTCTTGCTCCAGAATCCCTTTATATACTGATCCAAAACTACCTATTCCTATCAAATTATCCGAAGAAAATCCATTAATAGCTTGAAGGAGGCCTTGATAAGACAGCTTCAATAGCGAAACTCCATCCCATCTCAGTGCTGATTCTCTTTTTCTCGTTATTGAATGGCGAATAAATATGTAAGTAATAATGGATGCTGCAATGATTATCAGAAATGCAGAAGAGATTGTTCAATTTTAATGTCAATCTCCTTGGGTTGTTCGAAGTTGCACGCAGGTAGATGAAATTCAGGTATGCCACCGCATAGATTTTTATTCCCTGCTACCGACACTACACTTGCACTCTTGAAGATGCCTTTTACAGGTACAATACCTTCAAAATAATTACAAGAGAAATCCAACAACTCTAATGATCTCAAGTCCTTTAAGAGGTCAGAAATCTGGCCCGAAAAGTTGTTGTGAGAGAGATTTAATTCTCGAAGGCCTCTCAACAAGCTTAAAGATGAAGGAATGGAGGCTTTAAGCAAGGTGGCATCCATGTGTTAGAATACTAGACTCGTACAACTGCCGAGGCTATTTGGAAGTTCTCCCGATAAAATGTTCTCAGACTTATTTAAGAGTTCTACAATTTTCAAATTTCATACTTCAAAGGGAAGGGAACCAAAAAGAAGGTTATGAGAAAAATCGAGAAAAATCAAGAAAAATCAGTGAGGAAAGTCCAAAAATTTGAGTACGTATAGGACCACTAAGATTGTTTTTAGACAAATTTAATTCCAACAAATTTTTGCAATTCCCTATATTTCAAGGGATAACGCCTTGAAGATGATTGTCATCGACAGAGATTTGAAGTGAATTTGTCAAATTTCCTAGAGAGGATGGAATGATTCCAGAAAATCTATTCCCATGAAGACTAATATAATAAAGATTTTAAAGCATCCCAAAGCTGGAAGGAATTTCACCGGAGAGTTTGTTGTTATCTACAATGAAAACATTCAAGTTTACAAGAGCATGACATCCAGATGGGATATTTCCATATATTTGATTGTCTGATATGGTAAACCATTCCAAAGTCTTTAAGAAGTTGCTGATATGTTGGGGCAGCTCCCTTCCAAAGTTATTGTCTTCTATGATTAAGTGTTTTAAACTGGTTGCATTGACCAAAGTGGAAATTAACTTCAAATCATCTGTTTTCCCACTTCCTAACTGATTGTAAGAAATGTATAGTTTCAAAAGCTTGTGCAAGTTCTCGTGAAAAGGTACTTTGCTAGTAAGCTTATTGAGGGTTACTTGAAACACTTGTAGATTAGAGGCATTAGAAATTGAAGTCGGAATGGTTCCAGTGAATGGGTTCATGCCAATGGAAAAAAGTTGGATATTTGGAAGTGAAATACCTAAGCCCAAAGGAAGATTGCCTCGTAAGCTGTTGTCGCCATGTCCATAATTTTTATAGAAGAGAGATTGAAGATGAAGGGAGGGATATTTCGCTAAAATAGGTTTCCCAACAGTGCTAAACGCCATAGGCTCATCAGTTGGCCTAAACTATCAGGGATTACTCCACGCAATTTATTTTGACTTGCATGGAGTACCTCAAGTGACGATAGATTCCGAAAGGAGGGAGGGTTCCTATCAGTCTATTTCTAGTTAAAGCAAGAAATTTGAGCTTGAGTAAAGAGCAAAACCCCACAGGAATTTCCCCCACCAGATTGTTGTCATGCATTCGAATGATCAGCAGGTTAGAACAATTAGATATGGTGGGAGGAATTTGGCCACTGAGAATTATTATTAAGAAATAAGAATTGCAGTCTGTGCTAGTGGCCAATTTGAGGAGGGATTTCACGGCTGAAGCTATTGTTTCCAAGGTCTAAGTGTCTTAGAAAGCTCAAATTGTCAACATGTGGTGAAATGAAACCTGAAAGCTTGAGGAAATATAAGTTTAAAACTGTCACCCACTGGTGCCTCCGCTCACATGTGACTCCGTACCATTGGCAGAAGTGCATAGAGCTATTTCATGAACTCATAACCCTAAAAGGTCATGAGTGATTTGGGACTTGAATTGCAGCAAAGAGAGTTGGTCTGTCTCATTATTGCTTATATGAGGGTGGAGGTCGAATAGCACAAGAGAAAGAGATGAATAATGGCAAAAATAACGCAGAAAAATGGCAAGCGATCGTGAAGCGACATTTGGGCAGTTGGAGAGGCTAAGTTAGGTGGGATTGGTTTTTCTTTTGGTTGATGGGAGTCAATATTTATAGAGATAGGTTTTGGTTTCTTCTTTTATTGACCTTTTTATTTTTACTAACAATAAAGTATTGTGTTTTTTATTTTTATTTTTTTTACCTTGTAAATTCATATATATTAATTTTCTTAATTTAATTCTATTTGAATATTATAAATCACTCCACTAAAAAATAATGATCCCACACTTTATATATATATATATAATTTTATTTAATTTTTTTATTAATTATATAAAATTTTGACTCCACTAACTTAGAATTCATAATATGCAACTGCAACTAATATTAACAGTTTATTCATAGCACAGTATTGCTATGATATAAACTATTCATGCAAAATTTTTACCTATTATGTTCATATTTTTATTATGATTTGCAGAATTAAATAAGAATTATTATTTTTTCTTATATGACTGGTCTATAAAAGAAGATATCTAGACGTAATTAAGCAATGTATAAACTTTATGATCATCACATATCATTTTGCTATCAATTAATTGTATGAAGACTGAAACAATTTTTCCTGTAAGTTTTGGCGAAGAAGAGGCATCACTCAAATTCTTTCCCTCTATTTTTGAAGTGGACTGGATCCACCCACAAGTATGCCACCTATATTACACGAAATTACGTCGGAGATTATTAAAATTAATTATCGCTGATAAATTCTTGGTCTTAATTGGGCATTTGGATGTATATGGAAACTTGTAGTATTCCAATCCATAATTTGGCTGAGATTATTATAATTATCAAATCGAACGAGAAAGTCCAGTTCCATATATATATATATATATATATATATATATATATATATATATATATATATATATATAATTTACTATAATTTTTTTTTAATTTTTCATATAAATATTTGATTAATTAATGATCAAAAAATCAAAAATCTAATCGATTTATGGTCAAAATAGTAAATTGAAACCCTAATTAACACCATAATGAATTTTACTCAACTACCACCGCATAAAAAAATTCAATTAAATGGTTTTAAAAAAAAATTATATCCTTTATAAACCTGTTTTTTTATTTTTTATTTATAAAAAACAGAAAATTAATGAATTCAATGAAGAACATATGAATGTTATACTATTAAAAAAATATATTTGTATTATCGTTTTCTATCATATGCGTAATATTATATTAAAAATCAAATAAGATGAATTGGTGTGGAATGCTAAAATGCTAATAAAAACAATATCATAAGACCTAATATATGACTAGAGAAAAAAGAATTCAAAGAATAATAATGTCTTATGGCTATAGACTGTTGTGGGGAAAATGATGTTTTGTTACCATGTTGATGCCTTTCAAGAGAAAGTGATACAATTCATAATATATACATAACTATTCTTACTTATAGCAGCACCTAAACTTTTTTCTTTTCTGTAAAAGAAACATATATTATATATACGTCATGTATGACCAAAAGTTAACAGTTTATATCTTAGTCTAATTTTCTGATAGACTTGTGATTTTAGCGTTGACACCAAGTCTAGATTGATGCAGTTTTGCTTAGATATAAGAATATTGAGTAATAGTCTTTCTATGTATTTCATTGACTTTTGGCTCCAATGAGTTTCCTGGAAAAGTTTACCATGAGATAGAAATTTTTATGCTATGGAGTGTAGACTGGTTCAACAATAGTGTAAAGAAGGACAGCACGTATTCTTTCTCATTTTTGATATTGTTTTTTCTCTAATTAATTTTCCTGGTACAAGTAATTTAAGCATTTTAAATTTTAAGGAGACGTATAGTTTACTAATCCCAGATGATGAAGAGTTATAACTTTATTTGATATATTCCCAGTCCGATTGCCCAAAGAAATAGTTAATTAAGCTGAAATTTTCCAAATGTTGAAGCGAGTTTCAGTCATTTAGTCTATTAAGTATTCCCTTTTCTTCTTTTCCTCTGAAGTTTGGGTTTCATTTTTCTGATTGAATATAAATCACACATCTGTTTGTCCATTGTACAGAAGATGATTTTCTGACTCTAATCCGGTCAAATGTGTTTAAAACAATAGCTATTATTAAATTTATATTGCTTAAATGTTTTTCTCTTGAATAAATCCTTTAGATGTTTATCAGAACTCATATTGGTTATTTCAATTTGTTGTATTTGGATATTGATAAGCAAATTCTATTGAAATGGAGAATATTGGAAAATTGATTTCTTCAATAACTGAAAAACTAAAGAACTAGTTACAAAGCTATTAGCTTCGTATATACAGAGAAAGAAAGCTGCAAACACATGCTACTCATGGGGAGAATAAACTCATCTAATCACTAACTAAGCTACACGTCGAAACAGTTAGAGATCTGCTCAAGTTACAGCCGAGTTAGCTGAAACAAGCTTCCCCTTATGCCGTCTGTCCCTTGAACAGTTATTAGCTTGTACTGGGCTCCATGAACTTGGTTTTTCCCAACACTTAGCTTTCACTGAAAAATCATTAAATCCTATCAGTACTCATTATCATTATGATTACAAATACAAATACAAGGTTCATTGCATATACGTTATGAGGTGCAGGAGACAAGGTAATAATCAGGAGTAGTAATACCTGTTAATGGTGGTTACCTTACAACTTCTCATTCCATAGGTAATGGACTCGATCTGTTGAAGTTTATTTCTGATTGAAGAAAGTTGAGCAACAGCATCACCAATATTCATGCGCTCTTGTGGGGATTCAGCAGAACATGAGATTCCAATTTCAAATATTGAAATCAAGCACTCATTCACTATATTGTTTCTCTTGTTCCTGAAATTTGAGGTTGCATTTTCATTGAGTTGATGTTGAAGAAGGTTGGGATCTATAATCTGCATAATACTTTTAGGCAAAGCTCTCTTAACATATCCATGAAGGCTGAGACCATCATTAAATATTTCATCAATGGGCCTCTTTCCAGTGAATATCTCCAACAAAATTATTCCAAAACTAAATGTGTCACCTACTGTTGAGACTTCGCTTCCCACACCATACTCTGCAGTAAATAATTATTATGAAATGTATTCATTTCAATCTCCTAATAAATATATCAAATAAAACATAATGATCATATGAAAAAATAAATCAAAATGATTACCTGGAGGGCAATAACCAATAGTTCCTCTTACACCAAGGGAGCTATATTGATTCGCAGAAGACTCAACGATTTGATTAGAAAGGAACTTTGCTAACCCAAAATCACTTACATGTGCAGTCATTTCTTCATCGAGCAGCACATTGCTGGGTTTCAGATCACAATGAACAATTGGTGTTCCAGAATGTTGATGAAGATAGTCGAGTGCGGATGCAATATCAATGGCAATGTTCAATCTTTGTGCAAAATTTAAAATCGTCGGAACTTGATCCAATTTAAAAGCTGGATGCAACCAATCATCTAAGCTTCCATTAACCATAAATTCATAAACCAATGCTTTGAAGTCCTTACCACCATAATCAACGCCTGAACAAGCTGTGAGCACTTTAACAAGATTCCGATGTCTAATGTTCCTTAGCATCTCACATTCAGCCATGAAACTCTTCGAAGCTCCCCGTTGCATTAGGTTTAATACCTTCACAGCAATGACAGTTCCCTCTTGCTCCAGAATCCCTTTATATACTGATCCAAAACTACCTGTTCCTATCAAATTATCAGAAGAAAATCCATTAGTAGCTTGAAGGAGGCTTTGATAAGAGAGCTTCAATAGCCAACCTCCATCCCATCTCAGTGCTGATTCTCTTTTTCTCTTTCTTGAATGGCAAATAAATATGTAAATAATAATGGATGCTGCAATGATTATCAGAAATGCAGAAGAGATTGTTATCTGCAATTTTAATGTGAATCTCCTCTTGGGTTGTTCAAAGTTGCACGCAGGTAGGTGAAATTCAGGTATGCCACCACATAGATTTTTATTCCCTGCTACCGACACTACACTTGCATTCTTGAAGATGCCTTGTACAGGAACAATACCTTCAAAATCATTATAAGAGAGATCCAACAACTCTAATGATCTCATGTCCTTGAAGGGGTCAGGAATCTGGCCCAAAAAGTTGTTGTGAGAGATATTTAATTCTCGAAGGCCTCTCAATGAACTTAAAGATGAAGGAATGGAGCCTTTAAGCAAGTTGGCATCCATATGTAAGAATTCTAGACTCGCACAACTGCCGAGGCTATTTGGAAGTTTTCCCGATAACATGTTCTGAGAAATATTGAAGAGTTCTAGATTTTTCAAATTTCCTACTTCAAAGGGAAGGGAACCAAAAAGAAGGTTATGAGAAAAATCAAGAACAATCAGTGAGAAAACTCCAAAAATTTGAGGAGGTATAGGACCACTAAGATAGTTTCGAGACAAATCTAATTCCAGCAAATTTTTGCAATTTCCCAGATTTGAAGGGATAACGCCTTGAAGGTGATTGTCACCGACTGAGATTTGAAGTGAATTTGTCAAGTTTCCTAGAGAGGCTGGAATGATTCCAGAAAATCTGTTCCCATGAAGACTGAGATAATAAAGATTTTGAAGCATCCCAAAGCTGGAAGGAATTTTACCGGAGAGTTTGTTGTTGTGTACAAGGAAAACATTCAAGTTAACAAGAGCATGACATCCAGATGGGATTTTTCCGTATATTTGATTGCGTGCTATGCCAAACCATTCCAAAGTCTTTGAGAAGTTGCTGATATGTTGGGGCAGCTCCCCTCCAAAGTTATTGCCAACTATGCTTAAATGTGTTAAACTAGATGCATTGACCAAAGTGGAAATAAACTTCAAGTCATCTGTTTTCCCCCTTCCTAAGTGATTTTCAGCAATGTTGATATTGATTAGCCTATGCAAATTCTCAAGAGAAGGTACTCTGCCAGTAAACTTATTATGGTCTAGTTGAAGTACATCTAGATTAGTGGCATTAGAAATTGAAGTTGGGATGGTTCCAGTGAATTGGTTATTAAAAACTGAAAGGAATTTGACATTTGGAAGTGAAATACCTAAGCCCAAAGGAAGATTGCCTTGTAAGTTGTTGGAAGACACATCCATAATTTCTATAGAAGAGAGATTGAAGATGGTGGGAGGGATGGTACCAGAAAACATATTATTAGAAAGTCCTAAACCCCAAAGGTTTATCAGTTGGCCTAAACTATCGGGGATGACCCCGTGCAATTTATTTTCATCTACATAGAGTACCTCAAGTGAGGGTAGATAGCCCATAGAAGGAGGGAGAGTTCCTATCAGTTTATTGTTTTCTAAACTAATTGCTTTGAGCTTGAGTAAGGAGCCAAGCTCCTCAGGAATTGTCCCAGTCAGATTGTTGTTAGACAAATCAATGTAGGACATGTTGGAACAATTAAATAAGGTGGAAGGAATTTGGCCACTGATAGAATTATTATTAATAGATAATTGTTGCAGTCTACGCAAATGGCCAATTTGAGGTGGGATGCCATGGCTGAAGCTGTTGTTTTGAAGGATCAACTCCCTCAGAAAGCTCAAATTGCCAATATGTGGAGATATGGAGCCTGAAAGTTTGAGGGATCTTAGGTTTAAAACCGTCACCCTCTGGTGCCTTCGGCTACAGGTGACGCCGAGCCACTGGCAGAAGTGAAGAGAGGTATTCCATGAACTCAAAACCTCAAAAGGGTCATAAGTTATTTGAGATTTGAATTCCAGCAAAGATCGTTTATCTGTCTCGTTACCGGTGAAGAGGGTAGAGGTTGAAAAGCAAAAGAGATGAATAATGGCATAAAGGCAAAGATATGTCAAGCGACTGAAAAGCACCATTGGAGAATCTTTTCGTGAGGGCAAGTTAGGGGGCTTGGTATTTCTTTTCGCTAATGAGAAATTATATTTATAGAGGTAGGTTCGGCTTCTTAATTTTGATTTTACTAACCAGGGTATGAAATTTTCATATATTTAAATGTATCAACTTTGTTTGAAGACTGGAACAATTTGCATATCCTATAGTTTATGGCCAAAACACGTATAAATCCACAAATTTTTTCCTCTCCTTTTGATACCAATTAGACCATATGAGCTTTAAATTATTATTTGAACTATTTTTTTTTTTGTTGTTGATAGAGTTAGATTAATAATATATTCTTAATATATATAAATTTTTTTTTTTTAAGATTATGCATATAAATCTGTTTAATTTCTCTTTAAGTGCTTTTTAGTCTTTTAAATCGTAGTGACGTCGTTTTCTTTATGAAATTTTATATTCTTTTCAACTTGAAGAATAATTAGTCTATGAAAAAAGTCTGGTCTATGGGCATCCACTAGGAAGATAATTAAAGACAATATATCTCTAATCAATTGCGATACACTTGTCATCTTGTCATTTGATTAGCAATCGATTGCGACAACCCTACAGCGATAGTTCTACATTGCCAATATTTCTACCTTTGAAATTATTGATTTGGAATTATTGATGCAAGTTGCTAGTCCACATTGCTATTCTCCATATGAAAGTTGAGTCAATCAGTTTGGGATATTGCTTAGTTTATGACAATAAAAAATTATATCTTCTTTTTTTTCGCTAAAATTCTAATTTTATGATGTTTTTAGAAAGTATTTTCGAATTTGCGGTGATTTTGTTGAGATGAAGGTGAAAAATATTTGTACAGTACACAAAAGTGGTGCACAGCCATGATTTTTTTTAATTATTTTTTAATTATTTTGGTAATTATTTTTTAATTTTGTTAATCTAAAGGTAAGTGTAGTGAAACACAAAACGAAAAGAATGATTTTTCATTTTTCACTCGCATGTGACCCATAACATGGAGATTATGATGGAAAAATTATAATAATAAAAATTACTTTCATTGTTGAGCATGTACCTATAGGTCAAAGTTATAATTATTATTTTTTCTATTTCTTTTATCATTATTATTATTAAAACCCAAATATTGTGTAAAAAAAAGCTCAGGAGGTTGTAAGCCACTTGAATTTACATATATATACTGTGTGTTAGTCCAAAATAATGCATAACTATTTCTCTAGTTTATTTGACCAAAAAATCACCCTAAACTTACAATTTTTTAAAAAGTTACTCTCAAATTATAAATTTTGCTTTCAATGAAACTAAACTGAGAATTTTCCCAATCAGTTTCCTGGAAAATTACTAAGATAGAAGCTTATCTCCCACGGAATATAGACTGGTTCAACAAGTGGAACAATAAACAATCAAATCTCTGTATGTAAAGTAATATAATTTACTCGACGTTGACTGTACAATATTTATTTGAAATGACAATCAATTTTCTTTCTTGTTTGATAGTTATACTTTATTTAATAACTAATTACCTTAGATGATACGAGGCCACAAATTAGACTAAGTTACTTGTTAAATAGCATTAAATTTCTTTTCTTCTTATTATCATTTTAGGTAAATTCTATGAAAACAAATTATTTTTTGTAAATTATATTGAAATTAAAATTTCTTAACGATCTTAGTATTGTCACTAATTATTGCAAAATCAGAGCGGTTAAATTGGATTAATTGCCACTTAACTATTGCCCTTAAGGCGCTTCATAGTACAACCCTTTGGCTATATATATACACTTGTCACTTGCAATATACTAATTTCACATGGGGATTGCAACGATTAAATATCTATAAAAAATTCCTCAATTGAAGTAGTATTGTTATACTCTCAAACTCAATGCTTATACTTATATATATATATATATATATATATATATATATATATTAATTGCTTGTATTCATTTCACATTCAATCAACAACATGCCCATCCTCTTGAAATGTACTTTATAAAAAGATTCGATTAACAGCATTCGTATCTACCAGCTCTGTAGATTCAAATAAAATTTTATTTTTGTGATCAAAATATATTTTACTGCTCTTTAAATATATTGCTTAAAAGATCAATGGACAATTATGATTTCTGCAATGCTTGTGTATGTCATAGTTCCTCAAAAGGAAGGGAGTAATTAAACGAAACTTTTTCGTAACTTTCTAAGAAATTGACATCTAACTAACGATTATAAGCCCTTATAAGCCCTAATAAATTTAAAAATACTTTTTTATTTTATTTTATTGTGAAAATAGAATAATAACTTTTATAAATTATACTATAAAATAGTTATGAACTCAATGGAGTCATACTTGCAAGGGCAAGATCACTGGGAGGTTGTTGCTGGGATAGAGACTACGCCATTACTACCACAAAATGATGCTGACAATCTTAGAAAGTGGAAGATTAAAGTTGCGAAAGTCATGTTTACCATCAAGACTACTATTGAAGAAGAGATGATAGAGCACATCAGAGAAACTGTCATACCTCAACAAGCTTGGAATTCTCTTGCTTTGCGGTTTGCTAAGAAGAATGACACAAGACTTCAATTGCTGGAAAATGAACTAATGTTTATCTCACAACTAGATATGTCATTGTGTTGAGAAATTAATGAGTTGGATGAGGTATCCAAAATTGTCAGCGAAAGAATGAGGTGAAACATTATACATGACTTATGACTTGAGTATAGGGGTTTCATTGCTACAATTCAAAGTTAGCCCACACAACCTCAAATTGAAGAATTGGAAAATTTGTTGGCAAGTCAAGAAGGTCAAGCAAAGCCTATGGCTAGAGTGTCCTTAAATATTGAAGATGTGGCACTCTTCACCAATAAGAGAAAAAATCAACCTCGTGGTTAGAATAAATAGAACACATGAAGGAATCTTCAATCAGGGGGAGTTCAACAGAAACAACACTAAGATAATTAACAGTCTAGACAATTTAAAAATGTTAGATGTTAAAGTGATGAGTGCTTCAACTGTGGGAAAAATGGACACTACACAAGGGATTGTTGGTCCAAGAAGAAATTTATTGAAAGCAATGCAACAACAGTGAGCAATCATCATCAGACTGAGCCTGAGTGGGCTACTGAAGCATTGTTTATAACTCTAGAAACAATGACGAGAGGGAGAGCATTTAGAAATTGAAAAAGTTCCTAGCCTTATGGCAACCACAATAGAGGAAGAAAAGGAGCAAACCTCGAATGCTTCCAGTTCTTATATAATTGATTATTAGAAAGACTGGATCTTTGATTTTGGATGTTCTAGTCATATGACAGGAGATAAAAAGAAACTCTGTAATGTTTCAAAATGCAAGGGCAAGTGAGTTGTGGTGATTGCAAATAATCATGACCACTAATCACCCATATTGGTGACACTATGATTGATTCGTGTCTTAGTCAAAAGTAAGTGCAACTAGAGGATGTTTATTGAGTATCAGAAATGAAAAGAAATCTTTTGTTAGTTTCACAGCTCACAGATTCTGGTAAGTTTGTTGTATTTGGCCCAACACACATCACAATAAAATGGTGTTGTAGAAAGAAAGAACAATCATCTTGCAGAGATATACAAGAGTATGCTACATGCCAAAAATGATCATGGTAGATTTTGGGTTGAGTGCATGAGAACAATAACTCATATAATTAATAGACTCCCACAACCGAAAATGAGATTCATGTCCCCATTTGAGAAGTTACAGAGACAACTAACTTGTGGCATGCACGGTTAGGACATGTCAATTATCACAAGTTAAAGTTGATGATGAGCAAATCTTCACTAAGAGGACTACTTGATCTAAATGTTGGCATTGACACAGTTTGTCAGTATGAAAAATCACATCAGTTATCATATGAGGAGTCATCATTCAAAGCTAAATAACCACTGAAATTGATTCACTCAGATGTATTTAGGAAGGCGAAGAAATCCTCAGTCAATGTTATGCACTATATGGTAATATTCATTGATGACTACTTAAAATATGTATGGGTGTATTTCATGAAGGAAAAATATGAACTCTAATAAAATTCAAAGAGTTCCAGCAGATGGTTGATGGTGAAGTTAGAATGAAAATCCTATGCCTTTGTACTGATAATGACGCAGAATAAATTTTTGATGAGTTCTCCAATTACCTTGCTTAGTGCAAGATTCCATGACAATTGACTTGTCCAAACACACCATAACAAAATGGTATTATAGAAAGAAAAACAAGCATCTTGTAGAGATATGCTAGATTATTCTACATGCTAAAAATGTTCTCGGTAGATTTTGAGCTGAGTACATAAAAACAACAACTCATATATAATCAACTGACTTCCATAATCGAAAATGGGATTCATGTCCCTATTTCAGAAGTTATGGAAGATGAAACCTACAATAAGCCATTTCAAAGTATTTAGATGTTTTTATTATGTATTTGTTACTGATCATCTACATAGCAAATTTTACAAAAAGGCAATCAAATGTATTTTTATGGGCTACGATGAGAATAAAAAAAGCTAGTGATCTTGTGATCTTACAACTAACAAATGTCATGTCTCACAAAATGTTGTGTTTGATGAGACATCATCTTGGTGGACACCAGAATATGTTGCACTTTTTCATTTTAAAGAAGTAGAACAATTGTAAGAAAATAAAAAGTCAGAGGAAGCCCAACAAAGTTTAGAGACACTAGTACAATCTCAAACTCAAAAGAGATCATGGAAGACTGATGTTTATCAAAGAATAGAAATGGAAAATCAACCAGAAGTGGAAGATTAATCAATTTCAAAATTTTCACCAATTAAGCTAAGAAGATCAAACAAACTTAGAAAGCCAAACCCTAAATATGCCAATATTGCACTAGTGGAAGAAGAAAAAGAACCAACATCTTATGAAGAAGCATCGCAAAAAGTTGAACGGAGAAAATCCATAGAAGAAGAGATCAAAGATTTTGCAAAAAATAAAACTTGGGATCTAGTTCCAAAGCCTAAAGATGTGAAGCCCATATCATGCTAAGGGGTATACAAGATAAAGACTCGTCTAGATGGATAAGTTGAAAGGTTTAAGCTCAATTAGTAGCACGAGATTTTTCACAACTGTATGGATTGGACTATGATGAGACGTTTAGTCCAATAGCCGAAATTGTAACTGTTTGTGTTTTGCTAGCACTCGCAGCAAGTAAGTCATGGAATCTATGACAAATGAATGTGAAAAATGTTTTTCTGAATGGAGAGCTTGATCGACACATGTATATGGTGCAGTCAGAAGGATTTGAGAACAAGCTCTATGGATTGAAGCAAGCACCCAGAGCTTAGTATGATAAGATTGTTGAGTTTCTTATTCATAGTAGCTATGTTGTTGCACTAGCTGATTCAAGTTTGATTGTAAAAGCTCGAGAAGAAAAACTAGAAATAATTTTGGTTTATGTGGATGATCTTATCATTACTAGAGATAACAAGGAAGAAATTTGTCAGATAAAAGAGAATCTTTCAGTTCGATTTCAAATGAAAGGACCTGAAGAGCTAAATCACTTTCTTGGATTGGAAGTAAAATGCATGAAGAAAGGATTATTCTTGTGTCAACAAAAATATGCCAAAGATCTTCTTCAGAAGTATGGAATGCTTGACTATAAATCTCTTACTCTACCAGTGGAGGTGAACTCAAAATTGAGTATGACAAAAAGCAAAGATTTGGGGGATACAATGATGTATTAGTAAATAATTAACAATTTAATATATTTGACTCACAAGACCTAATATTGCATTCAATGTTGCAGTTGTAAGCCGGTTCATACAAAATCCAAAAAAGCCTCAATTAGAAGCAGTTCGGAGAATTTTAAGATATATCAAAGGAACAATTGATCTCGGCTTATTTTACAAAAGTGGAATAACTTGCAAATTGGAAGGAGATTGTTATGCTGATTATGTTAGTGATTGTGACACATGAAGGTCAACTACAGGGTATGTATTCAATATGGGTTCTAGAGCTATTACTTGATACAGTAAAAAGCAACCAACTGTGTCATTCTCAACAATTGAGGCAGAATATCGTGCATCGACAATAGCATCATAAGAAAATAATTGGCTAGTACATTTGATGGAAAATTTACATCAACCAATTGATTATCTAGTACCATTGTATTGTGATAACCAGTCAACAATCTGATTAGTTGAAAATCTTGTATTTTATGTAAGGAAAAAGGATGTAGAGGTATTATAACGCCCGTTATTAGAGCTTAGAAATTAATACAGATTAAGAGAGATAAATAAGTTTAAGAGTTATGGGAAAAGAGTTGAAAAGAGATATGAATGTGAAATGGTTCATGCCCGTGATAATGTTTTCACGATCGTGAATTATCACAAGATGGAATTATGGATTTGAGCATATTCACGATTGTGATAGTAGTTGTTATGCCTGTGAATATCATCAGATATAAAATTCTATCAGTTATTCTTTCTTTCTCTCATGATCTAAAATCGAAAAGAAACCCTAGAATTCAAAGATTTCTCATACTAGAGACCAATTCCTTATGTTTTTCTTTGAATCACAGTTCTAAACACCTAAGCTAAAGCAAAAGATTAAGGTTTAAACAAGTTCTTGGGAAAAAGAGAGCACAAAGAAGTGGTCTTCTTGAGGAGTCTGAACCTAAGAAGGAAAAGAGGAATCATATCTTCTATTTCAACTATATTTTCTTCGATTAAGGTAAGGAATGATGTTTTCCTTCTGTTTTTACAAGCTTTCATAACTTTAATCATGCCTAGTTCATTTATGGTGGAGACTTTTTCCAAATGAGTTAAGTTATGGCTTGATCTTGAAAGTTTATGATTAAAAACCCATCTTTAAGTTGTTTAAAGGTTATAGCAAGTGTTAGTAAAAAGTTATATGAGTTTAAGGCTGTTAAAAGGGCTAAAGTTAGGATTTTCATCTTTATGGCTTTAAAAGCTAAGTTTAAGGATTATAGATTTTGTTATAGATATATTATATGTGATTGGAGTTGAAAGAAGAGGTGGTGAAATCCATCAAAGGGATAAACAAGTTTGAGAGAAGCTTGGTTTTTGAGGCTCCATTAGAGGTATGTACATAAATGCATTCAAATTCTCAAACTATGGCATGTTAAGTGTTAATTAGGTGATAATTGAATTGTATGCTTTATATGCTAAGTGCAAAGTTCAAATGATGTAATTAATGCCATGAGATATGATATTGAATATGAAGTGCCATAAATGCAAGTGTGCCTTGAATGAGCATTGATCATGCTTATTGTGTATATGTAATAAATGTGCCTAAGACGTATTAAATGGAGTAATGAATGATGATACACTAAAGGGTCAAAAAGATAAGTAAGAAATAGTTAAATGTATATGAAATATAAATGTTTGATAGGATGACTTATAAGAATAAAAATAGTAAATGGAATGATTATGTATTTAAATGATGCTTTAATATGATAAAATACATAATGTGATGAGTATGTTGATAGAAAAAGGTTGTCATGAGAGTTTTGCATGTGACTTGTAATAAATACATGTTTTAATGCTATTAACTGCTGGAAAACCCAGATTCACGCCCATGACTAGGTGTTCACAATTGTGAATCTCATTTCACGAACAATGTCATGCCCATGATTACATTTTTCACGCCAGTAAAATAAGTGTACAAAACGGACAGAAACTTTCACGACTTAGTTCATGGGGAGGGTTACCCGTGACTGAGGCATTCATGATTGTGAACATATAGTTCATGCCCATAAAGCCTGTTTAAAATGATATATGTTATAATGCAATGGCTATGCACATGCCTTTATGATATGTTTAAAGTATGCTTTTATGATTTTCAGCACAAGAATGTTACAAGATAAATTTCCATATGAATAAAGTATATATGCTATATGATATGAATGCTATAATAAAGATATTATGAACAAGTAAAGCCCAAACTCGATGCTAAGACTAGAAGTAGGATAAATGACATATCATTAAGAGGGTTTACGGTTCTGTAGTTATATATTTACTTAGTCAATGTGGCTATAACTCGGAGAGCACCATTGACTTGAGGAGCTTGGATTGACACACATGATTATAGACAGTGGCCTAAGATCGGATGAGCACCCCTATTCATAACCCATATCTAAATAGTCCATGTTGAGAGTTGTTGGGCAATAAATTAAAGTGATTAAAAATAAAATAAAATGGAAAAAGAGGTTTAAAGATATAAGTATACATGATTAGATCATTAAGATTTATATGTTATAGTTATAGTATTATGTCTAATGACGTTATCCAATCTCATAAGGTAAGGTATTTCATATGATATGATGTATTCGCTACCATGTCATGATATTTTGTATGATGTTATGATTATGTATGACATTGAATTGCATGTTGAATTTTTATGTCTATATGTACTACTAAGCTTTCAGTAGCTTAGTGTGCAGATGTTTTCCCCATATAGGTCAGAGCCTAGTAGATAAAGAAGGAAGTTGATCAAGAAAAGCTAGCCCAATATTAGAGACAAAGATCAAACCCTACGAAGGTTGGTGATATCACGTCACACTTTTGCATTTTTATACATGTTATAGTGAGGGGGTTGTTTGCTTGTATACATATTTGTAAATGAAAGAATTATGTAATTTATGTCAAAAATATGTATTTTTATAAAACCTTGGACAAGGTTTTGTCATATTTTATAAAATTGTGATTTTAAATATTAAGTCAAATATTATCATTACTTTATGTTTTATGCAAGTTATTATGGTCATAGCGCAAAGAAAAAATTTTAAATTTTTACAGGTTTTCCGCATACAGGTTATATGACACTCACTCGTTTAGTGTGGCTAATCCTGGTTAAGGCAAGAGGGTGCTACATGTACAATATTACTTCATACAAGATAAGTCTTTAAAAGGAGAAATCAAGATGACTCAGTTGAAGACAAAAGATCAAGTAGCATATATTTTCACAAAAGGACTTATTGTGAGAAACTGCAGAAGTTTCAAAAGATACTTAGCATGACTTCAAGGAAGAATATCAAAAAGAAAAATTAGTGGTGAGGGAGAGTGTTAAATATCATCACTAATTTGGTTTAATTGTTAGAAACTTCTTAACATGTGTTAGAAAATTAGGTATATCCACCACCATTAATTTGTTAGTAAATTAGGTACACCCACCACCATTAATTGTTAGTAAATTAGGTACATCCACTACCACTAAACTTTCCACTTAAAATGTGTGGTGTGGATTTGAATAAATATATAGTGAAAATTTGTTCTTGTGCCTATAAATAGACACACTTCCAAGGTTTACAAACACATTAAAAGGTGAAGAAGAAAATAAGACTACAAGTCTTATAAATAGTGTAGTCTTAAGAGTGTTGAGTGATTATGAGAGTTGAGAACTTTTTTTGTAATATTTTCAGTTAAATAAAATATTCATTTTTCTCAATTGTGTACCTATGACAAAAGAAGAATAAACAGAATTCAAAATAATATTTTTAGCATTAAATAGTAGGAGGGTCATTTTTTGTATGATTATGAGTAGAAATTCAATTATTATTGCTTATAAAGTGCAGGGGACGAGGATTCTAGAGTAATACCTGCTAATGGAAGTACACTTGCAACTTGTCCTTCTCTAGGAAATCCAGCATCATGAAGTTTGTTTTTGATAGAAGAGAGTCTAGCAACAACATCACCGGCACCCATTCGCTTTTGTGGTGATTCAACTGTACATGAGATTCCAATTTCGAATATTAAAACCAAGCACTCATTCACGATATCGTTTCTCCTATTCTTGAATTTCGAAGTTGCATCTTCATCGAGTAGCAAAAGAAGGTTGGGATCTATAATCTCGATCACACTTCCAAGCAAAGCTCTCTTCACAAATCCGTGAAGGCTCAAATCATCATTGAACATTTCATCAGTTGCCTCTTTGCCGTGAATATCTCCAACAAAATTATTCCCAAGCTAAATATGTCACCTGCTGTTGAGTCCTCGCTTCCAACACCATATTCTACAGTACATAATCAATTATTGTGTTATACCCCTTTTAGTTGGCTAAGAAATATAGCAAATAACAACCAAAAGATAGTATGAAAAATAAAATAAAAATGATTACCCGGAGGGCAATAACCAGTAGTTCCACTTACTCCAATGGAGCTAGATTGATTTGCAGAAGATACAACAATTTGATCAGAAAGGAACTTTGCCAACCCAAAATCACTTACATGTGCTGTCATTTCTTCATCGAGAAATACATTGCTCGGTTTCAGATCACAATGAACAATTGGTGTTTCAGAATGGTGATGAAGATATTCGAGTGCAGCAGCAATATCAATGACAATGTTTAATCTTTGCAGAACATTTAAAGTCCTTGAAACTTCATCCACTCCAAAAATTGGATGCAACCAATCATCTAAGCTTCCATTCACCATAAATTCATAAACCAATGCCTTGAAATCTTTACCTCCAAAATCAATGGCCGAGCAAGCTGTGAGCACTTTAACAAGATTTCGATGTCTGATATTCCTTAGTGCCTCACATTCAGCTAACAAGCTCTTTGAAGCTCCTCGATGCACAAGGTTAAGTACCTTCACTGCAATAACAGTGCCCTCTTGCTCAAGAATCCCTTCATATACAGGCTCAAAATTGCTTGTTCCAATCAAATTATCTGAAGAAAATCCATTAGTAGCTTTGAGGATGCTTTGATAAGACAGTTTCAATAGCAAATCTCCATCCCATGTCAAGGCAGCTTCTCGTTTTTTCTTTATTGAACGGGAAAGTAATGATGAAATAATAACTGATGCTGCAATCATAATCAAAACTGCTGAAGAGATTATTATCTTAAATTTTACCGTCAGTGTCATCTTGGGCTGTTCGAATTTGCAAGCTGGAAGATCAAAGTCAGGTATGCCACCACATAGATTTTTATTTCCTGCCACCAACAATATACTTGCATTCTTGAAAATGTCTTCTATTGGTACGATACCCTGAAAGTCGTTATAAGAGAAATCCAACAACTTTGTTGATCTGAAGTCTTTGAAAATTTCAGGAATCTTGCCTGAAAGTTTATTGTGAGAAAGATTCAACTGTTGAAGACCTCTCAACGAGCTTCAAGTTGAAGGAAGAGAGCCATTTAACAGGTTGGCATCCATGTATAAGGATTCTAGGCTCGTACTACTTCCAAGGTTTATTTGGAATTTCCCCTGATAATATGTTATCTGAAAGGCGTAGGCCTCCGAGATTTTTCAAATTTCCTACTTCGGGGGAAGAGAACTAGACAAACGGTTTCGAGATAAATTAAGACCAATTGATAGGGAGGAAAGTTCAAATATTTGAGGAGGTATAGGACCACTAAGATTGTTTTGAGCCAACTCTAACATTAGTAACTTTTTGCAATTCCCCAGATTTGAAGGGATAAGCCTTGAAGATGATTGTCAGAGTGGGAAATTTTATTTAAATTTGTTAAGTTTCCTAGAGAAGATGGAATAGTTCCAGAAAATTTATTACTATATATAAAAAAAAGAAGGGGGTGGGTGGGGTGTGTGAGGGGGGGAATTTTGAAGCTTCCAAATGCTTGAAGGAATTTCACCGGAGATTTTGTTCTCCTTTGCACTGAAAAAAAAGAACATGTAATCCAGATGGGATGTTTCCATATATTTGATTCTCCTGTATGGAAAACCATTCCAAATTCTTTGAGAAGTTGCTGATGTGCTGGGGAAGCTCCTCTCCTAAGTTATTGTGGCTTATGTCTAAATTTGTTAAATCGGTTGCATTAACCAGAGTGGAAAGGAACTTCAAGTCATCAGTTTTTCCACTGCCTAAATGATGACCACAAATGGATAAAGTCACTAGCTTGTGCAAATTCTCAAATTCTCAAGAGAAGGTACTCTGCCAGCGAACTTATTGTCGGCTAGTTGAAACAGTTCTAGATTAGAGGCATTAGAAATTGAGGTTGGAATAGTTCCAGAGAATCGATTATTTGCAATTGAAAAGAAATAGAGATTTGGAAGTGAAATACCTAAGCCCAAAGGAAGATTGCCTTGTAATTTGTAATTCATTTCCAAAATTTGTATGGAAGATAGATTGAAGATGGATGGAGGGATAGTGTCCAAAAAAACATTATTGGACAACACTAAAACCCTTAGGTTCATGAGATGGCGTAAACTATCAGGGATGAACCCATGCAATTTATTTTCACTCGCAAAGAGTACCTCGAGTGACAATAGACTGCCCAGAGAAGTAGGGAGAGTTCCTATAAGTTTATTGTTAGCTAAACTGATTGCTTCGAGCTTCAGTAAGGAGCTAAGGCCCAGAGGAATTTCCCCAACCAAGCTGTTGACGGGTGAATCACACAAACGTTACCTAAAATATATAATACAAAACAACTCAGTACCCAAATTATTATTCGTAATTATAAAATGCTTGAATTATTGTTTAGTAATAATGAAGTAGCTCCCTCACATGGTAATACAAATTGTCATTAATTGGAGTGTTGTGTTGTTAGATTATTATTAATTAGAGTATTGTATTGTTAGATTATTATTAATTGGAGTACCATGTTGTTAAATTGTTATTAATTGGTGTACCATATGGTTACAAAAATATGATTACAACTCAGCATGCTGTTAAGGGATATTAACGGGAGATGATGGAGGTAATTTATTGTTACAAAATAGTAATTCAGGTATTTTGTAGTTACAAATAATAATTCGGGTATTTTGTAGTTACAAATAATAATTCGGGTACTGAGTTGTTATGTGTTATATATTTTAGATATCATCTATGTAACTCACCCGACTGTTGCTAGACAAATCAAATATGGTGGGAGGAATTTGGCCACTTATCGAATTATTGTTAAGAAATAGCTGTTGCAGTCTACCCAAATGGCCAATCTGAGGAGGGAGTTCACCGCTGAAGCTATTGTTTCCCAAGTCTTTGATTCTTAGAAAGCTCAAATTGCCAACATGTGGAGATATGGAACCTGAAAGTTTGAGGGATAATAGGTTCAAATCGATCACTCTCTGGTGCCTCCGCCCACAGGTGACTCCGAACCACTGGCAGAAGCGAAGAGAGTTATTCCATGAACTCGTTGCCCCAAAAGGGTCATCAGTTATTTGGTATTTGAATTGCAGCAAAGAGAGTCTGTCTGTCTCATTATATGTTATGATGGTAGAGGTTGAAAAACACAAGAGAAAGAGATGAATCAGGGAAATAAGGCGGAAAAATGGCAACTATAGAGCACCATTTGGGCAGTTGGAGGAATTTATTTTGAGGGTAAGTTAGGTGGTTTGGCACTTGTTTTCGTTTATTAGAATAATATTTATAGAGATAGGTTTGGTTTCATATTTTATTGACTATGGTATTAATTTTCATAACTTCATGCTGTACGTAATGGTTAAAATATTAGATGACTTAGAAATTAATTCAAAGATTTGAGGAATAGTATCAACACTTCCTCATGCAATTTCCACAATACACTTTGAATGCAAAAAAAGCACATGAGTCTTTTTTTTTTTTTTTATAAAACACTAGCTTTTTTTTTTTTTATAAAAACTAGAGAAATTCTTAGTCTAACACATTATATGTAGATCAATCCAATCATACAATAATATGTATTTAATTAATTTATTTTTATTGGTTGATATGAATACAATATGTATATATATCACTGTATGATTGAATTGGTCTACGAACGATATGGTATACTGAATTTAAATAAAAATTCTCTAAAAACTAATGATATTTTATAGTGAAGAGACACAAGTATTTTTTATATTGGAAGTGTATGGTAAGAAATGCATGAGGAAGTACATAAATTATTAGGTAGACTTCGTCTACCATGTCATCTGTAAGTTAATCTAATCATACAATGACACATATTTAATTATTTTATTCACATTGATTGATAAATAATGAATTTGTATAAATGTCATTGGCTAAAATTCCCTGAAGTGAGTTTGTCAAAGTCTTAATATTTTAGCTGAAAAACCATTCCGGCTGAAGTTTGAAAATTTGATAAATCTTTCTGAGAAAAATTGCCCTATAACAAGCTGATTTGATAGTCTGTTCATTCGATTCGCTTCCTGGATTTATGTATACACAACTGGGAAATTAGATTAAATGAAATTGGAGCTAAATGTTGGGTCATTTTTCCTGGAAAGATGTATAACAGGATCTATTTTTCTTTTTTGAAAAATGATCAAAATGTAAAATTATGAGCAACATTGCAATTCAAGCATACATGTTTTCTATGATTGTGTTGCAGATGGAAGGGTCCAGCTTGCATATTCTGTCAGAATCGTCAATTGATAAAGGGCCTTATGTGAATGTCATGGAAGATGGAATGGTGACTGCAACAAGCAATGCTTTAGTCAATGAAGTTAAGGACACCACCTGCAATGAAGACGATGGAATGGTGACTATATCGTTTATGTCAAGTCTACATTGCTTCGAGTCAATAGTTCTTTTTTTTTGTATTTATTGGCTTTTGGCTCCAATTAGTTTCCTGGAGAATTACCAAGACACCAATTAACTTTTTCCTCTATGGAGTATAGAATGGTTCACCAAGCATCAAGTTCTTATGCCCCAGGAAAGTTCTCTCTTCTCAATTGAAAAACGGATATCCAATTAAGTGGCAGAACTAAATTTGATGGAAGGTGACAAGTTATAATGTATACTTTATCGTTAATATGAAACAAATACACTAGTAAGAATGTAGAATGCATAGTTCACTACTAGAAAAATTTCAATTAGCAACGCCACATTGGTGTCGCTAAATAGATCAATGCGTCGCTGAGGACTATTAGCGACGCAAATGAAGCGTCTCAAAAAATGCTGTCGCAATAACTTTTTAGCGACTCTCTAAAAATTAGCGTCGCAATATAGCTAGAACCTTTTGGCGTCGCTAATTAGCGACCCAAATAATGCTTCGCTAGAAATAAAATTTCGTCGCTAAAAATTGGGGACAAAACTGATGTTAGCGACAATGTTAACGACGCAAATTGTCATCGCTAATTTAGCGATAACAATTTTCCGTCGCTAAA
The DNA here is from genome assembly GCA_023653625.1 of Triadica sebifera. NCBI lineage: Eukaryota > Viridiplantae > Streptophyta > Magnoliopsida > Malpighiales > Euphorbiaceae > Triadica > Triadica sebifera. Next base: position 29,193,867 of record CM042898.1, on the reverse strand, counting down.
AAGATCGCAATTAATTAATATATTATATTTTTAGCGACTCTAAAGATGTCGCTAATTTTATTTTTAATTAAAAATATATTAAATAATATTATTCATTTTAAAAAAATTCTACTTATAACACATAAATAATCTGTTTATAAAATATCTGAATATCATATAATTAATCAAATTCAAACCATTAAACGTTCATCATAATACAAAATTCATTATTTCTATCTAAAAAATCAATATAATAACCATTATCCCAGAATAAGTAGAAAAAATACATCAAAAAGTGGATGGAGGATCTCTGGGTGATGAAGAGTGAGGAGCTAAACTCCGGATTGGGACTGTGTGCTATGTGTCCAATCACGTATGAAATCACGCATCCGTTAATATGAAACGTTTCAGATACATATCAAGCGCCAACATGATCACAAGGCCGTTAAAGCTCTACGCTGCAAATACAAATAATAGAAAGGCTTCATAGCAGATCGAGGAAACACGTGCATATGAACTTCTATTGATTAGCATCAACCTTGCGTATATGTGACAAAAGAAGAATAAACAGAATTCAAAATAATCTTATTAACTCATATAAGTTATTTAGAAAATTTGCATATCAAACTGTAGGAGGCTCATTTTTAGTATGATTCTGAGCAGAAATTATTCGATTATAATTGCTTATAAAGTGCAGGGTACGAGGAGTCTATAGTAATACCTGCTAATGGAAGTGCACTTGCAACTTGTCGTTCTCTAGGAAATCCAGCATCGTGAAGTTTGTTTCTGATGGAAGAGAGTCTAGCAACAACATCACTGGCACCCATTCGCTCTTCTGGTGATTCAAGAGAACATGAGATTCCAATTTCAAATATTGAAACCAAGCACTCATTCGTTATATTGTTTCTCCTATTCCTGAAATTTGAGGTTGCCTCTTCATTGAGTAGTAGAAGGTTTGGATCCATAATCTCCGTCACACTTTCAGGCAAAGCTCTCTTAACAAATACATGGAGGCTCAGAGAATCATTGAACATTTCATCAATGGGCCTCTTTCCAGTAAATATCTCCAACAAAATAATTCCAAAGCTAAATATGTCACCTGCAATCGAGACCTCGCTTCCAACACCATATTCTACGGTATATAATCAATTATTGTGTTATACTCCTTTTAGTTGGCTAAGAAATATAGCAAATAAAAACCAAAAGAATGCATGAAAAATAAATAAAAATGATTACCTGGAGGGCAGTAACCAATAGTTCCTCTTACTCCAATTGAGGTAGATTGGCTTGTTGAAGATTCAACGATTCGAATAGAAAGGGACTTTGCCAACCCAAAATCACTTATATGTGCTGACATTTCTTCATCGAGAAGTACATTGTGCGGTTTCAGATCACAATGAACAATTGGTGTTTCAGAATGATGATGAAGATATTCGAGTGCAGCAGCAATATCAATGGCAATGTTTAATCTTTGCAGAACATTTAAATTCCTTGATACTTCATTCACTCTAAAAATTGGATGCAACCAATCATCTAAGCTTCCATTCACCATAAATTCATAAACCAATGCTTTGAAGTCCCTACCACCATAATCAATGCCTGAACAAGCTGTAAGCACTTTAACAAGATTTCGATGTCTGATGTTCCTTAGTGCCTCACATTCAGCTATGAAACTCTTTGAAGCTCCTCGACGCGTAAGGTTAAATACCTTCACAGCAATAACAATTCCCTCTTGCTCAAGAATCCCTCTATAAACTGACCCAAAACTTCCTGTTCCGATCAAATTATCCGAAGAAAATCCATTAGTAGCTTTAAGGAGGCTTTGATAAGACAGTTTCAATAGCGTATCTCCTTCCCATTTCACAGCAGATTCTCTTTTTTTCTTTCTTGAATGAGAAAGTAGTAATGAAATTATAACAGATGCTGCAACGATAATCGAAACTGCTGAAGAGATTATTATCTTCAATTTTGCCGTCATTCTCTTCTTTGGTTGTTCGAACTTGCAAGCTGGAAGATCAAATTCAGGTATGCCACCGCATAGATTTTTATTTCCTGCCATCAACACTGTACTTGCATTCTTGAAAATGCCTTCTGTTGGTACAGTACCGTGAAAGTCATTATAAGAGAGATCCAAGAAATTCATTGATCTGAAGTCTTTGAAAATTTCAGGAATCTTGCCCGAAAGGTTATTGTGAGAAATATTCAATTCTTGAAGACCTCTCAACGAGCTTAAAGTTGAAGGAAGCGAGCCATTAAACAGGTTGGCTTCCATGTACAAGTATTCTAGGCTCGTACAACTTCCAAGGTTATTTGGAATTTCCCCTGATAACATGTTCTCGTAAAGGCTTAGGATTCCAAGATTTTTCAAATTTCCTACTTCGGTGGGAAGAGCATTAGACAGACGGTTTCGAGATAAATCAAGAATAATTGATAGGGAGGAAAGTTCAAATATTTGAGGAGGTATAGGACCAGTAAGATTGTTTTGAGCCAATTCTAAGAGCAGCAACTCTTTGCAATTCCCCAGATTTGAAGGGATATAGCCTTGAAGATGATTGTCTGAGAGGGAAATTTTATTTAAATTTGTTAAGTTTCCTAGAGAGGATGGAATAGTTCCTGAAAATTTATTACTATTAAGATAAAGAGCATGGAGATTTCGAAGATTTCCAATACTGGAAGGAATTTCACCGGAGAGTTTGTTGTTATTTACAATAAAAGCATTCAAGTTAACAAGAGCTAGCAATCCTGAGGGGATGTTCCCATGTATTTGATTGTCTTGTATTTGAAACCAATTCAGGGTCTTTGAAAAGTTGCTGATATGTTGGGGCAGCTCCCCTCTAAAGTTATTATGGCTTATAATTAAGTTAGTCAATTGGGTTGCATTGACCAAAGTGGAGAGAAACTTCAAGTCATCAGTTTTCCCACTTCCTAAATGATTTCTCCCGATGATTAAAGTCCTTAGCTTATGCAGATTCTCAAGAGAAGGTACTTCACCAGTAAGATTATTCCAAGGCAGTTGAAACACTTGTAGATTAGAGGCATTAGAAATTGAAGTTGGAATGGTTCCAGTGAATTGGTTTCTAGCAACAGAAAAAAATTGGAGATTTGGAAATGAAATACCTAAGCCCAAAGGAAGATTGCCTTGTAAATTATTGGAAGATACATCCATAGCCTCTAACAAGGAGAGATTGTAGATGGAGGGAGGGATAGGACCAGAAAATAGATTGTTGGATAGCAGTAAAATTTTTAGGTTCATCAGTTGGCCTAAACTATCAGGAATAACGCCATGCAATTTGAGATCATTTGCAAAGAGACTCCTAAGTGACGATAGATTTCCAAAAGAAAGAGGGAGGGTTCCTGTCAGTCTATTCTGAGTTAAAAAGATTGATCTAAGGTTGAGTAAGGAGCCAAACCCCACAGGAATTTCCCCAACCAGATTATTGTTAGCCAACCAGAAGTGACGCAGTTTGGAACAATTAGATATGGTGGGAGGAATTTGGCCACTGAGAGAATTTCTGTTAAGAAATAAGAATCTCAATCTGCGCAAGTGGCCAATTTGAGGAGGGATTTCACGGCCGAAGCTATTGTTTTGAAGATCTAACTCTCTTAGAAAGCTCAAGTTGCCAACAGATGGAGATACGGAACCTGAAAGTTTGAGGGATGTTAGGTTTAAAACTGTCACCCTCTGGTGTCTCCGCCCACAAGTGACCCCATGCCATTGGCAGAAGTGAACAGAGCTATTCCATGAACTCAAAGCCCCAAAAGGGTCATCAGTAATTTGGGATTGGAATTCCAGCAAAGATACTCTGTCCGTCTCATTATTACCAGCGGTGGTAGAGGTTGAAAAGCACAAGAGAAAAAGATGAGTAACAGCAACAAGGAATAAAAATGGCAAGCGACTAAGAAGCACCATATTAGTAGTTGGAGATTCTTTTTGCGAGCGCAAGTGAATTAGGGGGCTTAGTACTTCTTTTCGTTAAGGGGAATTATATTTATAGCCAATAGAGATAGGTTCGGTTTCATATTTTATTGGACGAAGGTATGAACTTTCATTCTTTCACATTTTCATATTTGAACTTTTGAAAAACTTTGTGATAATATTTGAATTGTTTTATTTACATTGATATATGGCTGTTATTTCTTTTGAACCTGTCAATGTGTTTATATTCTTAAAAGAACATTTGTAATTATTTTTCAATATTTTCTAATTAAGGGTTTCCTTTATGATTATATATCTAAATTTTGTTTAATTTTTCTTAATTGCATTCTAGTTTTTTTTTTTTTTTTTGCTAACGTCGGTTTTGTGATGAAATTTTATCTTTTTCGGACTTAAAATAATCAATCTATGAACAATTCTTATCTGTTCAATGTTCATGTTTTTATTATTAACTGTGCTAATTATATATTATTACGAAAAAAAGAATAATTCATTCAAATTGCATATATTTATAGAGTAAAAAATTATATATATATATATATATATATATATATATATATATATATATATATATATATATATATATATTTCTGATCCACAAAAAATGATATAAATAAAATCCAGGCAATATCTATATATAAAAAAAACAGATTTTTTTTTATATGGTTAGTCCATAAAGTTAGGTACATGCCTTGAATTGTGATTCTATTTTGGCCATATTCTTACGAAATTAAAATTAATTTTATATAAAAAGGAAGCTTGTTTAACTTCTAATTTTTTGATGAACAAATCCGATTCCTACTTGAAAAATAAGTTTGTTTCTTATTGGCCAAGTCAAGTATTCTATCTATAACCCAGGCTTACGTTGTTATTTTTGTGTGTGTGAGAGTGCTTAAATGTGAAATGAAGTCTTTTATGTGAATTGAATACAACAATTTGTGAATTTTTGTTTGGCTCTACTTTTTGAAAATGTAAAGCTTTACTTTAATAAAAACTTATAAATTCACAAACTCTGTAAATTTGAAAGAGGTATTATAGTCAATTAAGGATATTATTAATTATTTTTTATGTTCTGTGTAAACTAAAAATGGCCGAACTTATTGAGTCGGGCGGAGTGTCATGATTATATTTTCAATTTTATAATACTAATTGGAGTGGGAAAGCTAAAATGCTAATGAAAAATTGAAAAGCAATCACAAGATCTAAATTATAATTAAGAAATCTCTGTTCATATATATAAAATTAAGAAATCAAAAAATTGATTTTTATAAAATCGAATAATCAATTCTATTAATTTCAAAGATGTATTATAATCAATTAAATATATTATTAATTATTTTCAAACTTACATCGAGTCGAGAGGGAGTGTCATTAAAATGAAAAATCATGTTCATTAATTGACGAATCTAATATTATATTTTTAATTTTCTAACATTAACTGAAGTGGGATGCTTAAATGATAATAAAAAGTTAAAAACAATCACAAGATTTAAAATATAATTAAGTTTGAAACTTTTCTCCTAAGTAGTATATACTGGTTCTTCTATCAAAAAAAAAAAAAAAAGTAGTATATTCTGGTTCAACAACAACCAATCAAATGCCTGTACTTAAAAGTACTTTTCCCAAAGTCTCTGTTGTTGATAGAAAAATTAATGAACTTCTTATTGTGTCAGTATAAACCATTAGACAAGTTAGAGCTCTACGAACTCGAAAATTAAAGTTTATTTAAGTCAAGATTGGTGGGATTTCCACCATTATTTTTTAAAATTAAAGATTTGGAAATATTAATGCAGCTTAATTTACTTAAATATATGAAAGTTAATTGACGTCAATTAATTATCTTTTATGAACTGAGATTATTTAATAAAATCTATTGAGAAAATTATTCCAATCAATTCATAATTATTACTCCTCACCTAATCAAAGTAAGTCACTTACAAAAGTAGATCTTGGCGTTGGTGTTAATTTGGATATAGCAAGTCAAATTAATTCTGGCATTCCAATCATGATTGGTATGGTCCAGTGCTACCACTCCCAGTTTGGATGATTCAAAGCAGTAGTTGAGTGTATAGCTCAAATATAATGATAATAATTTAGTAAGTATTAAAGAGACAATTTATAAAATGAACTTTAAATAAACTTACCACTCACCTCTTTTATTCTACTACTCACTATTTTGCTTTATCTATATTACCACTTAAATTGCTATACCACTTGATATTTGAAAAGTTTGGTATAGGGTGCCTATTTATAGTAGTCTTACAAGTACCATTTGTGGACAAAATAAGTTCATGTAAATGCTCTTGGTGCTAAGCAAAATAAGTGGTTTAATTCTAGCTTGTTGATGTGGTGACTTTTTCTCCACCCAAAATATTTGGCTCTCTTTTAATCACATGCATGGAAAGAATGTCTTATTCTCTATGGGTTTAGGTATAATGAATGAGCTAACAAAAATTACCTTTTTATCTTCCGTTAATTCAATAAAACCACAACAAAACGGTGCCGCTTTGACTACTCCTGATATCGCTTTTCAAAACACCTCCGTTTGGACTATCAAATCTACTAAGCCTTTTCTAATCTTAGTCTTCTATCTTTCTTTCTTCTTCCCACGATTTCCCCTTCCACCCACCTCCCCTTATTTTCTTCCCCCAACCCTTGTCTTATTCTTCATTCATTCTTTCTTCTTCCACCGCCTTCCCTTATTTTCTTCCCCTGATTAGTCGATTCATGGTGATTTTTTTTTTGTTTTTTACTTTTTTCAGTTTTATCACTAGACACCGCCGATCTTCAGTTTTTTTTTTAGTTTAATTTCTGAGTTTTTTTTACAGGTATTATCTTCTTTGCTCGATGTTTTCTTTTTTCTCATGGCGATTTCTCTCTTTTCTTTTCTTTTTTTTGCTTTTTCTAGTTTCTGACCAGACATCATATATCTCCTATTTGTTTTTCTTTCATGGTGATTTTTGTTGAAATTTGAAAATCTCATATTGGAAGTGAGTTCTTTTTCCATAATAGTATTAGCCTATAAAAAGACTTAATTTTCTCTTAACAAATCATCTCAAACATCAATCCCTTACTTCTAAAATTGGTTGTATTTTCTCTCTCTTGTAATATTTCACTTTGTAACATTTATTTGAAATAGTTGAATATTATTTTAGTAGTGTCTGAGGATGTTGACATAATTCACAGAATCTCGTTAAATTTTTAGTGTATTCTTTATTGTCTATTTAATAGCTATTATCGGGTATTTTATTTTGGTGATATATTGTGCTTTAAATTATCTGAGAAAAGTGATGTCACAAAGACTCTAAGAGTCTAAGGAAGTTAGTTTTTAAGGGAGACTATTTGTGACTCTACCAACTACCTGAAAATTTTTCTTAGTCTTAATTTTTGGCATAATTATTCGTTTTGGTGGAAACTAATCCGATTTCTATAACAATTAGTATCGGAGCCAAGGTTACTGAGTTATATGCTCAGTAGTTGCAGTGTAAGCTGATCTTTCATATCAAAAAAGTTTCCTTAGATTCTTAGCTACTCTGCATTTGAAAGCTATTAAATATTTTTGAAAAAGAAATGGCAAGAGATGGACAAAAATCCACGATGGACACAACAACTTGTACTTCAAAAATCCACGATGGACGACTACTATTGTGACAAATACGAAAATTGCAGTAGAGATTCTTGATGGTATATGTCATTTCGATATGTAGCAAGGTGAAGTTCTAGATGTCTTATTTCAGCAGGATTTAGACATTGCCATTGAGGGAAAAAAAGTCAGAAGGTAATTCGATCGTGTCTGTCCAAAGAGTAGAAGTATACCTTTTGTAAAGAAACTTTTGCAAGTAAATTTTGGAAGGCACTGGAGGAAAAATTCTTGAAAAGAGCAGTTAAAATAAGCTCAATATGAAGAAAAAGCTATTTAGATTCACATATGTTCCTGGTGCCTCGATGAATGATCACATTACTAATTTTAATCAACTTGTAGTAGATCTGATGAATTTAGATGTGACTTTTAAATATGAAGATCTAGCCCTAATGCTGTTGGGATCCCTTCCTGAGGAGTTTGAGTTTCTAGAAACTACTCTACTCCATGAGAAAGTTGAAGTGTCTCTTAATGAAGTATATGTTGCATTATATAGCTATAAATTGAGAAGAAAAGACAAAAAAGGATAGCACTAGTGAGCAGAAGAAGTTTTTATAGTAAGAGGTTGTTCGAAAAATAAGAACAAGGGAAATAAAGACATATCAAAGTCTAGAGTAGGCAAAGATGAATGTGCCTTTTATTACAAAAAAATGGGCACTGAAAGAAAGATTGTCATAAGTTGATAAATAAATCTAGCAAATGTAAGGCTGTTGCAGATTCAAATGTAGTAGAATATGATGATTCAGACTTTTCATTTGCATTGATGCCATCAATAAACAGTTTGACTGCTCGGATTCTGGATTCAGGCTGTAGCCACCATATGTATCCCAATCGGGAATGGTTTTCTGATTTTAAAGAAATTAAAGGTGGAGTTATCTATACAACAAATGACAGCTCTTGAAAAACAACTGAAATTGGTTCAATCCAGTTAAGGAATCGTGATGGATCAATCAGAAATCTGACAGATATAAGATATGTGCCCAATCTGATGAAATCTTATTTCTATGGGAGTCTTTGGGAGAAAGGGTTTCATTATAGTCATTAAAAATGAAGTAATGAATGTTATATCTGAAGCACTTGTAATGATGAAATGAGTTCAAATGAGCAAGAATTTGTATTATTATAAAGGTAATATAGTCGTTGGAACAATACTAGCCGTTTCTAGTGATGACCAGGAGCTAGAAACAACCAGATTATGGCATATGGGCTTGGGGCATGCAAGTAAAAAATCTTTAAAACTTCTGGCAAATCAAGGATTATTGCAAGGAGTACGAATTTGGAAATTATACTTCTATGAGTATTGCATCAAAAGGGAAGCAGACGAGAGTAAAATTTGGGACTGTAATCCATGATACCAAGGGTATTCTAGATTATATTCATTCAGATGTATGGGGTCTTTCCAAAACTGCTTTAATGGAAGGTAAACACTACTATATTACCTTTGTTGATGATTGTTCAAGAAGAGTATGGGTGTATACAATGAAGACAAAGGATGAAGTGTTGGGAGTTTTTCTCATATGGAAGAAGATGGTCGAAACTCAGATGGGCAGAAAGATCAAGTGTCTTCGAACAGACAATGGCGAAAAGTACACAAGTGATCCCTTCATGAAAGTTTGCAGAAATGAAGGAATTGTTTGACATTTCACTATCAGAAATACACCACAACAGAATGGGATGGCTGAATGCATGAATCGAACTCTACTGGAGAAAGTTTGGTGTATGTTGTCTAATGCTCGGTTGGGCAGATAGTTTTGGGCTGAGGCGGTAACATATGCATGTCATCTCATTAATTGTTTGCCATCAACTGCTACTAATGACAAAACACCTTTGGAGGTGTGGTATGGAAAACCTGCTACAAATTATAATTCCTTACATGTATTTGGTTCCACTGTATACTATCATGTTAAGGAATTGAAGTTAGATCCAAAGGCAAAGAAAACTATCTTTATGGGGATATCCTTTGGTATCAAAGGATATCGTTTATGGTGCCCAGAGATAAAGAAAATAATTTTTAGTAGAGATGTTACCTTTGATGAGTCTACCGTATTATAAAAGGTAACAAAAGAGTAGACAGATGGTTATCCACAGCAGGTGGAGGGAACTCCAAAGCAGGTAGAGTTTGATAGAAGAAGAATTGTTGACCCAATAGTTGTTAAGTCTGATAAAATTACTCCTACAGTAGAAGATGAGTTAATGGTAGAAAATGAATCAGATGAGGAAACAAAAGTTCCAGCACAAGAACCTTCTTAGCAACTTGAGCTAATTGCACTATGGAAGCTAAAATGGAATATTAAGAAATCTGCCCGACTTGAAGATATGACTAATTATACATTTTCAGTAGATGATGAGATTCCTTCCACTTATTGTGAAGCTATTCAAAGTTTAGAAGAAGAAAAGTGGAGAAAGGCTAAGGAAGAAGAGATGCAATCTCTTGAAAAGAATCAGACATGGAAGCTAACAAGTCTACTAAAGAGAAAGAAAACAATTGGTTGTAAATAGATTTATGCAAAGAAAGAAGGATTTCCTAACAAGATTGATATCCATTACAAAGCAAGATTGGTAGCTAAAGGTTATGCTCAGAATGAGAGAATCGATTATAATGAAGTATTTTCCCCAATTGTAAAACATTCCTCTATTAAAATACTTTTGGCTTTAGTAGCACAATTGGATCTGGAACTAGTTCAGCTGGATGTAAAAATTGCATTTTTATATGGAGACTTAGAAGAAAAAATCTACATGACTCAGCCAGAAGGATTTAAAGTTGCTGAAAAAGAAAATTTGGTGTGCAAGTTGAGCAAATCGTTGTTTGGATTGAAAAAATCTCCAAGATAGTGGTATAAACGATTTGATAAGTTTATGGTAAGGCAGAAGTATACAAAAAATAAATATGATCATTGTATATATTTGCGCAAGCTACGAGATAGATCCTTTATCTATCCTCTCTTTTATGTTGATGATATGTTTATAGTTTCGAAGGATGAAGGAGAGATTCAGAAGTTAAAAGCTCAATTAAATTAGGAATTTGAAATGAAGGATTTAGGAGAAGCTAATAAGATTCTCGGTATGGAGATACGCAGAGATAGAAAATTAGAGAGATTTTGTTTGACTCAAAAACAATATCTGAGAAAGGTATTAAGGCATTTTGGGATCATTGAGAAGACAAAACCAGTTAGTACTCTACTTGCTCTTTATTTTAAGCTCAGTGCATTTTTATTTCTGAAAAGTGATGAAAAATGAGAATATACGTCAATGGTTCTATATGCAAATGTTGTTGGTAGCTTGATGTATGCAATGGTGTATACGAGGCCTGACATTTCATAAGCAGTTGGAGTTATGAGCAGGTACATGTATGATCCAGGTAAAAGGTATTAGCAAGTTGTGAAATGGATTCTGCAGTATATTCAGAATACTGTAGATATTGATATAATGTTTGAGTGGGATGAGAAAATTGGTAAGTATATAATTGGATATTGTGATTTTGACTATGCAGATGATTTAGATAAACGTTGATCTACTATCGGTTATGTATTCACAAAAGCACTGGTTAGTTGAAAGTCCACCTTACAGTCAACAGTTGCTTTGTCTACAACAGAGGCAGAGTACATGACAGTTATAGAAGCTGTTAATGAGGCAATTTGGCTTCAAAGGTTGGTGAATGACTTGGAAATTGGTCAGAAGTATGTCAAAGTACATTGTGACAATCAAAGTACTATTTGTTTAGCAAACAATCAGTTTATCATACAAGGACGAAGCACATCGATGTTCAATATCATTTTGTATGGAAAAATTCTTGAAAATTGTGAGATATTACTTCAGAAGATTTTGACTATTGAAAATCTTATAGATATGACAATAAAAATTATGACAGGTGTCAAGTTCCAACATTATTTGGACTTGATAAATGTTCTTAGAATTTGAAATTGGGTGCTTCAAAGTGCATTTGGAAACATTACTGAAATTTATAAAGAGAATATTTGTTTGAGATTGTGAGATCGCTAAGGTGAAAATTTGTTGAAATTTGGCAATCCCATATCGGAAGTGAGTTCTTTTTCCATAATAGCATTAACCTATAAAAAGACTTTATTTCCTCTTAACAAATCATTGCAAACACCAATCTCTTATTTCTAAAATTAATTGTATTTTTTTTCTCTCTTGTAATATTTCTTTGAAATAGTTGAATATTATTTTAGTAGTGTCCTAGGACGTAGGCATTATTGGTTGAACCTTATTAAATTTTTAGTATTTTCTTTATTGTCTATTTAATAGCTATTGTCGGGTATTTTATTTTGGTGATATATTATATTTTAAATTATCTGAAAAAAATTCTGTCACAAAAACTCTAAAAGTCTAAAGAAGTTGGTTTTTAACGGAGACCATTTGTAACTCCACTAACTATCTATGAATTTTTCTTAGTCTTAATTTTTGACACAATTATTTATTTTAGTGGAAACTAATCCGATTTCTACAATAATTTCTCTATCTCTTTCTCTCTATTTCTCTCACCAGACATTGTGGATCTCCTTATCTCTTCTTTTAGTTTGAACTCTTAGTATTAGTAAAAAAAATCATTTTAATGTTTTCCTAAATTTTTTTCATATTATTGTGAGAACTTTTCCAAAATTTACCCCTCGCATACTATCTTCCTAGCCAGCTGTGATTATAAAACTTGTATGTGTAAATTATTTGACTATTTCACCCATTGCCTTCTAAAATTTGTTGCACAATGATCAGGTATTGGAAGACTATTAGGACTTGATGCTAAAATATCAGGTGAAGTTTTGCTTCTTTTGTCTGCAAAGCTCATTTATCTTTTATTTTGGCTTGCTTAGTTCTTTATCTAGATTGTTCAATCCTCTTCTTCCAGAGTTAGTTAATACTCGATATTTTTATTGATAAATCTCTGCATCTATTTAATTTGAATATGGAATGACATTGAGTTGTTTGTTAATATGATTGATTGTTACAAATCTAAAATGTTAAGTTGCTGTTTTTTTAATTGCCGCCTCTTAAGAAGTGGTTATGGATTCAATTTCTAGATGGCAGTCCAAAGGAAGGGAGTTCAGGATAATTAAAGTTAGTAGCAGAAGATTCCACACAAATATTTCGGCCACCAAGTCAAACCCTTAAAAGGTAAGCATCATTTTTTAAATTTCCTCAAATAAGTCTTGAATTATATTTGATTTGTCTGTTTTGTTGCTTTTCAAGTTGTCAAATTTTCATTAAATTGTAAATTTGTACTAATTGGATGATTATTGATTATGCATCTTATATAGTAATAGATGTGATTTAAATTAAATTGTTATGATTGTTATTGATATGTGATGAGTTTGTACATTTTATTGCTTTTAATATTCTGAAGATTGGATTTGAAGCTGATTATTGGTTGTTAATGTGTCATCATTGATTTGAATGCAAAATTCCCCTCATGCCCAAAAAGATTCCATGTATCTTTTGCCTTTTAATTTTTTTTTTTTAATTTTTAGAAAAGACCATATTTACTTTGTATTTATAACATACTAATCTACTAATTAATACTTATAATCGTAAGTCATTTATCTCGACGCGAAGCTAAGGTTACTTGCTAGTTTTATGTATTTATGGACGTTGAGTCAATAGTCATCTATGTATTATTGCCTTTTTTTTTAGTTTTCCGGAAAATTACCATCATACCAATCTTTTCCCTATAGGATATAGATTGGTTCAACAAGCATCAAGTTTCTTATGCCCAAGGAAAGGGTTACCCTTTTTTTTTGTTCTCTTTTTATTTCTTTTTTGAATTTAGAAAAGGGATATCCAATTAGATGGCAGAACTATAAGAATTGTGATGTAAGGTGGCAAGTATTATGCACAGAAATATTTGCAGGGTGATATTTGTCTCCACCATAGCAACTTGTGTGCTGAAATTTGTTTTTCATTTAGAAATATGCATAACTGTACGTGCACTGAAAATGTTTGTAGGTTGTTCTTTATTTCCCTTCCACAGCAACTTTTGTGCTGAAACCTGTTTATTGTAGAACATTTGGATAGAATTCGGAGCGAAAAAATTATCCATACTCATTTATCCACTCATATCCATCCATTTGAATAAGAGTATGGATAATAAGTGGATTCAGTTCGTTTTAATCCCTTAATACATGGGCACTGAAGCGTTGGATATCAGTACCAATAGCTAAAATAGTCGATGGAATATCTTTTTTCTTTTTTTTTTTTGTCTAATTATTCCTTCAATTCCTATCACATGCACGAGGAAATCTTCTAATTGGTCCTACAGTTTCAACCACCAAGATTATTTCTTATCATTATTATTTATTATTACAAATTTAAAGTCAAACTTGTGCAATTCAATAATATGAAATTTAATGAATAAAGTGTGAAAAAAAATATTAATTTGTTAATATTGATTTGTCAATAATATTAAGTTATTAACAATTTAAGGATTATCAATTCATATCAATCGGACAATTTAAATATTGTTTATTGTAGAGTTTTTTTCGGAATAGTATACTGAAAATGAAGGTAATACAAATTTTTGAAGTAAATATTTTTTTCTCAGAATTTGCTTTTTTCTTTTTTATTTTTACTAGTGTATTTTGCACAGAGAGTTCAATTTTGCTCTGCACTTTCTTATTTTCTGTACATAGTATTTATTTTTATATTGCAAAATAATCTAAATAATATAAAAATTGAAAAGTAAATCCACTATCAAAGATTAATCATGCCCAATCGCTCTCTAGAGTCCGGGTGTTCAAAAAACTATAATGGAATTCATCGTTTTGATGTTTTTCTCGTAAAAAAAATCTGTTATTCGCGTGCTTTGCTTAATGATGATCATACTCAACGCTCAATTGCTCATAAAACGGAAGCATTGAAATATGTTATTTTTATATATTAAAAAAGCAAATGGGCGTGTTAAGGAATTAGGGTTAAATAGGTATGAATATCTATATAATAATTAAATTAATTAGAAATGAATAAATGAGTAATATGCAACCCAATCTATTTAGATTCGGTTCATACCCATTCAAACCTACCCATTTGCTACCCATAGTCTATAGAAATTGTAAATGATAAATTTATAAGTTCTAAATTATGAATCTGTAACTTTTAAATGATAAACATATAGTTTTATAATCAATGAACATGTAAATTTAGAATGATGAATATTTAAGTTTAAAATGATGAATTTATAAGTTATAACTGATGAATTTATAATTTAAAACGATAAATCTGTAAATTATAATTGATAAATATATTGTATATTTATTATTTCACCAAAATCCAATTTAAAAAAAGCACAAGGTTTATTTTATTTCGCATATGCGAAAGAAAGAGATCCATAATGTAATATGGATATGGTTAATGTCATGCAAAAAAAGAAAAAAAGTAAATTTTAATATCAATTTTACGTTTATAAAGTAAATGTCAATTTCTACATAAAAAATTATTATTGAAATGAAATACATATGCTATTATATTTCACTATGTTATTGTATTTTTCTCTGACTTTTGACTTTGGCGTTGACGTTAAATTAGTAGTCCTTTTATGGATTTTAATAACTTTTATATTGTAACAATTATTTTTATTTTTAATATTTAATTCATTATTTCTATTTTAAATATGTCTAATTAATTTTTTGAATTTGAATTAAATATTAATTTTAAATGGTCCCATTTAAAGAAATATGTAATATAATTTTCTTATTTAGTTTTGTTATACTATTAAAATAAATTATAAGACAAGAATAAATTAAAATAATTTATTGATAATACGATTATCGCAGGTATTAATTCAATTTAGCCACTGCACTAAGCATTATATAAATGCGTTGAGAATAAAATATGCACCTATGCTTAGCACACACTCCGTTACAACTCAAAATCAGTAAACAGCAAATGCATTTTACACATGAAGCGGATACACTAGTAAGATAGTACGTAGAACCCATAGTTTCAGATACATATCAAGTGCCAAAATGGTCACAATGCCATTAAAGTTCAACACTGCAAATACAAATAATAGAAAGCATCATAGCAGAGGAAACACATGTGCATATGAACTATTGATTACCATCAACCTTGCGTACCTATGACAAAAGAAGAATCTACAGAATTCAAAATAATATTTTTAGCATTAAATAGTAGGAGGCTCATTTTTTGTATGATTATGCGTAGAAATTCAATTATTATTGCTTATAAAGTGCAGGGGACGAGGATTGTAGAGAAATACCTGCTAATGGAAGTGCATTTGCATCTTGTCCTTCTCTAGGAAATCCTGCATCATGAAGTTTGTTTCTGACAGAAGAGAGTCTAGCAACAACATCACCAGCACCCATTCGCTTTTGTGGTGATTCAACTGTACATGAGATACCAATTTCAAATACTGAAACCAAGCACTCATTCACTATATCGTTTCTCCTATTCCTGAATATCGAAGTTGCATCTTCATTGAGTAGCAAAAGAAGGCTGGGATCTATAATCTCCATCACACTTCCAGGCAAAGATCTCTTCACAAATC
Organism: Triadica sebifera; assembly: GCA_023653625.1. Lineage (NCBI taxonomy): Eukaryota > Viridiplantae > Streptophyta > Magnoliopsida > Malpighiales > Euphorbiaceae > Triadica > Triadica sebifera. The sequence continues at coordinate 29,177,799 of CM042898.1, read as the reverse complement.
CATTAAGGCTCAAATCATCATTGAACATTTCATCAGTTGGACTCTTTGCCGTGAATATCTCCAACAAAATTATTCCCAAGCTAAATATGTCACCTGCTGTTGAGACCTCGCTTCCAACGCCATATTCTACAGTACGTAATCAATTATTGTGTTATACGCCTTTTAGTTGGCTAAAAGATACAGCAAATAAAAACAGAAAGAAAGTATGAAAAATAAAATAAAAATGATTACCTGGAGGGCAATAACCAATAGTTCCTCTTACTCCAATGGAGCTAGATTGATTTGCAGAAGATACAACAATTTGATCAGAAAGGAACTTTGCTAGCCCAAAATCACTTACATGTGCTGTCATTTCCTCATCGAGAAGTACATTGATCGGTTTCAAATCACAATGAACAATTGGTGTTTCAGAATGATGATGAAGATATTCGAGTGCAGCAGCAATATCAATGGCAATGTTTAATCTTTGCAGAACATTTAAAGTCTTTGGAACTTCATCCACTCCAAAAATTGGATGCAACCAATCATCTAAGCTTCCATTCACCATAAATTCATAAACCAATGCCTTGAAATCCTTGCCTCCAAAATCAATGCCCGAACATGCTGTGAGCACTTTAGCAAGGTTTCGATGTTTGATGTTCCTTATTGCCTCACATTCAGCTTTGAAACTCTTTAAAGCTCCTCGACGCATAAGGTTAAGTACCTTCACTGCAATAACAGTTCCCTCTTGCTCAAGAATCCCTTTATATACAGACCCAAAACTGCCTGTTCCAATCAAATTATCTGAAGAAAATCCATTAGTAGCTTTGAGGAGACTTTGATAAGACAGTTTCAATAGCGAATCTCCTTCCCATTTCAAGGCAGATTCTCCTTTTTTCTTTCTTGAATGGGAAAGTAATAATGAAATAATAACTGATGCTGCAACGATAATCAAAGCTGCTGAAGAGATTATTATCTTCAGTTTTACCGTCATTCTCTTCTTGGGTTGTTTGAATTTGCAAGCTGGAAGATCAAAGTCAGGTATGCCACCACATAGATTTTTATTTCCTGCCACGAACACTATACTTGCATTCTTGAAAATGCCTCCTATTGGTACAGTACCCTGAAAGCCGTTATAAGAGAGATCCAGTAACTTCATTGATCTGAAGTCTTTGAAAAATTCAGGAATCTTGCCCGAAAGATTATTGTGAGAAAGATTCAACTGTTGAAGACCTCTCAACGAGCTTAATGTTGAAGGAAGAGAGCCATTGAACAGGTTGGAATCTATGTATAAGGTTTCTAGGCTCGTACAACTTCCAAGGTTATTTGGAATTTCCCCTGATAACATGTTATCTGAAAGGAGTAGGTCTCCAAGGTTTTTCAAATTTCCTACTTCAGTGGGAAGATAACTAGACAGACGGTTTCGAGATAAATCAAGAGCAATTGATAGGGAGGAAAGTTCAAATATTTGAGGAGGTATAGGACCACTAAGATTGTTTTGAGACAACTCTAACAGTAGCAATTCTTTGCAATTCCCTAGACTTGAAGGGATATAGCCTTGAAGATGATTGTCAGAAAGGGAAATTTTAATTAAATTTGTTAAGTTTCCAAGAGAGGATGGAATAGTTCCAGAAAATTTATTGCTATTAAGAAAAAGAATATGGAGACTTTGAAGCTTCCCAATGCTTGATGGAATTTCACCGGAGAATTTGTTCTCCTTTGCACTGAAAAAATTTAATTTAACAAGAACATGTAATCCGGATGGAATGTTTCCAAATATTTGATTCTCTTGTATGGCAAACCATTCCAAATTCTTTGAGAAGTTGCTGATGTGCTGGGGCAGCTCCCCTCCTAAGTTATTGTCGCTTATGTCTAACTGTGTCAAATTGGTTGCATTAACCAGAGTGGAAAGGAACTTCAAGTCATCAGTTTTGCCACTTCCTAATTGATTGCCAGAAATGGATAAAGTCACTAGCTTGTGCAAATTCTCAAGAGAAGGCACTCTGCCAGTAAACTTATTTTCGGCTAGTTGAAACAGTTCCAGATTAGAGGCATTAGAAATTGAAGTTGGAATAGTTCCAGAGAATCGATTATAAGCAACTGAAAAGAAATAGAGATTTGGAAGTGAATTACCTAAGCCCAAAGGAAGATTGCCTTCTAAGTTATTGAAATTCATTTCCAAAAGTTGTATAGAAGATAGATTGAAGATGGAGGGAGGGATAGTGTTTAAAAAAACATTATTTGACAGGACTAAAACCCTTAGGTTCATGAGTTGGCCTAAACTATCAGGGATAAACCCATGCAATTTATTTTCACTCGCAAAGAGTACCTCAAGGGACGATAGATTGCCCAGAGAAGTAGGGAGAGTTCCTACCAGTTTATTGTTAGCAAAACTGATTATTTCGAGCTTGTGTAAGGAGTCAAGGCCCAGAGGAATTTCCCCAACCAGGTTGTTGCCAGACAAATCAAGATAAAGCAGGCTAGAACAATTAAATATGCTGGGAGGAATTTGGCCACTTATCGAATTATTGGTAAGAAATAGTTGTTGCAGTCTACCCAAATGGCCAATCTGAGAAGGGAGTTCACCGCTGAAGCTATTGTTTCCCAATTCTATGATTCTTAGAAAGCTCAAATTTCCAACATGTGAAGATATGGAACCTGAAAGTTTGAGGGATAATAGGTTCAAAACCGTCACTCTCCGGTGCCTTCGCCCACAGGTGATGCCGTACCACTGGCAGAAGTGAAGAGAGCTATTCCATGAACTCGTTGCCCCGAAAGGGTCATCAGTTATTTGGTATTTGAATTGCAGCAAAGAGAGCCTATCTGTCTCATTATTTGTTATGATGGCAGAGGTTGAAAAACACAAGAGAAGGAGATGAATAACGGCAGTAAGGCAGAAAAATGGCAAGTGACTATAGAGCACCATTTGTGCCGTTGGAGGAATCTATTTTGAGGGTAAGTTAGGTGGTTTGGTACTTGTTTTGGTTTATTAGAATCATATTTATAGAGGTAGGTTTGGTTATATCTTCATGCTGTACGTAATGGTTTAAATGTTTCCAGCTTGAATATAGTTGAAATTGAATGATAAGATATATTATTATTATTATTGTTGTTGTTTAATTTTTTTTAGAAGTAAAAGAATAGAAAGAAAATTCAAACTCATAAATTTTAGTTTAATAACTCTAGTTTTGATGTCCAAACTATGAGTTTTGAGTTTGAATCCCTTATAAATAATAAAAAAAATTAAGAAAAATGGCGTAAAATTTTATTTATTTTTTTGTCTAAATTATAGTTAGATACTGACAAAATCGTAATTCAAGCAAGATATCAAATCATAGGATTTTAACTTGAGATTTTACTTAAGAGAATCAAATGTCAAATATACCATTCCCTTGTAAAGGTTGAGTATATTATGGTACTATTTAGTAATACCAAACTATATTATAGACTATAAAAATAATATAATTTGATTACTAATCTGTATTTGGTAAAGTAATTAATTTGAAAAAAATAAATAAATTATAATATCTAAAATAAAACTCTAATAAAATTATTTTTTTTATAAGCTAGTAGATTATGATTTTTTTTACCTTTGTTCTTTTATCATTTTATAATAATAATATAATAATATAATAATTAAATTATTTAATATGTACATATATAATAAAAATATGATAAAGATAAACATATTTATTATATTAGAATGATATATTTAACATAATTTTTATATTATTTAATATGAATATATATTATATAATTCATTTGTATTATGTATTTAAATAGATTTTATTTAATGTTTTTGAATAATATAAACATATTATTTTATGTTATTTAAAATTTTTTTAGCTAGTTTTGCCAAATATTTTTAATTGAATTAAATATATTATCAGCTATCAGATTTTCAATTGCTAGATTATCAGTTATAACTAAATTATCAGCTTAAAATTAAATTATCAATTAGCAGCTAAATTATCAGTTAGTTTTGCCAAACAGAGCCTATAACATCAATTTTCATTAAGATAAATGTTATAACATTCAGGAAAAAAAAATGTCTATTGTCGATTTCAATCATCTTAATATTATATTTTGAAAACTAATAACATTATAGTCGGTGTGGGATGCTAAAATGCGAACAAGAACAAACATAAGATCTAAAATTTAATTAAAAAAATCAGAAATAACTTTTATACAATTGAATTATCATGTGGAGAAAGAGTAAATTTTTCTGGGACTAATTTTTTCCCAAGTTTTATGGACTCTTGTGGAGAAAATAATGTTTTTATACCATTTTCATTCCTTCCTAGAAATTAATGCAAATGAAAATTTTTGGTATAGATTCGATTAGGAATAAATAATTAAGTGTTTTTACTTCTAATATTAATTTAAGAATTACTCAAATTCTTTCTTTCTTCCGAGGCACAGAGGAGACAGAGTAGAAGAAATTTCTCAAGGGGCAGTTGTCCATTAAGGTAATGTCCATTATACATTTCCATTCAATATCCAGTAATTAATGTGTGGAGGTTATAGATGGACGTTTCCTGATGAAAGCTAGCTACTCAATTTATTTATTTATTTTTAACTTTTGTAATATGACCAGTCCATATATATATATATATATATATATATAAATTAAATAATGTATATATGTAATGTTGTCAATACATAAACCTTATGATTACATCAATTAATGAGACAACACACATACATAAAAAAAATTATTTTTAAACATTTTATATTTTTTAAAATAATAATTTATCGTTACTTTAGTTAATAAATAAATTAAAATAAATATTTTTTGGTTTTTATTGACCAACTCTTAGCAACGTTATCAAAATCAGTCCGGTCAATAAATAAAAAAAGACAGTATATCAAAAGTTTAAAGTTAAATTGGAATTGAATCAGTTTATGTGAAATTTTCTAAAAACATAGTTTGTCTCATATATAATAAAATATAACATGACTCATATATAATAACATATAAAAATAACTTATAAAAAACTTGTTTCACACACAAAAATAATTTCAAAAAAATAATGTCTATAATTTAATTAATACATAATCACTCAAATTAAAATATAACAAAGTTAACACTAAAAATGCAAATCATACGGTTGAGTCTCATCATTATCAGTTTCATCTCTTATTGCATCAGTTTCACCCACATTCAACCGAGGAGAATTGCCTTCACCAATAGGAACAAATGAATCCAATTCAACATCATCCAAATCTTGATGTCCTACATCATTTACTTCTCTTGTATTTATTAAAAATTTATAATGTCAATATAATATTTTAAAAAATAAATAATTTGAAATCATAAACCAGGTAGCAGAAGTAACCTTCAATATAGTATCTCTTTCAGACACTGAATTTGCATGATCTTCATAAAGATTAGCCTCTTTTCCTCAATATCCAATTCAACAGGTGTATTATCTTTCTTGATCCAAAATTCAGTCTTATCAATGCGTTCATAATTAATAAGATCATAGTTCCATTTCTTCTTGTAGAACCTAAATAATAATAGTCAAAATTAAGATTATTCATAGTGTACATAAAATATAACAAGTATCCAAAATACATATGATTATATTTGCATACCTGTTCTTCAATCCTAAATTGTAATTCACATATACAAGTTCATTAAGATTTTGATGCTCCAATCTAGTTCTCTTTTTTGTATGAATACGCTCAAATAAACTTCAATTTCTTTTACATCTAGAAGAAGTAGCATTTTGACTTAAAATTCTAATAACCAATCTCATTAAATTTAGCACGCTATTACAATATAATTTTCACCATTCATTTACATATTAAAACAAAATTATATGGAAAAAGAATTGTTACAATAATAACATTTTGCAAAAATAGAAAAATAGAAAATCTATCTAAGAAAAATATTAAGAGATAAAAATTACTTTTTTTTTTCTTGGTTGAAGTTCTTTAGCTATTGATAAGGCTGATTCTTGGTTAAAGCTTCCAAACCTATCTCGGTAAATTTTGATCTCCTTGATTTTTCTTTAGCTATTGATAAAAATGCACTTGTTTTTTACTGATTTGGTATTTACTTATTTATTGAGTTAAAACAGACTGTGTGTTAAACATAGGTGCATATTTTATTCCAAATGGTATCACTGAGTTGAGCAAGCATAGATGTGTTAAATATCATCACTAATTGTTAGCCAATCCATTATGTCCAAGTCCATTATGAATATATTAACCCATTATGCATGCCTAAACCTATGGAGAAATGGTAGCATTTTTCATGTGATTAAAAAGGAAGCCACATAAATTGCATGGAGAAGAAGCCATCACATCAACATGCCAAAAACCACTTATTTTTGCTTGGTATTGAGAGCATTTAGGTTGACTTATTGTATCCACAAATTGTGCTTGTAAGACTACTATAAATAGGCATTCAAGTTATGCAATGAGATATATCAAGTGGTAGAGCAATTTGAGTGATAATATAGTAAGAACAAAATAGTGAATGGTGAGTTGTAGTGAGTGTGTAAGAGTAAAGTTTATTGTATTAGTAAAAATATTTTTGAGAGTTCATTTTACAAATTATCTCTTTTCTACTTGCTAAATTATTATATCATTTGGGCTCTACACTCAATAAGTGGTATCAGAGCCATTTGATCAATAGTACTAATTTGTCTAACATTTGCGTACAAAGTAATTAAACGGGAGAGATTTTACTTGTGCACAGTTTAGAACTGTGAAGTCTATCAGTTTGGAACCACACTTACTTAGTTAATTGCAAGGATGCTAATACCAAGTCATATGAAAGAGTCAAACAATGTCGGTGTTATTAGAAAATTAAATAATAATAATTATAGCAAGTGGAAGACTTACTTAGAATCATACTTGCAAGGGCAAGACCTCTGAGAGATTGTTGTTGGACAGAGACTACACCACCACCACCACCAGAAGATGATGCTGACAATCTTAGAAAGTGGAAGATTAAAGTTGGAAAAGCCATGTTCGCCATCAAAATCACTATTGAAGAAGAAATGATGGAGCATACCAGAGAAGCTGTCACAATCTAATAAGCTTGGGATTCTTTTGCTTTGCGGTTTGCAAAGAAGAATGACACAAGACTTCAATTGCTGAAGAATGAATTAATGTCTATCTCATAATGAGATATGACAATTAGTCAGTGTTTCACCAAGGTGAAGTCATTATGCTAAGAAATTGCTAAATTGGATGAGACATCCAAAATTGTCAGTGAAAGAATGAGCGAATCATCATACATGACTTACGACCTTAGTACAGGGGTTTCATTGTTTCTGTTCAAGAAGTTAATTGAGTTTTGTTGAGTCGAGCTCTTATAGCTCAAATATCTTTTGACTTTAGTTTTGAATAATTAAAAAAAATCTATCAAGTTCAAGCTTTGAGTTTTTTAATCGATTCGACCTCGAGTCTAGTATTGTATCTAATTGACTCGACTCAATTATACCCTTACTCTAAAACTTGTTCACCTTTATGATCTCAGATCTAAATGACATCAACTTCAGATCAACTTATCAAATATGCCTTCTAGATTCAATGATGATGAAATCACTCATTTCCTTGGCTCTCTCGGCACTGTTGTTGCCTTTGTCTTTTCCTGCAACCATTATTTTATACTTTGCCCTAAACACTCATAGAGTCTTCTGCTAATTTGAAGTGGGTAAACTAGTGAAATATGGAACTTCAAGCAAAATGAATAGTTTGAGGAAATGTTCTAACTAAATATTAAATGTTAGCACTATACTTGCTATGACCAAAATAAATCAGCCTTTATGGATCATACATTCTTTCTAAATCAACTTTTTGGAATACTTCTAGTAAAACTAATGGATGTATGAAGTGATGGTGGTGAACAATATATGTCTAGATGCTATGCGAATTTGGTCACTGTTAGTCACTACTATGAAATTAAGCTTATGATAGAGGCTGAGGCATGTGCAACATGTTGAAAATCTAGCAATTTTCATTAAAGATGAACCCAAGTATTGGTATTTATATTTTCATTAATTGACATGGTCTAGTAGTTGTCATAGCACTTTTGCAAAGCTGATAATTGCACTATTTTACATTCCTTAATTTTTCAATTCTATGCAAAACTTATCTACTTGATTTTAGGGCAAATGAGAACATTATCATTGCTATGATAGAACACGAAGGACATCTAGCTTATTATGAGGGGATAACAACAAGTAGATATTAGATACATATTTTTCACTTTTACTCTTGTTAATTTCTTGAGATATTTAGGTTTGGTGTGCTTAATTAATGATTTTTCTTTACTTTATGTTTTATGGTTGATTTTGTAAGATGTGATTTATTTTGTGTTTAATTTGCACCATTTGGAATCTAATTGGAAGAGTTGAAATGTGCAAATTCATATTTGGAAGCTAAGGGAAGATAAAACGAGGCACGTCTTAAGTCATATCCGATATTCAATTCTAGAAGAAAACTGGAGACAATTTTAGTTAAAACGTGGATGCATTTTTATTCCGAGTTACTTCTTAATTAGGACTTTAAGGTTAACAGGTTGTCTAGGGTTAATAGGAGTATAAATATTCTTTTTTCTAGTGGCTAAAACTAACTTATGATAAGCCACCTATAAAACTTATAGATTTTGATTCTTTTCTTTTTTTTTTTGGTTATAATCTCCAATTTCATAGAGCACTAAACTCTTATTTCTAGTTGAAGGTTAATAAAGTTCTTGGATTTTTCATTGTGAGATCTATGCTTAATTTTATAATCTTTTATATTTCAAGTATTCATATATTTTATATGCTTATTGATGTGATTGCTTGATGAATTGAATAAAAGAACTATTATTTGATTTGTTATTGCAATTTCTAGTTAATTAGATTATCAAATATGTAATTATTTGATTTATCTAATATCAGTAACAAACAATATAGTTAATTGTGGACAAACTTTCAATTTATGTTGTGGAAATATATGATTATACTTAAATAAACCGAGTGTGTGTGTTTATTGGTTTGCATTAGATGTTTTTCTTATTTATAATGTTGTTACTAAGTTAAATTTTATGCCCTTGTTTAAGATTACTTAATAACAAGAAAATAATTGAAGAGCGTATTTTGATTAACAATTATCTAAGGAAAATATTGGTCGCTAGAGCATGTTAGTGACAAGAACCAGTATATTTAAAATAAAACTGATTTTACTTTTATCTATGATCAATTGAATTTCTCTAGGGTTGATATTATACCTTTGACTAGAGTCTTCTTATATTATTTAATCTCAATTAATTTTATGATATTTATTTATTTCTAAAAATTACTTTTAATTTAAGTTTCTCTCTTTTTATTACTTATTTTAAAGAAGTAAATCCACCAGTTCTTTGGAATTCGACCTTACTCATCACTACTACAATTTCTCTTGCAGATTCATTGCAATACGATCATGAGATTGAAAAGATTGCTCACTGCCTAAGAAAAAAGACTAGAGAACATGTTCAATCATCATCATTTGATTTTGAATTTGAATTTAAAGAATAAGACATTATGATTGCTAGAGAGCTCATTTTAAGATAGATGGCCACATATGATTTAAATCAACAACCACTTTGCTTAGAATACCCCACTTTAGAGGTAGCCTTTGAACTTAAATCTGGTCTTATTCACTTACTTCCTGCTTTTTGTAGACTTGTACATGAAGATCCTCACAAACACCTCAAAGAATTTCATATGGTGTACTCTAGTATGAGATTGTAAGTGGTAAGGGAGGAACAAATCAAGCTACATACTTTTCCATTTTCTTTGGCTAATAAAACTAAGGATTGGTTATACTACATACTCTCTAGTTCAATTACTACATGGAATAAGATTAAGAAACAATTTTTGGACAAATGTTTCCCTGCATCTTGTTCCACAATCATTAGGAAGAAGATAAGTGGAATCCATCAATACCAAGGAAAGACCCTCTATGAGTATTGAGAGTGCTTTAAGCAACTTTATGCTACCTACCCACATCACCAAATTGCAGAGAATCTACTTATTTAGTACTTCTATAAAGGGATGAATCTTCAAGATAAACAAGTGTTAGATGCAGCTAGTGGAGGCATTTTTGTGCTAGGGAATTGATTACCACTGTGGCTACCAACACATAAGAGTTTGGGTATAGGCAAGAACCACCTCCAAAAAGGGTGAATGAAGTAAGCATTGTTTCTCTTAAACAAAAATTTGATGCACTAACTTCTCTTGTTCAGCAGATGGTCATGGAAAATATATAATAAGTGAAAACCAGTGGTATTTGTTCTATTGCAAGGCATCTTACTGACATGTGCCTTCAATTTCAAGACAACCCTTATGAACTAGCAAATGTTGTTGGAGAATTTCCATGTTAGTCTCAAAAGACAATACAACCTTTATTCAATAACTTATAATCCTGGATGGAGAGATCATCCCAACTTCAACTTGTATATCAACCAAGACCAACCCCTGTGTCTCAGCCACATTCTAAATCAAGTATGTCCCTAGACCAAATTGTTACTGTTCTTTCTAATAACACTCAATAATTTTAAAAGGAAATAAGAGCTAGTATACACAATTTTGAGAATCAATTGAGTCAATTAGCCCTTTAAATTTGCAACTTGGAATCTCAAGGATTAGGTAAATTATCTTATCAAACTGTTATGAATTCTAAAATGAATGTAAGTGCAATAACTTTGAGAACTAGAAAAGAAGTGCAAACATATGGTGAATTTGTGTCAAATTGAGAATTAGAAGAAGAATTGGAAAAGGAAGAGGTGATACCAAAGCAAAATCCAACAAGTAATTGAATCTAATATCTCAACCAGCTCTCTTCCCTAACTGTTTTTCCAAATCCAACAAGGAGGAGCAAGAAAAAGAGATATGAGAGTTGTTCCAAAAGGTAGAGGTAAACATTCATTTACTCGATGTTGTGAGGTAGATTCTCAGGTATTCTAAATTTCTAAAAAATTTGTGTACAAACAAGAGGAAATTAAGAGGAGATGAAAAAGTAAGTGTGGGGGAGAATGTCTCTGCAATAATTCAAAAAAAACTTCCTCCTAAATGTCAAGATCCATGTATGTTTACTATACCCTATAAGATAGGAAACATTAAGTTTCAAAGAGTCATGCTAGATCTAGGTGCTTCCATAAATGTTATGCCACTTTCTATATATTCATCTTTGAATGTTGGTCCATTGAAACAAACAAGTGTGATCATTCAACTTGTAGATAGATGTAATGCCTATCCTAAGTGTGTATTGAAAGATGTACTTATATAGGTCAATAATTTGATTTTCCATGTTGATTTTTATGTTTTTGATATGGAAAAGGATAACTCTTATAATTCAACTCCTATTCTTTTAGGGAGACCATTTTTGAAAACATCTAAAACTAAATTTGAGGACAATATGTGCTTTTAAGTGTGAGGGAGGAAGTTATAGATTGATAAGATTGATAAAGACTTAGTTTTGCTTTCAAATGTGCAAAATATCAGTTTTATTGTTTGAAAAAAAATCAACATTTTCCAGATTTACATAAACACTTGACAAGCTTTTTATTTTAATGATTGTCTTTCTCTTAATGAGTTTTGATTAATGCATATTATGGAATGAAATTGAGATCATGAGAGGAATATTTGTGTCGAGTGACTGACTTATGGGTATCATTCTTAGTGTCTCATCTTCCTAGATAATTGATTCAATAGATGAGTATTTTGGATTCAATACATTTTACCTAATTAATTTTCTTTTGTAAAATTTTGAGCCCTTTAAGAGCATTTATCATCTTTAAGCTCAGGATATTTTCTTTCATATGTAGGAATTCAAACATTGCAAGATTACTCTAAAATTTTTATTTAAATACTTATTGAGATTGCATGTATATATTATTAAGGCACTCAAGTGATAGAGACATTAGGATTAACCCATTTCAGTTTTCTTTAAAATAACATGCCTTTTTGTTTATCCCTTAGTCAACCAATTTGACCCTTCGTCCTTCATTTTTGATTTAACACACCATAAATACCTACATTAATCCATGTTTTTATTTTCCTTCACCATAGATTTTGTTATCCTTAGTCATAAGTGTGAATGAATAATTAGAGACTATTTATAATATTTTCTATGACTTTTTGTCTATAATCAATGAAGGTGAATCATTAGAAGTTAATTGTGAAAGTAATACAACAGTAGCATGAAATTCATTTCCATGGTTTCAAATGAAAAAAAAAAAGAAAAAAATTTGATGAATAAAAGTGAATGTGAAAAAAGAAAAAAAAAAGGAAGCATGAACATATGGAACTTGAAATGTAGGATCTTTGAAAGAATTATGTTGTTGTTATAAGTGTTTGGTTACCATAATAGCTATAGAAATTGAACTGAAGTTAAGTCTCTAATTTGTTTATTAGTCTCTTGTGATCATTACACAATTTTCTTTTTTTTTCCTACCCTTCTACCCAAGCCCCATTACAACCCAATTAAAAATATCTTGATTTTTGTGTTTTGATGATATTTTTAGGCAATGAAGATTGAATTAGAATGTAAACTTATGGAAGTACTTGCTTATTTGAATATGAATGCTTTGTTGAAATTTTACCTAAACACATTGAGTGAATTGAGAGACAATAATGAAAGGGTATTGGATTCAATTATGCTTTAATATTGTTGATATTGTTGAAAAGGATGAGATGCTTAGGTGATGTATGTATTTTCATGCTATGAGATGCTTATGTTTTCTAGATTTTGTCTTGATTTAGTTTTATAATATGTGTTGGATGAGGCTTATTGTTGTGGAGGATGATTCATTGGAATATTGAGTTTGTTTTGTGTTTGCTTGAGGACAATCAAGAGTTTAGTGTAAAAGAATTTGTTAGATACATATTTTGCACTTTTACTCTTGTTAATTTCCTAAGATATTTAGGTTTGATGTGCTTAATTAGTGATTTTTGCTTTACTTTATGTCTTATGGTTGATTTTAGAAGATATAATTTATTTGTGCTTAATTTGTAGGATTTGAAAATCTAATTGGAAGATCTGGAATATGAAAATTAATGTCTAAAAGTTAAGGGAGGGTAAAGTGAAGACACGTTTTAAGTCAGACCCGATATTCAATTGTAGAAGAAAATTGGGGACTATTTTAGTTAAAACGTGGATGCATTTTTATTTCAAGTTGCTTCTTAATTAGAACTATATATAAGGTTAACAAGTTGCTTAGGGTTAATATAAAACTAACTTTTGACAAGTCATCTATAGAACATAGAGATTTTAATTCTTTTCTTTAGGCTGTAATATCCAATTTCATAGAGCACTAAACTTTTATTTCTAGTTGAAGGTTAATCAAATTCTTGGAGTTTTCATTATGAGATCTATACTTAATTCTTTACTCTTTTATATTTCAAGTATTCATATATTTTATATGCTTATTAATGTGATTGCTTAATGAATTGAACAAGATGTCTATTATTTGATTTGTTATTGCAATTTTTAGTTAATTAGATTATCAAATCCTTAATTGTTTAATTTATCTAATATCAGTAACAAACAATATAGTTGATTATGTTCAAACTTTTGATTTAGGTTGTGGGAATATATGATCAGACTTAAATAAACCGAACATGTGTATTTATTGGTTTACATTGGTTGTCTTCCTTGTTTATAATGTTATTATTAAGTTAAATCTTAAGCATTTGTTTATGATTGTTTAATAACAAGAGAATAATTGAAGAACGTATTTTGATTATTAATTATCTAAGAGAAAGATTAGTCACCAGAGCGTGTTAGTGACTAGAACCGGTGTATTTGAAATAGAACTGATTTTACTTATATCTATGATTAATTGAATTTCTCCGGGGTTAATTATACCTTTGACTAGAGTCTTCTCATATTATTTAATTTCATTTAATTTTTATACTATTTATTTATTTCTTGAAATTACTTTTAATTTCAGTTTTAAAACTCCCTCTTTTTATTAGTTATTTTTAAAGAAATAAATCCATCAATTTTTTAGAATTTGACCCTGCTTATGGCTGTTACAATTTTATATTTAGAAGAGTAGGTAATTTATTTTGTTGGTTTTGACACCCAATAGTTGCATATGGTAATTTACACTTACCCTTCTAATTGTTCTTTTATTTTATTTTCATGGAAGATGAATGATGAAAAACATAGTATACATATGGCAAACACGGATTGGTGCTTTTGTTTTTTTGACACTTGCAGGTGCTGAGAGCTGTTGATGAATTCTTTCATATCCTGCACTCTAGCCCACTGAGAAACCAAAGAAAGAAGGTGCAAAATAGTTCACTAGTGACTTTGAGATAATAGAAAAATAAAAACAGTACGGTGCATGCATGCATAGATGTGCTCACACATACACACTCAGTGGACATACCATTATGTGGATATGCAAACGGACATCTCATATGGACATCTAATTTGATTTTTGATATTAAGATTTGAACTAAAACCCTGAGACTATACCTGTTCCACCCATTAATCACCTGAAGGTAAGCGGACTAAAATTCCATGATGGGAGTTTGTCATAGTCGTAATATTTTAGCCGAAAAACCATTCCTGCTGAAGTTTGAAATTCGATAAATGTTTCTGAGAAAAACTATCCGGAAAAATTGCAGTATAACAGGTTGATTTGATAGTCTGATCATTTGATTCGCTTCCCGGATTTATGTATACACAACTGGGAAAGTAGATCAAATGACCTACATATATAGTAGCACACTGGAAATTACAGGATGCATGCAAATTGGAGCTAAATGTTGGGTCATTTTTCTTGGAAAGATGTATAACAGGATCTATTTTTCTTTTTTGAGAATTGATCAAAATGTAAAATTACGATCTACATATTGAAATTCAAGCATACAAGTCAAATGGATTTCTATGATTGTGTTGCGGATGGAAGGGTCCAACTTGAATTTTCTGTCAGAATCTTCAATTGATAAAGGGCCTTATGTGAATGTCATGGAAGATGGAATGGTGACTGCAACAAGCAATGCTTTAGTCAATGGAGTTAAGGACACAACCTGCAATGAAAATGAGGACGATGTTAAGTACAGCGGAAAAACCATTTCTGATGGAGAAGGAAATGATAACATGACAGAGAAAACAGATTCCAAAATTGATCTCAAGCAGCCATTAGATCAACATGTCCATGATCTGACTCTTCCAGTAAGAAGATTCATGGGTCTGCTCTCAAGGCATAGTAAGATTTCAATCTGGCTACTTGGATACATTGCTTTGTAACAACTTGGCTTCTTGTGGGTTCAGCTCTTCTTTTGTTCATCAAGAAAAGTTCAAAAACATCATTCCAATGACATTTCTCAGGCGATAGCAAACACAGATATGTTATCAATCCAACATGCTGAATGCAGTTGAAGAGGGTTTGAAGTTTGCGGTGGATCTGGGAATTTTAAAGTGCATTATTTTTTCAGATTGTGTTTCTGTTGTCAACCTATTCTCAAACATGTGTTTTTCTTTCCCCCTCTTAGGTACTATTGTTAAAAATTATTATATGTTGCGAGATAATTTGAGAATGATAGGTTTTTTTTTTTTAAATTATGTTTGTAGATTAGATAATTCTGCTGCACAATGTATGGCTTGGTCTGTCAAAGTACCAGCCTCGAGATAGATAATTGCCCTGTGTGTTTAGGCTATGTATTGACTTAATGTTGTTCTTGTTAAATGCAGTGTCTCTATTTTCTAAAAAATACTAATCTCACTACAACTCACCACTCACTACTTCTATTCTACTACTTACTATTTTGCTCTTTCTATATTGTCACTTAAATTGCTCTAACTACTTGATGCTTGAAAAGCTTGGGAGGATTAATGTTGTTCTTGTTAAATGCAGTGTCTCTATTTTCTAAAAGAATAGTAATCTCACTACAACTCACCACTCACTACTTCTATTCTACTAACTGTTTTGCTCTTTCTATATTATCACTTAAATTGCTCTAACTACTTGATGCTTGAAAAACTTGGGAGGATGCCTATTTATAGTAGTCTTACAAATACCATTTGTGGACAAAATAAGTCCACCTAAATGCTTTCCTTGCTGAGCAAAATATGCGGCCAATATGCAACTGCATGTGACGAAGGCTATTAATTTCATCACATGAAAAAAAATGTCTTATTCTTCATGGGCTTGGACTAACATATTTCTCATGGGCTAACAATGGAGCCTACTTAAATTAGTGGAGATATTTAACAGCTAATTGCATCTTATCACAAACTGGGAATCATGGATTATTATGGTTAGCTTGCTTAAAATTTATGTACAGTGATTCAAGTATAAATGTGAAATAACTGAAAAAGAAAATGTAAAACATTTGGCTGCTTCTTTGATCCTTCATAATTGCAATAAAGCCTGTTTTGTTTCATCATTTGACAGACTATTAATTCTAGTGTTGTTTAAGTTATATTTTTCAACTTTTTTAGTGTAAATTGGGAATTGAAAAGATAAAAATTAAAATATCTATGTACGATTTCAGCTAAACAATTCACTGGTACGTTGAATGTATCTAAAGATACTTTTAAAGGAATGGCATATAGTTTGGAGGATTGTTCTTTTCACAGTGGGTCAAATAAAAAAGTGGATGTCATGTAAATTATTTTACATATATTGTAATCTCTTATTTGCTTGGTCTAGTAGCCGATCTGGTCTAGTAGTCTAGGCTATGATTAAAAGTCGTTTCGATATTAGATTGCAAAACGTCCAGCCAAGTGCTGATTTGCATATCAGAGATATTAATAAGGAAATTATATTGTTATGATAGTATAGAGCTAAAATCAATTAAGTTGTGGTATCTCAAAATAAAAATGACAGAAAAATTTATGTAGTTGGCAAAATTTGATGGTGCAAGTGTTAATAGTTTCTTCAGTTTTCATTGACCGAGGATAGCTTCAGTTTCCTTTCAAAATGCTAGGTAAGGAATCCTGAAAAGAAACTATTTTCTGACATCCGAATCTATGAGGAAATATGATTCAGAAATCCATACTCAACAGGGTATTTTGACTTTTGTTCATCAGAAGATTGGATCACTGTTATCGTTACCATTTTTTATCATCAGAAGATTGAATTGTTGTCATTGTGATCCGGATTAGAAATTCCAGAAGTAGATAGCACACGCTGAAAGATTAACTGCATCTGCACCTTGTTGAGTGTAGAGCCCAAATGAAATAATAATTAGCAAGTAGAAAAGAGATAATTTGTAAAGTGAACTCTCAAGAATATTTTTGCTAATAAAATAAACTTTACTCTTATAAACTCTATGCAAATTATGTTTGCTTCTTCTCCATGCAAATTCTGTGGCTTCTTTTTAATCACATGAAAAATGCTACCATTTCTGCATAGGCTTAGGCATGCATAATGGGCTAATATATTCATCGTGGACTTGGACATAATGAATGGGCTAACAATTAGTGATGATATTTAGCACTCTTCCTCACCATTAATTTTTCTTTTTGACATTCTTCCTTGAAGTCATACCAAATAGCTTTTGAAATCTCTTTAGCTTCTCACTATTGAGCCCTTTATGAAAATATTTACAACTTGATCTTCTATCTTCATGTAAAATTTCCATCAACTGCACTAGCCAAGTGGTCTCTTGTACTACTATTGTTGATGCACGATATTCCATCTCAGTTATTGAGAGTGACACTGTTGGTTGCCTTTTACTACACCAAGTAACAACTCTAGAACCCATATTGAATACATATTCAGTAATTGACCTTTGTGTGTCATAATCACCGGCATAATCAGTAGCACAATATCCCTCCAACTTGCAAGTCATTCCACTTTTGTAGAATAAACTAAGATCAAGTGTTCCTTTGATGTATCTCAAAATTCTCCCAATTGCTTCTAAGTGTTTCTTTTTCGGTTTTTGCATGAATCAGCTGACAACTCCTATTGCAAATGCAATATCGGGTCTTATAAGTGTTAGATAGATTAAACTGTCAATTATTTATCGATACATCATTGCATCCTCCAAATCTTTATCTTTTGTCATACTTAATTTTAAGTTCACCTATATTAGTAGAGTAAGAGGTTTGCAGTCAAACATTCCATACTTCTGAAGAAGATCT
Organism: Triadica sebifera; assembly: GCA_023653625.1. NCBI lineage: Eukaryota > Viridiplantae > Streptophyta > Magnoliopsida > Malpighiales > Euphorbiaceae > Triadica > Triadica sebifera. The sequence goes on along the minus strand of CM042898.1, from coordinate 29,159,730 downwards.
TTGGCATATTTTTGTTGACATAGGAATAGTCATTTCTTCGTGCGCTCCACTTCCAATCCAAGAAAATGATTAAGCTCTCCAAGTTCTTTCATTTGAAATCAAATTGATAGATTCTCCTTTATCTGTCAGATTTCTTTCTTGTCATCTCTAATAATGACAAGATCATCCACTTAAACCAAGATTATTGCTACTTTTCCTTCTCAAGTTTTGACAAACAAACTTAAATTAACTGGTACGACAACATAGCCACTATGAATGAGAAACTCAGCAATCCTGCCATACTAAGCTTTGGGCATTTGTTTCAATCTATACGATGCTTTTTTAATTTGCAAACAAATTCAGGATAAAACTTGTTCTTGAATCCTTCTAGCTACTCCATATATACTTCTAGATCAAGCGCTCTATTCAGAAAAACATTTTTCACATCCTTTAGCTATATATTACATGACTTGCTGCAAGTGCTAGCAAAATATAAACTATTGCAATTTTGGCTACTAGACTAAACATCTTATCATAATCTAGTCCATACTATTGTGAAAAATCTTGCGCCACCAATCGAGCCTTGAATCTCTCGATTGATCCATCTGGACGAGTCTTGATCTTGTATACCCATTTGTATGATATAGGTTTCACATCTTTGGGCTTCGGAACTAGGTCCTAAGTTTGATTTTCTGCAAAAGGTTTGATCTCCTCTTTCATGGCTTTTCTCCATTCAACTTTCTATGATGTCTCTTCATAAGTTGTTGGCTTTCTTTCTTCTTTCATTAGTGCAATATTGGCATACTTGGAATTTTGTTTTTTTTGTTTGTTTGATATTCTCAACTGAGATGGGGAAGCTTGTGATGCTGGTTGCTCTTTTAATATCTCTACTTCTGGTTGATTTTTCATCTTTATTTTTTGATAGACACTAGTTTGCTATGATCTCTTTTGAGGCTGAGGACTATAGTCTTTGAACTTTGTTGGACTTCTTCTGACTTCGCATTTTCTTGCAATTGTTCTACTTCTTTATAATGAAGAAATGCAACATATTATAGTGTCCACCAAGATGATGTCTTATCAAACACAATATTTCATGAGACATGGCATTTTCCAATTGTAAAATCACAACATTGCCAACCTTTTCTATTCCTATTATAGCCCAAAAAAATGCCCCTTGTTGCTTTTTTGTCAAACTTGCTACATAGATGATCAGGAACAAATACATAACACATGTAACTAAATACTTTGAAATGGCTCATTGTAGTTTTCATCTTCCATAACTTCTCAAATGGAGATATAAATCCCATTTTTGGTTGTAAAAGTCTATTGATTATATGAGTTGTTATTCTCATGCACACGACCGAAAATCCACTAAGAATATTTTTAGCATGTAACATACTCCAACATATCTTTGCAAGATGTTTGTTCTTTCTTTTTGCAAGATGTTTGTTCTTTCTTTTTGCAAGATGCTTATTCTTTCTTTCTGTAACTCCATTTTGTTGTAGTGCGCTTACACAAGTCAATTGTCGTCGAATCTTACACTGAGTAAGGTAATTATAGAATTCATCAGAAACATATTCTCCCCTGTTATCAATACAAAGGCATTGGATTTTCGTTCCAACTTCATCTTCAACCATCAGCTTAAATGCTTTAAACTTTAATAGAGTTTCAAATTTCTCCTTCATGAAATACACCCAGACATACCTTGAATAGTCATCAATAAATATTACCATGCAGTGCATACGACTCCTCATATTGTAACTGATGTACTTTTCCATATTGACATCCAGCAAAACTATGTCAGTGCAAACATTCAGATCAAGAAGTTCTCTTAGTGAAGATTTGCTCATCATCAACTTTAACTTATGATAATTGACATGTCCCAATCGTGCATGACATAAGTCAGTTGTCTCGTCGTTCTTTGTCTTGTTAACATAAATCTCCTCTGCTAGTATGACATATATGGAGTTTACTTTATGTCCCTCCATTATTGGTGTGTTAACTATATTGACTTGTTGACAAACTTTGACATCATTTGGGCCAAAAATTAAAAAAAAAAATTTCCAGAATATGTGAGCTATGAAAATAACAAAAGATTTTTCTTCATTCCTGATACTCTATAAACATCCTCTAGTTGCACATGCTTTTGACTAAGATAGGAATTAATCATTGTGCCGCCAACATGAGTGATTGATAGTCACAAGTTATTTGCAGTCACTATAACTTGATTTCTTTTGTACTCTAAAACATTATAGAGTTACTCCTTATCTCTCGTCATATGAATAAAACATCACGAATCAAAGATCCAGTCTTTCTCATAATCAATTCTATGAGAACTGGAAGTACTTGAGGCATGCTCCTATTCTTTCTCCATTGTTGTTGCCATAAGGTAGGAACTTCTTCAATTTCTGAATGCTCTTCCTCCTGCATTGTTTCTAGAATCATAAAGAATGCTTCAACATTCCACTTAGGTTCAGTCCGATGATGATTGCTCACTGTTGTTGCATTGCTTTCAACAAATTTCTTTTTGGACCAACAATTCCTTGATGTCTAACATTTTTAGACTATCGATTGTCTTAATGCTACTTCTGTTGAACTCTCCCTAATTGAGGATTCCTTCATGTATTATACTTATTTTGACTACGAGGTTGATTCTTTCTCTTGTTGGTGAAGAGTGTCACTTCTTCAGTATTCAACGATACTCCAGCCATCTGTTTTGCCAAAGTTTCTTGACTAACCAACAAAATTTCCAATTCTTCAATAAAAGGTTGTGTGGGCTCTAACAAAATTATTCCAAAGCTAAATATGTCACCTGCTATTGAGACATCGCTTCCAACACTATATTCTACATTATAAATCAAATTATTGTTTTAAACTCCTTTTAGTTGGCTAAGAAATATAGCAAACAAAAACCAAAAAATATTATGAAAGATAAATAAAAATGATCACTTGGAGTGCAATAACCAATAGTTCCTCTTACTCCAATGGAGCTAGATTGATTTATAGAAGATTCCACGATTTGATTAGAAAGGAACTTTTCTAACCCAAAATCACTTACATGAGCTGTCATTTCTTCATCAAGATGTATATTGCTCGGTTTCAAATCACAGTGAACAATTGGTGCTTCAAAATGATGATGAAGATAATCGAGTGCATTGCAATATCAATGGCAATGTTTAATCTTGGCAGAACATTTAAAGTCCTTGAAACTTCATCCACTCTAAAAATTGGGTACAACCAATCATCTAAGCTTCCATTCACCATAAATTCATAAACCAATGCTTTAAAGTCCCTACCACCAAAATCAATGCCTGAACAAGCTGCAAGCACCTCAACAAGATTTCGATGTCTGATGCTCCTTAGTGCTTCACATTCAGCTATGGAACTCCTTGAAGCTCCTCGATGCGTAAGGTTAAGTACCTTCATTGCAATAACAATTCCCACTTGCTCAAGAATCCCTTTATATACAGACCCATAACTGTCTGTTCCTATCAAATTACCTGAAGAGATTAGTAGCTTTAAAGAGGCTTTGATAAGACAGTTTCAATAGCGAATCACCTTCCCATCTCAAAGTAGATTCTCCTTTTTTCTTTCTTGAATAACAAAATAATAATGAAATAATAACTGATGCTGCAATGATAATCAAAACTGCTGAAGAGATTATTATCTTCAATTTTACCGTCATTCTCTTCTTGGGTTGTTCGAACTTGCAAGCTAGAAGATCAAAGTCAGGTATGCCACCACATAGATTTTTATTTCCTGCCACCAACACTGCACTTGCATTCTTAAAAATGCCCCGTGTTGGTAGCGCACCTTGAAAGTCAGCCGAAACATTAAAAATGCCCCGTGTCTTGTGGAGAAAATAATGTTTTTCAACAATGTTCATGCTTTCCTAGAATGATGCAACTCAAATTAGGTAAATCTTAAAAAATATTATCATTTAAAAAAAAATTATATATGTGGTGCGAAATCAAAACATTTTAGAAGAAATAGGGTTAAATTGACACAAAATTGAATTATTATTTCTTTTTCGAGTAGATTAGGAGAAGGCAGAAGGGGGAAGACGCAGCCGAAACATTTTTCTTCTTCTTGTTTGTTTTTTTTTTTTTTTAAAAAAAACACTTAGATTAGATATATTAAAATTTTTACTTGAAACAAACCTAAAAAAGAAAAGTTGATACATCTCTTCCATTTTTCTTTTCCAAAGCCTATGCATTTTTTAGTATAATTGAATTTTACAAAATTAATACAATTTATTAATTTTTTTAAAAAATATAAAAATTCATGTCTTTATCATTTTTTTTCCTATTTTAAACCTTTGTGAAACAGAAAAGAAAAGCATGAATACAAGAAAAAAAAAATACAACATATGAATTTTTATATCAAAATCTAAAAGTGATCTTCAAGTGAATCGGATAAAAAAATTTTTTTTTATGGAATTTAACTGATTGATTTGTATACAAGAGGAAGAAGAATCGCACGAACTCTTTGACAGTTTGATAAAAATGCCTAGTTGAAAATGAAAATTCTGATGTGAACAAGTCAATGCACATGCCATTGTATCAATATGGAGGCCCTTAAGTAATTAGACAAAGTAGAACTCATGATCAATGTTCTTGCGATGGAAAATTGCGTGGGTAATTTGCAGCAAGTGATCAAACACTATGTTATTGTATCTTTCTCATGGACTTTTGACTTTAGCATTTACGTCAAGTCTACATTTGCTTGGAGCCAATTGTCCTTTATTGTATTTATTGGCTCCAATTAATTTCCTGGAAAATTATCAAGATACCAACTTTTTCCTCTATGGAGTATAGAATGGTTAAAAAAGCATCAAGTTCTTATGCTTTCAAATGAAAAAGGGCCAGATATTCAATTAAGTATTAAAAAAAAATTGATGTAAGGTGACTTAATTTATCGTTAAATAATTATTTTACACATGAAACAAATACACTAGTAAGAAATAAGAATGCATAGTTTCAGATCACACATATGAAACAAATACACTAGTAATAAAGTTGTTCGATCGGTTTGTTATTTTTAGATTTTACTGACCAGGGTATGAAATTTTCATATTTTTAAATGTAGAAATTCCACCAAATGAGCTTTTAAATTATTACTTGGGTTTTTTTTTTTTAGTTACTTAGGTATTGATAATATTTTTTCAAAATATATAATATTTTTTCTTAATTTTTTTGTTTGAGATTATATGTCTAAATCTGTTTAATTTCTTCTGATTAATCAATCCAATATGAGATTATCATATAAAAACTAATAATTTTACAATCAAATTGCACATGTTTCCTAAGTAAAATATTCATTTTTTTTTCTATGGAAGTCCACTCGGAAGATAATTAAAGATATAATCTAGCAATATATCTCTAATCAGATGAGATATATTTATCATCATATTATTCGATTAGTACGTAATCGATTGCGACAATCCTACAGCGATAGTTCTACATTGCCAAGATTTCTTCCTTTTGACATTAATGATTTGGAATTATTGATACAAGTTTCTGGGCCACATAGTCCTATTCTCCATATGAAAGTTGAGTCAATAGTCTAATTCTATGTATTTATTGCTGGCTTTTTGGCCCCAATCAGTTTCCTGGAAAATTACCAAGATTGAAGCTTATCTCCTCGAGAGTATATAGACTGGTTCAACAAGTGGAACAATAAACGATTAATCAAATGTCTGTATTTAAAGTAATATAAATTTACTCGATCGATGTTATGTATTTGAAATGATAAATCAATTTTCTTTTCTTGTTTGGTAGCTGAGCACAGTGACACGAACTAGAAAAACCTAGTTATACTTTATTTAAGAACTAATTACCTTAGATTATACGAGGCTACAAATTAGACTAAGTTATTTGTTAAATAGCATTAAATTTCTTTTTTCCTTTTTCTTATTATCATTTACAGTAAATTCTATCAAAACAAATTACTTTTTTTTGTAAATTATATATATTAAAATTTGTAAACAAAATCATCTTTCAATTTCATAATATTAAATGGAGTGGGATGCTAAAATGCTAATAAAAAGTTAAAAACAATCACAAGATCTAAAATATTATTAAGAAATCTCAGTGCTATATATATATAGTAGAAATTTGTCAAACCATGTTTTCGGAAGTCTTATGAACTCTTGTGGAAGAAAAAATGCCTTCCAAGAAAGTGTTGCAACCATATATACTTATATAATTGAAAATATAATTTTTTTTATATATAATTGGAAATAAAATTCACAAGATTCAAAGTATAATTAAGAAAAAAATCCAAAGAAAAAAGAATACAATATATGATTTTTTTTATATCAAAATCTAAAAGTAAAATCGATAAATTTTTTTTTAATGGAATTTAACTGATTAATTTGTGTATAAGATCAAGAAGGACCTCACCAGCCTTCCTTTTCAATTACGATTTGTTTTCAATTTCACCCTTAAAAACATAAGGTGGAGGTGAGTATTAATTTACGGTGTGTTTGATAAATTGCGTAGTTGAAAATGAAAATTGTGCGGTGAACAAGTCAATGCTCCTGTTATTGTATCAATATGTAGGCCCTTAAGTAATTAGACAAGTAGAACTCAATTAATGTTCTTGCAATGGAAAATTACGTGTAATTTGAGATACATGATCAAACACCACGTTATTGTATTTTTCTCATGGGCTTTTGATTTTAGCATTTACGTCAAGTCTACATTGCTTCGAGTCAATAGTCCTGTTTTGTATTGATTGGCTTTTGCCTCCAATTATTTTCCTGGAAAATTCCCAAGATGTCAACTTTTCCTCTATATATGGAGTATACGTATAGATTGGTTCAACGAGCATCTAAGTTCTTAAGAAATTTTCAGATAAAATAAGATTACTATGTTATTTATAAATTAATTCAATTATATATTAATACATATTTAACTGTTTTATTTATATTGATTGACAATTAATGAATCTACATGCATATCACTATATAATCGGATTAGTCTACAGATGACGTGTTAGACTAACAAATGACGCGGAAGACCGAGTTTGTTGTAAAATTATGCAAATTTCTTTATAATCAAATTTGTAAAAAAACAATAAATACAAAATAATAAGACATGCAAAATTAATAATAGAGTTCGACCAATTATATATATCTTTCCGGACTGCTACATATCTTTTATTAAAAGAAAAAAAATTATAAAATGTTTATAAATACTCATAACTCATAACCTAATTACACCTTAAAAATTTTGCTCTCAATTTTCTCTTACTAAAGCTTTTGTTCTAAACTTTCTTTTTTCACTCTTGCTTAAATTGATTCTAAGCATCTATTGGATTGCTCTATTTATAGACATAAAAGTCCCCCTTCTACATGTTTTGTCAATTAATTTTTAATTAATTTTTCTTTTTTTGCAACAAAAAAATACACTATCTATATTTTTCAATAAAAAAACGCACCGTCTATCTTTTTCTTGGATTGTTGATGTTTTGTTATCTTTTATTGCACTTATAAGTTTGACCATCAGAGTTTACCTAATAATTTCTATAACAACTTATGCCCAAAGAAAGTTTTATCTTTTCAATTGAAAAACGGATATCCAATTGAGTGGCAGAACTACAAAAAATTTGATGTAATATGATGTATATTATATCGTTAATAATTATTTTCCACAAGAAACAAATACACTAGTTAGAAAGTGGAATGCAGAGTTTCCCATACATATCAAGTGCCAAAGTACATGATCACAAGGCCATTAAAGTTCAACTCTTCAATTACAAATAATAGAAAGTTTCATAGCAGAGGAAACACATGTGCATATGAACTATTGATTAGCATCAACCTTGTGTACCTGCGACAAAAGAAGAATAAACAGAATTCAAAATAATATTTTTAACATTAAATTGTAGGAGGCTCATTTTTAGAATGATTATGAGTAGAAATTCAATTATCATTGCTTATAAAGTGCAGGGGACGAGGATTGTAGAGAAATAACTGCTAACGGAAGTGCACTTGCATCTTGTCCTTCTCTAGGAAATCCAGCATCATGAAGTTAATTTGTTTCTGATAGAAGAGAGTCTAGCAACAACATCTCCGGCACCCATTCGTTTTTGCGGTGATTCGGCAGTACATGAGATTCCAATTTCAAATATTGAAACCAAGCACTCATTCACAATATCATTTCTCCTATTCCTGAATTTCGAAGTTGCATCTTCATTGAGTAGCAAAAGAAGGTTGGGATCTATAATCTCCATCACACTTCCAGGCAAAGCTCTCTTCACAAACCCATGAAGGCTCAAATCATCATTGAACATTTCATCAGTTGGCCTCTTTGCCGTGAATATCTCCAACAAAATTATTCCAAAGCTAAATATGTCACCTGCTATTGAGACCTCGCTTCCAACCCCATATTCTACAGTATATAATTAAATTAGTGTTATACTTCTAGTTGGCTAAGAAATATAGCAAATAAAAATCGGAAGATAGTAGGAAAAATAAATAAAAATGATTACCTGGAGGGCAATAACCAATAGTTCCTCTTACTCCAATGGAGCTAGATTGATTTGCTGAAGATTCAACGACTTGATCAGAAAGGAACTTTGCTAGCCCAAAATCACTTACATGTGCTGTCATTTCTTCATCGAGAAGTACATTGCTCGGTTTCAGATCACAATGAACAATTGGTGTTTCAGAATGATGATGAAGATATTCGAGTGCAGCAGCAATATCAATTGCAATGTTTAATCTTTGCAGCACATTTAAAGTCCTTGAAACTTCATCCACTCCAAAAATTGGATGCAACCAATCATCTAAGCTTCCATTCACCATAAATTCATAAACCAATGCCTTGAAATCCTTACCTCCAAAATCAATGCCCGAAGAAGCTGTGAGAACTTTAACAAGATTTCGATGTCTGATGTTCCTTAGTGCCTCACATTCAGCTATGAAACTCTTTGAAGCTCCTCGACGCATAAGGTTAAGCACCTTCACTGCAATAACAGTTCCCTCTTGCTCAAGAATCCCTTTATATACAGACCCATAACTGCCTGTTCCTATCAAATTATCTGAAGAAAATCCATTAGTAGCTTTAAGGAGGCTTTGATAAGACAGTTTCAATAGCGAATCTCCTTCCCATCTCGAAGCAAATTCTCCTTTTTTCTTTGTTGAATGGCAAAATAATAATGAAATAGAAACTGCTGCTACAACGATTATCAAAACTGCTGAAGAGATTATTATCTTCAATTTTATCTTCATTCTCTTCTTGGGCTGTTTGAATTTGCAAGCTGGAAGATCAAAGTCAGGTATGCCACCACATAGATTTTTATTTCCTGCCACCAACACTGCACTTGCATTCTTAAAAATTCCCTGTGTTGGTAGAGCACCTTGAAAGTCATTATAAGTGAGATCCAACAACTTTATCGATCTGAAGTCTTTGAAGATTTCAAAAATCTTGCCCGAAAGGTTATTGTGGGAAAGATTCAATTGCTGAAGACCTCTCAACGAGCTTAAAGTTGAAGGAAGAGAACCATTGAACAGGTTGGCATCCATGTATAAGGATTCTAGGCTCGTACAACTTCCAAGGTTATTTGGAATTTCCCCTGATAACATGTTATCTGAAAGGCTCAGGACTCCAAGATTTTTCAAATATCCTACTTCAGCGGGAAGAGAACTAGACAGACGGTTTCGAGATAAATCAAGAGCAATTGATAGGGAGGAAAGTTCAAATATTTGAGGAGGTATAGGACCACTAAGATTGTTTTGAGCCAACTCTAACAGTAGCAACTCTTTGCAATTACCTAGATTTGAAGGAATATAGCCTTGAAGATGATTGTCAGAGAGGGAAATTTTATTTAAATTTGTTAAGTTTCCTAGAGAGGATGGAATAGTTCCAGAAAATTTATTACCATTAAGAAAAAGAATATGGAGATTTTGAAGTTTCCCAATGCTTGAAGGAATTTCACCGGAGAGTTTATTATCTTTTGCACTGAAAAAATTTAATTTAACAAGAACATGTAATTCAGATGGGATGTTCCCATATATTTGATTCTCTTGTATGGCAAACCACTCCAAATTCTTTGAGAAGTTGCAGATGTACTGGGGCAGCTCCCCTCCTAAGTTATTATTGCTTATGTCTAACTGTGTTAAATTGGTTGCATTAACCAGAGTGGAAAGAAACTTCAAGTCAACAGTCTTCCCACTTCCAAAATGATTCCCAGAAATGGATAAAGTAGTTAGCTTATGCAAATTCTCAAGAGAAGGTACTTTGCCAGTAAACTTATTGTTGGCTAGTTGAAACACTTCGAGATTAGAGGCATTAGAAATTGATTTAGGAATGGTTCCAGTGAATTGGTTATAAGCAACTGAAAAGAAATAGAGATTTGGAAGTGAATTTCCTAAGCCCAAAGGAAGATTGCCTTCTAAGTTATTGAAATTCATTTCCAAAAGTTGTATAGAAGATAGATTGAAGATGGAGGGAGGTATAGTGTTTAAAAAAACATTATTTGACAGGACTAAAACCCTTAGGTTCATGAGTTGGCCTAAACTATCAGGGATAAACCCATGCAATTTATTTTCACTCGCAAAGAGTACCTCAAGGGACGATAGATTGCCCAGAGAAGTAGGGAGAGTTCCTACCAGTTTATTGTTAGCAAAACTGATTATTTCGAGGTTGAGTAAGGAGTTAAGGCCCAGAGGAATTGCCCCAACCAGGTTGTTGCCAGACAAATCAAGATAAAGCAGGTTAGAACAATTAAATATTCTGGGAGGAATTTGGCCACTTATCGAGTTATTGTTAAGAAATAGTTGTTGCAGTCTACCCAAATGGCCAATCTGAGAAGGGAATTCACCGCTGAAGCTATTGTTTCCCAAGTCTATGATTCTTAGAAAGCTCAAATTGCCAACATGTGGAGATATAGAACCTGAAAGTTTGAGGGATAATAGGTTCAAAACCGTCACTCTCCGGTGCCTTCGCCCACAGGTGATGCCGTACCACTGGCAGAAGTGAAGAGAGCTATTCCATGAACTCGTTGCCCCAAAAGGATCATCAGTTATTTGGTATTTGAATTGCAGCAAAGAGAGCCTATCTGTCTCATTATTTGTTATGATGGCAGAGGTTGAAAAACACAAGAGAGGGAGATGAATAACGGCAGTAAGGCAGAAAAATGGCAAGTGACTATAGAGCACCATTTGTGCCGTTGGAGGAATTTATTTTGAGGGTAAGTTAGGTGGGTTGGTACTGGTTTTTGTTTATTGGAATCATATTTATAGAGATAGGTTAGGTTTCATATTTTATTGACTATAAATGGTATCAATTTTCATATTTTCATATCTTCATGCCGTACGGAATGGTTTAAATAATTCCAACTTGAATTTTACTACTACTACTATTGTTGTTGTTTAATTTTTTGGAAATAAAAAAATAGAAAGAAAATTTAAACCAACAAATTTTACTTTAATAACTCTAATTTTGGTGCCTAAAATTATGCGTTTGAATAGTTGAACCCTTATTACCAAAAAAATAAATAAAGAAAAAATTTCCAAAAAATTATTTATTTTTTTATCTAAACCACTGGTATCCAAATGCCTATGGGATACTACCTAAATCGTAGTTTGAGCAAGCTAGGTTGAATTTCTCCATTTCGAACTCAAAACCTTATTTAATAGAATTAAATGTCAAACTACTTGAAATAAGCATTAATAAAATTTACTATTTCCTCATAATGCTTGAATAACACTAGCATCAAGTTTCATGAAGTTTTAGATAAATTTTGTCATTTAGGAAAAAAATAATGTCGTTTATTGTAGATTTCAATCATCTTAATATTATATTTTGAAAACTAATTAACATTAATTAATTGGTGTCGGATGCTAAAATGCGAACAAGAACAATCATAAGATCTAAAATTTAATTAAAAAAATAAATCAGAAATAACTTTTATATAATTGAATAATCAATGTGGAAAAAGAATAAATTTGTCTTACTAATAATCAAAATTTTAGTAATAAATAAGTGTTTTTACATCTTTTTTTTTTTTGAATTTGAAAAGGATCTAGTATTAATTTAAGAAGTTCTCAAATTCTTTCTTTATTTCTTTCTTTAAATAATAGTATGACGTTGAGGTGAGTGTTTCGCAGAGAGACTTTGATTTTCCTAATTGTAATGACCTAAACTTGTGAGTTCTAACATCTGTTTGTTAACTAATTTCGTTTACTATTCGCAACATGACCAAACTTTATTTAGAAATTTCTCAAGGGGTAGTGATCCATTAAGGTAATGTCCATTATACATTTTCATTCAATGTCCAGTAATTGATGTGTGTATGTTATAGATTGACATTTCCTACTGAAAGCTACTCATATATATATATATATATATATATGAAAATTGAGTTACATTTTTACGTATTTCATTGACTTTTGGGTCCAATTAGTTTCCTAGAAAAACACCAAGAAATTTTTGTGCTATGGAGTATTAGACTGGTTCAACTAATGTAAAATAAGAATTATAATCCAATTTCTTAAGATTTCAAATCTAAAATAAGAATTGAAAAGGTAAATAATAAAATATTTTAAAATTTCAAATGTAAAAGTATTATAGACTGGATCAACAAATGTAAAATAAGAATTATAATTCAATTTCTTCTTGACATGTGGACACACCCCTTATTCAACCATTGTTTTCTTTCACCAAAACATTATTTTCAACAATATATAGTGAACTAACCATTGCAACCTTTATGAAATTTTAATTAAAATCAACCCCTATTTTATTAATTGACAATGCTATATTCTGACTTTAACAAATGTCTTACATGTTATTATGGTTCTGGCTGGTTTTATATTTTGATAATATAAAAAGTTTGAAATGTTGCTTCTTGTAGGCTTCCTAGGATCGTGACCCTTTGCCAAAGACTGTGCATACGCTAAAGTGAACCGCTTTAATTTAGTGACACCAAAACTGTAATATCTAAAGTTTGAATCTCCAATCTCTTTATACAAAAATATTAAAAATTGAAGGGGTTATTTTATTACGTTAAACTATTATTCTATTAAATTATAAATTTTATTTTCAATCCACTATTCTATTACATTTTATAGATTTTATTATATGCCACATCCTTATTATATTTAATTACATTTCTGGTTTGAAAGAAAATGGTTCTATAAGATTAATTATGATTAGCATTTGGTTGTCGCATTCCAAGGGATGATTATAATGTTTGAACTTGATTTCAAAGTAATTTTTTTTATTTGGCATAATAATATTCTCTTGAGACTGCATATAATGTTTAAGTAATTGAAGAAAATGTTTTAATTTTATTTTACTAAAGTACAATATGTTTATGTTATGGCCTCTTAATGATTAAATTAAAAGATGAGTTAGAAATTAATTCAAGGATTTTAGGATCAAAAGGGGGCTATGCATAAACAGTTGTTCCTAAAAGTAAGTTTAGGGGTTAAGTATAGGTTTATGTACAAGAATTTCAAACAAAACATCACAATTTTTTATCAGTCCAAGTTGATCTTTAATTCAGACCATCAATTGTTGTATTCTCTATTTTTCTTTTCAGGTATGTACTTATGTAGGAATTTTTTTATATATTATATAATTTAATAATTAAATTCATCGATATAATTAATTTTTAAAATTTTTTCATATTCTTTAATTTGTTGCCATGAAATTACATCATTTAACAGTAGAGTTCATAATTAAGAATTTAATTAACGCTCATACTTTAACTCAAAAAAATATCAGTAAAAGAAATTACAATGAAAATGGACTAAATACAGGAATGCACTAGTAAGAAAGTAGATTAAAACATAGTTTCAGAAACATCCAGTGCCAACATGGTTACAAGGCCATTAAATTTCAATAATGCAAATATGAATAATAAACATAGCAGCGAATTGCTGAACTTGGTATCGAGATCCTGTTAAGTGGCAGAAAATCAACTGTCCACCAAACCAGAAGTCAAAAATATCTACATACTGGCAATTTTGGTGTTGTGGAAATCTGGTTAGTTTCCACCAAAGTGAATAATTGTGCCAAAAATTAAGACAAAGAAAAATTCATAGGTAGTTGGTGGAGTCACAAATAGTCTCCCTTAAAAACCAACTTCCTTAGACTCTTAAAGTCTTGGTGACAGAATTTTTTTCAGATAATTTAAAGCACAATATATCACAAAGTAAAAGACCCGACAATATCTATTAAATAGAAAATAAAAAGAACACCAGAATTTAACGAGGTTCGACCAATTATGCCTATATCCGCGGAAACTACTAAAATAATATTCCACTATTTTAAAGAAATATTATAAAGTGAAATATTACAAGAGAGAGAAAATAATATCAATCTTAAAAGTAGAGAGATTGATGTTTTTGGGATGAATTGTTAAGAGGGGGATGAAGCCTTTTTATAGGCTAAAATTTTCGCTCCTCCCTCTCCCACTTCCGATGTGGGATTGAGAGATTGCATTTCAACAAATTTCCACCTTGGCGATCTCACAATTCCAAACAAACATTCTCTTTACAAATTTCAGTAATGTCTCCAAATACGCTTCAAAGTGCCCAATTTCAAATTCTGAGTACATTTATCAAGTCCAAGCAATGTTGGAACTTGATACCTGTCACAACTTTTATTGTCATATCTGCGGGATTTTCAACAGTTAGAATCTTCTGAAGTAGTATCCCACCATCTTCAAGAATTTCTCGTACAAAATGATATCGAACATCGATATGTTTCGTCCTTGTATGATAAACTTTAGTCTTTGCCAAACAAATAGTATTTTGACTGTCACAATGCACTTTGACATGCTTCTGAACAATTTCCAAGTCATTCAACAACCCCTGAAGCTAAATTTCCTCCTTAACAGCTTCTGAAACTGCCATGTACTTTGCCTCTGTTGTAGACAAAGCAACCGTTGACTGTAAGGTGGACTTCCAACTAACCGGTGTCTTTGCAAGTGTGAACACATAACCGGTAGTAGATCGACGTTTGTCTAATTCACCTGCATAGTCAGAATCACAATATCCAACTATATACTACTTTTCTCATCCCGCTCAAACATTATACCAACATCTACAGTATTCTGAATATACCGTAGAATCCATTTCACAGCTTGCCAATGTCCTTTGTCAGGATCATGCATGTACCTGCTCACAACTCCAACTGCTTGTGAAATGTCAGGCCTCGTACACACCATTGCATACATCAAGCTACCAACAGCATTTGCATATGGAACCTTTGACATATATTTTTGTTCTTCATCACTTTTCGGAGATAAAGATGCACTAAGCTTAAAATGAGGAGCAAGTGAAGTACTAACTGGTTTTGTCTTCTGATTTATCCCAAAATGCTTTAGTACTTTTCTCAGATATTGTTTCTGAGTCAAATAAAGTTTCTCCAATTTTCTGTCTCTGCATATCTCCATACCGAGAATCTTCTTAGCTTCCCCTAAATCTTTCTTTTCAAATTCCTGATTTAGTTGAGCTTTTAACTTCTGAATCTCTCCTTCATCTTTCGAAGCTATCAGCATATCATCAACATAAAAGAGAAGATAGATAAAGGAACCATCCCGTAGCTTCCGCAAATATACACAATGATCGTATTTGCTTCTTGTGTATTTCTGCCTTATCATAAACTTGTCAAATCGTTTGTACCACTGTCTTGGAGATTGTTTCAATCCATACAATGATTTGCTCAATTTTCACACCAAATTTTCTTTTCCAGCAATTTTAAATCCTTCTGGCTGAGTCATGTAGATTTCTTCTTCTAAGTCTCCGCATTTTTACATCCAACTGAACTAATTCCAGATCCAATTGTGCTACCAAGGCCAACAGTATTATAATGGAGGAATGTTTTACAACAGGAGAAAACACTTCATTATAATCAATTCCCTCCTTATGAGCGTAGCCTTTAGCTATCAATCTTGCCTTGTAGTGGATATCATTGTTATCAGGAAATTCATCTTTCTTTGCATTAGCTCATTTACAGCCAATCACTTTTTTTCCCTTTGGCAGACTTGCTAGCTTCCATGTCTGATTCTTTTCAAGGGACTGCATCTCTTCTTCCATAACTTTTATCCACTTTTCTTCTTCTGAGCTTTGAATAACTTCACAATAAGTGGAAGGAATCTCATCATCTACTTAAGATGTATAATTAGTCATATCTTCAAGTCGAGCAGGTTTCTTAATATTCTTTTTCGGCTTTCGTAGTGCAATTGGCTCAAGTTGCTGAGGAGGTTCTTGTGCTGAAACCTCTGCTTCCTCATCTGATCCATTTTCTACCATTATCTCCTCTTCTGTCGTATGAGTAATTTTATCAAACTTTACAATTGCTGGATCAACAATTCTTCTTCTATCAAACTCCATCAGTTTGGGAGTTTCCTCCACCTGCTGTGGAGAACCATCCGTCTGCTCCTTTGTTACCTTTAACACGGTAGACTCATCAAAGGTAACATCTCTACTAAAGATTATTTTCTTCATCTCTGGGCACCATAGTCGATATCCTTTGAAACCAGAGGATATCCCCATAAAAATAGCTTTCTTTGCCCTTGGATCTAACTTCGATTCCTTAACATGATAGTATGCAGTGGAACCAAACACATGTAAGGAATTATAATCTATAGTAGGTTTTCCAAACCACACATCCAAATGTGTTTTGCCATTGATAGCAGTTGATGGCAAATGATTAATGAGATGACATGCGTATGTTACAGCCTCAACCCAAAACTGTCTGCCTAATCTAGCATTAGACAATATACACCGAACTTTCTCCAGTGGAGTTCGGTTCATGCGTTCAGCCACCCCATTTTGTTGTGGTGTATTTCTGACAGTGAAATGTCAAACAATTCCTTCATTTCTGCAAACTTTCATGAAGGGATCACTTGTGTACTCTCCTCCATTGTCTGTTCGAAGACACTTGATCTTTCTGTCTGTCTGAGTTTCTACCATCTTCTTCAAGATGAGAAGAACTCTCAACACTTCATCCTTTGTCTTCATTGTATACACCTATACTCCTCTTGAATAAGCATCAACAAAGGTAACATAGTAGTACTTACCTCCTATTGAAGCATTTTTGGAAGGACCCCATACATCTGAGTGAACATAATTCATAATACCCTTGGTATCATGAATTGCAGTGTCAAACTTCACACTCGTCTGCTTCCCTTTGATGCAATGCTCACAGAAGTCTAATTTGCAGGTTCGTACTCCTTGCAATAATCCTTGATTCGCCAGAAGTTTCAAAGATTTTTGCCTGCATGCCCCAAGCGCATATGCCACAATCTGGTTGTTTCTAGCTTCAGTTCATCACTAGAAACTGTTGTTGTTGTTCCAACGATTGTATTGCCTTCATAGTAATACAAGTTTTTGCTCCTTTGAACTCCTTTCATCACCACAAGTGCTCCAGATATAACCTTCATTACTTCATTTTTAATGATTATAGTGAAACCCTTTCTCCTAAGGATTCCCATGGAAATGAGGTTTTTCGTCAGACTGGGCACGTATCTTACGTCTGTCAGAGTTATGATTGATCCATCTCGATTCCTCAACTGGACTGAACCAATTCCAGTTGTTTTACAAGTACTGTCATTTGTTGTATAGGCAACTCCACCTTCAATTTCTTTAAAATCGAAAAACCATTCCCGATTAGGACACATATGGTGGCTACAGTCTGAATCCAGGATCCAAGCAGTCGAACTGCTTTTTGATGACATCAAAGCTAATGAAAAATCTGAATCATCACATTCAGCTACATTTGAATTTGCAACAACCTTACCTTTACCAGATTTACTTCTCAACTTTGGACAATCTTTCTTCCACTGCCCATTTTCTCGACAAAAGGCACATTCATCTTTGCCCACTCTAGACTTTGATCTGTCTTTCTTTCCCTTATTCTTATTTTTCGAACGGCCTCTTACTATCAAAGCTTTTGCTGCTCCACTGGTGCTATCCTTCTTATCTTTTCTCCTCAATTCATAGCTGTATAGTGCAGCACATACTTCGCTAAGAGACACCTCAGCTTTCCCATGGAGTAGAGTAGTTTCTAGAAACTCAAACTCCTCAGGAAGGGATACCAACAACATTAGGGTCAAATCTTCATCTTCAAACGTCACATCCAAGTTCATCAGATCTGCTACAAGTTGATTGAAATTGGTGATGTGATCATTCATCGTGGTACCAGGAACATATGTGAATCTGAACAACCTTTTCTTCATATGTAGCTTATTTTGACTGCACTTTTTCAAGAATTTTTCCTCCAGTGCCTTCCACAATTTACTTGCAGAAGTTTCTTTACAAAAGACATACTTCTGCTCTCTAGACAGACACGATCGAATTGTACCACATGTCAAACGATTGATTGTCTTCCATTCCTTCTCATCTGCACCTTCTGGCTTTTCTCCCTCAATGACAATGTCTAAGCCTTGCTGAAATAAAGCGTCTAGAACTTCACCTTGCCATATGCCGAAATGGCTTGTGCCATCAAAAATCTCCACTGCAATTCTCGTATTTGCCACAGCAGTTCTCGCCAAAATTGATGAAGTAGAAGTTGTTGTGTCCATCGTGGATTTTTGTCCATCTCTTGCCATTTCTTTTTTAAGACTATTTAATAGCTTTCAAATACGGAATATCCAAGAATCCAAAGAAAACTTTCTGATGTGGAATATCAGCTTACGCCGCAACCACATAGCATATAACTCAGTAACCTTGGCTCTGATAGCAACTGTTGTGGAAATCGGGTTAGTTTCCACCAAAGTGAATAATTGTGCCAAAAATTAAGACAAAGAAAAATTCCTAGGTAGTTGGTGGAGTCACAAATTGTCTCCCTTAAAAACCAACTTCTTTAGACTCTTAAAGTCTTGGTGACAGAATTTTTCTCAGATAATTTAAAGCACCATATATCACAAAGTAAAAGACCCGACAATAGCTATTAAATAGAAAATAAAAAGAACACCAGAATTTAACAATGTTCGACCAATTATGCCTATGTCATCGAAAACTACTAAAATAATATTCCACTATTTCAAAAAAATATTATAAAGTGAAATATTACAAGAGAGATAAAATACAACCAATATTAAATGTAGAGATATTGGTGTTTTTGGGATGAATTGTTAATATGGGAATGAAGCCTTTTTATAGGCTAAAATTTTCCTTCCTCCCTCTCCCACTTCCGATGTGGGATTGGGAGATTGCATTTCAACATTGGTTCATAATTAAATAAGCTGTAATCAACAAGTAAATTTGGCATAACATTGATGGTCAGGATAACAAGTAAATTTCATTCAATCGCAACCATCATTCTTCAAAAAACATCCCAGAACCTTGTGGATCTGACACAATCTTTCAAGAAAGGAATTTCTGGTATCTTATGACTTGTCAAACATGTGCAATTTGGCAACAGGCCAATTGACCTAAATTATAGAAAAGAATACAAGCGAAACTGCAGCAAAACAGTGTTTACATCATGAAAAGACTAATCAACCTCAATGTGTAAATCAAATGGATTACAAAAACGAGAAATAAAAAGTACTTCAGCAACCAACAAATGTAACCAATCAAAAGCTTTACTGCGCAAAAGATACAACAAAACAGCACTCACAGCTTTGACTATACAATCTAAAAATTAGGTGGAAACAGATCGAGAACCGATAATTTCAATCCCAAATAAAAATAATCCTCAATCATATGATCCTTGAGCTAATCCAAAAGCAGTTTCAAGGGTTCGAATAACCAAACTACTCATCCCCAAAAGTAATCCCACTAATCTCTTCACAAAACATAACAAATCAGAAAACCGATCAATCATTATTGTATAATAAACCTTGTTAGATCAATCATTGTCATCTCTCACCTTAATCTCACAGTCAAAGACTAATTTAGGGAAAAGTCCTAAATTGCAATCGTGTTTTTTTTAAAAAAAAAATTATACTACATTTTCTATTCACATCATACTATAAACATCATAAACAAGTATTTGAGAGAAATATTCGTAACATTCTTTTGCCTAACTTTCAGTATGGTAGGGTGATGGGGTGTTACATATCAAGTGCCAACATGATCACAAGGCCATTAAAGTTCAACGCTACAAATACAAATAATAGAAAGGCTTCACGGCAGATCGAGGAAGCACGTGTGCATATGAACTTCAATTGATTAGCATCATCCTTGTGTACCTGTAACAAAAGTATAATAAACAGAATTCAAAATAATATTTTTAACTCATTTAAGTTGTCTAGAAAATTTGCATATCAAATTGTAGGAGGCTCTTTTTTAGTATGATTATGAGTAGAAATTCAATTATCATTGCTTACAAAGTGCAGGGGGGACAAGGATTCTGGAGTAATACCTGTTAAAGGAACTGCACTTGCAACTTGTCGTTCTCTAGGAATTCCAGCATCATGAAATTTGTTTCTGATAGAAGAGAGTCTAGCAACAACATCACCAGCATCCATTCGCTTTTGTGGTGATTCAGCTGTACATGAGATTCCAATTTCAAATATTGAAACCAAGCACTCATTCGTTATATCGTTTCTCCTATTCCTGAAATTTGAGGTTGCGTCTTCGTTGAGTAGCATGATCAGCATATAACATCTCAAGTAGCAAATCAGGCTTAGTGCTCACAGGTGAAGCACATGCATGCCTTAAAATGAACTCCTGAGGATCATCAGAGGTAAACCAGTTCTCAACCCATAACACCAGCTAGTTTGTTGGATGCTTAAATGTCAAATCCTCGAATAGACTCTGAATGGGTTACTGAATCAGCAACCGATCAGAAGCATAACAGACTATTAACAAATTCTTGCAAGATGCGATGGCTCTTCCCAAGGTCCAAGAGGCTTTGAGGATAGCACCAGACGCAACAGGACTTGCATACATGAACTTCCAATTTTATTCATGAAATAAAACCCAATATATGCTACATTGGTAGAGGTGCACCTGTATGCATAGTCCTTAACCAAATATGTGCTACATTCTAAAAGAGAAAAGCCCGACCAAAAAGAATGAAACTTTAAATCAATTAGATTCACACACAAACTCGTTTATTGGTGTGTGCAGGAACTGCAACTTGGAATCTGTAGTCCTTTCTTGCAAAAAGGGGAGGAAAATGAGTGGAGCCATGACAAGGCACCTTCAAGAAGAAATCATCAATTTTCCAGAGGTTGGGGGCAGCTGCTCTTCAATTCAAGTATAATATAATCAAACTGAAGACTGAGGTTGCCCCACGGCATTTTGGTAAAGCAGACCTCTGTAATCAGACTGTTCAGCATAGAATATCTCGACTAGCAAGTCAGAAGTAAGCCTGTTCTTGACCCACAACACTAGGTACTTTGCTGGATACCTGTCCCAACACTACCATAATGGCTGCAGAAAAAGAAGTCAATAGATAATTTAATGTCTCCACCCCCTGCAGGTATATTTTCATCCTTATCACCCTGCAAACAAACAAAGAGTGTCACTTCTACCAACAACTGTGATGTCCGTCTGGATGTAATCAAGTGCTTGAACTGTTCTCTTTATATCCATTAAGATGTGCTTCAGTGCTCAAACAACACCCTTTATATCTATTAACCCAGTGTTTGGATAGAAGAAAAATATGGGGAAGGGAAAATAAGAGTGTAAAATAAGGAAAGATTTTCAGTTTACTCAGTTTGGGAAGAGAAGGAAAATAAGGAGCAGAGGTAAACTAACTCTTATTTTTCACTCCTCACTCTCTCCAAAATGGAGAGAAAATATGGGGAGGTAAAATAAATCTTATTTTCCTTCCTCTCCTTTGTTATTTTACTTCAATCCAAACATGAGGAAGGAAAATAAGGAGACCTTATTTTCCCTCCACCCCATGAGAAAGTTCTCAAATATAGTGTAAATGTTCTCTTTATATCTCTACATAGCTGGATACAACCTTTATATTGATCTACAGGGAAAGATACGAGGAAACTGATCTCTAGCATCATGCTGGTGCAAAAGTAACTAAAACTGGGGATACATTATATGGTTTCACAAATCCATATGAGATTGTTATAACCAGATTATTATTGAGAGCATCAAACAAATTTCACTGAGTAAATAGCCCAAGATGCACTTTTAACACTTCTGAGTACTTGGTCTAGATTATAAGAGCAGTAAAGTCAAATACCTCCTATGGCCAAATTGGTTTTGCATAACTCACTGCCTTTTCAACTGTTGCCTTCACGTGTCTCTTTTGAGGTTCCAATCGCATTTTTCGTTATCAACTGTTCCCTTCAATCATCTGCAACTGGAAGTATCAAGCTTGAACACTGGCAGTTCAATAACCTCTGCCACAAATCGTTCCTGTCTTCGAATACGCCTGAACTTCAAAATCTCAACTGACTATTGATTTCTAATGCATACAAGTGACGACAAAAAACAGATCAAAAGAACAACAGTCTCCCGATTAACTTCAAGCAACCAGGAAATATACATCAGTTCTATCTTAGTTAAACTATAAATAAGAAGTTGAGGCGTTGTCATGTTTCAATCATGCAATTCTATTAATATTTTCTCAGATGCGATGATAGAACACCCTCAAAACCCTGAGCAAACATGTCATACAAAGCAAAACACACTCCGTCACTAAAAGATGCATACCCATAATAGATCTAACGCACAACTTATGCACAGGGGAAGGCTTCTACTTTACATCAACCTAACAATTCTTGCCTAATAACCAAATCACTTTGACGAACAGTTGCTTGCAATTGCCCCAGCTCAAGTTCATCAAAGCAGAAATTGGGGAAAAACAGCTTAATAGAATCTGGGATTTGCTAGCAATGGAGCAATTAAAATTAAAATTTTTTCTAATAATGAAATGTTCAATTTTTTTTTCCATGATTTAAAGACAAATAATAACCGATTAAAAGAGGTTTTGAGATGTACCAATTGCAGTGATGAAAAGCAACTATGTAGAAAGAAGCAAGAGGGCCGTCCGATCGGATTTGGTGAATCTGTCTTGGTGGAGCTGACAACAGCCAGGAATTGGATAGGTAGAGCAACGGTGTTGGTGAAGGTGGGTGGTAGAGCCACAGAGGAGGGCCTTCTCGCGCCGTTCTCCGAAGGGGATCCGCCTCGAAAGAGGAATTCCCATTTTCTTCCGGACGCGGATATGCAAATATATAGTTCGATTTTCTATTTTTTTTACAATAATATAAATGTTTATATTTTAAGTATTTTCTATCCTTGCTTCACTTGGTTACTTTTCTGTTTATTTTACATTATTTGTGTTTTTTTTTTTCTGTTTCTGTCACCATTTAATCAATTTTATATTTTTAACGAAATAAACTCAAAACTGTACTATAAATAATAATAATAATAATAATAATAATAATAATATGTTAATAATTTTGTACTTTGATATAGCTTAGGCACATAACTATATGGAAAAAAAAAATCATTTTGTAATACATGCACAAAGTGATTTTATAATAACATAATAAATAAACGCATATGTCCTTGTTATGGTTAAATCAAAATCTTATAGTAGATTTACTATCAAAAAAAGATCTAATATAAGAATTAGAATCCTTCAAATTTAAAAAAAGAAAAAAGAGTCAAAAAAAAATGTCATACAAAAGCATTTGCATTTTCATACGACCAAAAAGTACGCTCTCAATGATAAGAAACGTTGCAGACTAGCTAAAGCAATCAGAACAAATAACTACAGTACTCCAGGAATGAAGAAAACCTATGCAATGGAAGACAGAAACAAAACTAGAGTTTAATAGGGATTCAGGTCGGAATATTGTAACAATTAAGTTGTAGAATGCCCCCACTAAGGGGATATTAAAAAAATCTAGTGAGCACGGGTCATCTTCATTTTTGGCATTGCCTTCTTCATCTGTCTAGCACGCTCTTTTGCTTCTCTCTTGCGAATAGCCTCTGCACTAATCTTTGCTTCAGCCTCCTCCATCGTCTTTTTCCTCTCTGCCTTCTTTTTCTGCAACGCTTCTTGCCTTGCACTCTGAAGTTCCTTGTATGCCTCTTGGGCAGCTTTCAATCTGGCTGCCTCTGTTTTAGATTTAGCCTGCAGTAGTAGGGTGACGGCAGATTTCTCAAGACTATAAAAATTCATAAATTATTAGAAGCGGATTGCATCAGGCAAAATATTCACCTGGGAACTCAACTTGTACCGACCAATCAGATCAATGTAATAAGGAACCAGTGCCACTAGTCGAGTCATATCAGCCATATTGTCGGCATCAGGGAGTGCAAACTTGAACAACAGCATCTTCTTGTGTGTTCCAGGGTGTTGATCCGAAAAATGCATGGAGATGAAACCCTTGCCATATTTCTCAAAAGGTTTCTCACCAAAAACCTGCAGCATTTCACATGCACTTAATATTGCGTAGCTCAAAGACATAACCTCGTAAATATCGTAATCCCACATAGTCATGCATTTGCAAATGCTACAACAGATGGAAAATGGGTATATAACCAGCCAGTACGGCTACAGGCTTCCAATATCAAGACCAACAATAGAAGTTGTCAAAACCTAGCCAGCCAACTGACTGTCTACAAATTATCAATTATGCAACGCCACAATTTATCTACGTACAAAATTCAGAAAAATGGCAACATAAGAAACCCTTGTACATAAATATGTTTACCTGCTTAAAAAAATAAAATGAAAAAATAATAAAGAGACAAATATGGAAGGTAGTTCGTGGAGGAGAGATTTTACATAATGCACAAATCAACCATTGCTCAACCCCCATACAAGAGATATACAAAATGATCAGTGACAAAATTTAACCCCCAATCAGTCAACGAAATGGAAGCGGTGCACACCAGATCTATCCCATCATAAACCCAAAGTCAAATCTACATCTAACAGAAGCACCAAAAATCTCTAAGCAAAAAGTTAGCTTTCCAAAAATCTCTAAGGCAACAAGTTATTAAACCTTTGGCATCAAGTAAACATTATTGCCTCAGAAATTACAACCTAAATTGGTAAGGCCAAAAGCTAAGTTCTTACACCTTTTGCATCCAGTGAACATTGTGGCACTAGCAATTGAAGTTGTGAAAATAATATATGTGTGATGGGTTAGTCATGGAATCATAGAATATCATTCTCAATCCAGTGCAAATACAATACTATCTATCACTTATAGATATATGTCCTAAAACAATATACAATAGTAAAAGTATCAGTCGCTATGCATGAAGACATGGAATTTCAACCCAGTCAGAAATACATTCTATCTAACTATTATTTCATTTATGCATCACATGGAACCATGTGTCACAATTAAAGCTGGACAATGAACAATGAATAAGAAAAGGAAAAACAAAAAACAAGAATCTAGGTTATGGTACCCGATTGCTCCATACACAAGAATGTGATCATTAAAAAGCTCATAATTCCTAATGGCAGAGTTATTAAAGCCACAAAGTGCATCAAGGCAATAAGTGGTCCTGCCTGGAACCTAAGCGCCTGCCTGGAGAGATGAGGTGTAAAAGAAAGATAAACAAATAAAAAAAATATCATACTATACAAAAGTGAGCTTATATAAAACTACTAATAATCATAAAATAAAACATGCATGAACTTAGCATTAATGTTCTGAAATCAAAATTAATATTCAAATGAAGATGCTTACGTGACTTGAAATGGTAATTCTAATCCTAAATAGTGACATCCCTCAAGCAACCATGAGGCTCACACATCGTTGAACTCAAAACAACCTTCATCATTATCATCACATTCAACTAACTTCCCACTTCTTTTTCTTCCTTTTTATAGGCTTTTCTTGAAAATCAATATCTTCCACATCTATAAGTGCTAGAAGAGTATGGCCTCTAAAATGAAAGATGCTTTTGCCTTTTCTAAATACTAGGAGAAAAAGTAGACTTGACATTTTTATATGGTAATGATAGGCATCCTCTTTCACTACGCTATGCAAACATAACCTTACCATTCACCCCCCCCCCTCCCCCTTTTCCCCCCCACCCTTCTCCCTTTTTTTTTTCCAATTCTGCTTGTTTGATTTGATATGGGTGTCAACAGAAGCATGGTAAACTATACTTTCTTGTTTGAATCAATGATATAGGTTATTAAATTTAAAAATCAAGGCATGTCTTTTCAGTGCCTTTATGTCTGATGCCTGGATCCTCAAAGAGAGCCTGCCATTCAGAAGAGACACTAAGACTAGAGCCTCATGAACCTTGAGAGTGCACCGCTGACAACTATGCTAGGTGGTCAATAAATTAAAACAAAAAGATACAAGGGTAAAAAGTCAATGCTTTACAAACAAGTGTCGGGTCCTAAAAACTAATACTAACCTAGTTCTACTCTTCACTTTCAAAATCTACACATAATTAAACTTTTAGAAGAGAGGAAGTAAAAACCACAAACCTTCCATCTATTGCCAATTAGGTATTCCATGATTGAACACTTAAACTATGTTGATACTGAAAGAGAACTTGAACTATGTAAAGACTAAATGCTACTCCATATAACAAAGCATCAAATGAAGAAGTAATGCACCAGACAATGAAAAATATCAAAATGATATTACAAATTGGAGAAACTATCAATGCAAGAGCTTAATTGAATAACTGGTAATATCACATAAAGAACAAAAGGCTGCAAGAACTCATTTAAGAATCTAACCTGCTCAAGAACAGCCTCGGTGATTAAATCTCCTGCAACTTCCTTGGACTCCGAAATCACTCCCAACTCCTCAGACACCCATTTTCTCCCACTAGGTGACTGAGCCACTATACTTGCGAACCTCTGCAAATCCCTCTCCTCTTTGTGCATCCCTTTGGCCACCTTCTTCTTTGCAAGCGCAAAAACCACATGATCCATTGCGTCATCATTCATGTACACTTCGAAAGTAATTTCATCTTTGCAAGGCACAATCATATTATAAATCCTAGAAATCAAATCGTGCCTGCTCTTCAATTCCATTGTAGCCAGTAACCCTTGACAGTACCTACGACCACTAGCATAGAATTTGAATATATTCTGCCCTTCCTTCAACAACAGGGGCGAATCATCGCCTTCTCCTACTCCCAGAAGGCTAAAATTCTTCTCAAAAATAGAATCTTTAACAGCGAATTTTGCCGCCCAAGACAGTGCCAAATTCTCATTCTGGCGTTTCCCGGTGAAGTAATTGATAATGAAAATAATCAAGAAAGAGACGCACACAATCTCTATCGTAAAGGATTGCTTCTTCTTTGGAAAAAGTACTGGTTTTGGATCCGGGCTCTGATTATCAGTAGGAGAGGTAGATTCGGTAGTTTTGGGGCTTTCCTGGGGCGCTTGATGAACAGGGAGGCCTTCGAATTCATCCTCGTCCCAGTAATCAAAGGTGGAGGTTGATGGCGGAGATGAGGGCTTTACGGGATCTGATTCAAGTTCGGAGGACTGAGAATCCGATTTAGAATTAGCTTGTAGTTCTGGGTCTTCCGATATGGGATCTGGGATCAGAGTAGATGGTGCATCCGACCGAGTTAAGGGAAGATCGGTGGGTTTAAACGAGTCTGGTTCAATGGTTTCCTCGACAACGTCATCTTCTTCGGCTTCAAAGCCTTCGAAATGGGAATCGGCGGCGACACAATGGCCGGAAAGAATAAGGAGAAAGACGGAGATGAGAGAGAGAGAGAGGATAAAGGGAGCGGGTCGGGCCATTTCCGCTGGATTAGATATTCTCAATTCTCGGACAGAGAGAGAAAGTGACACTTTTATGGGTTTCAGATAGAGGGTGAAGCGGAATCAGGCGGTGGTGATGGCGGAGAAAGAGTCATAGCTGGAGGATGAAACGAAAGAATGATTGGAGAGACTGGCAGAGGAGAATAGCACATCGGAAGCAGCTTCATGTACTTGCCTAATTGGTGTGCAAACTTGATAGGGGTATTTTTGGCAAAATAAAATTGCGTTGAGAATTTTTCTTTTTCTATTTTGAGATTTTGTGTTTGACAAAGGATAATATATTTGTGCAATTTTTTTTTTTTTTATGATAAACCATCATATAATGGAAATGTTAATATTGGATTGACATTCTCAGTTTTGGTAAAAATATGATCATATCCAGTGGTGCAAATATATGTGTTTGGTGGCATCTTGTGATTCTGCCAAATGTATCATAAATCATCTTGGATTTCAATTATAAATCAAAATTATATATATATATATACAGCAATCGGTCACATAGAGATAAAATGTAAGCAGTAGTCTGCAACTGCTGAATGTTGCACTGAATATGTATGTTTAGATTTAAGTAGGAGAGGAAATCTTCATTGAAAGGGTGAAAGCTACGAACAGTGGTGCCAGCAATCCGGATATATCTGAATCTCTTTAAATTTTAATAAATAATTTTATTAGAGTTTAAAATGGATTTAAGTAGTAATATTTAAATTCGTCACAAATTTTGATATGATACGGGAAAAGGTTTTTGGATATCTGTTATACGATGAATTCGATTATATTATATTATATTTTTTTTAATTTATTAAATATAACAATATAATCAATTAATTTTTGTATATTTTTATAGATTTATAAATTATTAATGCAACGAAAATTTAAAATTTGAAATATAATTTTTCTATTATAATGAAAAAATTTTAAGTTTATTGTTTTAATATTATTTTTGAACAATTTAATAAATTATTTTAATTTGAATTCGTTGAATTAGATTTTATGTTTTATTTTATTTGAATTTGTAGTAATTTATAGTAGATTATTTGTATATTTTTAAATTTTAATTATTTAATTAGTTTAAATTTTTTAATGATAAACGAGTAATTAATAGAATTTCAGTTATTAATCGTATTTGAAACTGATACAAATATTAAAATTATAATTTTAAACAAATTATATATATATATATATTATCGGATTCGAATACGGTAATCTAATGGCTTACAAACAGTAGATTAAGAAAGTAAAGAATTAATAGAAAAGGGTTGACACACTACCCCGTATACTTATACTAATATGCAGAGTTGAATGAATATACCTTCTTTTTTTTTTGCTGATAATTAATTATGTGAAAACGTGTTGGCTTATAAAAAATAAATGCTCAGGAAAAGTTAACAAAATAAAATAACACTCTTCTGAAGCATTATGAAGTAACTACAAATCTAAGTCTGGAGAAGGATGACCCAAAACTATTAAACTCAAATTGAAGCTTCAGGCATAATTGATCAAGAAATCAGCTGTAAAATCAGCTTTGCTCAAAATGTGATTGAAGTGCACTATAGGAAAATCCTCAAGCATCTGCTGATTAAAAAAAACAATAATTAACAAGGTAATGACAGTTTTTATTAATCATTTCTGCCACATATTTATTATCACATTCCACTATTACTTTAGAAAATGTTTATAGACTTGGTCAATTTGAGACTTTCATCCATATACAAAGACTGTTTTGTTTTCTTCTTCTTTTTTTTTTAAAAAAAAAAACTCCATTTATAGAATCATGTTAGATCCTCAGTAGGTTTCAAAGAAAATTATTCCTCATACATGAATTTAATCTTGCCATTGAATTCAAATTCATTACCTAAGAAAGATATAAGAACATCAAATTTAACAATAAGTCCATCTCAAAATCAATTTACACATGAAAAATAAATATGCATTAAAAAATAAAAAGAAAATTTTGATATTGGAGAATCAGCTTTAAATTAATGTTCATAAGAACTTTCCAAGTTACTCAATTAATGGTTGAACATGCCGCCTGTTATAATGACAGAAATATATAACTATACATATTCAATAATCTTTTATTGTATATGTGAAAAAAGTTTCATTAATTGTTCTAAACATAATAATCTGCCACTCTTGCTCTATCTGCTAGCTCTAAAACAATTCCCATGAATACTACTAATACTTTTTTATACATTTTTATTATATATTTTCAATATAAATAAGACAATTGTCTCTCAACTTAAAAATAAAATTTGTTACCTGCTATTCAAGTTCTTTTATTTACTTAAAAATAAATCTAATATTTATAGATTAGGTCTCCATATGTATATGAATAAATAATTTTTCAAGAAAAACACACTGCCTCATTTAGTATTTTCTCCAAAAGCGTCCCCGTTCATCTTCTTTGTTCGTGTATCATGCAAGAATTTCCACCACATTACAGTTGATTTCCAAAATAAAGGTCATAATTCACACATTTTTTTTAATGGTATAATGAAAAAAAGAAATGTCTTATAGATATAAATGTATAATTCAATATGCTACCAGTAAGACATAAGCATGTATTCTACAAAAATTCTATTCGAGTCGCATGATGAAAATAATCAAATAAAAGAGGAGTAAGCATTTTGGTCCTCGGTGGTGGAAATGGATAGGTTGATATGCTAGTCATGTTCTCTCTCTGATTTAAGCATAAAGAACAATTAGTTCTTGGGGAGAGAGGAATGTTCCTCATCTGGCCACAACGCAAAGATGCTTGCACATTTTGCTGCTTTGCTACTTAGTTTGAAGGTTTGTCTTCATCCAACAACAACTGGATCATTGATCTGATGACCTCATTATCAACTATAGTTGCATTCTGAAAGAGATTGAAAAATACATGCATCAATTCAAGTGCACATATGTCAAGAATCGACAGTAAAGTATTAGAGGTGAAAAGGATAAGGATTTAAAAACTAACACTGGATAGACAAATCAGAATAAACCAACAGTTATCAGAGAGAATGTTCAGGGGAGATCAGTGATGCCACGTGTCTTTTGTTTATGTCAAGATGGACAAAGTTCTTACATTGAGAACGTGTTGTAACATTGGTGCTTTAATTTCAAGGATTTGTAGTATAGGATTTGAAAGCTACCCAAAACGTAGGGCTAGGGTAGATAGACCTAAGTATTTTCATGCAAAGCAAATATTCTAAGCAGTTTTAAGTAGATTTGGTGTCTGATCTAAGCTGCCATTAACATCTTGGAACCTCATGCTCCATAAAGTGGCCATTGTATCTCTCACCCATCATAGAGCCATAGAGGATGCCAGATAATTCGTTGAGCCTAGGCACTATAGAAGTTGCCTAATTTTCTCGCACAGTTTTGAAGGAATTTGAGGAGTTACATATCCACTATATAAACTTACTGGATTCATCCTCGGAAGTTGAAAATGTAACAAGGTTGTCATATTAATAAAAGGTTATAATATCCATCCACAAGTTATATTCTAAAAGAAGATATAAACAACCTAGTATAGGATTGCTCTAGAGTGCATTTAGAAGAATTTTCATGATATAAGACGGTCAAATATGTTTTGATAAAACACCAGTTAGGAATGCCATCAAATTGGAAAATTCCATAACACCTTTGTTGCTGTTTTTCCAAATTGTCTTAGCTTCAAAGAAACTAGGTTTACCAATATTTTGACACTGAGCAGTAAAATTAAAAATTGAAAATATAAAACCAACTTTTATCTAGTTTTCCGAAAAGATAAATTATTTCCTTTTAACAGACAAAGGTTGATCCTAGCAGGACAAGAAAAAGGAAATAAATTGCAAACATGACACGGGATAACAGCAAGGCTCAAATATTGCACCAAGAAAAACAGGGGAAAATCACCAAGGGAGCATTGTGGTAGATAGTCCAGTTGCCAAGAAAACCATCAGCAAAGGCCTAAAATACTGTAATCAATGATTGTATGACACCCAGAAAAAGTATGCCAAATACCTCTGGTTTTTGAATAAGTTCCTTCAATAACGAATGGAGAGCTGATCGAAGCTCCTTAAACAAGACAGCCGATTGGGCTGGAGCTGTTAGCTTTAACCATCCATCAATTGTCACTAGTCCTGTCTGCAGATTGTTTAAAAGAAAAGATTTATCTCCAGTTAAGAGGATAAGTAAAAAAAAAGCTA
Organism: Triadica sebifera; assembly: GCA_023653625.1. Taxonomy (NCBI): domain Eukaryota; kingdom Viridiplantae; phylum Streptophyta; class Magnoliopsida; order Malpighiales; family Euphorbiaceae; genus Triadica; species Triadica sebifera. The sequence continues at coordinate 29,127,920 of CM042898.1, read as the reverse complement.
TTAACCTATCAAACTGACTTTTTGACAGATAGGTTGTATGATAAATTTATGCCAAAACGTCATCATGAATTAGTATTAGCTGAAATCTTATACTGAAGAAAGAAAGAAATCCCATAGTTCACCGATTAAGCTCTAATTCATACAGTAAAATACAATTCTATTAAGAGCACTACAATCCACACTGTTAGAATGCTATCCTACAGCACATTACCAACCAGACAAGAAAGAATTGATGAACAACAGAACATGGCAATCCTACAAGACAATGTGCAAATTTTAGATAAATTACCAGTACCTATTTTTATGATTCACATCATCTGCTAGGAGAAGACTAATAAAAAATATATTCTTGGTCAAGAAAGAGAAATACCTGGTGCTGAATGTTAATGAAGCCACCAAAGAGCAAGATAGAGAAAGGAGATATGATAGTAGTATCCCGCAGAAATACTTTGTTGGTCTCGACCTGAAAGTACAAAAGATATGATGTCTTTTAATCTCAGCTTGATATTCTCAACTGACCGCATAAGATTTTACCATAACAAGAATTTCATGGCATAAATATAACATAGAAGATATCTTGTGTTGGATAAATGGTTTTCGGGTCTAACTCATCTCAAAAGCTAGCTTAAGGGACGAGGGATGCACAAGTCATTATAAATAGCATTTAGATCTTACGATTAGCCGATGTGGGATATCTCAACACACTCCCCTCACGCCTAGGGCCGAACACATGCTGAAAATATGATGTGTAAAATTTGTAGAACTAGACATCTACGGATGACCCACTAATGGCTCTGATACCATGTAAAATTTAGTAGGTAAATGAGTCTTATGTCCAGTCCGACAAATTTTACATTCCAAATTTTCCGCATATATTCAGTCCTGGATGTGAAAGAAGTGTGCTGAGATATCCCATATCGACTAATTGTAAAATCTAAATGCTACTTATAATAGCTTGGGTATCTTTTCTCCCTTAAGCTAGCTTTTGGGATAAGTTAGACTCGAAACTCATTTATTCAACATGATATCAGAGTCAAACAATGTTGGGACACCTGTAGTTGATCTGCGAGTAGTACAATCTGCTATTTTCACGCTTCAGGTAACCCCCCACTGTATAGTACCCCCACACCGAGCATGGGTGTAAGAAGGGGGTGTCAGAATATCCCATATTACTTGGTTGTAACTCTAAATTACTACTTATAATGGCTTGGACAACCCTCATCCCTGGAGCTAGCTTTTGGAAAGAGTTATGTCCAAAACTCATTTACCTACTAAATTTTACATTCTAAAAATCTATTATTTTCAAAATCCCACGGCTTTTAAGAGTTCTTACTTCTTCAGAGATCAGACAACCATGACATGTTTCATATGCTTCACTAGGCTAAACAATATGAATATCATAAATTTGTCAATAGATGAAGAGACTACTTTGAACCAGAGAGAAGAAAAATTTTGCATTAGATGATGGAATAATTATTTTCAGCAGTCCTCTCCTACTTGATGGCCATATATTACAAATGATTGTCTCTACCGATCATGTGTTCCATGAATAACTGTTCACAACAAATGTGCTTGAACAAAGTCAGGTAGAAGGAGGGGAACACACCAGATGACAAACTAACCAACAGAAATAGTGCAGTGCAATATTAGTTGATATCAGAAAATGCAATTATTGAGTAATCAATGAATGAATAGAAAACCTTCAATAGAATAGGGAACTGTACAAAGTTACAGGACCTCAAAATTTGCAAACCTTTTCAAGGAAGACTAGAAATGGGTGCTGAAATATCTTTAAGTTACTGTTAATTGAAGAAGGGTGTATGTGAACCTCTCTTCTTCCATCGTACCAGACTGGATGACCCTTCAGTGCAGGATTACTGGACTGCCTAAGGCTGTTCATGGTTGATGCAGTGATGCCTTGTTCGGTGGCTGCCACATTTGGAAATAACCCTGCACATAAAATCGCCTGCAAGAATTTCTAAAAATCATTGTAGAACCAGGGTAAATGCTACAAAAGAATTTTTTTTTTTTTTTACATGCTTTTCTAATAAATGGTTAGTCAAACAATTTCAACAAAGAACTAAATTAAATTGCAAATAAGAAGATGCATCCAAAACAAACAGGAAAAGAATCTACAAGAGTCCTCCTAACTTCCATTACAATCATAATAAAACCTAAACAAATACAAACATATATAACCATAACCATATGTAAGCAAAAGCCACATAGTACCTTCACAATAGATGAAAGATGTGAATACATATTGAATGGCTGTGATTTGTCAGACAACCAACCATCAAGCTCTTTGTTTTTTTCTAGGATCTGGGACAAGACAGCACAATGTAGTTAAAATCTTAAACAATAGCTGGAAAAAAGAGTAGCAATACGACCTAAAGGAGCTTCAGGACAAGGAAATATTAAATGAAAAATGACAATAAAGATTTACTTGAGAAACTGAAATACAATTGTATAGCAGTATATAACTTGCGTTGTTAAAAGTAAGTTGGCGAAGGAAAACAGAAAACTGTTTCTCAAAAATTAGGTGATGACGCAAAAGCATGTACATTATTTACAAGAAGTTTCATAAGAAGAGTACCTGATAATTCTTTGGAGGACTGATAAACCCAATGTCAGCTAGCAGTTTTCCAAATTGAATCCTCATGTCTCTGAAATTTTGACAGACTATATCAAATAAGATGCACTTTTAAATAATTTTGTCTTAAAAAGCCAATATAAAAAATGAAAACAAAATTTTAATTAGTTGTTGTTACAATTATGCATAATTTGTATATAAACTGACTATACTGAGAGAACATACTGCTTACTCAGATTATTAAAATACATGATAGTCTCTAATAATCGATGTAAGATTGCACAAATAAAGATGCCATAACGTACCAGCTAGCTTGCTTTTCATATTATATCAAAGTAAAAAGCATAAGATCAATCATGTAACATGCAACACTATTTAGCAGATGGTGTAGAAGTTAACGGACCTTATCATGTACATAACAGAACTGCTCAAAAAATGAGAACTGCAAAATTTTTGTGCCGCTTTAGCTCCCCTCTACAAATGTCAACTTCAAAATATTAATCAATATTGAATTTTGAACTCCTCACACAAATTATACTGAGCAAATCCCACCTAGGCCTCCCAGATCCATGTGTTTGCTAAAACAAAACAATTGCGTTAAAATCTTCTTCCTCCAACATTTTTAATTAAAAATTAAAAAGCTTTTTTTCATTAATAAAAAAACTGAAATATTCCCTTTTTCCCTATACAGTTCAAATTGCAATATTTTGAGTGATAGAGACTACATTCGTTTCACCCTATACTTCAACAGGTTATTTTTATATATAATCAACAAATGTGTGCATGCTTGTGTGTTGGATGTGAATGATAAAGCAAGAACATTTTTGGCTCTTAATTGAAAATTCTAACTTCACTCTGACAATAATCAATCTTCTTCACAGGTGATACAATATTAAGAAAGAAAGGTCACACAGAGAAACATGACTAAAATTGCACAAATATCACCTGAACTAAATAAATTACAAAAATTTTGATACACGATATGCCTAGCGGGAGTGTTTAAGCATTTCTAAAGTGTCTCAAGACAATTAATAGGAAGAGAGGTCAGGTCTGTTCCGCATTGTTGCTTGAGCGGCTGACAAGAAACACACTAGTTTAAATTTGTGAACTAGTGAACTAGAGGTCAGCTGAATGATTTTTAAACATAAATTTTTATGTATCAACCTTTAATGTACATAATGATTTTTATGTATCGTTTTAAACTGCTTTTTGCAACAATATTAATAGGGTCCTTTCCCAAAAAGCAGTTCCAACCTCAGTCCCAAAGAAGTTATTCAACCTAATCATAAATTCACTATACTATTGTACCCAATAAAAAATAAATAAATAAAGGAAAAAAATTCAAAAATCAAAGACTCTTTTGCACCTAGAAAATGACTTAAATAGCTTATATAATGTCCTACAGAAAGCTCTTATCCATCTTCAAAGACTCTGGGCTCAACACCCATTTGGCACTTTTAAAATTGATATCAAATAGCAAGAGTGTTCTTCGCGCTCATGTGACCAAGAAAAAAAAAATCTAACCAACCTCGTGCAAAATCTTTTCCCATTTCTGGTATGCAATCATCATTACAATGTGGTCAGATTGCCTCTCACTCTCATTTGCATCATTAGGCCCCTCCAGCTTATCAGCCAATAGTACAAGCTTCGCCCTTTCAACATTTTGCCTCTAAATGCAATAAGATCAAAATAAGAAGGTATACAGCAACATTTTTATTTTCCCAAGTACAGAAGCAGTAAAAGATTTGGTGCTGCATTGGAGAGACCTCATCCTTTGGGTATACAAAAGGTGATTTGTAGCTAAGAAATGCAGAAATCGAGAGAATAGGTGATAAGCAACCAAATATTGCACCATACAGCATCATCTGCATTTTCAAAAAAAAAATTAAATGCATATTGTAAGGAAAACTTGCAGCATAAAAATGCTAAATCATGGAAATAATGTGTAATGAAACATATGTTACTCAAACACTTCAAAAATGAAGAAGTACCAGTGTCCTTAGGATATGACATTGGTATGGATATGAAATACTTCCCGGATCCTTCACTTTAAGAGTAAGTATGCTTGTCTAGCTATTTTATGCCTCAACTTAAGATGCTTAATGCTGGTAGAATTTTTTTTTGTTTTTTTTCTCTTTCTTTTTAGACACTTAAGAACAGAAATTTTATCTTTATATTGCTTGTCTAGCTATCTCAACATAAATGTTATAATTTGATCAATCTTTTAACTTAAATTATTATATATGAAAATTGAAATATTTACATTTTTATATCTGTATAGACATATCTCCATACCTGTATCCTAATTTTGGATCATTTTTAGCCCTATCTACATATCCTAAATTTTAAAAAGTAAGAAGTCGGACTTCTAGATATATACATGTGTTGGATACTCGTACTCGAGTCCAAGCAACATAGAATGAAACACTAATTTTTCAAAAGCCTTTCCATATCCTCAATAACATAAGTACCAAAGAAGCCCAACATTCCAATACTAGCTCAAAAATAAAAATTACAAAAAAAAAAAAAAAGATCAATCAAGCTTGATACAGCCTCAATCAGCATGTAGTCTAAGACCTGAGTTTAGAATGATATATTGGAAGAGCTTTTGATCAAGCCAAGGTTAAGCTAGAATGACATCAAAGTCAACCAATGGTACTATTGAATTTAATCGTGAAAGATATAATTAATATCAGAATGGATATAAAGGTGTAAAAACAGAAACAAAGACTTTTAAGGTTGAATAAAATGATATCCAAATTGAATCACACAGACAGTAGCACCAATAATCCACACAATATTTATTTTAATCCATGGGCCTATGCACAAAAAGGCCAATCACCCACATAGGCTTTGTCAAATAATTAAATATGAAAAAACTTCATGAAAAAACTTCATGTAATTAATATCAGAATGGATATAAAGGAGTAGAAACAGAAACAAAGACTTCTAAGGTTGAATAAAATGATATCCAAATTGAATCACACAGACAGTAGCACCAATAATCCACACAATATTTATTTTAATCCATGGGCTTATGCACAAAAAGGCCAATCACCCACAGGTTTTGTCAAATACATTAAATATGAAAATACTTCATGTAATTTCAGTTCAGAAGGATCATCTATCTTTATTTATTGAGCTCTCAACAAGACAGTTCTAAGGTAAATTTCACCAATTGCTCCTAAACTTATTTCTCATGCACAATGCTATCCTTATACTTAAATATGTAACAAAAAAAAAGGTCCAACTATTGTTCAGGTTACACTAAAGAATTCTTCCATGACTTTGCTGTTAAACCCAGGTTCAATATGTTGCCATGCCAGGTGACTTAATACATCTCCACTCAACTTCTTCATCCTTCTAGGAAACTCACTTTTGGTGACCAAAATTTCAAGGCTCAAGGAAAAAAGAGATACCAAAGAAGCATCATTCAGTCACCAAAACTGTGACTTTCATAACCGAAATTCTCAAGCATAGAAGTATGTTTGACTGAAATTCTCAAATATACTTTTGGTACTGAAACTATACTTTTGGTTACCTAAAGTACATAATATAAAAAAAAAAACAAAACAAAACAAAACAAACAAAAATAAAAAGATTTTTCTTTATGAATTTCATCAGAATTTCAATATATCCAAGCCAATTTCAAGTAAATTAAAAATATAATACAAAAACAATGAAATCATCCCAAAATTCTTTTTTCATACCAAACTTGAATTTATCAAAGAAAACAAATATACATATACCTACCAGAGATAAAACAACTAATTTCCAATTAGTTGTTATCATCAAAGCGCACATGCTAGCAAAAGATAGGAAATGCTGTGTAAAAAGGTTTGACATCTTTCACCACCATTTGTGGAGGTGGGGAGATGGAACTTGGGTTGGGCTTTTCTAGGTTTCCAATAAAGATGACACTATTGAAAGGGGATAAAATTTTCTCTGACATTCTTAGTAGGGAGAGAGGGGAGAGAAATTGCAGAAATGAGAGAAGAAATTTAATTATGTTGCCCAAAATCTGGGTTGTCTTGAAACTGAATATTATACTTGGCTTTGGTGCTTGAAAATTTGTTCTTAACACCACAATTCCATAACCTCTAAGCTGTGATCCACCTACCAATAGATCTAAACTTATTTTTCTACGAATGTCTAACATCTAACAACAAACCCCACTTTCCTTGGAAAAGCAAAATATCTTATACTAAATAGATTGCAAGTCATGTGACACAGAAAGTTATTCATTCCCTTGTTTACATGACATGTAAATGAGGAGAGAATACATGTGAAGTCCCAAAATAATTATTTGCAAAATGCATCCCAAGAGTCATAAATCATTTTCTGATATAATAAAGAAAAATAAAGATTTTCTTATAAGAACCTTTCCAATTAATACATCAACAGGAAGTTTTGCCAAATGATGCCCAAGAGGTGTCAACTCTTCATACCCTTCTATAGCTCCAACCTGAAAATAGTCCAAATGCAGGGTATTAGTTTATGGAACAATCTTTGTCAAAATATAAAGGAGCTACATGGTAACGATAATGATTAATGCAGTAACATTATTTTGTACTCTTCTTTTCTCTTCAACTTCTCCTTATATGTTCATGGGACTTGTCAATTACTTGGACATCCTTACATTTGATATGTATTCCCGATATATTACTTGTGATAGACCAACTTTTCATATCCATGAGGTCCTTCCATCTTTTTATTCCTTCAACCATCTAAAATAACATTCCGTGTATTATTTTTTTAAGTTATTGCTTCTTTAAGAATACTAGTATCTACTAATAATATAAAGCACTCCAGTGTTTCTACCCTTATCTCTCCCCCATTACTTTCTAGTAATTGCTTTTGAACTGTTGGAAGTCAATAAATGCCAAAGAACTACTCATTCTTAAAGCTTAGGGCCCAAGAATGGGTAAATGTCCCTGATATGCTCCATCATCAGCCTCGAATTTCCAAGCAAAGAACACTCCCTCCATTGTTTTCAATATAATATTTAATAATATATTTAATCATAACTGTAGGAGCACCCTAGGTTTGGACTCCAAAAACAAAGATAATAAAGGCTTTGATGCCATGTCAAAATTCAATCAATTTAAGACTTAAACTATTAGAAAGGACCCAGAATAAGTTTTAATCTCTAGAGGAATCAAGTTCTGGACCACTAGGTCAATCAAACTTTGGCGTGCTTGTTCTTCATTGATATTGAGTACTATACCATGTCCCACCCACCGCACTTTCTAAGCTTGGTACCCAAATTAAAACTAATAAAAGTTAAAACAGAAAAAGAAACATATGTCTAAGACAATGAATTAAATTGGTCAAAACTCTTTTTTAAGTCTTATGTGATACAAGAAAGACGTAGTAGATGAAATAGAAAAGTAATCATCTATCTATCATATAGCCCTAAGTCGACAAATATAAGTTGAAGTCATTATTTTAACAAACAGAACAGAACACTACCTCATATAACAATGAAATTGCAGAAGTCACAGCCTCATCCTTTGGAGGTTCCAAAGCCTGAAATTTCCAAAATAATAACTTAGAAAATATCACTTCAACCACCTCCCATCTAGAGGCTCAGCTGACATTAGTTACCTTTGATAAAAATGCCTTTATATGACCAAGAGAAAGTAATTTAATTTGCAAACACAACTCCACTAATGGCATCCGAAGCATCTCAGGAACCTTGGAATCATGAACATATCGTTACACAAAAAAAAAAAGGTTAGTAAATTAACATGAACGCACCAAAATTACATGCAGAATGCACCTGATAGGGACGCATGACTTTCTCAAATCTTTGACGTGTGTACAAACAAAAGCAAATTCCAGGTTTGACACGTCCAGCTCTTCCTCGGCGTTGCCTTGCATTTGCTTTAGATATCCAATCTTCGACCATGCTTGTCAATTTCTAGAGCAATCAGTGAAACTTCTTAGAACAAACCACAAACGGTGGAGAATAAATCACCACAAGATTGACAGAAACTCAGATGAAGGCATCCAAAAGCAATAAAGGATCCAACTGAAGCTTGAGAAAGTATAAAAAGATTAGATTTATTCATTATCCTATTAAATACTCTGCCATACTTTATGCTACTGGATTGCATCATGTCTATGAGACAAAAAAAAAAAAAACAAATGAGAAAACTACAACTTGATATAACTCTTGGGAAGAGTATAGGCAGAAAGACCCAAAATTTTCAATTTGTACAGAAAAACACCATGCCTCTTTCTTTGTATTTTTTAGAACAGAAAAATTGATAATCATGTAAATTCCTAGCCAAGAATATTTCCAATAACTGGAAAAGGTGCTCTTTCTTGTGTCAGTACATGTTAGATCTCAGGACTAAATGTAGTTCACTAATGTTTATGAAGCTCATATAATAATAATTTGCATAATATCGATGTATAATAATTGACTGTTTAAGTAAAATGTTTATTCTACTAAATACCAACACATGTCATAAAAAATTCAGGGCTCAAATGAAATCTATGGACTATAACTATTCTTTCTTCATCTCTTTATTTGTAGTTAGTTTACATGTTTTATAGATAAGACCACACTGACTCCAGCAATGGAATGGACATGGAGCAAATTTTGGAAGACACAGTTCCATTAAAAAAAAGACTGGTTACTTGCCAAGGGCAGAGAAGCAAACAAGGAAACAGATAGCTGAGAATTGTTCAATACAAGAGTCAGCTTTTTATAGTGTATGTTGTTCTAATAATATCTCAAATTTCATGTTTTACTGATTAAGGTTTTTTTGGTTAATATATATATTTCTAAACATTTTTTCACTACACTAGGAGAATGCGCCATAAAATTACTTTTGTTATTAAAAATGAAAGAATAAAATTAAATTAAAAAAAATGTTATTATTCAGTGTTCATTTCAACTTGAATTATTACCTTAGTATCAATTGACTCTAGCATTCTGGAAGGTTTATCTACCTGTGTGATTTATCTCTTTACTCTTGTTTCTCTCTCATAGTCTACCTGCTAGAGTGATCTGAATTACTGTTCACGAGATTTAAAATCATGATCTATTTTTCTTTTTCTTTTTCTTTTTTCCACCTTTCATCAGCCCTATTTCAATCTATAATCCTAAAACTCATCAAGTACTTTAGATATGTCCATCAAAAGGCCTTCAGTAGGCAAATTGCTAACCTCTCTGCATGGTTTTAAATAACGGCCGTTACGTTACATAACGGCCGTTATTTAACGGAAAATGAAGCTCCCGTTACCGTTACACCCGTTATGTCACGTTATTTATTTTTTGCAATGAAAACGGCCGTTACGGCGTTATGTAACGGGTAACACCGTTATATAACCGCGAACAACCGTTACATAATCAATTATTAGACTGATTTTCATGATGGTCTATATTTTGAAATTCCCCATTCCAGTGGTTGTCTAAACCAAACTCTAACCCTAACTCAAGCTCTACATTATCCAAACCCAATTAACAATTTTTATCAGTAACACCCAAGTCAAATTCGTTAAGTGAATTAGAAATTAATGTTTGTTTTACATAGTTGCATTTTGTTTTATTTTTAGTGAAATTTAATTGCATCAATAGTTCTTAATTCTTATCTACAATGACTTGTTTGTTTGTTAGTTGTTAGTATGTCACTCATTTTGGTGGTAGTAGCATGTTAGATAATGTAATATTCCGAACAGTATTTTGTACTAGTTTTAATACTTAATGTAATAATGACTTAAATATATGAACTAAATGTGTTTTCCTTTTGAATTTATGTTAATTAGATAGTTACATTTCTTAATTTTAGTGAATTCCTTTAAAATACATTAATTTCATGAATTTTGCAATTTTTATAAAAAAATTTGCGCCGCGGTAGTCCGTTACGGTTACATTACGCCGTTATGCACCCGTTTTCGTTACACGCGACTGCGTCCGCGATCACGACCGTTACCGCGATTTAAATCTATGCCTCTCTGTCATCAAGCAGTCTCAATTTTTCGTGTACCCAGTACTCTCAAACTTCACAAATAACATGCCATCCTGTCAACGCCATTTACAAAACTACCACTTGACTGGTAACAGCAGAATGTCCTCAATGACCTAAAGACTAGATTCTAAGAAACTGAAGCGATGGTCAACTGTATTTGGATAATTTCTTCTTAATTATCTCCACTTGACCTGATCACAAACTACCCTTGGTTGGTGGAAGGAGTGATTTGTCCTATTCTCCTCCAGCAACAACGACAGGGAAGGAATAAATGGGAAAAATCCAGTGGTCAACTGTTTTCACATAAACTGCTGTATCAAGACTTAAGCCAAACTAAGACTTTTACCATTTTACAGACAATGGCTCCAAGTATACCTACAATGCAATGCAAAGTCCCGTACTCTGCTGAGTACTCTTGATTTTCAAGGACTGCAAGAACATCGAGTCACATAATATCACCAAAATATAGGAAAACAAAACAAAAGCAAAAACCTATTGCAAGTAAATCTCAACTTCCAAACCCTGCTGCTAACTATATAAATCAGAAATCTGCCAAGATATGCGCATCAGACTACAGTTATTAACAGGGATGACATTAAAAATGGGCAAAACAGAAGATTACAGCTTCAACAATATCTATTTTATCAAAATTTGACACTGCAACATATCCTACTACAAAAAGCACCATCAATAAACAATAGCAACCCTTATAATGCAAGTGATAGAGATGACAACACAAAATGATTCTACCAATGATTATTGTCTTAATACTGCATATATACAATAGACACTAAAAACTATCATCACTAAGTTTCCCAAAAAAAAAAAGATTATAGCAAAAGACAGACCTTTTGAGGATTATAACGATTTTCCTTATGCTTTCCACAATCAATCACGTAAACTACATCATCTATTGTTATACTGGTCTCTGCAATGTTAGTCGCAATAATAACCTGCATTGGAAAGAGAGAAAGTGCAAAGACAAATTAAAAAAGTCAGTGAAGCCAGTAAGTTAAAGGGTAAAAAGATATTGAAAAATTACGAGATAGGAAATGCATTTAGTTGGTAGTTGAAGATTAATATCTTAAGCAACTTATAGTCATGACAGGACTTTGGAATTTATTAGTTTCAGATTTTTCTTCTTTTTTTTTTTCACTTCATATATAAAGATAAAGAAACTAAAATTATATTAAACTAAAGCACGCGCAGACAAAATCTACATTGATAAAGTAAGGGTCCATCAGTTTCATAAGACATAGTTCCTGGAAAGCATGATTTGCATTGTCTAGTGTCCGTGACACATAAGAAAATTGATTGGTGGGAAGTTTCCAAGCTCTAAGGACAAAATAATGAATTTTATAGGAAAGAGTAGATTCCAAATTTAAAATTTTTAAAATCATATTCTAGACTATAACAAAAGGAAACTGTAATGGACCTATAAGGGAACCATGTGAACACATATGAATTAATCCATCAAGTATTAGATCATCTCGAACAGTCACTGATAACCATAGGAGACAGAGAATAGAAGTTTAGTAAAAATTTCTATTTTTAAATAGCACAACATAATTATAGAAATTAGCACAAAAATCACGAAACAAAAGCTTAATGGTTCCAATTATTTGCATGGAGCAAGACAGTTTAGGTCTAGTTAAGAAGCATCAATAATGATGACCATCTTACTAATGATCCTCCTATAGACATACAATGCAAACTTGGATGAGAGAAGAGACACAGTTATTCTTGCATATTTGAAATTTCATTGACAGTGAGGAATTAGCTTGATTCATTGTGAATTTGTTAAAGAGTTTATGTATTTTTTAGACTTTTTATATTTCAGTAAAAGGAATATCCCTTGTATATATGAGGTGCGCAAAGAAACAAGATAGATTTCTCATTGTCTATCTTATGGATTTCGAAAGGATCTGAGGAATTAATGTTTTGTTGCTTTTTAGTCATGATTAAAGTTCAGCAGGCTCAAAGAGAACAAATGGTTGTTATAAGCTTCCTTGTTAGTCTTCCTCCAGTGTTTGAGACAGCCAAATATCATATTCTTTTCCAGTTTTGAGATGTCCTCTCTGCATGACATATTAATGATGGTACTTGGAACAAGAAGCTCACCCACACCTCAATCCAATAAAGTACTCTTGTAAGCCATGGTTGTTGGAATGAGGCTGAAAATCAGAATGATAGAAGCAGTAATAAAGGAGGGGGAACCAGCAATCAATGACTAGGGATGAGCAAAACCAAACTAACCCAACCCAACTGAACCAATAACTTCAGTTCAGATTGTTCGAGTCAGATCGGTTGGGGTTCTTTAAGGGGTTGAGTTCAGTTGTCCGTTATTTGACTCAAAAACCAAAACTGAAATTTTGGTAAGTCATGTCAATTTGGGTTAGAATTATAAGGGACATGCGTGTAGTTCGGGTCAAGTACCTTGTCGGGCTCACCCCTAATTGTAACAAAGGTATTAATGATTGAAATTGAGAGCCAGCAGGAATTGGGTGCTATTATCATCATGAATTAGACCAGACAAAGCAATATTGTAAAGAACTTCAAAATAAGTTCCAGCCAGCTCAAAGGTACTTCCACAAAGATCTACTTCAAAACTCATTATTGCAAAAAGACATTGTTGGAATCATGTAATCCCACATAGGGTAAACTAAAGAAAAATGGGCAATTTATAATACTAAAGAGGCCCAAACCAAAATGCCTTGGAGCATTTTGGATAAAAGACCCACAAAATCCACACTCTTCTCATTTGCAATGAATTGGGTTCATCAATTTCAATATAGTATCAAAGTCAATAGCTTTGTGGCCCATGAAGATTCATCCAATTAATTTAAGAGTACAAACCCAGGCAAAGCAAAATGAAGACCTGAGGCATCTGAGACTCAAAATGGACTTGTGGCCTCTGAAATTCAAAGAGATACAAGCTCAAGTAAAGTAAAATGGACACTTGAGACCTCTAAGACTTAATGAATACAAGCCCAAGATATAAAAATGATGGCAAGCCACAATTGAATCAATCCAGTTGGACTTGAGAGAGAGTGTTGGAATCATGTAATCCCACATCGGAAAAACTAAAGAAAAATGGGCAATTTATAATACTAAAGGAGGCCAAATCAAAATGTCTTAGGGCATTTTAGATAAAAAGTCTCCCCAACAATTTCAAGCCCACAAAATCTACACTTTTCCCATTTGCAATGGATCGAACCCATCAACTTCAACAGACATACTTGTACAAAGATCTATTTCAAAATAGTTGTCTTTATAAGCAACAACAGTAGAAAATCTTCAATAATAATTGACATCAAAAAGTTACCTTGCGAATGTTTTCAGGAGGCCGCAAAAACACTTTCTTTTGATCTATCGGTGCTATAGATGAATGCAAAGGGAAAATCCAATCAGATGATGATCCACCAAAACGATAAGAAGCTACTAGCCTATCATGAAGCATGTAAATTTCTGACACTCCCTGTTATAAATAGAACATATATTAAAAATCACAACACAAATCTTGAAATGAAAAACATAGTCTACAAGTTAATGATGCAAAGGACTTACAGGCAAAAAGACAAGTATGGCACCTTCACCACATGTTTCATCGACATGGCATATCAAGTCTTCAAGCAGATCATAATCAATGACATCTTCATTCAATCTTTTCTGGACAGAAGATTGACTAATTGTTACACTACATAATTATGAAAATAAATGGAATAAAAACTTTGCCATTAATACAGCCACACACTTACCAAATTCTTCTGTGTTTGCTCGCTATAAGATTGATAACTGCTTAAAACATAATTTGGATTGATACAATCTTCTGCAAGCAAAGACTCATCACCCCATGCAGATAAGACAAGATTCTTCTTTCCTCTACGGTTATTCACTGGACCATTCTGCATCCAAAACTTGTCAGTTAGAGGGTACAAGAAATAGAATAAGAAAAAACTCAAATTAAATTTAGCAATAAGAAAAGAACTCTAAATCACACGTATCAAGAAGACCACAAACAAAGTCCAGCATACATAAATAATATGAATAATGATAATACAAGATAAACTTCATCTCAAGAAAAACAGTGTCAAAATGTAGTTAAGCCATGTTCTTAAGTTTTTACAGTGACAAGAAAGCCCTGACCATACGTCAATGCAATCTGAATACATGTTTGATCTGAGCACAGAATGATGGCCACTGATCATTCACATCCATATCTATTAATGCATTCAACTTCAGCAACAGACTTCCATAAAATCATAGTTCCTTAGCTAATTAACCTATAAGATTTTTAAGAAACCAGTTAAATTATTACTAAAAGAAGACATTTAAGCCTAAAAAATTAGAACGTAGGAATAGCAATGTAGTTCAAAAATCTTAATGTTGAATCTAGGGAAGAAACCTAACCATGTGAACTTACTGTTTACACAAATATACAACAGTATAATTGTTGATATAAAATCAGAAAATTTTCTCAGCAAAATGAATATTTTATAAACATTCAAAATGAACCTATATTATGAGCCAAAGCCCTGCCATGTGCTACATTAACCAGCCCATGTGCAATCTCATCTACTATATTATTCAGTATTCAGAATCAAATAAAGAAGCAAGAAGTTAAAACTTGGAAAAAGAGAAATATCAGAAAAGGCTAAGGACTATTAAATCTCTGTATTTAGGGAAAGGTAAGTAAAACAAAGAAGAAAAAGCATATAACACTATCCAAAACATTAAATCTGGAATCAAAATGTAAAAAACACCTTATCAATGGTGAATGTTTGGTCTCTTAAAGCAGCCGGAGAATCTGAAGCCAATTGGTAATTGATACTTTCATATATATCCTCAAGAAAGTAAGTTGTCACAGGGTGTGTGCGGCCTTGAGCAGTAAGAACAGGACAGTGTCCAAAGTAGCGTGAATATAAGCTTGAATCAACAGTTGCTGACCTGAATAGCATTAATTCAACGAGAAACAACAGTTACACAAATTTAAAATTAAAAAAAACTGCCAACAGAACAAAACAGAAAACAATCATACATAAGAATAACTTTCAGCTTTGGTATGCCTTGATCAGATTGCTTATCTATCAGACTCTTCAAAACAATGAGCAGAAAATCTCCCTGTTAAAGGAAAAAAATAATAATAATTTTTTATCAGTCTTCAGTCAATCTTAGTTTCTTTCAGTATAAAAATGGCATTTTTCAGGCGTATATCTTTGCATGACAAACCAAAGATACTAGAATTAATTAGGAAGCCTTGATTTATTGGTACTCACTCAAATGCATTAAAAAATGAAACAGAATAAGTCAAAGTTTTGAACACACCCTGTGAAACAAATAGGAATTAAATGTTGCACATTGCATTTCCCTTTTCAGAAATGAATTTTTTTTTTTCCATTTTAAATTTTCAAACCACATAGAAAGGAAAGAATAAGAGATCCATAACATACAAAATATACTTGTCAACAATTAGGCACAGGTAAATAAAGTGCCTCACGTTGGATAGCAAACTAAGAAGGCTAGCGATATAGGATGGAATTTCAGTTTCAGAATATGATGACTTTAATTGAAGGGATCCACCACATGATTTTGAGTTAATAGCAGTATGACACTTTTCACCAAAATCAACTGATCATCTGTTACAGTGGTAAGAAATAAAAAGCGAAAAGACCTTTATTAAATTGTCTCAAATTATTTTTTTATTCAACACATTTCCCACAAATCACTGGCATCCATTATATCTTGTTAAGAATTTAGTAACTTGATAAAGAGATCATATATGTGCTCACTATGAGAGAGAAAAAGAATACCATTAAGTCGCTGTGCTGAAATCCATGAACATATACTCGCATGTAACATATTTAACCAAACATAAACAGGAGGTATACATTACCTACTACATGTAATACACACAGAACAAGAACATAGAAGGAAAAACTAAAGAAACAAATTTCCAAAATCTAGTGATTTAAAAATCAATCCCTTAGGCTACATTAAATTTCACTTACCAAAAGAGACCGTTCATGGACTTCATCAACTATGACATGAGTAATGCCAGTCAAGTTTCTATCTCCCTATAAATAGTACAAACCACAGTGAGTAAAGTTATGAATACATGACCAGTGGAAATTTCAGATTTTCCAACAAAATTTAATGATGCTGTTCTCTTAAGAAAAATGAACAAAATGAAAATATAATAGAGAAAATATGGCAACAATTATAAAGAAGAAAATGTATCTTGGTCAATATAAAGTATCATTATTTAGAGATTTCAACCAAGTATTTGATGCAAAAGATTTAATTCTAACCTATAAAACAAGTGACAAAACAAGTGACAAACAGTTTTTTTTTTTTTTTTGTAGAAAAGAAAAAAGAGGAAAGAAAAGGAGGAAAATGAAAATAAAAAGAAACTTATAACAACTCATTTTGGGAGTTATTAAATTTTTTGAAAATCTTTTATGCTGCAATAGAAGTTCAAGATCTTTCATATGCCTAGAAAAAGTATTGATTTTCAAGGAAATAAAACTGCCAATGATATCTACTAAATACCACTAGTGGAGAAAAATGAGTTTAACATTTAAAATTTTGTTAGCAAAAACACAATTAACTGCAATAGATTCAAGAGACTCAATAACTTAAGCTTACCGCAAGCCTCCTCAAAAGTATGCCTGTTGTACAAAAAAGAAGCTTCGTTTTTTCATTCCTAAGAAAATAAATACAAGAAAATCAATTTAGAAACAAGAATATGCCATAAAGCTAGTTGACATCCTCAACAAATATGAAATAAGACACAACTAATAAGGAACTCCACTAAATGTGTGCCTTTCAAGCCAAGTATGCTTTAGAAGTTGACATTACTTCGACTGAAATTATAAGTTCTCATAACCTAGTTTGCAAACACCAAATCCAGGTGAGATTAATTAGAGATTATTTTGCTTCAGAAATTGAGATCATTCCACATGAGATTATCCTCAAAAACTATCCTCTTTCAGGATTGAGAATACCTGGATGAGATTTTGGATCCTCAAACGTATTTTACTCCAGGCTTAGAGCACTTCAACAACTATTTTGGATCCACAAGTTGAGAGTATGATGAGGCAAATGTAATACCAACATCTTTATGATCATGATATCTTAAGTAATAATGACACTACAGAAAAGATTAATGCACGATAACTAGCAAAGTCACAAGATCTTCATAATGTTGTGATAATATTTTGCAATATGATTTATGCCTAGACGTTTTAAACTATAGAGTGAAGCTTGAGATGGCCAAGTGATAGACTTGTTAAATCTAAATTCATCACTTATTCATCAAAAACCTTGTTTTACCTCATAGTTTCTACTTCTATTCATTTATTGAGTTTTTATTAGCCCCTTATCTTTCCATGCAAGATATATTAGATCTGGTAAACACCATGAAAACTCCTCTAACAAAATAAGTTGTATATAATATATATATATATATATATATATAAAAATTTGTGATTTGGCAATTCCTGAAGATAAAATCTAGTATTTCAAAATGCTGCTTCTTTTCTTTTTTGATCAATCTGTCTTATTGGATATTGTACAAAAAATTTTGAATATCTTGGCATAGAGTCATGACCTACAGCCTGCTCATAGCATGATCCACGTATTTAACTACTGTACAGTTATGTTGTTTGACACATTAAGGGTCGTGAACAAGTGTAAAAATCTTGGTGCAAGTTCCCATTTGATGCTATGCTGGAGAGAGGGATGGATGCATCAACTTCTTTTACAAAGCTAGGGTCCTAATACTTGCAAACCAATAGAATAAGGATTATAAAGAACAAATAAAGCTTTGAATACTGCAGTACACCCAGAAATTGAATAAAACCAACCACAAAAGTTTTCAATTTGGATTATAGCATCATTCATTTCCATTTTGAGTTAACTGCATAACTTTGTAGAAACTAATATGTTTGGCGGCTCAAGCTCACAATACATAAATATTGAACTGAAATGCAAAAAAGAACAAACACAGAGGAAGGTGGAAGGGTGGGAACAATAAAACATCCATTAGTTTCCCTAATCCAGATGGAATCGAAACATTTCAATAAGTAATTATATATTGATGGAATAAGCATGATTTTAAATCACAAAAACTTAGTTTGCAATTATAATTGACACTCAAAACAAAAATAAATCTTAAAGTAAAGATTAAGGAAAAACCCATTTATATGATCAAAACTCGATTTTCAAAAATGATAAGCCTCCTATAAGATATATCTATGCTACAAGAAGGGGAGGAAAGGTTAGTGTGGCTTGCTATTGGTATATTGTTGTGAGGGTGTCAATGGATTGTTACGGTGTTGCGTTGATTATTGGGTTTGGTTGAAGGGAAATTTAGTGATTTTGTTAGGAAACTTGTTACTTTTGCTAGATAAATAGGGGCAATTTGTTAGAGAAAAATTTATTTTGTTCATTTTTGAGTTCCTTGTGACTAGAGGAGAGAACAAGTTTTTCGAAGGCTTGTGTAATTCATTTCCACATTTCAATTTCAAAATTCAATTCTAATTTTTTTTGGCTACATATCTACCAGTTCTTATCAAAATGGTATCAAAGCGGGAGACGTTGGAAAAGAAGAATTCTGAGTAGAACGTGGTGACTCAGGTTGACGTCGTTGAAGAAGAACTCGACACTTTGAAGAGCACAATGAACAGAATTTCAACCAAATTGCACCAGCTCTTGAAATTGCAAGAGGAATCTTCTAAAATGGCTTCTTCAACTTGGAAAGAGAAGGAGAAGGAGGGGTCCTCACTAGCGCAAGAACAGGGGACGACAATCCCTCACCCAACCCAAACCTATGCGGCAGAATCAGGGGTAGCAAATACCGACCGAAGACCAGACTGAAAATATAGCAAGCTAGAGCTTCTAGTGTTCAATGGAGATAACCCCGATAGCTAGCTTCTGAATGAGCAAATTGAAGCCGTTGTGATTTCTTTAGAGGGCGATGCCTTGTTGTGGTATCAATGGGAGCACAAGCATCAGCCGATACTATCTTGGACGGAGATGCGCAACTTGTTATTGAAGTAATTTTGATCCTCAAAGGACAGGTCCCTTCATGATCAATGGATGGAGTTGCAGCAAGAAGGGATAATGCAAGAATACCGGCAACAATTTATATCCAATGCTGCGCCACTGGATGAAATTTCAGAAAAAGTGTTCATCAGCAAATTTATTACTGGGTTAAAGCATGAAATCATATCTGAGGTAAGAATGATGTCTCCAACAGGCTTGGGTCAGGCCAATTGAAGAGAAATTGGGCCAGAATTTGCAGCCTTCCTTTTCCAGTTTTGCAAGTGGGCAAGCTGCTACCTATCTCAATGCTTTGGGTCCATTCTAAGATGCTACCATCAGTCCCACTCCCTCACCCAAACTGTCAGGCACTTTCAGGAGACTAATCGACGCAGAGATCCAGCAATGGCATGAGCAAAGGCTTTGTTATCAATGCGATGAAAAATTCTCTCTTGGCCACCATTGTAAAAAAAATGGAGTTGTGATTTATGGTGGCGCGCGTGGAGGAAAACGTTGATGATCCGATGTCGGAAGCTGAATCGGAACAAAAGGACACACTGCGACAAATTGAGGTTTCATTGAATTCAGTTACGAGTTTGACTAATCCTAAGACAATGAAGGTGTGCGGTTGAGAACGGAGACCAACCGGTGTTGGTTTTTATCGATATTGGCACAACCCATAATTTCCTCTCCCTGAAGTTGATTGAACAACTAAAGTTGCCCCTTACTCCAAAGATGGCATATGAAGTAGTATTGTTCAATGGAGCAAATGTCAGAACAGATGGAGTTTGTAAAGGGGTGGTGTTGCATGTGCAGGGGATTTACATATTGGAGGATTATCTGTCTCTCCAATTGGGCAACACTGATGTGATACTGGGTATACAATGACTGGAGTCTATAGGAGGGACATTTAATAACTGGAAGGAGCAGGTGATGAAGTTCTGTTTGGGACATCGTACTGTCACAATCTGAGGTGATCTGACCTTTGGAAAGACGTTGATCTCCTTGAAAGCTATGGTGCAGACTACACGGCATGAAAGTTGTGGGTCTATGGTGGAGCTAGAAGCCATCTCTGGCCCAACCAAGGCGAGTCAGATTCCCTCTGAGGAATTGCTAAACATACTACAACGATTTTCAAACGTTTGTCAAGAGCATTTATTTGTTCAGTTCTAGGATTTTCCCCATGAGGACAAGGTGCATGTTTGGGGGGGAAGTATTGATAAGCCTCCTATAAGATATACCTATGCTAGAAGGGAAGGAAACGTTTAGGATGTGGATTGCTATTGGAATATTGTTTTGACTTTTGAGGGTGTTGTTGGATTGTTACGGTGCTGTGTTGATTGTTGGGTTTGGTTGAAGGGTAATTTAGTGATTTTGTTAGGAAGGTTGTTACAGAATAATTTACTTTGTTCATTTTTTAGGTACTAGTGACTAGTGGAGAGAACAAGTCTCTCAAAAGCTTGTGTAATTCATTTCCACAGTTCAATTTCAGAATTCAATTCTAATTTTTTTGTTGCATATCTACCAGTTCTTATCAAAAAGCAGTTCACAAAATAGGCATTATGGTGCTGTCATCATATCCATATAAGTAATAATAAAGGCCAATGAGAAAGAAGGAAAAAGATTAAAACCTTGCACTGTCAAGTCGAACTTGATAACCAACCAAAGAGCCATTTGAACCTGGTGAAGGTTCAAAACGCTCATCAGCAACTCTTTCTGCTACAGAAATAGCCTGCAGTAAAATGCAGCAATAAAAAAAAATTATGGTTACCACACAAATAAAAGAGCTTTCTTCAGCTTGGAGAAAATATCCAACAAAAAAATATATCTTGCAAACATAATATGACAACCAGTCAGAGATAAAGGAGAAAAAAGTTCCATATTCCTTGTATATTCTTTTCTCATCCTGAAGAAATTGAATAACTCACAACAATAGTAAAGATGGACAAACTGATTGTTGATTACAACAAAAGTATAATTGTACCATCAATTTAAGGTTCCAAATAAAAGACAACACAGCTCACTGTGAGCAATTATCATCAGCCCCTTAAGTGGATTTTGAGAAGGTTTATATCCAGTGAGCTGGGGAGTCCTTAACAAGGATATGGACAAGAAAACTTTTGGAGAACAGACAGGAATGATAATTTAATGATTGTGATCTTATTAAATATTCTAACCATAGTAAATGATCTCGACTAAGTTTTCAGCTTCAATGTTGTGAGGAAGATGGATCCCCAGTTACCTTTTTTTGTTAATCATATTATAGATGCTCCTAGACAATTCTCAGTAGGGACAAGTAGTTAAAGAGGCTACTGCTTCTCATACTAACACTGCAAAACTTCCACAATTACATACTTCAAGGGAGCATCCAGCTTAACAATCAGATATTTTAAGTGTCATCTAATATGGACCAATTTGTTTAATCAGGCTATGTGCAGGTACAAGGTAGAATTATTCAGCAGATGTACAGTACATGGCCGGCCTTCAGCTCATTTAGGAGTGCCTTTAGATAGGTAATCCATAGTAGGTATTGTAAATGGATTTTCAGAGCCCTGCAAATTAAAATGAATTTTAAAGACTTCAGGGGGACAAAATTAAAATAGAGTTATGCTGCCTCTGCAGTGATGTGGAGTAACTTAATAAAGACAAGCGCAAAGGCTTTCTGTCTTACAACAAATATCGTCTTGAAAGATTTTTTTTTTTCCAATCAAAAGGAAATACCAAATTGTCTTAGAAATAAAGTGAGGTTAGAAGAGGTGAGACTATGAGAAAGAGACAGAATACTTCTATAGTGCAAAAGAAAAATATCTAAAGATACTGTATTATTAGGTTACATCACCTGCAACAAGTTATGGAATTTACCCTATAGATGACCATTCACCACAACAAGCTCTAACTTTGGGAAATGTGCCCTAGCCTTCCATATAATATCTACCAATGGAAAGTAGTAGGACTATTAGGAACATAAGCAACAAAAGTAGAAAAAAATTTGAAAAAAATTAATCTGAATTTTCAAAGGTCCAAAATCCTTTATCTCCTCTAATTTGTAAATCAGGCCCACCAAGCAATACGATGAATTTCTCTGATTCCTTAGTAAGTTTAAGAAAAAAAAATTGAAAGTTCTAGTCGAAAGAAAAACAAGGATGTTCGTCAGGTTCAATTAATTCAAATTATCCTTGAGAAAATATGAAGGTTCTTCTGAACAGTAGAACCAAGCCATTTTTATAGGAAATTTAGAGGTGGTGAAGAAGATATAACAGGTAGAACTAGAACAAAAACTGTTCACATGCAACATCAACCATCAATATAAAGATGTCATAACAGCAAGAATATCCCAATCTATATCAGCATTTTTTACCAAATCTCTCTCCTTTTTTCTTTTCCTTTTTTTTTTTTTTTTGTGTCCAAAAATCTATTTCATGGGTATTCTTTTGTGTGTTTTTAAAACTAGAACAAAACGCATGGCTATTTTATATGGACAATATGTTATGCATAGCAATCACTCATGGATGAAAAAGATAACAATCACCTATATGTAAATCAATTCATGCACCCACCGCTATTCTCCTTGGTTGTGTGCATATAATGTTACATTGTCCACCATGTCCTGATTCAATCATATCATCCAATATAAATTGTGGAACCTACATTAAAGATCAATAAGAAGTTTTGAGCCCATTTCTTAAAAAGGACAAGAGAAAGAAAGTTTACAACCAGTTAGCATGACAAAACACTAATAGCTGCACAAGCATTGCAATTACACAATGTAGAACTGAGGAAAGAATGAAAAGTTGGCTCTGAGCACAATAAGACACAAATGTACCTGAGTAGTCTTCCCTGAACCAGTTTCCCCACAAACAACAAGAAAATTATTCTCCTTCAGCATTTGCAAAATATCATCCTTCAATCCAGCAATAGGAAGAGCAGCTCTAGTTTTCAACATTCCCTACGATAAGCATATAAACAATACATAAGCAATGTATAAACAGCTGCATAAAAATTAAAAGGAGACCAAAAAACGCCTATTGTGAAGACTTTGCGGACACCCATCATATTTCCAAAAAAAAAAGGAAAATGAACATTAGCTTACCCATGCATTAAGTATAAAATCAGACATTATAACTTTGGCCTAAATTGAAGAGGGCTGGGGTGAAGAATTAATGCCTACATTCTTTGAATTTTGTCTTTTTCATTGAGTTTTAGGATGGAGGAGAAAAAAAAGCACAAATTTTAAGAAACAAAGCTTGTCCTTTAATTCACTATGACTGAAGGTGGTCTTTCAAACTTCTCTGTGACCTCAACTTTTTGAAGCTTTTGAGAGGAGGTCTTTAAGCGCAATTCATCTTTGTCAGAGGGATTTAATTTTTAATCTTGTCATTCTACTGGCAAAAATATTTATCACAATGATGTGCTGCCCTCTCCTTTCTCTTTTCTCCCTAAAATCAAATTCCTTTTCTTGTGATACAAACTCTAAGTTAAATATAACTTCAAAATTTTGTGACCCTATCAAAGGATCATAAACATAGTAACAATATGATGGTCTTCTTGATGAAAATAGCTACAAAAGGGTGATAGCTTCTCTTTCTAAGGTAATGCTAGTGTAACAGCAACCATCCTTTTAATTATATACATTTCAACAACAAAAATCAGTAACAATATGTACAATGCTACTATCAATTTACAGAACAAGGAATAAAGAAGTATAATCCTTCCATTCAATCCAGGTATGGACAACCCAACCTCCAAGAAAGCATACTGCTCTGCCAACCAAAAAAGGAAATCCTCTTAAGCTACAAATATCCTTGATAAGTAACTTGATTTTGCTTTTAAGTTGACAAAAGAAGGCACTGTAGAAGGTATGAGAGCATAGTATGCGCTTTCTACAGCTTATAACCCATCTTAATAAAGTCATCCTAATGAAATAAAGTAATGAAAACTATGTAAGTGTAAGATGATAAACTAGATACTATATAGAGCTACTTACCTCAGTGTTTAAATCATTCCTCCGTCTTGCCCACTCAATAAGGACATGCATAATATTACTCTAACAAATATAATCTTTCAAGGACAAATCAGTAGCATGGTTATTTCATAAAGGCATTAGTACTCAGATAGTCAGTTACTATTGCTTCACAATTTGCATTCATGTCAAGCTGTGGACAGCAAATGTACATGTCTTACATGCAAATATCTGTTCTCAAATTTTAGTTAAATTTACGAAAAACCCAAATACCAGTTTAAAAAGTGTTAAACTAGTAGAACAAAAGTTGTTACAATTAAAATTGTTCCATACAAAACCATGTCCACTATGAGAAACAGAAAATACAGAAGCAAGATTCACAGATTCTTAGAGTTCATTGAAATGAAGATTTCATGTAAAGATTCCAGTGCCCTTTGTCACCAAAGGGTGAATTCAAATAAGCTGTAGTAAACATTTATATAGTCCATGATAGGCAACTAAACAGGAGGCATGGAATGGGAGAGCACCCACAAGAATGTAGGTTTATGACCACGATGATGTAGGTTCAACTCTTGACAGTAGCCATTTCATCCAAAAATGTAGATAAGGGACTCCCCTAAAAGTCCCTACTTCAAAGGAACCAGAACTAGGCAGTGACCAAATGACAACTAACACATACAATTAAAAATTCCATCAAGCAGAAATTGATAACCAGAATGGAAATCTTAAATGGGAAGCATATCTGACATATATTTTTAGACTAGTCAACATAAGGTTTTCATATTATATTTCAGGAAAGTTTGAGAAAGACATATGAACTCTCTGTTGCAGCCAAATGCTAAGAAGTCCCTCCAGTTACCTATACCCCACCAAAGAAAAACTAGTAAAAAAGATACACCAACCTTATATTTCGGCAATTTCTTTTTCTTCTCTAGCTCCTGCCTCAAATAATTACTTTCTGCATCCTTGGCATGGTTTTCCTCTACAAGTGAGATGGCTTAAGGTTAGGGAATCCTTTCATATAAAAATACAAGTACAATTTCCCCCTGATGACAAAATAAGTGGCTCCACATTGCAACTGTCATGGTTTTTAACTATATTTTTAAGTACTTATTTAAACTGCAAGAATGCCTGATCCTGCTGAATTTTCAACTGTTTCTTTCACAGGCTTTACTATTCTTTTTATTCACCAGTAAAACAAGTATTAGTTATAGTGAAGAAAGATCATTTACAAAAAATAATAAGAAGAAAAAGAATACAAAAATGATAAAAACCTACGTGCTAGCAACAAATGCATCAAACCAAAGAAAAGAGACTTTCTTTTTTAAATCTTATTCAATCAAGCAACTCAATCAGCAAGAAATTTGACTCAGAATCCACCAAAATAAAGAGTTTGTACTTTCTGCTACTGGATAAGCACCAGCATCTCCTGAACTAAAGGTTCCTTTGACGGGAGAGTACTGTGATGTTTCTGAAAGCAAATTCGCAGCATTAGTGCTGGCAGTTGATCCATCTTCATTCAATAACCAATCTACAAAACCAGTCCTTCGGTCCTCTACATCATTTTCCACTTTGCTTGATAATTCACCTGCAAGCATTTTAGATATTAGCATAATTAACTAGTCCAACAATTCCAAAGAAATAACAAAAAATTTTGTTTTTTAAAATAAAAAAAGCAACAGATGTTACAATTATGATGAAAATGTCAAAGTAATACAATCAAAATAATAATTTAATTTAATACTACTTCAACTTGTCACAAACAAGTTGAAGTAATAATATCCATATGAGAATTACATTCATATCATAAAGGGTCCAAAATACATAAAAATTTCTCAGAGAAATGATTGGATTATTCAATTTAGATGCCTTGAATTTAGAAATAATTACCTTCTTTCCACTGCAAAATAAGAGAAGCGTAAGGGTTGGTAACTATTAGGTGAGTGGGTAAGTCAGGAAACAGTTGATGAAGAGCAAATGCTGCAACTCTGTTCTGAGCATCCTGCATTTGAAATATATTTGTAGCCATGCCAAATACAATCAATGATTGAAACAGAAAGCGAACACCAAAAATTGAAAAAAAAAAAACAAAAAGAAAAACAAGCCATTAGGGAAAAATCAATAATGAAAGTAAAAGCAGATGTACACCAAACACTCCAGACTAGAAAATTAAAAGATCTTGACAGTCAGAGAGACCATAATAACTAAGGGTATTCTTTGTGGTTAAAGGCATAAACATGAATATGTGATGTACAGCTGAGAAAAACCACCTTTCAGGAGAAACTGACATCATACTGAAAATACAGACAGGCAACAAGTATATGTATAGGTACTTATATATAAGCAATTGTTAGAAAAAAGAGGTATGCTCTGATACCAGTGTTAAAAAAGAGGTAGAACAAAAAATAGAGGATCTTAGAGAAGCAAACGACTGTCTCTAAATCACTAAATTCCTTCTTATTAAATTTAATTAGAAATAACATTTAAACAGGCTTACAGACCAAATGAGAGTAGAATTCAAAAATCTAATTAAACCCAACTACTAAAATTTAATTGACCTGAACTAACAAATCCTAGTCCCACTAGAATATTGATAAAAACAGAAAATGAAAACAGAAAGCATCTGGAAATCAAAAGTGGATTATAACACCCAAATCTGGATATTTCCTATTGATTGTCACCATTCCAACACTCCTTGACAACAAGAGGAAAAAAATATCTTCAATCTTTGTCTGAGTTCTTGAAATCTTTCTTTGTGCAACAACCTTTTGAAAATGTTCACCAATTGCTCTTTAGAATGTGATAGATCACGTGGTGTTGCATTATCTTTCTTAAATTTTCTTTTCCTTCCTGCACTAACACCATATTTTGACCAAGGATGGCCCCATGAACATTTCTTAGTCTTCCTACCACCATGTGCCTTGTAGATATTTGTGTCACCTAGGGCACTTTTGCCATAGCCCTTAGCCTTGCATTTTTTTACCACCTCCATGACAGACACAGTAATCTGTTCATTCTCCAACACTCTTAGTGCACTTAGATACAATATCCCTCTTGTCATCCCCATATTCCGTACAAAAAAAATGCACTCTTCAGCACCCTTTGGGCTTGTGCAGTGTTGCCATCTCCATAAGAAATGCAAAGATCAGAGAAGCCTTCAACAACACTTTTTGTGCAATTTTCTTTGTTCCAATCAATAGAAAAACTCTTGCCTTTCATTTGGATACTCAAAAAACCAACACCATGAAGATCATAAATAACACAATAATTGTTTTTAAATTCCAATGAATAACCACGTTCAACCATTGGCCTGACTCTAAGCAAATTCTTACTAAAGCTAGGTATAACATTAGGATTAGTCTTGATACCTTTCCTTGCAGTAATAGCAACCGTACCTTTTCCTTCTACTTGAACTTGATCACCATTGGCTATATTCACCTGGGATTTATAAGATTTGTCTAATTGTTAGAACATGCCTGCATCAAAACACATATGGCTTCTACAACCACTATCAATAAGCCAAGTATTACCGCTGATTTTACAAAGAAAACAAGAAGCAAAGAATAGATGCTCCTCCTCAACCTCAGCATCTGTTTCTGCAGCCTTTGCTTGTTGGTTGCTTTGAGCTTCCTTATTTTTGGATTTGCATAATTTATATGAGTGCCCTTTCTGATTACACTCATTGCAAACAAAATCCAGTCTTTTCCAGCAGTACTTTTCTAAATGATTGGTCCTATCGCAGTGCTTACATGGAGGACATTTTTTTTACCATTGCTTCCCTCCTTATTGTTGGAGCTTTTTTCATCTCTATGAGATTGCACAAGCACCTTCGGCAACCTTGTCTTGCTCAAGTTCCTCCTTTGTTCTTGTGCTTAAAAAGCATTCATTAGTTCCACAAGGGATAAGTGAGATCTTTGGATTCCTCAAAAGAAGAAATTTTAGACTAAAAACCTTTCTGGAAGAGCCACAAGAACCTTCTCAACAATTCTCCAATCAGAAAAGTCTTCTCCAAGAAGCATGATCTGATTCACAATAAAAGAAATCCTATGAAGGTACATTGAAATCGTCTCATCCTCTTGCATGAGAAGAGTTTCGAAATCCCTTTTCAAATTCAAGATTTGAATCTGCCTCAACCTATCAGTCCCTTGATACTCAAGCTTCAATTTATCCCAAGCTTCTTTCATAATCCCGCAAGCCATAATTATAGTGAAGACAAATTCAGAAAAAGAATTTTGTATTATAGTTAAAGCTTTAAACTTTTTAGATTTCTCATCTGAATAAGCCTTAATATGAGCAAGAGTTGGATTGACTGGTAGAGGATTGACCAGTTTGTCTTCACAAACAACATCCCAAGGGTCATACGCCTCTAGGTAGGTCGTTGATAATTCTCTCTAGAAAAAATTTGAGGAGCTAACAATGAAATGTCATTTGCTTCCATGTTTGGAAAATTAGGGTTTTCTCCCAAAATCACACAGGTTGGAGAATTCAGATTTTCTCTCAAGCTCACTTAGGTCTCGTAAGACCAATTAGGGCTCTGATACCACTGTGAGAAAAAAAGAGATATGCTCTGATACCACTGTTAGAAAAGAGGCAGGACAAAAAACAGAGAAGGAGGATCTTAGAGAAGTAAACGACTCTCTCCAAATCACTAAATTCCTTTTTATTAAATTCAATCAGAAATAGACTTTAAATAGGCTTACAAACCTAATGAGATTCAAAAATCTAATTAAAATCAACTACTAAAATCTAATTGACCTGAACTAACAAATCCTAATCCAACTAGAACATTGATTAAAAAAAAAACTGAAAATTGAAAACAGAAAGCATCTGAAAGTCAAAATTGGATTATGACACCCGAATCTGGATATTTCCTATTGATTGTCACCTTTCCAACAGTAATGAACTAGTCAAGGTCAGTGAACAATTCACTGATCACATTCTTGACCCAAACCTAATAAAGGTCGGAATTTTTTTATTCCCACAATTCACACTATCAGAGTTGAACTGGACAGAAGAACATTGTCTAGAGTATGTTATTTTCATCTCTTGTTGTATCTCAGACTATGAAGATTCAAACAAGGCTACAACCGAGCAAAATTTAGGTTAGAGAATTGCTAATGTGGGACAGACAGAAATTCAACTATCCTAATTAGGTG
Organism: Triadica sebifera; assembly: GCA_023653625.1. Classification (NCBI taxonomy): domain Eukaryota; kingdom Viridiplantae; phylum Streptophyta; class Magnoliopsida; order Malpighiales; family Euphorbiaceae; genus Triadica; species Triadica sebifera. Next base: position 29,098,187 of record CM042898.1, on the reverse strand, counting down.
TTCCTTCTTTACTGCCTAGCAATTCACTGCTTAGACTTGTGGTCAAAGTCAAAATAGAAGTACTTTCAAAAGTTTGAAATCGCAAATAAAAGCAGAGTTAAATTACCTCAACAGATTCAAATGCTTCATCCTGATCAGGAAGCTGAAGGGTGACCAACCCTCCAGCTTTCCTGCTCTTACCCCTTCCACTAGTTTTGCGTAGTACACTAATAGAATACAAGAAACCTTTTCTCCTTTCAAGCACCTTGTTAAATTTTGGAGCTTCCCAACCTGATTTTTGACATAGCTGGTGAAGAACAGCCTTAGGAATCCTTGGAGGGTCACCCTGTCATTTATGAGGATTCATCAAAAAAAAAAAGAGAAAAAAAAAAAGAAAAAGAAGAAAAACAGAGGGGAAGAGAGAGACAGAAAGATAAAATGCCAACCAACTAGTAAATAACAACTAGAAGCCAAATATAGAGGAGGACTATGTTAGCTATGGAAAATTTTGGATGATGATCTACCAAGGAAGAAACACACAAGCAAAAAGCCGGTGCAGTTTTATACATCCAGATCCAACAAATTGGCCATCAATTCAAAATTTTCTGCATCAAATAGTACCTTGCTCCAAATATTCCAACTCTAAGATTAGCATCAAAAATTCATTTCATTGCAATAATTATCTAAGAGATATTTTATGGAAGAGATCAGAAAGACATATATGTACATAAGTGAAATTTTTGACAAGGCATAATGTGTTAATTACATCTAGAACCAACAGTATTTTTCCAAAGAAGTTCCTGTATTTCAAACACAAGTACCTTCTTCCAGATGCCATCTAATTTTTCTAAATTCTTCTCATTAGTTAGTTCTCTCATTTTTTCCTTCTTTTGTAATTCCATCACTTCAGGAGGCAAAGCTTCATTAGAAACAGCATCATCAAAGAACAGATCACCAAGCTCCACATCTCCAGCCTCATTTTCTAAGTCGTTTCCTTGTACAGGTACGGTAGAGAGAAAATGTTCAACTGGAAACTCCATTGAACTTGACTGTTTTCCATCACTTGGATCTACTGGTAATTCTTCAGGGGGCACAGAAAAGGCTGAGTCACCTTCTGCATCAGATGATGTTATTGCCTGAAGTTGCTCATGCAGCATTGTAAACATGCCCTGAGGCATAGAATTGACAGCATTTTCATGGGTAAACTCTTCTGCCAATATGTCATCTGATAATCCTGCTCAAAGAATGCAATAGAACACAAGGTAATTAGTACAGCAAACAGGTTTGATCAAGGATCAGGAAAGAGACTGAATTCAACCTAGAGAAGACAATTCTTGCTTGAGTTTGCGAATAATATTGCCTGCTTGCGCCTGACTTCTCTTGTCGCCCTTTTCTTTGGCTTTTGAAGCTTCCAATCTGGCTGCATAATATTCTTTAGCTATAACATCATAAGAACGTGGTACAGGATCCTGTAAAGAGAAAAGTATAGCAAACATTGGGTTAACAAAGTACCCAATCAAAGGATTACCACTGAATCTTCTGACTCAGAAGTAAGGAGGAAAAAAGAAATGTGTTACCTTTTTGGCAAAACTTCCATCCATAGAATAATCTTCCCAACTTTGAACATCATCCTGCAAATTTGACCAAAAAAAAAATTACACCAACTCTTTTTATGCCCTAATCATTTACCATTAAAAGTTTCTGTTCAATTCAAAATCAAAATGACTCATTTCTTAAGAAAGAACATACGAACTTATTATAAATTATTAACTAATGCAAAGTAATTATATCTTTCAAGATTGAGTGGCACTTCCATAAAGCATAAATGCCATATCTATCAAACTCCAATTCTCACTAAATATTTTTCCCAAAATAAACATAAAGCCAATTGCTTCCATATTCCCTTCAAAATCAAGCCAAAGTAATACCTGACCATGCTTTTACTGAAACTTACAATAGAGATCACTTTGGACCATACAACAAACATCACATTTTCATACCTCACATTTTCACACGCAAACTTCAACATTTTTCTTCACCCATAGCCCTGTATAAATCGCTAGCCATAAAAACACGCCAGTTGGACAGTATTTCCAGAACAAATTTCACCAGTTATTTCATATGACATGATTATAAAATCAAAGATTTACTATTTTGACATCACGTTTCCAAGTTCAAAGAATTTTCTTTTTCCATGAGTGAATAAAATCTTTACTATATTAATATACTTTCTAATCCAATTAAAAAGAAAGAGAAAGTCAGTGACAAGATGTGAAATCCACTTATTCCACAATCATCAACAAAAGGCTGATCAAAATATTGAAAGTTTAAAATCCTCCTCCAAAAAGCAATAAACCCATTTTGTTTTCTGCTAGCAAACCATTCTTTCCCTCACCACCCACAACCTCTCCCCCCCATCCCTCTCCCCTTTTGTCAATTCATAACTTTTTCTTTCATACAAAAAGGAAAAAAAGACCCCCTCCAAGCTCAAAATTCTTCCTGAATCAACCTAGCTTAACCAAGGAAATGCCAACAACTCAGTTTTACTATTCTTTGAACTCTGTTTTCTTAGTCCATTTACATCCTAATCCGATTCTCAAACCAATCAAAGTTTCCCTCAAATCTTACATCTCCTAATACTGGAAATTACTTATTTTCCTGAATCAGCAAAGGTTCATTTAAGGTATACATCATCCATAAACAAACCATCTCAATCACTTAGCTTCTCTTCAATGGCTAACACTCCAAGTTCCTGCCAGCATACTTGTTTACCATTTTATGAAGTTCCAAATATCCATCTTTACTTCATAATTGAATAATGCTTTGAAAAAGCATGGCTAGCCCAATTGCCATTTTATAGAATTTGCTCTTAGGTCAAAAATAGCCTGCTATTATCTACTATGTTTATATTCTATGAGGAACATTTTTCACTATATCCTCTCCTTTGGTACAATGTGATTCAGGTGGAAAAATTACCTCACTGGCCATCACCATTTCATCCAATTTCACACACATTCTTTGTTGTCCCCATCACTGCCAACATTAAACTGTGTACATCACATTTTCAGTTTTGCTTAATTAAAACTGCTGCATTCTATGTCACTTCTCTGTGATTAGGCCAAATTTCAACTCTTTATATTTTTATTATTATTTGAAAGAATTTTATGAGTTTGATTCACAGAAACTTCAACAAAAATATGTCCACCTTCAACAGCCCTTAAGAAAGTCGAGCAAGAAGGATTGCTCTCATGTCTGTCCTGGACCTATATAACCGAGCCCACAAATTCACCAATCTGGTCTGTTCAGAAAATTTTGTTGATTATTTGTGCAGTGCAGAAGGCTAATGTTCACTCTTTTCTTTCCCTTTTACCTTTTTCCTTTTTCTTTTTTTTTTCTTTTTTTTCAGTTGTGCATATGTTGATAAATCCAATGACTCTAATCGTGTCTAAAATATCAAACTATCAGTACATCTATTTTTTTATATAAAAGAGAACATTGCCCTGAAAGCAAAAAAATTCAGCACAATAAGGTACTATTCATACACGTAGATATATTATTGCCAAGCCACTTCAAAATATTACATCTAGGAGTAGAGGTAACTAAAAATAGTAAAGGAAAAATATATATTTCTTGAAAGCAACAAAGGTATTTATTTTGATGTACCTGTTGTGAACAGTAGTATGCAGTGACTGTTCGTCAATACATATCAAGTAATAAACACATCAGATTCTAGACACAACAGGCCACCTGAACCTCTGAGCCATTTATTTCTTTTGGTCAATAATAAAAATTGATGCATAAAATTTTCTAATATAGAAATGCACTAAATCCTTGTACCTCTTCCTGTTGTTCCAAATATTGCCTGATCCAATCTGCTTGCGATGGTTGGTGAGAATCTAGAGTCTCAGCATCATCCCATTTCCCCTTAATTCTAACAGAAACCGGTTGAACATCCTCCTCAGTCTTGGTAGGATTGACTGAAGGAGTCCAATCTTCCCTCGCAGTTGATACAACACTAACAGAACCTACAAATTACATAGAAGAAAAATTAATGAAAAAAAAAAAGTAACATGGGTGCCCAGCAATCAATACATTGCAATTGTATGTCATTGTACAATTGCATCATAACACCGTTATATTCAGTTAAAATAAAAATGAATATACCTCGATTCGTATACATAGAAGTTCCACTAGAAAACTTCAGAGGAAGCTCGTTTCCTGGTAAATTTAAGCATAGCCAATCCAAAGCAGACTCAAATGTGGCATTATCCTACTCAGCCAAAAATAAATAAATAAATAGCTCAATTCAAAGACTATGACTTTGCTCTATTTTCACCTTTTTTTCCTTTATAATAAGTAGTTAGTAACGGAGAATAACCTTGAGAGAAGTGAGAGCGAGTTCAATCTGATCATTAGAGAAGCCTTCACAAGAGAGCTTCTCATAGATGTTTTTGAGTCTCTTGGTCTTCTGGGCCTTAGAGAGACTTTCTTGGACCGGAGTCGAAGAGGCGGGCTGGGTGGACCGGCCGGAGTTGAGTAGGAGACGCCGTAGCCGGTTCTCGTTCTCCGCTGAAATCTGGAGTTTGGGACCTGAAGATGAAGACGATGATTGGGATTTAGGTTTAGAACAAGTTGAAGCTCCTTTAATATTGTTCTGCTTCTGTGACTTCTTTTTAGGTGCCATTGTTCTCTTCTGCAGTGGAGATCGACGAGGGAGACGATGAGAGTGAAATATTTCACCGAAACGGTAACAATTAAACCGCAGCTGGACAAATGTGATTTTAATGGTTTTCTTTTTTTTTTTCCTAATTTTCAATATAAATTATATAATACACTAAAACTATTATGTATTTATGTTTTTCGCCAAAAATATTATTTATTTATATTAAATCTCACTATTCCAACGGATAATGAGTATTATCTTTGAAAAAACAAAATCTTTGATTAGAGAATTAGAAAAATGATACTAATAAATTTTTATACAATTCTCATCATACACTTTTAATAAAAAAATATGTATTTTTTCACTTATAAAATATTATTGGTTTTTAAAATAAAAACTGATGCTTTTTAAAAAAAGAGACAAACTTTTTTTGCATTGGAATTTACCGTAGAAAATGCATATGAAAGTGTTAGTAGTATCTAGGAAATTTCATTATTATTGTGGATAGTAGATTGATGTTTTGTTCAAAAAAATTCAAAAATCAAAATATGATGATATGTAATTATAACATTGAATTATGTGCTAATAAACACCAAAAAAATTGAAAGTATTGAACTATCTTCAAAAAATAAAATTAAACTTTCTTTAGATCTGCACATACAACAAACAAAAGGGTGAACTTGAAATTGTTGAGGTGGGGTGGCGTCTCCGACTCAAATCAACCACCAGCGGCTAAATGCCGCCCACCAATGGAACTTTCCCGCAAGGACAAAGAAAATTGTATTATCTGCGAATAAAAATGGTTTGGTATGATATTTACCAACATTAGGGGGGTGAGTATAAGTTAAATTAAAACGAAAAAATATCCTTATGAAGTAGTGTTTCACTTTCTTTTGAAATTTTATTCAGCACATTTTAAATTAATCGGACTAATTCCATATATCACACACAAAAAAACGATATAATGATAATAATTCAGTTCACCAATTAACTTTTTATGTAAAATTTTGGTACAATAAATGATTAAAAATATTAGTTCAGTTAATTTTATAGTTGATCAAAGATGAACTGAATTAAGCAATTTATTTTGTTAATTTTTTAAAATTTAATTGTATTTTGTACTATAAAGAATTGCAAACCTATTAAAATTGTTCTTGAGTGAATAAATAACATTGTAAAGGTTTTTTGAAACCTAACAGAGGTTTCTTAATAAAATTAAGGACATCCTTCATCAATAAATTGCATATCGGAGTAAACTTATTAACTTTGTTAAATCTGAGGTATCATTCAACAAAAGTGTACTTCAAGGAAATAGGGAGTTAATTAAAAGGACTTTTCGGAGTTAATGAAGTTGATAGCCATGTCTGGTCTTGGTCTTCCTGGATTGATCGAAAAATCAAAGTCAATCTTTTGTTCACTCAAGGATCGTATTTGGAAAAAACTGAAAGGGTAGAAGGAGAATGTTCTTTCGCGTGCCAGTAAAGAAGTTTTTATCAAAGCCTTAGCCTAATCTATCCTCACTTACATGATATGCTGCTTTATTCTTCCAAAAACTTTTTTATGGGAAAATTCAAAGTATGATTAGTAGATTTTGGTAGGGTAATGTTAGAATTATGGGTGTAAACGAGTCAAGTTACTCGTGAGATACTCGAGATCGACTCGAAAAATACTCGAATTCGACTCGGAGTTAATCGAGTCGAGCTTGAGCTCGAGTAGTTAGTCGAGTCGAGTCGAGTTCGAGTATCATAATACTCAGCTCGTAAAACTCGCGAGCTTAATCGAGCTCAATTAAATTACATTTATACCCTTATATTCGAGCTTAATCGATTTTAATCGAGCTTAATCGACCTTAATCGATTTTAATCGAGTATATTATTTATTAATTTTTTATTTATTCGAACTTTATCGAGTCGAGTTCGAGTAGTTCGAATTTTTATCGAGTCGAGTTTCGAACATTAAAAAAAAAACTCAATCGAGCTTGAGTCGAGCTCGAGCTTCGAGTATTTTAATCGAGTCGAGCTCGAGCCTGACACTGTGTCGACTCGACTCGACTCGATTGCACCTCTAGTTAGAATGAGAAAAAAGATTCATTGGGTAAGCTGGGATAAGCTCTATTCTGCGAAAAAATCAGATGGGCTTGGTTTCTCTTATTGCTAAGCAAATTTGGAGAATCATTCAAAAGTTTTCTTATCTCTTTGGTAGAATTATTAAAGCCAAATATTTTATGAGGTTAGAGTTGTTGAATTCAAAGGTGTATTATAAGCCTAGTTTTTTCTAGCATGGATTACAGGAGGCGAAGGTGATTACTAAAACTAGAATGAGGTGGCGCATGGATAATGGTGTTGATGTTAGTATTTGGCAGGATAATTGATGTTGGAGGCCCTTCAAAGAAACCATTGATCCCAAAAAATTTCTCTTGATGCTCAACTTAGTTGCTTAATTGATTTTGAGTTGCAAATTGCAATGTTGAAAAAGAAACCTTATTCATAAGGTCTTTTTGCCTTTTGAAGCTGAAAGTATCTTGAGAATACCTATCAGTGGCAGCTTTCCTAAGGATGTTATATTCTGGTCTCTAGGAAAGAAAGATGTGCATACGATCAGATCTGTTATCAACTTGCTTATCAAATAAGAATGAATTTATTTGGCTCTCCCAGTTCTTCCAATCGAAAAGGCTTTAATTGGAATTTTAATTTGGAATTGCTTAATGCCTCCAAAGATAAAACATTTTTGTTGAAGATTATTAACAAATTCATTGCCTAAGTTTTTAGCTTTATCCACTCGTGGTGTCCAGTGTGATGTGAATTGTCCTCGCTATAAGAATAATATTAAAACTCTTCTCTGTCTCTTCAAAGATTGTCTTTGAGTTCAGGGAATCGGGTTATGCAGCAACCATAGGTTTCAAAAGTGGCAAAATCCATTACAATATTATATCAGATTGGTTTGCTGATGTGTTTAAGGTTATTAAGCTAGAGTTATTCTCCTTGTTTTGCTGCACATTTGTGGGAAGCTTGAAATGACAAAAATCATATGATTCATGGTAAGTCGAGCAAGAACCAGGTCTTAATGGCAAGATATGCATTAGATTTTTGTACTAAAATTTTAAACTCAAGGAATAACTCTGCCCATGCTAGGAATTCTGTTTTGATGAGCTAGAAGCCTCTACCTAGTGGACGAGTAAGGTATTGAATTTGGGCAATCTTCTAATCCCACATTGGAAGTGGGAGAGGGAGAAAGAAAAATATTAACTTATAAAAAATGTTTCATTTATTCTTAACAACTCATTTTAAATATCAATTTCTTACTTATAAGATTAGTTGTATTTTCTTTCTCTTGTAATATTTTTTTAAAATAGTAGAATATTATTTTAGTAGTGTCTGAGAACGTCAGGATAATTGGCTAAACCTGGTTAAATTTTGGTAATATCTTTATTATCTATTTAATAGTTATTATCGGATAATTTATTTTAATGATATATTGTGCTTTAAATTATATGAGAAAAATTATGTCACTAAGACTCTGAGAGTAAGGAAGTTCATTTTTAAGGGAGACTATTTGTGATTGCACCAACTACTTGAAAATGTTTTTTGGTTTTAATTTTTGGTACAATTATTCATTTTAGTGGTAACTAACCCGATTTTCACAACAATTGGTATCAGAGCCAAAATCATTGAGTTATATGCTTTGTGGTTACTGCGTAAGCTGATTTTTCTCATAAAAAATATTTCCTTGGATTCTTGGGTATTTTGCATTTGAAAGCTATTAAATATTTTTTGAAGAATAAATGACAAGAGACGGAAAAAAACCATGATGAGCACAAGGACACATACTTCATCAATTTTGATGAGAACTCTTTGGCTAATAAGAGAATTGCAGTAGAGATTTTAAATAGTATAGGTCATTTCGGCATGTGACAAAGTGAAATTATAGACATCTTATTTTCAATAAGGTTTAGACATTGTCATTGAGGGAGAAAAGTCATAAAGTGCATATAAGAAAGAATGGAAGACAATCAATCGTCTAACATGTGGTATAATTCGATTGTGCCTGTACAGAGAGTATAAGTATGTCTTTTGTAAATAAACTTCTTCAAGTAAATTGCGAAAGGCACTTGAGAATTTTTTTTGAAAAAAAACAGTCAAAATAAGTTTCATATGAAGAAAAGGTTGTTCAGATTCACAAATATTCCTGGTACCATGATAAATGATCACATCACCAATTTCAATCAACTTATAACAGATATAATAAATTTAGATGTGACTTTTAAAAATGAAAATTTGACACTAGTGTTGTTGGGATCCCTTCCTGAGGAATTTGAGTTTCTAGAAATTACTCTACTTCATAGAAAAATTGAGGTATCTTTTAGTAAAATTTGTGTTGCACTATATAGCTATGAATAGAGTAGAAAAGACAAGAAGGATAACATCAGTGGAGCAGCAGAAGCTTTGATAGTAAGAGGTTGTTCAAAAAATAAAAATAAGAAAAAGAAAGACAGATCAAAGTCAAGAGTGGGCAAAGATGAATGTATCTTTTGTTAAGAAAAATGGCACTGGAAGGAAGATTATCATAAATTGAGAAATAAATCTGACAAAGGCAAGACTGCTGCAGATTCAAATGTAGCTGAATGTGATGATTTAGACTTTTCATTAGCATTGATGCCATCAATAAGCAGTTCGATTGCTTGGATCCTAGATTCAGACTGTAGCCAACATATGTGTCCTAATTGTGAGTGGTTTTCCGATTTTAAAGAAATTAAATGTGGAGTTATCTACACAACAAATGACAGTCTTTTGCAAAATAATTGGAACTGGTTCAGTTCAATTGAGGAATCGTGATGAGCTCTGATAGACGTAAGATATGTGCCAAGTATGACGAAAAATCTCATTTCTATGGAAGTTATTGGGAGAAAGAGTTTCACTATAGTCATTATAAATGAAATAATGAAAGTTATATTTGGAGTACTTATGATGATGAAATGAGTTCAAATGAGCAATAATCTATTAAGGAAATACAATCGTTGGAACAACAACAACTGTTTTTCGTGATGAATAGCAGGTAGAAACAACCAGATTGTGGCATATGTGTTTGGGATATGCAGGTGAAAAATTCTTAAAACTTCTGGTAAATCAAAGATTATTGCAAGGAATACGAACCTGCAAATTAGACTTATGTGAGCATTGCATCAAAAGGAAACAGACGAGAGCGAAGTTTGACACTACAATCCATGATACTAAGGGTATTATGGATTATATTTACTCAGATATATGAGACTCTTCTAAAACTATTTAAATGGGAGGTAAACACTACTATGTTACCTTTATTAATGATTGTTCGATAAAAGTATGATTATATACATTGAAGACAAATTATGAAATATTGGGAGTTTTTTTTCATCTAGAAGAAGATAGTGGAAACTACTATCAATGAAAAAACATCTTTGGATGTGTGGTATGGAAAATCTACTACAAATTATAATTCTTTACATGTGTTTGGTTCCACTGCATACTATCATATTAAGGAATCAATTAGATCCAAGGGCAGAGAAATATATCTTTATAGGGATATTCTCTGATATCAAAGGATATCGTTTATGGTGCCTAGAGACGAAAAAAATAATTTTTAATAGAGATGTTACCTTTGATGAGTCTACCGTATTAAAAAAGGTAATAGAAGAGCAGTCGGATGGTTCTTCACAACAGGTGGAGAGAACTCTTAAATAGGTGGAGTTTGATAAAAGAAGAATTGTTGATCCAATAATTGTAAAGTCTGATAAAATTACTCTTTACGATAGAAGATGAGTTAATGTTAGAAAATGGATCAGATAAGGAAACAAATGTTCCAGCATAAAAACCTCATCAGCAACTTGAGTCAATTGCACTACAAAAGTTAAAAATGAATATTAAAAAACCAGTTTGACTTGAAAATATAACTAATTATATATCTTCAGTAGATGATGAGATTACTTCCACTTATTGTGAAGCTATTCAAATATCAGAAGAAGAAAAATGGAGAAAGGCTATGGAATAAGATATGAAATCCCTTGAAAAAAATAAGACTTATAAGCTAACAAGTCTTCCAAAAGAAAAGAAAGAAATTGGTTGTAAATGGATTTATGCAAAGAAAAAAAAATTCTAACAAGAATGACATCCATTTCAAGACAAGATTGGTAGCTAAAGGTTATACTTAGAATGAGAGAATTTATTATAATGAAGTATTTTCTCTAGTTGTAAAATATTCATTCATTAGAATACTATTAGGCTTGGTAGCATAATTGGATTTGGAACTAGTTCAGCTGTATATAAAAACTGTATTTTTACATGAAGACTTAAAAAGAAAAAATATACATGACTCAGGTAGAAGAATTTAAAGTTGTTGGAAAAGAAAATTTGGTATGCAAGTTGAGCAAATTATTGTATAGATTAAAGGAACATCTAAGACAGTGGTAAAAAATGAATTGATAAGTTTATGATAAGGCATAAATACACAAGAAGTAAATATGATCATTGTATATATTTGTGCAAGTTACAGGATGAATTATTTATCTATTTTCTCCTTTATGTTGATGATATGCTGATAGTTTTAAATGATGAATGAGAAATTCAGAAGTTAAAAGTTTAACTAAATCAATAATTTGAAATGAAAGATTTAGGAGAAGCTAAGAAGATTTTCGGTATGAAGATATACAGAGATAGAAAATTGGTAAAATTTTGTTTGACTCAGAAACAATATATGAGAAATGTATTAAAGCGTTTTGGGATCAATGAGAAGACAAAATCAGTTATTACTCTACTTGCTCCTTATTTTAAGCTCAGTGCATCTTTATCTCCGAAATGTGATGAAAAACGAGAATATATGTCAAAGGTTCCATATGCAAATGTTGTTAGTAGTTTGATGTATGCAATAATGTTAGTAGTTTGATGTATGCAATGGTGTTAGTAGTTTGATGTATGCAATGGTGTGTACGATACCTGACATTTTACAAGCAATTGGAGTTGTGAGAAGGTACATGCATGAGATTGGTAAAGGACATTGGCAAGCTGTGAAATGGATTCTACGGTATATTTAGAATACAAAAGATGTTAGTATAATGTTTGAGTGAGATGAGAAAATTTGTCATTATATAGTTGGATATTGTGATTCCAACTATACAGGTGATTTAGACAAATATCAATCTATTACCGATTATGTATTCACACTTGCAAAAGTATTGGTTAATTGGAAGTCCACTTTACAGTCAATAGTTGTTTGTTTATAATAGAGACAGAGTACATGACAGTTACAAAAGTTGTTAAGGAGACAATTTAGCTTCAGGAGTTACTGAATGACTTGGGAATTGATCAAAAACATATCAAAGTGTATAATGACAGCCAAAATGTTATTTGTTTAGCAAAGAATCAAGTCTATCATACAAAAACGAAACATATCGATGTTTGATATCATTTTGTATGGAAAATTCTTGAAGATGGTGAGATACTATTTCAAAATATTATGACTGCTGAAAATCTTGCAAATATGACAACGAAAATTGTGATAGGTGTCAAGCTTAATATTGTTTGAACTTGATAAATGTTCTTAAAATTTGAAATTGGACACTTCGAAACGCATTTACAGACATTATTGAAATTTATAAAATAAGAGTTAGAAAATATTTGTTTGGAATTATGAGATCGTTAAGGTAGAGATTTGTTGAATTTTGTCAATCTCGCAATCCCACAATTTGAAGTGGGAAAGAGAGGAAGAAAATATTAACTTATAAAAAATACTTCATTCTCTCTTAACAAATCATCTCAAATATCAATTTCTTACTTCTAAAATTTGTTGTATTTTTTTTTCTCTTTCATAATATTTCACTTTGTAATATTTTTTTTGAAATAATGAAATATTATTTTAGTAGTGTCTGAAAATGTAGGCATAATCGAACACATCTCGTTAAATTTTGGTGTTATTTTTATTGTCTATTTAATAACTATTATCGGATAATTTATTTTAGTAATATATTATACTTTAAATTATGTGAGAAAAATTTTTGTCATCAAAACTTTAATAGTCTAAAAAAGTTGGTTTTTAAAAAAGACTATTTATAACTCTACCAACTATCTGAAAAAAAAATTTTGTTTTAATTTTTGACATAATTATTAATTTTGGTAGAAAGTAGTCGATTCCCACGACATAAAGCTTAATGTCGATGTTGCATTTGATAAAGCTACAAACAGAGCAGGGCTGGGAATTGTCAACTGGAATGAAGCTGGGCAGGTGCTTATGTTGGGAGGAAAATTTATTGAGGGAACTTTATTTGTTGAGTCTGTCGAAGTCCTTGCTATTCTTTTTGGTCTCTCGGCTGCGTGGGACTGTGGCTTTGGGGATATTGAAGTGGAATATGGTGCCTTATCAATTGTTTCAACTATCCACTCTCCAGACTCTAGATGTAATCAAGTTAGATTGGTCATAGATGATATTATTGAAAAGAGCTATAGTTTTAGATTTGTATTTTTTCTTTTATTAGTCGGTCATGCAATAAGGTTGCGCATGCAATAGCGCAGTGGGCAATATCTATTATCGATGTTGAGATCCTCATGAAAGAGGTTCCTCTTTCTATTGCACTTACTTGGCAAGATGATGCTTCTTCTCTTGTTGCTTAATGAAACTATTTTCTTATTAAAAAAAAACATTGTAATAAATAACACTAATAAAATGTTAGAGCTCAAAAGCAAAAAGAAAGGGATATTAGCAAAAATTGTGTTTGAAGAAATAAAATAAAATTTTAACTATTTTTATAAGTAAAAGTTTGAAATTTGTTTTTTTGGAGCGTGAAAGATATATTTCACAAATTTTCACGAGTACAATAAATACTTTAAGTTAAAGGTTATATATGTCTGTTGCCTAAATGACAAACGCTTAAAATGGAGGCGGTGACAATTTTGTAAATATGTTACTTATTATATGCGTCTGTCATTTACAAATGTCAGTCATATAAAGTTTAGACGTTTGTCATTATAAATAACAGACGCATATAAATTTTTCATATGCGTCTGTCATTATAAATGACAGACGCATATAACTCTAGAATATGCGTCTGTCCTTATAAATGACATACATATAAATGTTAGGCGTCTGTCTTAAATAATAACAGATGCATATGATATTCTAATAGGCATAAGTTATTATTTAAGACAGACGCATATAAGTTTTTTAAAAATCTAAAAGCGAGCCTCTTTACACAGTGTTCATCGTCTGCAACAAATTATACTCATCTGACCATGCTCAAATTGTAGCTCAATCCCTCAGCGGCGATAAGGTATTACTCATTTTTCAGTGCTATTTCAATTTTGAAATTCTTTGGACTGGATTTGCTTTTTAATTACGGTGTGCTTTTGATTTTGAAATTTTTATTGGGTTAGACTAGATAACATCCAGAGATCCTCATATCTTCATCGCAACCAAGTAATTTTCGAAGCTTCTGCACGCATCCTTCATATCTTCATCGCCAAATGCTTTCTTCATAGCAGTCATGTTGGCTCTGATGTATGTTGGGGTAATTGGCGATGGTACGAGCTTCCGTCCATGTTCTGCTTCAGTTACATTCTTAAGTTCCCTTAGTTTGTCCATTTACTTTGACTGCTTGTAGGAACAGAAAACTGAATACAAACCAGTGAAAGTCTGGTTCTTTTTATGAGCTTTTCTGGTTCTGTTGGGGCAAGAATGAAATTGAAGCCCTCTTATAAACACTTGTCTTCTAAGTTTGAATCTGAAGATAAGAGAGAGTTTTCTGAATAACTTGAAAAGCTTGGATTTGAAGGTAAATAATTCTTTCATTTCCACAGCTAATGATTGAAAATGGAGTAATGCTGAAGTAATATGGGATAGAATAGAATGTTGTTGCTTTCTGACTTAGTGATATATACAATTTGGTCATTCAAATCGCATAACGACATCTCATATTATTAAAATTTCCAAATTACCTTGTTCCATTTCGGTTTTGCAACCATGTTTATCTTGTCAACTAGAAAACCTATCACAAATTCCATTAGCTTTGGTATAATATTCCAGCACTGCTCCTTTTCAAATTGTCCTAGCTGATGTCTAAGGCCTTGCCCCTATGTTATATACTATTGGTCATCGTTATGTTCTTTGGTAAAACATACTTCAATGTGCATTTGTCTTTGTATACATGTCATTCTTCCACTTCTCTCATTCTTTTATTCTTATTATATGTGTTTTTTCACTTCCTTACTGCTCATGTACTTTTTGAGTCATTGTGGTTTCATGAATGATATTTTTGCTCATAATGTGTGCATAATCAATGAAACACATGTTGTTTTCACTGACCTCCATACGTGTTGATATTTCATCCAATTTTGAGTTTGATGACATTACTACTCTTTCTGATATTGAATTCTGAATAATTGGTGTTACTGTCAAAGGATTTTCCTTGTCCACAACACTTATGCATAATGGATAGTTTGTGTAGTCTCTTTCATTTTTTTTTTCAATTCTAGATAAAATTGAATATTGTTGTCATTTTGTATCAACAATGGTGGGTAATTTTCTTTAACTTGGTACCTTCTCTCTATATCTACCACTTCATTTCTGATTTTTAGCTCAGTATGTACCGTTTCTAAGAGTTTGTGGTAGTTGCAATTCTTTGGAATTCGCATTCCATTTACCAAAAAGTTGACATCTTATATTTTCTTCCTAATAGCCTTTGTGTTAGAGAAAAACTAGTATGTTAGCCATATTTGAAAACAAAAATTGCAGCAAATATTTGTTTTTATATTTTTTGTTTGTAATGGTTATATAATATGCATATAAAATTTACTATACTCATTACACATATCACTTACTGTACTAAATACATTTAACATATAAATTTCTTAATTGTTTTAAAAATGATGCTAATGCCTAATAAATTTTATTATTTACAGTCAATATTTATAATGTATTCTTGTGTTAATGACTTGATTTTTGCATATTCATAGGATTTGGAATTTGTTGGGCTGTCTAAGGTTAAATTTGACAGTTTTTTATTACTCTTAGGGAAAGCCACAAGCACAAAGCATTTTTCTCTTCTGTTTACCTCACTGAATACACCATTGTGAATTTTGGTTTTGTATGTACTGAGCTGCATATCATAGTTTTTAGATGTATGCATTTTGCAATAAATGATGAAACATACAGGTTATGGATTATGTCCTTTTCTTTGAATTGATATTTAATTTTCCATTTTAAAAAAATTAGCAATTATTGTTGCGTTAAATATTCATCTTCGATTCGTTCAAACATCTGAAAAAGGGAAGAAAAACAAATCCCTCGATCAAACCCCATATGTTGCAACCCAGAACGAAATTTAAGACTTTGGAAGCCTATCATTTAATATTATTATGTCTAAAATAAAAACAGTGCTGAGATCTGTATCTCTTTGAGTTTTGAGTAAAATTAGGAACCCAAAAATACTTGTCTGCCTCTTGGTTTGCTTCTTAGTTTCACTTTTTGTACAATGTTTGACTTCTGCTCGGTGTTGTACATATGAAGTTCTTGTTTTCTTGAAGAATTCTTAACACACAAACAAGTTCTTCCATATTTCTCAGAATATAAGAGATTTTGTGAAAGTGAAACAAGCTCGAGAAGAGGTTGGACTGCAGATAAAAGGAGAAATTATATCCACATGCATATTAATATTATACAAAGGGCATAATTCCAAATTCGCATCTGGTGCGAGGATTGCCTGCCTATTAGTTGAGATTATGAGCAGCCAATATATAGTAATTACTAAAGCCAAGCATACACACTATTTTATATATGCACTAATTCTTAGATGCATTTGTTCTAATTTGAACTTCAAGAAGTGGGGTAAATTTCATTACACCTAAAGCCCTTCTTGCCAAGTGTTATCCATATAAGTTTTCACTCTAACTATTCTAGGTAGTAAGAATTTCAGATATGGATTCCAAACTGAAAATATTATGCGAAACAGATAGATAGTGGAAATGAATAAATTACTTTTGGATCACTTGTTTAGGATCCTTAGGCAGTATACCTAAGGAAAAGATTAATTAGCATTTAACTTGTGTGATGTCTCACCAAAATGCTGAAGCTTCACAAAATTCTAATTTCAAAATAATCATTTCAACCTTAGTAAAGCTTCCCTTTGGCTAAGTAGGCTGCTTGAGCTTTCTTGGTGGATATGCCTGCAAGATTTTGACAGAGTTGTTATTTTTTTTACTGGTCTACCACTTCTTAACAGATTACTGGCTAAACAGGTGGTATTGGTTTTATGAAGTTATTATGTGACAATACTATGAGTTTAGTTAGTGAATTTTTTGAGCTTTCACATGTAACTGTTGTGGCAAATGTAGCATCACTCGGACACTGCATCAATCCTATTAGGGACACTCTTCATTATATGTTCCATGTTTTCCAATTTTGAAATGGTTTTGTTTGAACTAAATTATGATGGGTGCGAGAACCAAGTTTATAATATAAAATATGGCTCTCCTTGAGAATATGAACTAGTTGATACATTCTTTTGTTAGTAAGAAGAGCATACAATTTCCTTGAAACATATTCTTGATTATAAACTAAAATTGCTTCCATGATGATGAGGTGCTGACTGGGAGTATTTCACAAAATATAGACAACACAACTTCCTTCCAGGTCTTGTATGTACTTTATCCAACTTAGCAAACTGAAATACTTATAATACTTTATTTAATTGATTGAATCTTTACTAAATATGCCTTCTATTGATAGGGACTTGTCTTACAACCAGCTAACAGGAGAGATTACATTCAACATTGGTTTCTTACAAGTAGCCACATTGTAAAATATTTCATATTAATGAGAAATACAATTTTAAATATTTAATATTAATGAGAAATACAATTTTAAAACAATTCACATTTATTTACTTTTGTAAAATATTTCATATTAATGAGAAATACAATTTTAAATTAAAGAATTTTGAAGAATTTGTAGATTAAAAGATTAATGTGAATTGTTTTAGGCATGATGCTATTGCTTTGATTTATTTAATTTTTTTAGTTTGTGTTGTCCTGTAAATTCTTGAATATTATTGAGTTTTGTGAGTTGAATGTTGGATGACTATTGTGGCTTATTGAAGCCGAATTATTATGAATTTTGAAGTGCGCATGTTATATATATATGAATGATAGCATATTATAATATATATTAACCTAAAAAAAATCAAATACACGTCTGTCGTTTAATAATAGCAGACACATATAATAGTTATACGCATCTGTCGTTTATAAATAGTAGATGCGTATAACTTTGATTATATGCGTCTGTCAAAACGACAAACACATAAAATTTATATCATATGCGTCTCCTATATATGTGTCTACTATTTGACAGATGCATAAAATGCAAAATAACAGACACATTTAACACTATTTTGTACTAATATTTGAAGAATATAATAATATTATTTTGTGAAGTAAGTATGTTTATCATACTTACAAATAATTTTAAGTACGTAATACGTAAATTTGCGTAGCCAAATCAAATGGCTTTATGAAGGAAATAGGAAATATATTAGTGGTGGCGTATACTAATAAAATCTCCATTTCTCATCATCATCATATAGTAATGTTCCTTCTTGAAAACAACATTACCAGAAATGGGGTTGGTCCTTAATTCAATCATGTACTATAAAATATTAGGTGTGGATCGATGAGACAAAGCAAATGTACAACTTGCTCCAAAATTATGAGAATTCGTCTCACATTTATCATTACGAGAAGATAATCACTCACCATTAATAAAATCATCAAAAGACTTTAACATTTGAAACCCCTTATCCATCATGGGGAAAATGTTATTATTATTATTTTTTTATTTTTCAGAATTAAGTAATATTAAAAAGCATTTAAAATTATAATTCAAAAATTTGAGTAAATGGGTCGGAAAGGGCAATCCAAATTCAAACGTATGCTATAAGCTACATCCTTTCTTAATTTTTTTTTTGGGTGGATTCACACGGAGCAAATTCTTTAAGGGGTTATAAGCTGCATCTTTTTTCAGATTTTAAAGGTGGATTTGCATTGAGCAAATTCTTTAAATTAGAGAAAGGTTTTTTTTTTTAATTCACACTAAGCAAATTCATTAAATTAAGGACTACAAGCTGCACCTTCTCTCAAGTTTTTAAGGCGAATTTGTGTTGAGCAAGTTCATTATAAGTAAATCATCCTATATCAAGTTCTAAAAGATTTTTATGTTCATTGCTGGAACTTAAGACCCTCCAATAAGTCTTTATTTAAATTATATCATTTTTTTTTAAAATGATCTCAAATAATCTTTTCATTTTTAAAATTTAGAATTGAAAGATATAAAAATTCAAACTTCAATCTCTATTCTAATTACAATTAATATATCTTTATTTTTTATGCATATTATATCTTTTATCGGTGTATTTCTATAAAAATATTTTTCTCTTTTACCATCCAATTTTATATTTTTATTCAATTTTTAAATCCCACTATCAATTTTCTCAGCCCTCACGTGAGTATCACGTGCCACAATATTTGGTTGTTTACAAGTCCTAATCTACGTCAACTTATATACTGTCTTAACTTTGAAACAACGGTCTCTCATCCTCTAATAGTGATTTGTTCTCCTTCTCTAAAATCTTTTGAAGTAAAAGCAAAGAAAACCCAAACCAAACCCTTTGTCAAATATTCCTTCTTCTCTTTTAGCTCTCTCCATAATCCATATTCAACCCTCTTCTGTCTCGATATTCTTCCTTCATGGAAACTCTACAAACACTAACCCAACAATATTACAGCTCTTTAGTTGACACTTCTCGCCCTTTTCGCTCCGTCAAAGAAGCCGTCGCCATCTTCGGTGAACGCATTCTCGTTCCAGAAATTTACTCTCCTAGGCCAGGCTTCACTCCTCCTACTCCTTCTCAACAAACTAATCCATCTCCATGGATGTTTTCATCTCCAAGCTCCATAATAAACCCTAATCAAGAATATGAAATTGAACATAATGAACAGAGTAACAACAATATTGAGTTCTCGGATACTTTAAAGAAGATCGAGGCCGACCTCGAGCAAACAAAGACCGAGCTGAAGCTACTCAAGGAAAGAGGGTCCGAGACCGAAATCGCCGTGGCTTCTCTGAACGCTGAGCTTCACAAGAATATGTCCAAGTTAGCTGAGGCTGAGGCGGCAGCCGCAGCTAAAAAGGCAGCTGCAGCAACAAGAAGGGTGAGTTTTCAAGCAGAAGAGGAAGACGAAGAGGAGGAGGAGAAGAAGAAGAAGAGGGAGAACACGATAAGAATGGAGAGTTCGCCGCGTTTGGCTAATAAATTGAGTATTAGTGAGGAGAAAGGGTATTTTGGAAGGAAAAAGGAGAAGAAGATGACGAAGAAGAAGCCAATAGTTCCTCTTGTGGGAGATTTTTTCTTCTTCAGGAAAAAAGGGGCATCTAATAAAACTCTTAACAATCCTCTCTATGCATCTGCTCATGGTGTCTTTTAAAAGTAGGCAAAATTTCATTGTTTGTTTCGGATTGAGTTTCAATTTAATAATGAATGCATGGTTATGTTGTTTGTACGCAAGTGTCTGAAGATTTCCTTGTTGCTTGTTCTTCTACTGTAGTGCTTTGCATTGACTTAGTGAAAAAAAAATTAATTTCAATTTTTTTAACATTGATTGGTCTATATTAATTAATAATTCTAAACGAGAAAATTTCTAAAAACTATTCATCAAACGACCAAAAAGAAATTTCTGAATTCCTAGCTTGACAATCCCTACTCATTTTTGCCCATTTCTAGTATTAGATTATTTGTGTATATATATTGAAAAAAGAAAAAAAAAGGAATTTCTCTCTCACATGATGTAATTATCATATGGTCTAAATATCATATTTGGTTTTTATCTGAAAATAGATATTGAATATATAATTTCTGAAATAGGAAATTCAGTTTTCTTATACATATTCTAAACAACGATTCAGGTTTTTTTGGTGCTTAATTTTTTTTTTAAATTTAGAGGAGGTTAGGTGAAATAGAAATTATATTGTCTAACCCAATTCTTATATTTTACTTAGATTTGAATTTTATTAACAGCGATTATATATATATATTTATCTTTTGTAGTAATTTTTTTTATTAATAGCGATTTTTTTTGAGTTTTAGGGGTAGTTTTGTTTAATTATGTTGATAACTTGATATTGTGCTCTCACCAAAATGTCTTTAAATACAATTATAATTTTTTTAATGTAATAATATATAATTAACTAGGGTCATGAATAGAGATATGAAACCGATCATAGCAGGAGATTTTCCCCTTAATTACCAGGAAATTTTCCTCCTTAATGCAATCACTATCTTAAGAAATGAACTCATAGTGGTCATTTGCAGATTTGAATATTCCATTGTAGAAGTGAATCAAATGTGTATGAAATGAGAGTAATTAATAATGAACTTAAATAGTGGATTGTAGAACAGGAGATGGCCAATTTTTCACTCCAATTACATTTACAAACCAAGCAAATTAAGTCCACATGAAATAAATGAAATAAAGGAACTTATATAGTGTTCTATAAATTATAACCACACATATGCCATGATTTAAATAGTATAAAAAAGTCATATTAAAGTTCTGATACCAAATTCTTATAACAAGTGAGCAGAAAAGCAATTTTTAATTAGTTCTGCAATCTAGCTCCTGGTCATGGACTCCGAAAACATCTTACAAAGAAAAAACAAATCACATTCATGACACAGATAAAAAAATATACATACAACAACCAACCCTCAAAAATCTAGAAAGGTCAATTCTGAAAAAATCACAAGCTTCACTCTGGCTCATTAACTCGTATTTTAAAAAGAGCCCTTTGGTATCTAGCTCCCTCCAAATTTTGGTGAAAGCAAATGGGCTATCACAAGTAAAACCTCAATTAGCAATTTGTTCTTTTGAAATTAACAGCTTTGAGTGAACATTATATAGCAAGTAATGATGAAAGCGCCTAAAACAGAAGTAGAACCTTATTTATATAAGATCAACAGTTCTATGATTGGAAAACTCTCCACTAAATTGAATGGCTTCTAACTCACTAAATCCCCTATGTTTCAGGCCTGCAAATCTTTACCCTCTTCATTTCGACTTTTTTCCTTGTTTCTTCTTGATCACTTCATCTATGTACATAATACCTTTACCTTTGTAGACTTCTGGAGGCTTGCAACTACGAACAGCAGCAGCAAACTGGTGCACCCTTTGCTTGTCAATTCCAGTGCAGCAAACTATGTTGTTTTTGAAGCAGAAAACACGGACAGCAGGAGGAACTGTAAGTTCAACCTCATGACTGTATCCCAATTTTAGATACAAAAGACGCCCTTCTGCTTCAGCTCTGGCTTTGTACCCAACACCGACAATCTTAAGAAAGCGAAAAAATTTGGCTTCTTAAGCCGATCGGTTACCTGCAGAATCCTGAGATAAAAGAAGTGGCATTTGCTCAAACAATTATTTATATGCAGACAAAATGTTAATGGGAAAAATATATGAATGAACACACAGAGAGGAACACAAATAATTATCTTTCCACAATAAGATTCCAGTTTAGGCATGTCATTTGGTGTAATGATGATAAATAGTTAGGAAGTTGGTAATTGTACATGAAATAACTAAACCAAATAATAGCACAGAAGCCAACATCCCATTATTCATTTTAACTGCAGTCATAAAAATTTCAAACCCCTTCGAATATTTTACTTGAAGCCTCTAGCTTAAGAGAAGAAATACAAAAATTATATGTGCAAAGCAAAAAGTTCAATTAACAGCCAAGACCACAAATCACAAGAGAAACCCACTACAATGTCGAGGAAGATAATTCAGATGTCAGTCCAGTCATCTAGATGATCAGTTCAATTGGCCGATGAATTGTTAAAATCGGACCAGAGAGTGCTAGAACTCAACTCAATCAGCT
The DNA here is from genome assembly GCA_023653625.1 of Triadica sebifera. NCBI lineage: Eukaryota > Viridiplantae > Streptophyta > Magnoliopsida > Malpighiales > Euphorbiaceae > Triadica > Triadica sebifera. The sequence goes on along the minus strand of CM042898.1, from coordinate 29,075,599 downwards.
AAACTTTAATCCAATCTAGTTAGGTCAGCTATATTCCATATAGGAAACCTATGCAAAAATTAAATCATAATACTTGAGAGATAGACTTACCCAGGTCTTCAATTTGACGGCCGTCGCCAATGCAGGAGCTTGAAACTGTATGCGGACGTATGAATCCGAAGACAGGAAAAAGGGGAAAAACCCGGAATAGACATAGGAATAAAACGACATCGTTTTGATAAAACCGGTTTTAATTCTTCTTGACGGTTCAATATGATCGACGGTTACTTACGGGTTTGACCAGATAAACGTCTAGCCAACAAATAACGACAAATCAAACAGATTAATTTCCCGGTTTAACCAATTGAACCGACTAGGTCCGGATAAAAAAACTTTTCGGGTGTAGCAATATATCATCCACCTCCCATATTGCAGCCATATTTTGGAATCAAAATAGAGCAAGGAAGTACACACAGCCCTCCATATTCGACCAGGAAAAAAAAAGGGCGGCGCCAGCCAGAAATAGCAGAGCTTGGAGCAGCTTTGGTTAATCAACCAATCAATAAATTGGGATTTCGGTTTAATTTATAGCTATCTATTCCTGAATCTGTCTCTCTTGGTTGTAAAACCTTCTAATCAAGAGGGAGATATGCAATCTGTTGTGCTTAACCCAACTTATTGTAGGGCTCAGCAAATCGTAGAGTCTCCTTCCTCTTCTCGTCCCTTAAAGGTCTTCTTCTTTTTCTAATTATATTTCTTTTCTTTTTTCTTTTTAATAATTTGGTTGTATGAAGTTGTGATGAAATGATCCCTAATCCGCAGAGTTCAAGCTTCTTTGGCAGTCCAGTTTCGCTCAAGCGGGGGTGCAATCAGGTGCGGCGCATCCCATGCCGGTCTGTGCGCATTCGGCCGCCTGGCTTCACACGGAGGATGGGTTTGTTTGTTTACTTTTTAACAAAGATTTATATTGTCTTTTTATTTGATTATAAATTCTCTGTTTTTAGAGGTTTGTGTAGTTGACTGGTGATTGTTTACATCTAATGAGATTTAGAACTGGTTATGTTTGAGCACTTTCTATATTTTAATTTGGTTGTGCATGTAATTGTGAATTTATGTAATATATCTCCAGTTAAGTTTTTCTCTTTTTAGTTTTTTGCAAAGCAGCAAGTAAGATTTCCACTGTAATTTATACTTTCTATTGCCTGGATTTGGGTATTACTGAGGTTCAATTAAAATTTCCTCCAATTATACTGATTGACCTAGCTCAAATTTTTTTTATTTTTATCATCGAAGTATTCTATTTATTTGTATATGTACATGAGTTACAGAAATTTCCCATTTTGTAGCGTTAATATTGTTTTCTAACAAACATTGGATGACTATTGAATATTGATTGTTTTGGCTTAATTTGCTACAATTCAGTTTTCTTCTTTGGTGTTGAAATTTTAGATGGATCTTTGTTGAATTAAATTTTTTTTTTTTTATGTTGTGCAGTTGTAAAGGCAATTGCTACTCCAGATTCTGTATTGGAGTTACCATTGACCGCAGAGAATGTTGAAAGTGTATTGGATGAGATTCGACCATATCTCATTGCTGATGGTGGTAATGTGGCATTGCATGAGATTGATAGCAATGTGGTGCGATTAAAGTTACAAGGAGCCTGTGGCTCTTGTCCGAGTTCTGTTATGACAATGAAGATGGGAATCGAGCGTCGGTTAATGGAAAAGATTCCTGAAATAGTTGCAGTAGAACCAGTAGCAGATGAAGAAACTGGGCTTGAGCTGAATGAAGAAAATATAGAGAAGGTAACACATGATAGACTTTTACCTTAGGACTACCTTTTGCATTTGAACATCTTATTGAGCATATGTGGTTTTTTATTATTTTCTTTATGAACTTTGAAATATTCTCTCTCTCTTTTCCTTCATGTTCCGCTTCTTATTGCATATATTTTTTCAACTAGTTGCACAGGGAGGAATTGAAAAATAGAGAATAAATGGTGAAGGGCTACTGGTTGAAGCCACATATATAATAGACAAAAAAATTGAACATGCTGAAAAAAATAAAGGAGGATAGGTCTTTCTTCCCAAAGCACTGAACTTTATTCAGTGCAAACATCACAGATTGCACCTTATTTCAATTCAACATCTTAATAATGTTTGCTTCATTGGCTATGCCTGTAAGCATATGGTTTTTAAATTTTTTTTCCCAACTCCTAGTAGAGCACTGAAGGGGAAATTTTTTTGCTAAAGTAAATACATGCTTGTAGTCCCAAAGAGATTCATTGATACGGTCTTTTGTCCATATAAAGAACTCTGAATCAATTTCTTTTATTTACATTTTATTGGTCCACATTTCCTCCTTTTTTTGCTTTAGCGTTAAATTCCTGTAGTGATTTGGTTCTCTTCCTTGTATGTTTCTGGATTACCTTCTTTCTTTAAGTTATACATGCAACTGATTTCAACTTTGTTACATTAGACTCTAGGTAGAACAGCTAACATCCAGTTAAAGTTTCTCTTCTAATTTCTGCTACCCACATCAACTAGCTTGGGAGTTTTACAATTGATTTTCTACATTCACTTCTTATATTTTCAATGTAAAATATGTTTGCGGGCGTAGCCAATGTTGCGGCAAGAACTTTTCCGCAAGCATCACTGATTGCACCTTGTGGAGTTGGCTGTTGCAAGTATATTATTATTCATGCATCAGTATATTCTGATTGTGGCAAGAACTTTGCTGAAGAACTGTACATTTTTTACTAAATGAGCTCACAATACCTGTTTTAATGTTTTATTGTGAGAGAACCTTAGATGACTAAATCCTTGAAACAAGTGAATTCTGATTGAACATATGGGGTGCATTGATTCGAAGGAGTGAATTTACACCAACTAGACAGACAAAATGGTCCTTCATCTTGTCCAATCCTCCTATAAAAATTTGGCCTTTCACCGTACCTAGACAAGAGTTGAGGTTTACTTGATGCATTTTTTGGTCTGTAGTGATATTTGTGGAAGTCTAAGAGGGTGTAAAAAGACTTATAACAATGGTCTTGGTCTAGTTCTTTTCTTTAAGAACCCCTGGAATCTTTTGTTGTTATAGTGATTGAGAATGGTTGCGTTTATAGTTTTTGTATGTCATGCCATGATTATGCATCAAGGTAGAATAGACCTTCAGAATGTGTTAGCCATTTGGTTGTGTTTTGTGCCGTCTCGTAAAAGGCTGCTATAATAATGCACGTCCACTTCATTATCCGGTAGCTGATTTTGCTTACTTGCTAATCATGTCAGGTGCTTGAAGAAATTAGGCCATACCTCGTTGGGGCAGCTGGAGGGTCTCTTGAGCTAGTGGCAATTGAAGAACCAATTGTGAAAATCGGAATCACAGGTCCAGCAGCTGGTGTTATGACTGTTCGTGTTGCTGTTACACAGAAATTACGAGAGAAAATTCCAGCCATTGCTGCGGTTCAACTTCTGTAATGTAGTTGCCAGTTTTTTGGTCCAGTTAGTTACATCCTCAAATAAACAGAAAAGTGAGTCAACAGAATCATTAACCTGTATAAATTATTCATACAGTGTGTACAGTCAAGTTTAGCTGACTACTATTACGTAATGCTATTTCAAAATCCATGTAGAGGAAATTTCAGTATCTGTGGCAAGCTCAGTATTGTAGCCTTTGAGCCTAAAACATATACTATTATTTCGATTTATAATAAAAAGAATTTCTTAAACTTTACTTATTGTTTCCAATTACATGCTTTTAATTTTATCAATTGTAGGCTTTTTCCCCAAATCACAAATTTGTTATGAATCTTAACTTATTTAATAAATCATAATAAAATTATATGTAAAGCTTTCAAAATTACTTTTAAAAGCAAATATATATATGATTTTTTTGTATTTGTTTCGAATACTAGTGGTAAACAGTATTATTTTTTAAAATTATTCCTTTTCTAAACGATTTCATTATTTTTGGCCATCAACTACATAAAATTTTCTTTTTTTTCCCTGAAAAATGTAAGCATTCCATTAAGAAGGAAAATATTCAGTTATAGCTGCAACAGTTAAGAAGAAATGTCGGCAGTTGTAGCCGCAACCAAGAAAAAAGGAGGTGAAACCTCCCAACAAGGTTTGACATAAAATCTTAAGCTCTGGTAGGAATATGAGCTATAAAATTCGCAAACCAGTAGACAGACTTAATCTGAAAATTTGACAGCTCTTGACAAAGAGCTTTACAGTCACTAATGACAAGCCTAACAAAGAAGCATCATCACAATCTGAATTGATAAATTCACTACTGAAAAAATTTCTTTTCAAAATTTAAAAAAAAAAACTACTAAGAAAATTAATAAATAAAATAAGTAACGAAGATGAAGCCTAGCAAATAGGTCAAACCATACTCGTGTTACTGTGACTGTGTAACTAGAGGCTTCCATTTATCTTTCCAATTACAATGCTTCATTTATAAGGAAATGACGATACTGGAAAAATCAAAAGAAAAATATATGTAAATTAATAAATAAATTGAGAAACAATTTTATTTTTTTGTCAAAATTATGGTTAGAGGCCTGTCTGGTTAACATAAGCAGAGCATCCAATTCAATGACAGAACCTCATTTCCAGGACTTGGGTTTATCTATGATGCTTGATCATCACTTTCTAACCAAGACCAATTGTTTGGACATCTCTTAAATACTTTCAAAAATTATGCGCACCAATGCAATCTTTCCAAACCAGTGAAATTGCACAGCTCTTATGATCCTAATGACAGTAAAGTTTGATCAGCGAATCAGCACCAGCAGTGAATAACCAGGGTTGCCTTGGATGAAATTTACAATCCATTATTCCTGCAATAGCGAGAGAAAAATTGAAACTACATCAATCCCGTCTCTAAAACGTCTAAATACATAGATGATCAAACAAGTATGGTAAATGCAGCAACATAAAATCCGAAACATAGTCCTGCTAATCAACTCAGGTTGGCAGCTTCCTGTGCATGATAAAGCTGACACTCCACCACAGAAACATGACCCACTTCTCAGGAATGGTCTATAAAATACTAGCCAATCAGGTCTATTGTCTGGGAAAACTCAAATGAAAATGCAGAAATATATAACAGGCCAAATTTTGACTACCTTATACCTGTTCTCATGTTCTAATGCTCACTGACCACTAAATTTATTATCTTATGATATAGTCAAAGATCTACTAATTATCATCACAAGCGGCTCAACACATATGCAGAAAAAACCACAGTTATGGAGCTCTTATGTCAACTAAGAACATGAAACATAATAAAGAGTAAACTATACAAACTTAATAACTTTATTTTGAATAATGATACAGAGCTCCACAAATAATAAATCTAAAGGTGAACATCGGTTCATTAATCATAAATGCATATTTTCAGATAATAATAGCAAGAAACAAATCAGAAAAAAATAACTTATATTCTAGCAGTATGAGAATAAAATAACATTATCAAACTCTTTTTCAGGAAAGGTCTGCTTTGGCCTGTGCAAATATCAAAATACAGAGAAAGGCCTCCGAATTTTCAAATACCAACACGGTATTTCACGACATTTCTTCCCTAAACTAAAACAAATTAATATAACAGCAGGTGTCAAGTAAAAGACATCTTAGAATGGTAAATTATTAGCCAAATCTAAATTAGGTTAAAAGATATTATACGCCCATATTCCACTACAGATCTGAAGGTGGCAAAAACTATTTTATTTTTGGCCAACTACTATCTTTCAAGAACTTAAGTTGAACTTGCAGAAACACGACAGCTATACCAAAAGTAGCTTCCCCAAGGAGCATACAATTTGACTTCAGCCTAAATGTTATTTTTACCACCCTCCCACCCATCCCCCCAAAACAAATAAATAAATAAGAAATAACATAAGGCTCATCTCTTCCATTTGAGCTTGAATGTCGGAGAATTTCCAGTGGAACAATAATAGGATTCTGATTAAGATCAGAATAAACCATGCCATGAAAAACATATGCAGTGCAATCATCAGAGCATGAAGCAAATAGTGGGTATGAACAATGGAATGCCACATTTGTTACATCTTTTGGATGACACCTGAGAGGTTCCAAAAAAAAAACATTAAAGCAAGAATAAGAGTCAGCAAAGAAAAATCGCCATATTAGACAAATGAAGTATGTGAATGGAACATCGAAATGAAGTGTTACAGATTGAGAAACATGCATACTGCATTCACGTTCCTGATTCTCTTCCACCTATGCATGAAATCAATCACGACTGCACATCTATCTAATATTCAAAGACAGAAATATATTCTAATTGAAGGATTTTGCTTAGTTGAATTTGTTTCCTCAAAGGTAAATTATTGCACAGACGTTACAACATTGAACAGTTGAAAAGGACGAAATTCTGTATATACACGCACTTTTAATGTTTGGAAAAAAACAATCGGACATACTCGAGAACTTTGTAAGGCTTGGATGAAAGGTCCACATCAAACCAACATATTTTTCCCTCCTTGCTTCCAACAATTACATTATCACCTGCATCAAAGACCAACCTTAGATATATGACAAGTGGAGAACAAGATATATACAAAGCAGCTGAGAAAATTAATACACAAAAATGGGAGCACAACCTCCAGGATGAAAGGCAATGGAGGAAACTTCACGGAGTTAGTCTCAAGCTTCTTAATCAGCTTGTGCTTCAGCAAATCATATGAGTGAGTAGGATGAAAAACTGATGATACTGGCAGTCCATGCAGCTTAAATGGAAGTCTTTGTGTGAGCTTCTTGGATAGCTGGTGTATAAGAATTGCCCTTGATTCACGTAATTAACAGGTCAAGGCAACACAGGAGTGGTGGTGAAGATTCCAAGTTCTATTTACAGCATAAATTGATCTACCTTAGGGAAAAATCAAATTTACATATAAGCATGTGAAGTTAGGCTGCTCACAGTTTCTCCCATTAAGTATAATACTTTAAGAGGGAATCATCTCAAGTTATATGTCTAATAAAATGAAAATAGAATCAAAACTATATTTTAGGTGATACGACTATAACCAGGATATGACCTTGGTTTATCAAGATAAAGAAATCCCCAAAACCAACATGATTGTCAAGAATATGTAATTCTCCCATTAACCTGATTACTCTCACATTTTTTCCCTCCATGCAGATAAAATATGACTATGTTAGGTCAGCATCCTCTGTTTCACCAAAATAAGTAGTGTCTGCAAATTGGGAGCACTAAAAACCATGCTGACCTATCACAGTAACAGCCACATTAGCAGTCACAAAACAGCCTTCTCTACAATTTGAAAAATAAAAGTAAAAGTAGCCACAAGGAATAACAAAAAAATCACAAAGATCAACATGATTCATACATGAAATTTTTTTCTGAAAACAAAAATACAAAAGATCAAGTGTAAAGGAAGGATATCAGCTGGAATCAAAGTACAAAGATAGTCTCCCGTACGATGCCATTCTACTGAAGATACAGTCTGCACGAAAGCAAGCAAGGGATGAAATAAAATAAAAATAAAAAAGTTGAAAACAAAATAAAATATGAAATTTGAGAAGGTTCTTCAAGCAACATTAGTAGAAAACTCCAAATTACAAACGAATAACAAAGAAGAGAAAATTACCCTAAAATGCCTTAATTGTATTCCTCCATGTTTGTCATCGTGAACCCAGCTCAAACCAGAAATTGTATTACCTATGCAAACATAAAATGACGAGAGAAAATCCGAAAAATATTCATTTTACATGAGTCATCCATAATGATACCGATTATACACCTACCAGAGTTATCTGGTGCTATAGGTGTCTCAACATGTAGAAGTTCCTTAACTTTTTTCTGCACTTCTGGACTCCCCAATCCAGTGTTCAGAAGAATTACATCTAGCCCCCTGCACAATTAATCTTAATCAATTTCCATGCATGAACAGGAGAAACACAGATTAGCCTCGGATTAAAAAAACAATGTTATCATATACTGCAATAGCCAAGAGAGGAAGTTCAGGCAAGGGATTCCATGCTACACTTTGGACAGCTTCATCAAACTCCCAGATTTAAAGACATCTACCCCTGTTAACTTCCCAAAGACGTACAGTTCCATCAGTTGATCCTTTCCAGAGAATACAAAATCATGAGAACCACATCCAAAGATACTGAAATTTTGATTGGAAAATGTGATAAACAAGCAAAATGAAAATCCAGACCTGATGCAATCCACTGTCCAGAAGCTTCAGTAGAAATTGACATAACTGCACCTTTATGCCTTTATACTCGAGATAGCATGTCGCTGGATAAGGCTTAAGATCTTTTCTAATAGGTAGCTTAGTGTCACGACCCTAGAGTTCAGCTAGCAATCGTGCGGCACTTAGCACGGTCCGTTGCACTAAGCCTGCCTTCCAAACCGATAAAAGCACTCCAAAGAGAATATAACGGAACTTAGAGATCGAGAAGATTCAATAGCAAAACAAGAACACAAGAGTTTGTGAAGAATGTTTTGTATTACTTGAAATGCTTCAATTGATTGAATTGATTGAATGATTACAAATGAATTTACATAAGCTATATATAGGCCTCCACCTCCTCAATGGATGACCGAGATCAATTCCCATCTACCAGATGGAAGGTTAGGATTAACTCCCACCTGCCAAATGAATGGCTAGAATTGATTCCCATCTACCAAATAGATGGTTAAGATCAATTCCCACCTACAAAAATATATGGTTAGGATTGATTCCCACCTACCAAATGGAGGGCTAGGATTAATTCCTACCTACCGAAATGAACGGCTACGATCCATTTAATCTAACGGTTTACAATGACCTTCTAGAATATTACATGTGTGGAAAAATGTACATTTGCGGGAAATCCCGTATGAACCTTTGCGGGGCGTGACATTCTCCCCCACTCAAGTTCGCGACGCCCTCGTCGCGCCTTCAAGCTTGAACCTTTCTATGTCATCTTTGAACTGCCACAAAGTGTCTTCAGGTTCCCAGCTTGCCTCTATGTCAGGAGCATTCTTCCATTTGACCAAGTATTCCTGATAACTTGGTACACCTCTTCTCCGAATTAGGCAGTCTGCCAAAATGGAATCCACTCCTCTATCAAAGAAGGTTACTACCGCAGTGGGTTCGACTCTCCTCGACTTGCATCTTCTTCGTCTCCATGATAAGGCTTCAACATACTTACATGAAAGACTGGATAGATTTTAAGCTTGGGAGGGAGTTGTAGCTTGTAAGACACCTTACCAACCTGCTTAAGGATAGGAATTGACCCTTCGTATTTCCGTACCAACCCCTTGTGAACCTTCCGCAAGGACTTGAACTGTTGTGGTAATAATTTGACAAGGACCAAATCTCTTTCCCGAAATTCGACCATTCTTCTTTTCTTGTCAGCCCACTTCTTCATCTTTTTGGATGCCTTGTTCAAATAGGCTCGGGTTAACTCAGCTTGTTCATGTCATGCCTTAGCAAATTTGAAAGCTGCAGAACTCCTTCCTTCATAGCTTGTGGCCAAAGCATGAGGAGTCATAGGTTGTTGTCCCGTAATGATCTCGAAGGGACTCTTGCCAGTGGATTCACTTTGCTGCAAGTTATAAGAGAATTGAGCTACATCCAGCAACTTAGCCCAATCATGTTGGTTGGTACTAACAAAGTGCCTCAGATATAGCTCCAGTAGTGCATTGGCACGTTCCGTCTGCCCATCACTTTGCGGATGAAATCTTGTGGAGAAGTTCAAGTCTGATCCCAGCAGCTTGAACAATTTTGTCCAGAACTTCCCAGTAAATCGTGAGTCTCGATCACTCACGATATTAGATGGAATTCCCCAATGCTTCACAACATGTTTGAGGAACAACCGTGCAGTCTCATCTGCAGTGCAATCCGCCGAGGCAGGTATGAACTCATACGCACCGTACCTTGTTACAAATGCAGTCTTCGGTTCATCTCCTTTTGTTATGCGCACTTGGTAGTATCCCGACCGCAAGTCCAACTTGGAGAAGTATATAGCATTCCCCCATTTATCAAACAAATCAGCAATGAGTGGGATAGGATACTTGTTCTTTACCGTGATCTTGTTTAGAGCGCGGTAGTCAATGCACATTCTGAGTGAACCATCATTCTTTTTCTGAAAAAGCACCGGGGCACCAAATGGGGCTTTGGATGGTCTAATGAAACCAGCATCCAACAGCTCATTGAGTTGCTTCCGCAATTCTGCCAATTCAGAGTTTATCATCCGGTAAGGACTCATTGTTGGTGGTCTTGTGCCAGACTCCAACTCAATTTCATGGTCCACCTCCCTCCTTGGGGGTAACTGTTTTGGCAATGCCTCCGGCATCACATCCTGGAACTCATCCAAGACAACTTGTACTTCCGTCGGCAAGCTTAGTTGTGGTGATGCTTCATCATCATACTCCTTTAGAATGACCAAGTAACTCTCTTCCTCCCTCTTCAATCCCTTCTTGAATTGAAGTGCTGAGAGAGTTTGGGTAGTAGGCTTGGTTGTCCTTTCCGTCGGTACTAGACAAGCCTTTGGTCCATCCATAATGCACATAGAGTTTGAACATGGAACAAGGAAAGCTCTCACCTGGTCCAAGAACTCCATGCCGAATACCACCGAGAAATCATCCATGGGTGCCACAGATAAATCCACTTGGCCAGTCCATGCACCAAGACTGACCTTCACTCCACGGGCAATTCCTTGGAGAGGTTGTGCCGCCGAGTTAACTGCTTTGAGGGAGCCACCTTCGTTGGCAACCTTGAGACTGAGTCTCTTGGCTTCCTCTAACGAAACAAAGTTGTTAGACGCACCCGTGTCGACCAGAGCTTTGGCGACTTTCCCATTGATGGTTGCATCCACAAACATGAGTCCCTTGGGGGACATCGGGCCACTTTGCAATGCACTAAGCAACCGCAAAGATCTCATCTTTGCACCTTCATCTGCCTCCCTTCTGTCTTGATCATGAGTGGAGGCAACTAAAGCATTCAATGTCTTCCTTTTGGGACATTCTCGTGCCAAATGCGGTTCGTCGCATATGAAGCACGTCACACGGGGCTTTGAGGCACCACGTTCTTCCCTTTCCTTCCCTTTGTCTCGTGGCTTGAATGAGGAGCTTTCTCTGTGATTTTTGTATCTTTGACTCTTAGCATGACCTCCCCCATTCCTTGCTCCAACAAACTTTCTATCAGCTGGCCTCTGGCCTTCTTTGTTTGAGGAGTAATCAATAAGACTTTCAGCAACGATAATGGCCGAAGATAAGTCCTGGACACCACGTCGTTTGAGCTCAAGGTTAGCCCATAATTGGAGACCGTCCATGAACAAGAATAATGAGTCTTTGTCCGATGTTTCAGGGACTTCTAGCAGTAAGGTTGTGAACTCATTCACGTATTCCCTTATGCTACCCATCTGCTTTAGGCATCAAAGCCGGCCCCTCGCCTCTTCCTCAGCATTTACAAGGAAGAATTGGCTTTTGAACTCCCTTTTGAAGTCCTCAAATGTGTCAATTGTGCACACCTCACGTTGCACATCTCCATGCCTTCGTCTCCACCACAGCATAGCAGTGTCGGTCAAGTACATGGTAGTAGTTCGGATTTTGCTGGCATGGTCCGTTATGCCAGTAGCCTCAAAATATTGATCCAGCCCCCATAGGAAGTTCTCAACTTCCCTAACATTCCGAGCACCATTGAAAGTCTTTGGCTTGGGAACTTCCACTTTCTTGGCCTCAATGATAGTGGTTGTATTGGTTCCCGAGGCCATAGCCCGTTTGTATAGTGCTAGATCGCCACCCATATCCTCAACTCTAAGTAACACATTAGAAATTTCTCTTTGGGAGAGATCACGTACCTTGGCAAGTTCGGATTTCAGCCCATCAATCTCTTGCCTTAACCCACCGTCTAGCTCGTTGAGGGACATCTTGACCGCTGCATGGATCTCTGCATCTTCGACCTCCAAGCCGCTGCAACGTTCCTCCAAGTTGTCCACTCAGTCGAACAACTCTCCCAAGTTATCCTGAGCACTCAAAACACGTGCTTCCAAGCTAGAAATCATGTCTTTCGACTTGGCTCGAGATTCTTTAGATGGTTTCCGAACTTCCTCACGACCACGTTCCATTGATGGAACTTCCACGCTAGGTGTAGCTGGGGCAGTAGCCTTCATTATGCCAAAGGTAGTAAAGCTTCAAACATTGTCTCTGATACCAACTGTCACAACCCTAGAGTTCAGCTAGCAATCGTGCGGCACTTAGCACGGTCCGTTGCACTAAGTCTGCCTTCCAAACCGATAAAAGCACTCCAAAGAGAATAGAACAGAACTTAGAGATCGAGAAGATTCAATAGCAAAACAAGAACACAAGAGTTTGTGAAGAATGCTTTGTATTACTTGAAATGCTTCAATTGATTGAATTGATTGAATGATTACAAATGAATTTACATAAGGTATATATAGGCCTCCACCTCCTCAATGGATGACCGAGATCAATTCCCACCTACCAGATGGATGGTTAAGATTAACTCTCACCTACCAAATGAATGGCTAGGATTGATTCCCACCTACCAAATGGATGGTTAAGATCAATTCTCACCTACCAAAATAGATGGTTAGGATTGATTCCCACCTACCAAATGGAGGGCTAGGATTAATTCCTACCTACCGAAATGAACGGCCACGATCCATTTAATCTAACGGTTTACAATGACCTTCTAGAATATTACATGTGTGGGAAAATGTACATTTACGGGAAATCCCGTATGAACCTTTGCGGGGCGTGACATTAGGCTTCAAAGACTCAGGATCCATATTAATCTGAAACATCAAAGGAAAAAGAAAAATTTTGATTGGCTTCATCAAAACAGAGTATCATGGACGAATTCAAAGACGTTGCACAAAAATCAGTGCATCTATATTTAAGGAGTCCAATGAGTATCGCTAACTTACTCGTTTTTTGCGCACTCTAGGGCACAAGTACAGATCCAAACAATGCTCAAACGATTCCTTAACAGCATTATCATATGCTAAGGCTTCTCAGAGATGTAAACCTAAGAAGATCAAAATTTGTTTAGAGGCTCAACAATAAAACAAAAAAGTAACAACTTTTTTTTTTCCTAAAGATCCTTAGTCACCGTCTAGGTATAAATTGAGGACGGTCTTCCTCATCCATTAGCTGATAAGAATTAATCTCTTCTTGTGTTGGGATGTATTCGAGAGAAGGGTTATACAACTCCTCATGGCCTGAAACATAATTCAATCTAAGACATATGAACCATACATGGAATTTGAAAAGTTAGAAGGGAAAACAAATTCTACCAGGATGTTTAGGCTTAGGTGCAGGAATGTAAGATAAATGGCCAGTCTTTTCCGCTGAGACAGAATCATTCCCCACAACAGGTGGAAATATGGTTCTTCTTTTGGCTTGTCAAACTTTATTAAACCTTTGCGAATTGCCCTAACATACTTGACAACCTATACATTCGAAGATGAAAAAAACAGAAAATCAAGCAAACCATGTTAGAATTTCTGCCAACAGATCCCAAGCATTAGTCAGAATAATTGCTTATTCAAAAAGAATGATGATCAGAATAAAATCTAAGCAAAGCATTTGACTTTTAGTCCAATCCATTGTCATTGTCTAGAACAAACATTACAGGATATGACTTACCATTTTAGCTTCTCATTTTGAGGGAGTAAACCGCCTCTTGGGTTCTGGGGCATTTGACAATGGATGCTTAGCATCCCATTTAAACCAGTCACTGTAAGTCTGAATAAACGCATAGAGAAAAGATCACCATAATTATATATATGAAAAAACATGATTAGCGTCATAACTAAATAAATGTGATGAACAGGACAATAATAGAGAAATGTATACTGGATATGGATCAAAGTCAAGATGTGGAGCCTTTCCTTTGGCCAATCTACAAATAATTTTAATTTCTTCTTTAGTCAGCTCTATCACCTCATCATTGTATTCATCATAAATCTTGTGCCTGCAGTTAATGAAATCAACCATAAAAAAATACAAGCAAAAGAACTTTTAAATATTAACACCACCAACGATTATGTGTGTCCGTATAGTTTTAGGCTTTTAGCAACGTTATCACAGTAATTAGTGTTAGAGCAAGCAAAATCAGAGTAAAAACTCAGAGACAAAACGATGAGCCTTATCAAAATCCTGATACTAATGATAATGGCATGCATTAATCGTAAAAGCTTCCAACACTTGACAAAGTCTTGCAGGAGCAGAACAAAACAACGGAACCAGATTTTACAGTAGGTATCAAATGTCAATTGGGAGGCAAGAGTTCCTGGACTACCAAGAAAAGGATGGTGGAAACATTAAGGTGTCTTAAATAAAGTCAAACTCAAAGTCAAGGGGTCACCAGACTAATTTTGTTCCTAACAATCATTATTGGACCATGAGAACTAAATGACTAAAACTAGAGAACTCACCAATTTTCCGAGTCATCAGCACTTGCAAGAAAAGACTCCAGTTTATCTTGCCTCTCTTTCTTTGTTATCTTCTTCCCAGCAATGTCATATCCAATATGTTTTTCATCCTCATACCACTTCAAAGGAACATCTCCAATTGTATTTCAGGGTACCACTTTGTGAAACAAAAATTATAATTCAAACACAAACAAGTAAAAGTTTCTAGATAATTAACAATGATTATAGCAACGTAAAAATAAACAAACTCTCAGAATGCCATATTCAAAAGATAAAAAAAGGTAGCATCATACTTCATCCTCAGAAGAATCACTTTCTTCAGCAACTTGATCAGATTCCCATCCTTTGCTTTTGCCAGTGTCAACAGAACCTTGCAATAATTACTCTTAACAATAGCAGAATCCAAAAAGCCATAGAAACAGAGGACTCTAAAGCACAAAAGTTTATCAGTATATGAGGAAAGAGAACAAGGATTACTTTACATGCTATGACAGTCAAAATGCAGTAATGGAGTTAATTAGACTGCCAAAGATCCCTATGGTATAATTTGATTATACTACAGCCTCCATTGAAATATGCATGATAAGATCACACATCAGTTCTACTCTATGAATTTCTTTTCTCATACCTCATTTGTTTCAAAAAAGACATTAAGAAGAGCATCAAAATTCATTACATATAAAATTTCATTGTTTTCGAATATCTCTGCAAGTAGTGCATGTGCGGACCGTAAGAAAATGAAGGCAATTACCATGTACCTCATCTCCAGAGGAATTGCTTCCTCCAGCCTCTGAATCTCCAGATGATCCATACTCATCCTCATCCACCGAATCATAAAGGTCCTAATATCACAAAGATTATTTCACTTACATCAACAGTGTAAATTGAAGTATAATAGACAATCACAATTTAATTATAACTACATATACATTCATAAAAGACCCAAAAGAAGAAATAAATGACTGCAAATTTCATTTTGTTTTCTTTTTTCTTTTTCCTCGTTAATATGGAGGCAGAATTAGATATACATATATATTCACCAACAATTACCTGGTAGTCAGACCCAGAATCAGAATCAGTCGCTATTTCTTCATCTTCTTTCTCTTCTTTTTGAGAGTGGTTTACTGTTAAGTTTATCTTTCTTGGACTGACTACTTATACTGTTTTCTTTAATTTTATTATTCTTGTACTTCTTTTGCGTCTGCGAATCCTTCTTAAGATACTCATTTTTGCCTACACCCATTCTCTGCATCTATGAAAGATTTCTTCTTCAGACAGAGAAGGAAGCAAGAGTCAAGAAGCCTTCAGGTTAGCCAGTCAGGGAATAAGATTTTGAAAGTGGGCTCAATGAGCTGCCCGCCTCAATTGATCGAGTATGGGGGCTTATAGATCCTTCTATTTGGTTTAAGGACACAAATTCCTAATTAGCACTAAGATTTCCATACCTCTAAAATTAAACTCTTCCAAGAATATTCTTTCTTCACACCTTTTTCCCTCTGCATTCACTTTGTTACTAATATAAATTAAAGGAAGGTCCTTGAAATTAGGGAATTGACGGCCACAAGGAAGTATATGGTATTTTCCGGTGGCCTAGGAGTTAGCATTCGACCAAGTTGTTTTAGCCACTGGACTAGTTTTGTTACTTTTGACTCTTGTCTCGTCTAGTATAATTATTTTAGATTTTTATTGTTTGCTTCTAATTTTTATAATATTATTATATTATTTTAAATTCTGATACCTTTAAAAGTTTTTATAATATATTAGATTATCTATTTTATGTTTTTATAATATATTAGAAATTTTTGCATTTAGTTAATTTTTATGTATCTAGCTGGGTATTTCCTTTTGAGCTTCCTTAGATTCAAAAATAAAATATTAACGACATTTTTATATTATTGGACTAATTAATAGTAATGATTCATTTTAGAGTAATTAAAAAAATGGAGTGGCAATTCTGTTTGCTTGCGGCCGGGTAAAGCCAGAAAGGTTGGTATTTAGAAACAGCTAAATCTGTTCAAATTGTACCAATTCGAATCAATCCGCAATTAAACTATAATTTAATAAATACAGTAGATTGAATAAAATTTTTTATATTTCAATCTATAAACCAACCCATATGTATATATAACCAATATTTTAAATATGTATTTATTTATACTAATTTTTTATATTTCATGATGCAAAATTGAAATCATAAATTTTTCAAATATTTTTTTTATATTTTCAAATATTAGTGAATGAATCATCAATTGTAAAATAGAGTTTGGTAAGTATTTAATGGAACATTGTGAACAATTAGTTAAATGACACAATAAATTAGATTAGTGAAAGCTTAATATTTTAAATTTTATATACTTTGAAAAATGTTG
Source organism: Triadica sebifera (assembly GCA_023653625.1). Lineage (NCBI taxonomy): Eukaryota > Viridiplantae > Streptophyta > Magnoliopsida > Malpighiales > Euphorbiaceae > Triadica > Triadica sebifera. The sequence goes on along the minus strand of CM042898.1, from coordinate 29,058,807 downwards.
AGAGATATTTTAACAATTCCAATTTTAATAATTGTTTTCAAATTCATTTTTAGTACATGTGGAAGAATTATTGATCAATTTCAAAGTTTATTGACTCCTAAAATGGTGGAGCCCACATGTGTGCATAAAATTAATTGCAGTTCGAGATTATCTCTCTTAACTTTCAATAAATATTGGATGACATAGAAAAAAATTTAAAAATCATATAAGAAAATGAGTTTTTTATTTTTTTCCAAAAAAATAAAATTATGTTTTTGATACACAAGTTCTAATATTAGTACTTTTTTAAAATAGAAAATTTCAAGCCTAGTATAATTACCACAACTATTGATGAAGTTGAAAATAAATAGTGAAAGAGGTAAACGACATTTTTTATATCAAATTGAATTTGTGCATATTACAATAATAAAAATTATTTATACTATTTTTATATTTAATTCAACTTTAAAAATTTATATTTTTTGTATTTATTTTTGTTGTAGGTTCTACTGTTATAATCTAACTTGTAGTATTGAATTTTTGGTGCTATAGATATTTGATCTTGAATGAAGCATTTTGATAATTTATTACTGCATTTTTTGAGAAAATTTCTACTATAATTTTTATATTATAACTTTCTATTAAGTAGTTTATGTAGTAAACTAAAAATTTTGAGATATTATAGATGTTTGTGAGATATTATTATTATTATTATTAAATAAAAAGTAAAAAAAATATAAAATTAAATCACAAACTATTCAATTCAATTTGCAATTGTGATTTGGATTGAATTATTTTTTTTCGTTATGTTAAATTGATAAATTTTTAATCCACAAACCCACTTCTCTCTCATTTTTCAGGCAGTTTTTCTGAATCCATGGATTTAATCTTGATTGGGAAGGAACGCGCCAAAAACAAAAAGGAAAATTTGTAAACCAAAATACGGGAAAGGTATTTTTGTCCCAAAAAAAAATTAAAGGTAAAAATGATATTTTTTAAAAAAAGGGGTACGGAGTGTTTTTTTTTTTCTATTTTAAGACCCAATGATTTTTTTAATTTTTTAATTTTAGAGAGAAATGACTTATTTGTTTTGTTTGAATTACAATTTTACATCACACTGCCACATTTAAGTTCAGTATAAGTTAAAATGATAAGGTACAAGGCATCGCTTTGTTCAAACATAATTTTTTTATTTAAATTTATAATAACTATTCACCAAAATGAATCTGAAAAAATAATTAATCAACAATCAGCAAACTCTACAGACTATATAATGAAAGGTAAAAAAAAAATAACAACGTATTTTATCTGTTTCTAATATATTCATATGAAAAAATTGTCTCAATGCACACTTCTATGCAGTTTTTCTTGACGTTCTTATTCTCCTCTTTGATGTATACATATACAAGACAATAATTCTTTTTCTTCTTAGAAAAGAAATAAAAAAGATAGAAAAATATTGAAGAAGATCCAAAAACGAGAACAACAAAGATGATGTTGATGATTAAGGCAAAGAAAGAAACTCTTATTCTAAAATTTGTCATTTTCCAAACTTAAGCATCACTATAAAATGTGCTAATCTATCCTTCCTTTTGCATTGATTACCACAGTGAACAAAAGAAGAAGGTGTATTTAAGAATGGCAGCAATTGGGAGGCCTCATGTGGTATGTGTCCCATTCCCATTACAAGGCCACATAATTCCTATGCTGAAATTGCCAAAACTCCTTCACCACAGAGGCTTTTATGTCACATTTGTGAATATTGAATTTAATCACAATCGCATTCTTCAGTTCAGAGGCCTTCATGCGTTGGATGGTTTGCCTGACTTCCATTTTTTGCCACCTTACTCCTCCACAAGCCTCCTTCTAATTCCCACACCACTTCAGCTTTAAGCTTCCTTGAACTTCGTGAGGTATGTTGGAAGGACTTTCTGCCTTTGTTTTGCGATCTCATTGCAAAACTTAATGACGCTTCTTTTTTTTTTCTTCGAATCCTCCAGTCACATGCATACTCGCTGATGCAATTTTGAGTTATACTATAACACTCTCCGATGAACTGAAAATTCCTAACGTGTTCCTTTTGGAATATGGGAACTTCTTGAGTTTTAAGCATTCTCGTGATCAAATCAAGCAATGATTCGCTTTCCTCAAAGGTATGACATTTACATTTCCCTTTCTTTCGGTTGCTGATAACTAAGATGATATACATTCAGCTGACTAACAAAGCTAACTTCATTTCCAAATCCAAGCAATCAAGCAGCTGCAGATAACAAGAATTTGAACAGCTTGATGGAATGGATTTCAGGAATGAAAGGAGCTCAAGTGAGGGATCACTCCAGGTTGTTCAAAACTAGAGATCAATTTGATTTCATGTCTGATTCTGGGAAAGGAGACTTAATAAGAGCATCTAAAGCATCAGATGTTATATTTCACACTTTTGATGCCCTTGAAATTGAAGCCTTTAATAGCCTCTCCCTTATGTTTAAAAGGGTATTTAGCATTGGTCCTCTTGCTTCTCGATAAAATTTCTGACGATAACTATGATTCTATCGAATGCAATCTCTGGAATGAAGAGGCAGAATGCATCAAATGGAATGATTCCAAGCAAACCAATTGTGTAATTGATATAATTTTTGGAAGCATTATGGTCATTACTATGGAACAACTGGTAGAGCAAGCGTGGGGACTGGCTAACAGTAACAATAACTTCTTGTGGATAACAAGGCCAGATTTGATCATGGGAGACTCTGCTGTTCTGCCACCAGAATTCCTGCATCAAACTAAAGATAAAAGTTTCATAGGGAGTTGGTGTCCTCAAAGACAAGTGCTCAACCACCCATCACCCACCAGAAATTAGGTCACTTCTATTTCATCAGGACATAAAGTTCATATCATGGTCCTCCCATGTTCTCATTTTCCTTCTGTTTCTCCTCCTGCATTATCCCCATTGATGTCGGCTGCCATTTCCTGCAATTTTGGTTCCAAAATTTATACGCCTTTAATGGTCCTGCCATTGATTTTTATTTGAAGCTATGTTTATTGGGAATTTCATTTTTGGTCGTTAACAAGATACAGTGTGTCAAGTCCTATTTATTATTTCTATAATTAATCAGTCTAGGATGGTCCGTCAATTTTACTTTCTAACTTTTCTTTGTTCCCTTTCAAAGAAGATTATTCCTATATAAATATGGATATCCATATTCAAATCAATGCACAGCGTTAGATTCTATAGTGGCACAACTGCTTAGAATCATCTTTGACCAATTGCAGAGGAAAAAAAAGGAGAAAGTCCGCTCTAATTCTAATGTATAATTGGATATAATCTCCCTTCGTATGAAAGTCCATCCTCAACTCCATGGAGGATTCATGATTCATTGGATAGAAATTTGTACTGGAATAGGAATAATAGATGATAACTAATCATTTTTGACACATATGTATAATGGCAGTAAGAATGCGGCTGACCAGAGGAGCAAAGCTAAGAATAAGCTGCAGGGATTGTCAAATGACTATGCACATGATCTGTTTGTTCCTTGCTGATAAGTAGTTCCATAGGAATAGGAGCAAGGTTTCAGAACATTCCTTTTTACAATATCAGATTACAGTTTTTTAATTGGATCTTTTTTTTTTCTTTCTATAGCAGACTCCATGAATATAGGAATAGAAACTCAAGGTAGAACTAATACAGTTTGACCAAATTGTGAACACTTAATGATATGCTTGCACAATGACACCATTGAAAAATTTGAGAGGGAGAAACAATGGCTCAGTTTGGTTATCAATATTCTGCAATTATCAAATTCTTTACTTTCTTAATCTAGTATGGTCGGTCAATATTGATTAATTATGTTTTTTTTCTCTCCCTTTCAACGAAGATATCCTTATTTAAATGTAAATTGATATTCAATGCACAAAGATTCAAAAGTTGCAGAACTGCTAATATAATTATCACCATGATCGCTACAAGCTTAACATAAGTTTTGAAAGGACTTTACTAAATTGCAATGGAAAATATAGGGATTTTTGCCTAATTCTAATGTATACTTGAAATCATAAGGTTAATCATTTTAATAAATCTCTCTGCTCATGTATATCCATCCTCAACTCCCACCAAGGTTTATGATACATCTCATAAAAGGCCAAGATGCTAGCAATTATAAATAAATAAATACCACTGATCATTTCATAGAAATATAAATAAATAAATATATAATGGCTGTAAGAATGTTGCTGAGGAAAAGAACAAAGCTTAGAGTTACAGCAGCAGAGATTGTGATCAAATGACTATACAGTATGAACTGCGGAGAGAATATATCCTATGACCATGGCCTTTATTCAAATGGATGTGAAAACAATAACTATGTAAAGGACAGAAATTTTTCTAAGTTATGTACGGTGACGATGAGAAAAATAGCTATTTAGCAAGTGTATGCAGAGCAGAAGCAAAGCAAAGGTGGAACTGATTAGCGATAAATTAATGAAATATCGCCAGCTGAAGACTGGGTTAGGCTTTCCCCCCAATCACTATCACTCATTGAGGTGGGAAGAAGTGGCCAAACGAATGGAGGCATAAATGGTGGAAGAGGAGGCAATGGAGCATCAGAATTCAGTACTAGCACTACTTGTCTCATTGAAGGTCTAAAGTTTGGATTTGGGTGAGCACACCAAAGCCCAATAACCATTAAACATTTCACTTGTTGCTCATCAAAATCTCCATTTAATCTTGGATCAGCAGCTTCAAGTACCCTTCCTTTCCCGTACAAATCCCAAACCCACTGAACCATGTGTGATTGTTCTTCATTCACCTTCCAGTTAATGGGCCTTTTTCCGCAGGCAATTTCTAAGGCAACAATCCCAAGACCGTACACATCAGTTTCCTTGCTAGCCTTGCCTGTCATGAAACATTCTGGCGCAATGTAGCCCCAGTAGCAAGCAGCTCCTGTTTCAAGTTCTGTACCAGCGTCCATGAACTTTGCCAGACAAAAATCCCCAAGTTTGGCATTAAAATCTGAATCCAACATAACGTTGCTTGACTTTACATTTCCATGCACCATACATTGTTCCCATTCTTCATGCAAATAAAGCAATCCTGACGCCAAATCTTGAGCAATTTTATACCTCACCTCCCATGGCAAAACTCTCTCTTTTCTAAGGAGATGGGAATCCAAGTTGCCATTAGGCATGAACTCATAAACAAGGAAGAGCTTTTTTTGACGGTAGCACAAACCTATGAGTTGCACTAAGTTTTTATGCCTCAATCGACTAATGATGTTAACTTCAGTTGCGTACTCTGCTAGAGTGAAAGACATAATCTTCACAGCAATGATGGAGTTCAATTCCTTCAGGAATCCTAGGTAAACTTTACCGAATCTTCCTTCCCCAAGTTGATCTGAAAAGTTAAATGTGGCGCGAACCAAATTTTTGAAGGAAAACATCCGAGGGCCAGAGCCCATTTCAAAATCATTACTATCTTCTTTCTTTCCTTTACCCCTGTTCCACAAGGCAAAGTTAAATTCCCTCAGGAATCCTTTGTAAAGTGCACCAAGACCACCATCTACAATGATTGGAGGTTGTTTTTTGCTTCCGACCAATTGAGTACCACCGAAAGACATGGAAAAGGGAACAAGATATGTAGCCATTGGCATCTTTGATGGCAGATTAGGCCGTGGAGCTACAAATTTCAGGACATCAATTGCTTTCTCGATGGTAGGTCTCGACTTTGCATCAGGATGAGCACACCAAAGCCCTACAGTCATTAAACATTCCACTTGCTGCTTATCAAACTCTCCTTTTAGTCTCGGATCAGCTGCTTCAAGTAGCTTTCCTTCGCCATAGAGATCCCAAACCCACTCTGTCAAACTCAATTGATCTTCTCTTACTGCCTTACGGTCTATGACTTTTCGTCCACAAGCAATTTCCAAAGCAACAATCCCAAAACTATAAATATCAGATTCCTTGCTCGCCCTGCCTGTAGTGGCATATTCTGGAGCTACATAGCCGATGGTGCCAGCTAAAGTAGTGTTTTCTAGACCTTTTCCATGGTCCCCTAGTCTCGCTAACCCAAAGTCTCCAATTTTGGCATTAAAATTGGAATCTAACATAACATTACTTGCCTTTATATCTCTATGCACCACGTATTTCTCCCATTCTTCATGCAAGTAGAGCAATCCTGAAGCCAATCCCCGAGCAATTTTGTATCTCATCTCCCATGTCAATAAGCTATTTTCTTTAAAAAGGTGGGAATCCAGGCTGCCGTTAGGCATGAACTCATAGACAAGTAAGAGTTCCTTTCTTTCATGGCACCAACCTATGAGTTGGACTATATTTCTATGCCTCAATTGACTAATAATCTTAACTTCATACGCATATTCTTTTATACCCTGTTTCGAATCACTTGACACCCTCTTCACTGCAACATAACTGTTAAATTCTTTCGAGAATCCTTTATAAACTGTACCAAAACCTCCCATCCCAAGTTTCTCTTTCTCTGAGAAGTTATTTGTGGCGGAAACCAAATCGGCGTATGAGAATTTCCGAGCCCCGGTGACCTTCATAAAATCGGCGTCCATGGATCTATACAGCTCAGCTGGTTCATCATCCACGGATTTATCCGAGTCAACTCCATCATCATCCATGGATCTATACAGCTCAACTAGTTCATCATCCATAGATTTATCCAAGTCAACTCCATCATCGTCCATGGATATATTCAAACCAACTCCATCATCGGCCATGGATTTATTTAAGGTAACTCAGTTTTCCTCGATTTGGGTGAAAAAGATCAAGTGGCAGCAAAAGATGCAGCAAAGACTTTCAGCATCAGTTTGGACAAAGGGAAAAAATGGGAAGAGATAAAAAAAAGAGAAGAAGATGGGACGGAAATCGTGTGCGGAATCCACGAGAGAATATGCCCTCCTTCTTTAGAAATTTCTCACCAACCAAACTTAAAAAAAATCTTCTGTGGGCCACAGCCCGCCATCTACCACCATAAAGGAGCAGTTACTGTTACTCCTACGTGACATGCTAGTGTGACGTGAAAAAACCAACCCCAGAGGCAAAAATGATTTGCCAAATATCCAAAGAATGAATGTACATCACCGCTGCCAATTCCCAAACCTCAACCCACCCTCCTTCACATGTGGATAACACGCGTGATGAATTTTTGAGTTTTAAAGAATACATTACTTCTCAGAGCAAATTTGCATCTACAAAACGGAAATTAGCAATTCAAACGGATCAAAATGTAAAAGTTAAGAAATTTACCTCAAATTGACTGAAGATGGGTTGACGTGGGCTTTGTCGGAGCTCAAGATGGCATAGAAATTTTTTCTTCATTCATTAATTCCTTCATCCTTACGGAATGAGGAACAGTGAATCATAATTTTAAACTGAAAAAAGAAATTTCTTTTTCCTTGTGTAACAAGGATTAATTCTCCTACTGAGGAACTTAATTTCTCTGTAGATAGATAGATAGATACACGCTCATTTGACCACATCCAAATATATCCATGTACACGTTCACTTTGAGCAACTCTTCAAATTGTTTAGATTGTTTAAAAATTGCGATTGAGCCATGGCTTCCCTTAAGACGATTTTCATGCTGATGATAATGTTGGGCGTTTGTGGCGTAGTCATCATGGCTGCGGTCTATGAAGTGGGTGACTCAGCCGGTTGGACTTGTTTGGGTAGTGTTGATTACCGAAATTGAGCTGCTAGTAACTATTTTCATGAAGGTGATACTCTTGTTTTCAATTACAACAATCTATTCCAGAACGTCAAGAGCAAGTGAGCCTCCAAACTTTTATATCTTGCAATGCAACTTCTCCTATTGCCACCTATACCAATGGATCCGATTTGGTCACTCTTGATAAAGTTGGTCACTTTTATTTCATCTCCGGATACCCTGTTCACTGTCAATCAGGCCAGAAAGTTAAATATCCTGGTCACACCATCTTCTCCTTCTTTTTCTGTTTCCCTTCCTGGATTATCGCCATTGATGTGGACTGCCTCTTCCAGCAATTTTGCTACGAAAATTTATTTGGCATTTATTGTCCTGCCATAGTGCCATGGATTTTTATCTGCAGCTCTGCTTATTGGATACCCTTTATTGGCTGCTGCTTTTTTTTTTTTTTCTCTTTTATCTTAAGCTCTATCCTTTTTTTTTTAACAATACAACTTCACTGACAAGCTTTTTTTTCATGAACGTGTTATGTACAAGGCGTCTAATTAACTTAATGAAAATGGTAAATAGTTGACATATATGAGAAGTAGAATCTCAACATTGACAGTTTCAATCGGAAATTAAATAGAGATAATGTGGAAACAAAATAAATTCTCATTTGCGAAGGGCTTTATCTGTTCCTAAAGATGTTATGAGCACAATCAATTGCAGCAAGTTGATTGTTACTCCATGATAGTGAAATTGTTATAATGAAACCGTTCTACTCCCTATGTTCAACCATTTTGCTTTTTCATCTATGTTCCACGTTTTGTGTACCTTTAAACATTTCACTTGTTGCTCATCAACGTTCCCATTTAAGCGCCGGTAAACCTTTAGAATATCAGCCTACATGGACTTATCCAAGTCAACTCCGTCATCACCCATTGATTTATTTAAAAAGAACTCCTTCCCTCTGTTTGGGTCGGAAAGATATCAATTGGTTGCAAAAGATGCAGCAGAGACTTTTAGCCTGTGTTTGGGGAGACGGAAAAATGGAAGGAAAATCAGAGGTCAAATTCACAGATGAGAACACAAATTTCTTCCCAACCACAAAAAGAACTGGAGGCGGGCAACAACTCACAGAACACTATATGAAAGTGGAGTTTATGTAAAAGCAAAATAGAAATTAAAGTAACAAATATATTGCTTTGTATAAGTTTATGGAGCTATATAATTCAATATACATTTATGTCAGCATTCATTGTATGAAAGCAGAGGCTTTCTAGTTGCTATTTCTAAAACACCACCACCAAAAGCTGTAAATGGTGATAGCAGATAGAAAGTGGATGAACTTGAATTTGTTGGTGTTTTTTTTTTACAAGAATATGGTAGGGAGAATGGAAGAGAAGAAGATTGGAGCTAAAAACTTGTCATACTTCCATTGTTTCATTCATAGCATCTTAATTACATATTTATACTAAAAATTCTTACAAACATAATCGAACTTTCCTAAAAATCTGCTACTATATCAAATCATAAAATCATAAAAGATAACATAATCAAATCTTACTATATATTAACATAAAATCAAATCTTATTATAATTTATTGAATTTGGCTTGAACTTCAACTTTAACAGAATTAAGGGGGAGTTCAGAATCCAGTTCTTTACAAAATCACTAAATTTATTTTTATTAACTAACTATAAAACTTGCAGAGCTGATGCTGATCAGAAAATCTAACAAGAAAATCACCAAATACTCTACCCCATAAATTTGGGTCAGCTGATTCATTAGTTGTGCCAAATAAGTATGGAATAACAGAGTACAAAGTAACTATCAAATATTCTCTATACTGAACGCCCTACAATTCTTTGTATCAGTTAAACTTAATGCATATCTATGACAGGTGAAGCATTGCCCTTGTTAGCTGTAAATAGGACAAACATTACCAGTTAAACTAGGTATTATTAATTTGAAATGAGGGTTTCTTAGGTTGAGAAGTTTTACTTTGAATATTTTAAATATAAATTTTAAAGTATTTTATAGTTTTTTGCTTAAAGTGTGATACATTTCTATTTGTGAAACTGGAAAATATAAAATTAGTTAATCATAATTTGTCCAAAAATAAAACTTCATCTTTATTGATTTCAAAATTATAAATTGGACCAACTGTGAAGGCATATAAAATAATGGTCTAAACCCCCTTATTCCGATAAAAATCTATAAACTAAATGCGCAGGAGAGAAAATATTCACTATATATGATCATGCCTTTAGTCAAATGTAAGTATAAAAAGTAAAGTATGCAAGGTACAGAGTTTTTTCAGTCCATTATTTACTGGCGTTCAGATGTAATGCACATGTTGAATCAATAGCAAGGTTGGCTAAACAAACTGCGCAACTTGGTTTCCAAATTCAAATGTAAAACTTTCGTCATTCAAGGGCGAAATTAAGAAAACAATTGATAATATTGGCGTCTCCTTTGGTGGAGGCCTTATCCCGGATAATAGAGGAAAGTGGAATGTTGGCTTTGTGTCTAACTTCGGAAGTTGACCCATTCTGAGAGCGGATATGTGGGTTATGCTTATGGGAATTCAGCTTGGAATAGATCCAGGTATTACTAATCTCTTCCTACCTAACTCTTTATACCTGTAAAATATCACATTTCATTTATTTCACAACCCATGATCAAACTAGTCTATATATCAATTACAACCCTTTTATAAAATATTAAGAGGGGTAATTACATGATTTACAAAACCTTTTTACGAAATTAAGTAAACGTACACAACTTAACATATTCATATGTAATACATGCTTTCAAAATGATATAAGTACAAAATGCAAGGTACCGACCTAAGTCGAGTGGCTATCTATGTTGTGTTGCTCTGGGTGTGAGTCCCACAAGCTTTGTAGTTCTATCTACAATTCCGCCACTAACCATCAACGATATGAAACCTATACAAAAATTAAAAGTATGTGTCACTCAAAAAATAAAGAAATATATATAGAGAGTATGTAGGCTTAAAAAAATAAATAGTAACAAAACATGTCGCTTTGTTACAAATTGATCAAAACTTATAATTGGTACCAAAATTTTCAGTAATATTACAATGTGAGACCCAAAGTCAATTTCCGGTCTTGAAAGATGATGTGGCAGGAAAAAATAAAATTTCTGCTCATGTGGTATTTTGATCGACTACGACATCATCTCTTTTGACCAAAAATTAAAATCAGGTATCACATTTTAATATTTTTAAAAATTTTGGTATAAATCTGTAACAATTAAAAAGTTTGGTAACAATAATTAAAAATTTTGGTACGAATTGATAACAAAATAACAAGTTTTGGTATAATTTTTATTATTGATCCCAAAAATGCAGCTAGCACTCTTTGAAAAAATATTAGATGATTTCTTTCCAAATAAAAATACAAAAACAGTTGCAAAACAAAATGTCATTCTAAGCTATAATTTGAGACAAACAAACAAACAAAACATTCGCTATATGCATTACACATAAACAATATCATTGTATTAAGCCTACCAAGCAACATCACCTAAAAATATTTGAGATCTCTAAGTGCTAGCTAAAACTCTCGGTGACATCTGATGGAAACTCCAGCTCTGCATCACTGGAGCTGACGGACTGTTCATCATCAACCATCTTCATATTAGCCTCTTTTTGCAAATCATAATCATTTTGCAACCGTAATGCGAGCTTCAAACTGTCTAAGACATCTTCCATAGATGGCCTTTCACTTCCCCTGTCCGCCACACACTTGGTTGCTATATCAGTGAAAATCTTCAAGCATTTAGGAGCAATCTTTTCCTCCAGATATGGATCAATTATTTGATCAAGGGTTCCCATCTTATAGCAATACAAAGCCCAATTCGCCAAATTTACTTTACGATCGTCCTCTTGAACTTGTATGGGATGCCTAGCACATAAAATCTCAAACAATACCACTCCGAATGAGTACACGTCTGATTTTTCTGTCAATTTTCCACGTCGAAAATATTCAGGATCTATGAAACCAAAAGTACCCTTCACAACGGTTGTAAGATGCAACTCGGTTTCGGACTCTGCATATGGTCCTTCTTTTGAGAACATAAAAGCTGAAACCTTTGCCTCCAAATCATAATCTAGAAGTATGATGGAACTTTTGATGTCACGGTGGATGATAGCGTTCTCTGTGCCTGTGTGCAGGCAGTGCAGTCCTCGTGCCACTCCAATACATATCTTAAGCCTTTGCATCCATGGAAGCGGAGAGTTCTGATTATAGAGATGATGACTTAGTGAACCTTGACTCATATAATTATAGACAAGTATCATTTCTTTATCCTTCATGGCATACCCAATCAAAGATACAATATGGCGGTGCCTAAGCTTTGAAAGAATGAACATCTCATTTTGCAAATCACTTAGCGTGTGTTTAAAATTTAACTTGACACGCTTTATAGCAACTATGGTGCTGCCACCATCAATGTATCCTTTATAAACCTTCCCAACAGAGCCAGAGCCAACAAGCAGAGCGGTATCAAAATTATTGGTTGCTGATTTTATTTCATCAAATGAGAAGATTCGACAATAGTTTTTAGATGATTGCACTTCCACTTTCACTTGCTGAGAAGTTTCTCTCCTCAAGCCAAACTTGAATAACCTCACGAATCCTTCAAAAGGTGCTCCAAAACGTACCTCCCCAGATTTCTTTTGTTTCGAGAAATTGCCGTTATAGCCATCGCTTGGGGATTGTTTTTTTCTTTTCACCAAATCAGCACCACCAGAAGACATGGAAGGTGAAGACAAAAATGGGACCATTGGCATCTTTGATGGAAGATCGGGCAGAGGAGCAACAAAATTCAAGACATGAATTGCTTTCTCTATTCTGGGTCTAAGATTCGGATATGGATGAACACACCAAAGTCCGACAATCATTAAACGTTCCACTTGCTGCTTATCAAACTCTCCATTCAGTCTCCAATCAACTGCTTCAAGCAGCTTTCCTCCCCCGTAGAGATCCCAAACCCACTCCCTCAAATTTATTTCATCTTCTTTTGTTGCCTTGCGATTGATGACTTTTCTTCCACAAGCAATTTCCAAAGCAACACTCCCGAAACTAAATACATCAGATTCCTTACTCGCCTTGCCTGTAGTGGCATATTCCGGAGCTACATAACCAACAGTGCCTGCTAAAGTAGTGTTTGCTAGACTTCTTCCATGGTCCCCCAGCCTTGCTAACCCAAAATCCCCAATTTTGGCACTAAAATTTGAATCTAACATAACATTACTTGCCTTTATATCTCTATGCACAACATATTGCTCCCATTCTTGATGCAAGTAAAGCAATCCGGAGGCGACATCTCGAGCAATTTTGTATCTCACCTCCCATGTCAAGAAGCTATTTTCTTTAAAAAGATGCGAATCCAAGCTGCTGTTGGCCATGAACTCATACACAAGTAGGAGTTCCTTTCTTTCATGGCACCATCCTATGAGTTGCACTATATTTTTATGCCTCAATTGACTGATTATATTAACTTCAGATGCATACTCCTTTATACCTTGCGTAGAATCACTTGAGACCCTCTTCACTGCAACATAAGAGTTCAATTGTTTCAAGAATCCTCTATAAACTGCTCCAAAACCTCCCACCCCAAGTTTCTCTTTCTCCGAGAAGTTATTTGTAGCTCTAACCAAATCCTCGTATGAGAATTTTCGAGCCCCGTTGACCTTTGCAAAATCAGCGTCCATGGATCTATACAACTCAACTAGTTCTTCATCCATGGATTTATCCGAGTCAACTCCATTGTCGTCCATGGATCTATTCAAACCAACTCCATCATCAGCCATGTATTTATTTATGACAGCTCAATGTTTGGGTGGAAAATATGAAGTGGCAGCAAAAGATGAGACAGAGTTTCAGCCTCTGTTTGGAGAGAGGGAAAAAATGGGAAGAGGTAGAAAATGAGAAGAAGATGGAAGGGATATCATGTGTGGAATCCACCGGAGAAAATCCGCTCCTTTTTCCTCCATTTCGACAAAAATAAGAAATTCTTGAGTGGGTGACATCCCGTGGACCACCACCCCCATAAGAAATTGAAATTTATGTCAAAAGATAAAGATAAAGGAATTGCTTTTTCTGTGGACGTTCATATTTTTTAGACTTGAATTGGTTGTGAACGTTGATATGCTTATTGATTGTTATACTTCTCTCTGCTGCTATTGTTGTTGTCCCACTGTTGATTGAAAAAATATGGATATCATGTCAATCTCATGGAACAGTGGAATGAGCAACCAACCGACACACTGGGGCAGAATGTAGGACAACTGATGATCATAGATTTGTCCATATTATCAATAATTGAGTAGCCTTGGGTCTTCATAGTAACTACTAGCTTGGCAAAAGTCAGCTAGTCAGATCATAAGGTGCAAGCTTCTTAAGTGCCCCGGTCTTCACAATATCGGTCCTTCGTGAGGTTAGCAGCATAAGCCTCGACTTAACTCATAAGGTGACAGTCCTAGTTCGCATATTTTCAGAGACACAAGAGTCCTCCTCTCTTTGCCTCGCCCTGTTTTTTCTCTGTTAATCATTTCACAGTACATTGCCTGTGAACAGTGTGATATGCTTTTAAACCAAGCTTTGACATTACATCTCATCATAGATGCAAAAACCAATTACTCCTACTGTCCTACATGACATGCTAATATAACAGGAAAAAGTCAACCGCAGATCCAAATATGATTTCAGCAAATATCCAAAGAACGAATATACATCCTTGCTGCCAATTTCCAAACTTCTCTCCTTTACATATGGATATAATGCATGATGAATTTTGAGTTTTAATCCAGCTAACTGCATAACCTTCACAACAATTCATTAACTTACTACTGCTTAGGTTCTGGCCTCTAAGGAATACATGACTTCTCGGAGCAAATTTGTATCTACAAAACCGAAAGGAATTCAGACGGATCAAAATATAAAAGTTAAGAAATTTACCTCAAATTAACTAACGATGGGTTGAAGTGGGCTGTGTTGGAGCTGAAGATGGTTTAGATATAGATCACATACTGTAAACGTTAATTCCTTCATCAATACGGAATGAGGAAAAGTGAATCCTGATTCTGACCTGAAAAAATAAATTTCTTCGTCCTTGAGTAACAAGGATTCATTCTCCTATTGGGGAACTTAATTTCTTTGTATATATATAGATACACACTCTCTTGACCAACGCATCCAAATAAATCCATACACGCGTTCACTTTGAGCAACTCTTCAAATTGTTTAGATTGGTTAAAAATTGCGATCGAGCCATGGCTTCCCTTAAGACGATTTTCATGCTGACGATAATGATAGGCGTTTGCGGTGTGCTATCCATGGCTGCTGTGTATGAAGTGGGTGACTCAGCCGGTTGGATTAGTTTGGGTGGTGTTGATTACCGAAATTGGGCTGCTAATAACCATCATCATGTTGGTGATACTCTTGTTTTCAATTACAACAATCAATTCCACAACGTCAAGCAAGTGAGCCTCCAAGCTTTTATATCTTGCAATGCAACTTATCCTATTGCCACCTATGCTAATGGATCCGATTTGGTCACTCTTGATAAAGTTGGTCACATTTATTTCATCTGTCACTATAATTCGGATAAAAATTTGTAAATTTGCAGTAGATGAGAGAGAATTTAAAATGAATAAATAATTTATAGTGAGTTTCATTTGTATTATTTTTATAATATTGAATAAAATAATATATATTTGTATACTTAATTTAATTAATGAAATTAATAATGTGTAAATAATTAATATTAATAAAAATAATTATTAAAAACTTAAGATAAATATTCTATGGGGAAATACAAGCTACAACTTAGTTTCGAGGTTCACATCTTATATACTTTGGCGTTAACACCGAAATTGGGATTCCTTTTAAGAATGCTGGTTCCAAAGAAACCCAATATTGGGTTTAAGGAATTTTGAAGTAAAATTTTTAGTGTTGAATTTTAGTTATATTTTAATTTATAATTTTTTGTTTTAATTTTTTTATAAAATGTTGTGACTTCAATTATTTTTTATGTAATTTATTAATTTTAATATTGATTAATTATAAAAATGAAATCCAGTTTTTATTTAACAATAAAAAATATAATATTTTAAAATATTAATCAAATTTTATAAATTAAAATTAATGTCAATTAAATATATTTAAAAGTTTCGTTAAAATTTGGCCTTTGCATTTGCAAATCAACGAAAACGGAGCTGCTGCAAGTCCTAAGATGCAAAATGCAAAACAGTCAATGTTTGTGTCTTAACAAATACTTTCTTTATATCCTTATGCGTCGGCTTTTCACGTGGGACATTTTCAAATTGTCCACTTGCGCCACCCACCCCCAAATTTTTTTATGATAAAAAAAAATCTTATATTTGAAAGAAAAAAAAATAGAAAAAAAATTTTGGGTTAGATAAATTATTGGCTTGGGTATACTAAAATTATTATCTTTTTGAATATGTGAAGATATTTGCTTTGCTATAGAGGCCAAAGCCAGATCAGAAATACAGATTTTATTGGAACATATATCACCATTCAATTGAGTATGCAGCTATAATTATTTCGGGCCGGAATTTTTTGTCAAATTTCTTTCCGTCTCCTGTCGAAAAAATTTGAGATTTCCGTCTCCAGATCACATGGGGACGGAAATCTCCAACCCCGTCCTATTTGGCAATTTTTATTTTATTTTAATGTTATAAATATTTTTAATTTTAATTAATTAGTTAAATATATAATTATTTAAATAAAAATATATTTTTTAAAAAAAATATTAATTATATTAAAATATAAATAATTATTATATATATAAAATAATATTTATATATAAATATAATAATCAGGACATAAGATATATAAACCATCTTGATACCATCTTGGTCCTATCTTCATAAAAAAAAATTGAAATTAAAATGAGAAAAAAATTTCAAAAACATTTGCTCTATTTGTAACGGAACACCATGGAATCGGTCTAAATTGTCATCTCTATCTATAATTTTCAGCATTATTAACTTATACGAGGGATTTGACGTTTTGGACCTAGAAGATTTGAATGGAAATAGATTTACGGTGGCATTCTCAAATTTTTGGGTGCTACTGCTGCTCTAGAGATATTCATATGGATCATTGTCCTCTACAGGAAGAGAACAGCCAGCTCTGACAAGTACTCAAATGGAAGTAGTGGTGTTAATGGGTATAATCATTAGGGATTTAGAAGAAGGAAGAAGAGAAGAGAAAAAGAAGAAAAATGTATAAATGATTATTTTTATGGTGAAATTTTTGTAAAAATTGAATTTATGTAGATCACATCATCAAAAAATTATAACGTAAAAAGAATAATTTATAAGTCACTCTTTTCATAGTTTGGTTTATATAAATTCAATTTATTAAAGAATTTATTAGTTTTTATATTAGCAGGATTTTTTTCTTTTTGGGGGCTTTGAATTGCTTTAGCATTGACAGCAGGATGGTTTCTTGTTTTTTTTTTTTAAATTGTTTGTTAAAATATAGAATGGACTGAAAATTTGCAAAAACAACCGATTAAAAACAGAACCTGCGTGCAACACACTTGCGCAATAAAACGACGCCGACCCAAATAATAATAATAATAATGGCAAATTAAGGTTTTGAGTTTGGAAATTTGGGCGGAAGTTAAAATTTATTTTATATAAGTGTTTATGATAATAATTTGTTTTAGATTAATATTATTAGCAACAGATATAAATTTTTAGTCATCTCAAATAGAGTTGAAATATTATGAATGCTTTCTTGTTATAAATAAATTTTATATAATGGTGATAATATGAATTTTTGTGCAAAAAGTAATTATTTACAAAAAAAAAATCGTCTTCGTTTAATTTTTAAGTATATTCAGACTGAATCTGATCGGGAAACAAGTAAAAATAATAATATCAATTTTTAGGTTTGGATTATTCTGAATCATGTAAAACTTTCCAATATTTTTCTTTTTATTTAAAAGGGTTCAAGTTGAGTTATCTTTCAAATTCGTTTAATTAATGTACACAAGTTACCAATTAGATGGAATTATTTTCATTTTTAATGATAATATAATATGAAAGATTATACAACTATTTGTTCTCTCCAATTAAAATAAAATTGTTAAACCTATTTCAATATATATAGAGAGGGAGAGTAACTCATTTCACATTAAATCCAATTAATGAATATTTACATAAAACAAAATTAATTATCAAATTCAATTTTGCCAAATTTGGTTTATCAAAATGTCAAAATCAGATAATAAGTCTTAATATATATATATATATATATATATATATATATATATATATATATAACCTTGTTTAGTATTATGTATGAAAAAAGCACTTTTATGAAAAAAAATTTATTTTTAACTTCTTTAATTTTTGAAAAGTATTTTTAAAGAGAAGCAAATAAATATATTTTTTTAAATTGAATTTGAAAAAAATAATTTATAAAAATTAAAAAAATCAATCAATCAAATAGAAAAAAAAATTAAACTTTTTTTTACACGTAACAACAATTCTATATACCGTTAAATTTGTAATTGAGTCAAATAAAGCACTTTTAGGTCAAGTGATTTAAAACTTAGGACATTAGGATCTCTACATTTTTATTACTTGGGTCACTCAAGATTTGAATGAGTTTAAATTACTCTATAGGGTAGGATAGGATTTTCAAGTTTGGCTTACAAAAGAAAGATTTTAGGTCGATTTGAGTAATCTTGAATTTTTTAAAATTAAAATATGTCTTTTTTTTTTAATCTCTGAGAGGTAATTTATTTGATATATTTTTTTGAATAATATGATATAATAATTATTCATAATATTATTTTATTATCATTTTTTAATTAATTTATATACTAAACCCATTAATAATCATCGAAATATAAATATTTTAATCATATCTATATAGTAGTGCTAATTAATATATTTAAATAATTTTTTATAATTATACCCATTTTGTAAGTGAAATATGATATTTCAATAAAACATTCAAAGTCTGACTCAAACGAATCCGAGTCAAAGATCTAGTTCGGATTGAATTAAATAAATTTTGAATCATATTCTATTTCTTCTAAATTTGAATCAGTTGCACTTTTTTTTTTCTTTCATAAAATTACTAGTTCTACCCTCATATTGACTAACTGTATTATGATAATAACATTTATTTACAGGTGAGAGACGATATAAACAAGAGATACCTCTTATATTCCTTTTTAATTAAATGGCTAAGTGGGTGTTAGTCAGTACAAGAAGAAAAGTAAATGCCCATATGAGGTTTGAACCTGAGTTGCTTAGGAAACTCTTATAAGTTTCAACTAACTGACCCACAGGCGATTTCACTGAATTAGACCTTTTAATCCTTTGCATAGAATATTCTTTTTTTTTTTTTATCATTTGTGGGCGTTCATATTTTTTAGATTTGAATTGGTTGTGAACGTTCATATTTCTTATTGAGTGTATTATACTACTCTCTGCAGAATGGAAATATATGGATATCATATCAATCTCATGGAACAGTGGAAATGAGAAACCAACCAACACATTAATGGGCAGAATGCAGGACATGATTACTGATGACAAGAGATTTGTCCATATTATCAATACTTGATTAGCCTAGGTCTTCGAAGTGACTGGCTAGTCAAGGTCATAAGGTGCAAGTTGCTTAAGTGCCCCCCCGGCCTTCTACAGCCTTGAAATGGGGAGCAGGCAACTACCAACTTCATGCAAGTGAGATAAAAGAGGGAATTGAACGAGAGTAAGAGGCAAAAACATTGCATGTGAACAGAGTGAATTGCATTTAAACCAAGTCGTGCCATTACGTCTCATCATAGATACAAAAATTAATTACTCCTACATGACATGAAAAATTCAACCCCCATTTTTTAGCCAAAGTATGAATTTATTTTGGTCAACTAAAACTTTTTCCAAATCATGTGAGATACCTTTAAATTAAGCACTACCATTTTTTTAATATAATTATCTTCCCAACTTCCATTAGGGGTGTAAATGAGTCAAGCTACTCGTAAAATACTCGAGATCGACTCGAAAAATACTCGAATTCGACTCGGAGTTAATCGAGTCGAGCTCGAGTAGTTAGTCGAGTCGAGTTAGAGTATCATAATATTCAACTCGTAAGACTCGCGAGCTTAATCGAGCTCAATTAAATTACATTTATACTCTTATATTCAAACTTAATCGAACTTATTTGAGCTTAATCGAGTATATTATTTATTAATTTTTTATTCATTCGAGCTTTATTGAGTCGAATTCGAGTAGTTCGAATTTTTGTCGAGTCGAGTTTCGAACATTTAAAGAAAAACTCGATCGAACTCAAGTCGAGCTCGAGCTTCGAGTATTTTAATCGAGTCGATCTCGAGCCTGACACTGTGTCAACTAGACTCGATTACTCCCCTAACTCCCATCAAAGTAAAAATCTCATCAACTTTAACAATGATGCGTGATGAATTTTGAGTTTTAATCCAGCTAATTGCATAATTAACCTTCACAAGAATTCATTAACTAACTATTGCTTTGGTTCTGGCCTTTAAATAATTAATGACTTCTTAGAGAAAAATTGCATCTACAAAACGGAAATTAGGAATTCAAACGGATCAAAATATAAAAGTTAATAAATTTACTTCAAATTGACTGAAGATGGGTTGATGTGGTCTGTGTTGGAACTGAAGATGGTTCAGAGATGGATCACATATTGTCAACAGTATCCTTACGGGAAGAGGACAAGTGAATCCTAATTCTAAACTGAAAAAAGAAATTATTTTCCCTTCAGTAACAAGGATTAATTCTCCTACTAGGAACTTAATTTCTCTCTCTCTCTCTCTCTCTCTCTCTCTCTATATATATATATATATATATATATATATATACATATACACATACGCTCACTTGACCAACACATCCTAATATATCCATATACACGTTTACTTTGAGCAACTCTTCAAATTGTTGAGATTGGTTAAAAATTTGTGACTGAGCCATGGCTTCCCTTAAAACGATTTTCATGCTGATCATGATGATGATGGGTATTTGTGGCATAGTATCCATGGCTACTGTGGATGAAAATGGGTGACTCAGCTGGCTGGACAAGTATGTGTGGGGTTGATTACCAAAATTGGGCTGCTGATAACAATTTTCATGCAAGTGATACCTTTGTTTTCAATTACAACAACCAATTCCATAACTTCAAGCAAGTGAGCCTTCAAGATTTTGTATCTTGTAGTGCAACTTCTCCGATTGCCACGGGAGAACTGTCTAAGTCATTATAAATTATAATATATAGTTATAGTTAAATAATGTGGGATATCTAACGCTCCCCTCTCACGTCTAGACCCACTGTAAGGGTACAACATAACGAGAGTCACTTGGAGCATGAAAGTAGCAAACTGTACTGCATGTGCTCCAATACCGTTAAACTTTGATATCATGTAAAATTTGGTAAGTAAATGGATATTAGACCTAATTATTCCCAAAAATTAGCTCAAATGAGAATGATTGTCTAAGTAATTATAAATTGTAGTGTATAATTATAGCTAAGTAACGGGGTGTCTAACACTAATGAATCCGATTTGGTCACTCTTGATAAAATTGGTCCATGTAAGGAGCAACTAGAAGGTGACCCATTGAGAAGACTTAACTAAATTGCTATGGAAAACTCCAAGAAAGTTTTGTCTAAAATTAATATATATATATAATTCAATTTATAGGGCTAATAATTTTAATAATGTCTCACTGCTAATACATATCCATCCTCAACTCCCCGCATAATTTATGATGCATCTGACAAAAGGTCAACGAGTTAGCAAAAACATATTTTTTTTGCACTGGATTTAGAATAATAGAAAGCAAATAATCATATTCAAGAAATCTAAATAAGAAATTAATGGAACCTATAGAAAGCAAAATATGCTAGCAAAAACATATTTTTTTTGCACTGGATTTGGAATAATAGTTGTTTCATTACTTTCACTAAACACCTAATTTTTAGTAGTTTAATTAGTTGCCTTTGAATAAACCGAACAAAATTGTATTTCATTTTTTAATTATTGTTTGGATAGAAAAAAATAGGAGAGAAGGAGAAAATAAAAAAGTATTCTTACTTTATTCCGTTTGGAAATGACAATAAATTAAAAGTGAGATATAAATTGACTATTATTTTTTATTTTTCATTTTTTTCTTTAAAATGAAGAGGAAATATAAAAAAAATTGAAAGAAAAATATTATATTACTAATAAAATTAGTTTTTAATCCTTTTATATTATCATAATATATTTATTGTTTTATAAAATAATAGTTAAAATAGTAAATATGTAATATTATATTTTAAAAAAATTTCTAAATATAGAGACGAATAAGAAAAAAAAAATCGTTTTTTTTTCCTTCTTATTTTCTCTCCCTTCGTTGAAAAAATGTTAAACATAGAGTTCGTCGGGTGGGGCCCATTGCAGAGGATTTTGACTATAGGTCCTATCATACACACGGCTGCATGCAGCAATTATCAATTACCGGCCATCAAATTCTCCCCGTGACAAAAACAAAACAAAACAAAACAAAATTGAGCCTCTACGGCTCTACCCTCCCCAAAAAACGAACCAGACCGCCCACTCGCATGGTATCTTCCCCTTCGATTTCTTTAAATTCATTTAGCCGCTTCGCCCCTACGGCGGCGTTTCTTTTGTCTCTCATCCGCTAATCTTCTCTCACTCTGTTGCCATTTCTCGTGATACTATATCTCCTGATTGGTCATGTCTATGTCACTTCTCCAGCCAAATTTACAACAATGCCCCGCTTCCTTCTCCTCCTCCACCTCTCTCTTCCCATCCTTTTCGTCTTTTCGCATCATCTCTGTGAAACCTGCAGTTTCATCTTCTCTCAGACCTGTTGTATGTTGCGTATCGCATTCTGAGGTCTCTGTCGTTAATGGCAAAATCGATGGCAGAATTTCTGAGAGGAATGAGATTCGTCTCGGTTTGCCTAGTAAAGGCCGCATGGCTTCTGATACTCTCGATCTACTCAAGGTATTCTCTTCATGTTTCTGTTTAGCTTGTTATAAAATGGTGGAATCAGAAGTAAAGAGCCAAATTCGATATATTATTATTAATTTTCAGTGTTTTTAGCCAAAGGCATCGAATGAAATCAATTTTAGTGGCTTAGCTGAGTTAAATGTAGTATAAGACTTGGATACACTCCTTATTGATCAATTATTAGGACTCTGCTTGGCTTGGTTAAGTCCTAGGCGAATTAATTGAAGTGCTCCACTTATTTATATCTTAGGATAATGAAGAAATGATAAATAATATAGGAAGCAACAGATTTTAAGTTTTCATCCTGAATCGATATAGATTTAGATTAGTTTATTTCAGCATTGAAGGAGATATGTTCTCTTAAGAATTTGTTTGGTTGCTAAGAAAACAATGAAAAAGAAGAGAAACGAAGAGTGGAGATTCGAACAAAAACTTTGGACTATGTATTATATTAGGATGGACTTTATTACTTTATATAGTATACCTGAGTTAGAGAAGTTCTTCCCTTTAACCAAAAAAAAAAAGGTTCTTTCCCTTTTTTTCCTATTTGTGTTGACAAGTGAACACAACACGGGATGTCATATTCCTAGATATATTTTTTTGAACCTTAAATACAGTTTTTTTTAGCGATTTATGCCTTAATCCTCTGCTTGGTCACCTATAAAATGTTGAGTAGGAAAGGAAATTTGATGTTCAATTTTTTGCATCGCTTTCTCCCTTTTTCAATTCTGATTCTTTTCTGTATTTTTTTTGTGAAGGACTTTCAACTATTCTGATCCTTTTTAAACCTTTAGCTTGATTCTTTTTTTTCTTTTTTGTGAAGGACTGTCAACTGTCAATCAAGCAGGTTAATCCACGACAATATGTTGCAGAAATTCCACAGGTTTGTTTCTCTCTCTCAGAAGCATGCACATTTTGTAAGGTGGCTCTGAAGTTGATTTAAGGAATGGAGAAGATCCGTGCTTAGCTTGTTTTGCACCCTTCTTTCCCACTTTCTTGAGGAACGTGTTTATATCAGTGCAAATTATGAATTGAAGTTACACACCAACTCTAACTGTGCTTTTTTATTTGCGGATATTGGTGTATTTTTCAGACTGTACTTAGCATCCAGTTATGAATGACATGAGAGAAATTTGGTAAGATAGATAATTTGAGTTGGTTCTTGATAATAGTGAATAGGAGTGTGTGTGAAGCCGAAGACTTTGAGCATCATTCCTTTTCTTTCTTGGATGATCCCTCTTGGATGCATTTTGATAAGGTTTTCTTCTAGTTTTCGTACAGTTGCATGAATTAGTTTTTATTGATAGCATTTTAACTATTTATTTGGATGTTCTCGTGGAGAATAATTAGAAGCCCGTATGAGGCTGCTGAGATTCTAAAGTTATAGGCCTTGGTCATGGCAATTACACCATGTTTTCACATGGAATTCTTTCATATATCTGTCGCATGAGAGAACTGCTCATGACCTGATGCTTTTATGACATTTCTGTCTGTAATTTGTGGACAACTGTGCCACAGCAGTTGCATTTCTGGATTCATATTTCTTTTTCTTTTTTTTTCCTTCATTTTGGATATATGTGCGTGATGATTTTTGTACTTTTTTGTTCTCATATCCTGCTTCTATATTACTTCTGTGCCATTTTCATGTGAGTAGTGGTGAAATAGAAGAGAATTCACTAAAGTGGCATTCTGTGGTACTCCCTGGAAATCCTCTTTGTGATTTTATTGTATAAAATCAACTGACAGGAGAGAAGAATGGATGCTTATGCATGAGCTAGCTCAAATATGGGAAGGCTGCCGTGCAATTGAGTTGAACATGAATTTACAATTGAAGCTTGATTGCCTCTTGTAATTTCACTACATGCATTGCTACTGGCACTGTTTTGGTTAACCTTACCGTTGTTGTTTATTCCTCAAGTATTAATCTGAATGTGGCAAAAGCATGAGCTATGTTTAAGTGGGATTTAGAACGTGCTGTTGCTGATTTTTATTTTTTAACTAAAGGAGTTATGTTTATTCCTAATAAAATCATGAGCATAACGCTACTTTAATAGTTGCTGCACAATTGAAGCATGCAGTAAATTCTTGATTCAGTTTTCTTGTTTGAGCTTCCTAATTGGTTTAATTTTGCTAAGATGAACAAAGATGAATTATTCATTAATATAGTTCTTTTACAGCTTCCCAACTTGGAAGTCTGGTTCCAGCGACCTAAAGACATTTTAAGAAAGTTGTTATCAGGAGATTTGGACCTTGGAATCGTTGGTCTTGATACAGTTAGTGAATATGGACAGGTAACCAATGTGATTACTGGGTTGGTTCCTTCGGAGTTTGGAGGTTTATTATTGCTAGTGATACATGCATAGCCCTGGTAGTTTGATTTGAAAGAAGCACAGTAGATTTTCACTCATCCCGTAAACATGCTTATGAGTCTTGTTATGTCACTCTAAAACTGTTTTTTCTTTGTTTATTTTTTATTCTTTCAAGTCTATTTCTGTCCCTTGATCATACATGGAAGAGAGCAATAGCTTTAGATATTCATATTTGAACTGAAACTTTCATCAGGGGAATGAAGATCTTATCATTGTTCATGATGCTCTCAAGTATGGAGATTGCCGTTTATCCCTTGCAGTAATTACTTTGTCTCCTTTTTCACATATTGTCAGCTAGAACTTTAGCATGCTGATTTTGTCTCATTGATAGTTTTCTGAATATATCCATGTCTTTTATTCAGATTCCCAAATATGGGATTTTTGAAAATGTAAATTCAATTAGGGAGCTGGCGCAAATGCCCCAATGGACAGCAGAGAAACCCCTGAGAGTTGCTACTGGCTTCACCTATGTATGATACTCGAGTTTTTCTCAACCTCTTATTCAGTAATTTTGTTAGACATTTGCTATTACTGTTCCATAAAATTTATTTTCTTTTCTGCTTTTGTGCACAGCTGGGCCCTAAATTTATGAAAGACAATGGATTGGAGCATGTAACATTTTCAACTGCTGACGGAGCATTGGAAGCTGCTCCTGCGGTGAGATGCAATCCTTCTTTGTAATATAGAGTGAATCACCAGTGATATGGCAAGCAGCAATGTTGATTTTACTCTCAATTTTCAGATGCTGCACCATCAATGTATGAAAGATGCTTGTCTGTCTGTCTTTTTTCCCTTTCTCTGCTATATCGTCTTTCATTTTCTAAAGGGTATATTGTGCAGGGAATATTAAATTCTTTCTATTTTCTGTTCACTTATTAACTGATGAGTCAATACTTGGAGATATAAATAGATAAAGCTGATACTTAGGGTTTGTGATTATAGTACGCATAGCATGCTCCAATTGTTATTTCTGACACTTTGATATCATTTGATAAGGAATTTATGCAATGAATATGATGACAAGTTGTTTATTTTGATCTAGAAAAAAATAGATAATGAACATAAACAACAATCTTAAGAATTCTTATTTTTCCTCCTATACTTGCTTCTTGGTTTGAGACATAAATCTTGAAAATGGTGCATATGCTGTAGCTGAAGTATTATACAAATTATTTGTCTCTCTTCTTAGATGGGAATAGCTGATGCCATTTTGGATCTTGTGAGTAGTGGAACTACACTTAGAGAAAACAACTTGAAAGAAATTGAAGGTGGAGTTGTATTGGAGAGCCAGGTAAGCTGTGAAGCTGCACCACAGAACTTACGAGCATGCAGTGATTTTTTAGTTTGGAAAAGGTCTTCAAGCAAAATGATTAACATCCAAAATTCAGTACATGTTTCTTACTGTCAAGTGACCTATTCTTCAGGCTATTCTTGTTGCAAGCAGGAAATCCTTAATGCAACGGAAGGGTGCTTTGGACACAACACATGAGATCCTTGAAAGGTTGGAGGCACATTTGAGGGCAGTTGGTCAGTTCACGGTGTGTATTTCATATATTTAATTATGTGCTCCTTCCTACCTTTCTCTCTTTTCATTCCCACGTGGTGAAACTAAAATTGCAGGTGACTGCAAACATGAGAGGAAGTAGCGCTGAAGAAGTGGCTGAACGTGTATTGAGTCAGCCATCTTTGTCTGGGTTTCAGGTGATGATCATAATAGAATGTTATGTTTCCCTTCGCTTTCAAGTACCCTAGACTTCAAAAAATTTACTGGCAGCGAAGCTCATGACTCCCAGTGTCTTCAACACTTCTAACTCAGACAAGACTTTTGGCGATTTTAGTATAGCGCTCTTATGTTTTTATGTAGTTTTTGTTGCCACATGCAGGGGCCCACTGTAAGTCCAGTTTACTGCAAACGTGATGGAAAGGTGTCACCAGATTACTATGCCATAGTCATCTGTGTCCCGAAAAAGGCATTGTACAAGTCTGTGCAGCAACTAAGAGCGGTGAGTTTTCTAATTAACCGTGTCCAAGATGGTCCTACTAACATTTGTTCAGCAGAACCCGGTGAATTTTGTTGCTTTCACACTGTTTGGTACAGATTGGAGGTAGTGGAGTTCTGATTTCTCCTTTGACCTACATTTTCGATGAAGAGACTCCAAGATGGCGCCAGTTTCTTTCAAAGCTAGGGCTGTAGCAATGATCCCGGTTTTCATTGTCATTGTTGGGAATATTGCTTCAAACAATATTTGGGCTGTTCACGAGGTACTTGTTCTGATCTTCGGCAGTGTATTAGTGGTTAGCCAACAATGCGGCAGCCTAAGAATTTTGTAATGTACCAGTATTTGGTATTTGCTTTTTGTGATTTATAACTCTTTTCCTGGTTTTTAATTCTTGTTGAGATTTTGTATCTCTTGTATTGTACTTTCCTCGCACCGCCTCATCTTCAGGGCCGTCAAATGAAATTTGATCAGGTGCCATTTATTGTGAACACTACCATTTAGTTGCATACGATGCTATGTATTAAATGATGAAGTCTAGTTCTAAACAGATACAACTTTATCAAAAGTTTCATTAGCCAATTTATATACAAGCAACGATTTCAGTGACAAGCTGATACCAAAAATTAGGCCTTGAGTCGTATGTTATACATACACTTTCAGGCTTTAACGTCAGACTGAGTTTATAAGCAGATGAAGAGCAATCACCCTTCGGTCAAAGTCATAATAAATTGCTCATTTGTTATCTCAAGACTTCTTGTTCCAACCATAACCTACGTGACATTAGTATCCTTCGCAAATGACGGACATACAAAAGCTAAATAGTTTCTTTCAACTGAAAAATAATTTTTTGAGCTCCAAAGAGGTACATAAAAAGAGTCCATGATAAAGTGACAAAAGCAATTTTAGCTATACCTTTTTCAATTTCTGCACTTCTTCATAATAAATTACACAAGCATTGACTAAGCTTCTATTTCCCTGCTTTTTTTTTTCTTTTTTTGAAAATCTAGTATGGGATTAAGGCTTGGTGTTGTTATGAAAGAATTAAGCATTAATTTTATTGATGTGCCTCATTCGGGTCATTTTCCAAATCCGCCTGAAGGGTCTTCTTTAACAACACAATCTGGCTTAGCGCTCTACTTTTTATGGTTAGTTCATTAATGACATGCATAGTCTTCTCATTCAATGGATCATCTTCCATAGCAAGAAAAGCACAAGCATTTTTATAGATATTCCAAAACATAAAAAAAAAAAAAAAGAAAAATGGGGATAAATTTTTTTCATTGATCACAAAAATATAAAATACACTTCACTGACTCCAGAATTAGGATAGGCTCAAAATCTTCTATCGGGGTTGTGGCCAATCGGTGGAGACCACCAAGTGCCTTGGCTTATAGGAGCAATAAAAATGATGTACCTTCATATTCATACTCACGAATTAATCTTATCGAATTAAAACCGAATAAACAAATTTGATTCAGTTAATTCCGATTAAGTTTGTATGTTCAAATCAAATGGGATAATATCTGTGTTATTATTTTTTCCTACAATAATTTGAATTAGTTTGGATTGAATTCTTTTTAGAAGATGGCATGCTTGATTCGGGTTTGAATCATTTAGGTTGAATACCCGACCATGCTCATTTCTATCTAGTCTTGGAATAGATAAATCTCGTCAAAGGTTTTGAAGCAGGAACCAGAAAATCCTTCCACTTGTGAATCTCTCTCTCTCTTACTGTGATCACAGTCAACAAGAAGCAAACCATTTAACCATTTAATGGTGTTTTTTAATTAGACCACCAAGTTGCATTAAACTAACCGAAAGAAGGAAAAAAAAATCAAAGCTTTAGTTTACTAGCTTCAAGAAGTTGATCAATTTAAGGAAGAATAATATAAGAGAAGCGTAGCAGAAAATAGAAATATAGAAGCAAACTCCGTCACAAAATGGTTGGAACTTATAACAAGCATAGTTATTATCTCGATGATCCACTGCTACACTATTGGAAAGAATAAATTCTCTCGACACATCAGTTGAAGAGACGACTTGAGTCGCCTGTCAATAACGACCTGACATGCCACTGAAAGTGTCTTTTCCACTCGCAATTTCAACCTTTGATTTTGGTGTTAGCTTGCCAATGAAGTCGCCTGCGGTTCAGCCGATTTCAACATAATTTTTATTTTATCTATTTATTTTTAGTTTTAAACTTTTGGGTTGATATTGTCCATCACTGGTATATTATGATCTAACCGTCGGCAGAGGTGTCAGCGTGTGAGGCTGTGGGCTATTAGCATCAAGAATATTTGGTTCCATGCAGATGACCTATCTAAATAGTGTGTGGAGACTGGTGACTTGGAGCAGATCTGGCATCCAAGCAGCTCAATTTTTCTTTTTTTCTTTTTCATTTCCAGCTAATAGGATCAAGTGAAATTGACAAACATAGAATTTGTGGTTTTATTTTTTAACTTCATGTGTGTTTATTAAATGCTTAGCTACCAGGCAGCAACGAGAAACTTAATCTTGCCACATGAAAGTGACATATAGTCATTTGTTAATATCAACTAGGAATAAATATATATAAGTCGGTGTTTGAATTTTATGAATTTTCGTAATTAATTTTTCCAGTTAACTCCTCTAATTATTAGTTTTATATTAATTTAGACTTTATTTAATTATAAAATATTTTGTATCTAGTTGATGTTCATTAATAGATGCAGTTAATTTATACTTGCAAAATATTTACCATAATAGTTAATTAAATATATTTACAATTAAGATTTAAGTGACTGAAATAATTTAAATTTGATAATTAATAACATTAGATAACTATTTTTTTTTCTTTTCATTTCTTCTTGAGATAACCGAAAGTCGTCTCCTTTTCTAGAGCAAAACAAGAGAAAAGCAATGAACAAAAAGATCCAAAATAAAGACACAAAACAAGAAGGTTGATAGTGATGAGGCTAGCCATGCCTCACCTCTTAAATAAGGATATTATTTGAAATTGTTATTGGTTGTTTAAAAAGTAGATTTAGAATTTTTTTGATTTAATTGATTGATTTTTTTAATTTTTGATAACCTATTTTTTTCAAATATTTTTCTGAAAAAATATTTATATTTATCTTTTTATAAATAATTTTCAAAATTCAAAATAATTAAAAATCATTTTTTCTACACAGATCTAAAATAAAAATTATGAAGAGAGATAAAAGAAAACACAGCCTATCAATAAAAATTATGAAGAGAGATAAAAGAAAACACAGCCTATCAACCCAAAAGAAGAAAACAAACATCACCAATCAATCAGTGACCTCATGCATGAAAAGTCATGCATAGACCCATTCCATACCACATGCAGAAAGGGCAACTGTTCAATCCCATTTCTTCTTTTTACTTCACCTCACACTCTTTATTCCTCAAATGTGAGGTTGTCTTCCATCTTCAAAAATATTTTTCTACATCTAATTTATAAGAAAATTATAATTTATAAATTAATCTAATTATAATTTTTTTTCTACACAAATATTTATTATTTTATAAACATAATAAATTTTAATTAAATTATTTTATATTTTTTAATGAAATACACAACAACAAATTAATAGTAGTTAAAAATAAGCTAATTAAATAAATTTTTAATTGATTATCTTTATGACTCTATTTATGAAAGACTAAGCATTCAATTAATTGAAAAATGAATAAAATAAAGGTCTAAATTAGTTCAAATTGATAGTTAATGAATGCAATTAAATAAATTTTCAGTTGATTAATTTAATTATACAAATTCCTAAGAATCAAGAATTGCTGTTTTTTTTTTTTCCTTTAGTTCTAAATATGCAGTTATTCACCCACCAATTTCTTATTACATTCTATTTATTTTATAAATTTTTTTTTAAATCCTGTTTTATAATTATGAATTTGTGTGTAAACCTACCAACAACATAATCTTATTACTGAGCCCGCTCAAGATTCTCAATTTCATTCTCACTAATTTTGTTATATGCAGAGGTGATCATTCCTTGTAAACCATTTCAAATAAATTTATAATACTTATAAAGTCAGAATTTTGATTCCATTTGAACTCAATTTGATGGAAAAAAAAATTTAGTGAACCGACCAAACTAAAATTATATTTTTAATTATTTTAAAAATCAAAATAAAAATATTAGGTTGGATTTTATACACCTTAATTAACAACATGTTTTACAATAATCTTTGAAGTACTAAACAATCATCATTTTAAAGTTGACCTATTTATCTGCCTAACCTTTTTGTGAGTACGGTGCTTTCATAGGCAAAATGTAAGTTTGGAATTGAGTTCGGGTGTAAAAAAAATAAAATTTGAATTTTTTTAATTTAATTGATTAATATTTTTTATTTTTTATAAATTATTTTTTAAAATTTATTTTTCAAAAAATATATATTTATTTATTTATTTTATAAATAATTTTTAAAATTTTAAAAAAATTAATTTTTTTCTAAAATATTTTTTTTAAATGCAATGCCAAAATAATATTTTGGCCTTTAAACTTTGTGATTTTTATCTATTGAGCCCTCCAATTTTATTCATTCAAATTAAACCCTCAAACTTTTATTTCACGTCATATTTGGTCCTTTCTAATAGACTGTTAGAGAGTAAATATCACTATAATGAAATGATCGAATGCAACAGAGACGGGGACCTCTCCTCTCCTTCATGAAAAGAGCAAAAACTGAGCTTTCTCCCGGAAGAAAAAGAGAGGTAGAAAATGGAGCTCTCGATCTCTCTAAAATTTTATTTTTTTTAAAAAAAATATTTTTTGTGTAATAGGCTGAGTATCATATTTGAAAATATAAAAAAGGAATACTATTAAATTTCTTCAATAATATATACATTTATTATTTTTTTAACAAACACTCGAATAAAGAAAAAAATGAACAAAAACGGAAATTAAACTCAAGATCTCTTATCTCAATTTTCTCATTAGGACTTATAGTAATAAGTATATTGATTTTATACCATTTATATCTTCATTTAATAAAGTTATATTTATTTCTTTTGTATACAAAGAGAACAATTGATTTTTTTTTGAAAGATGTGTGCTCTTTTATTAAAATTTTAATATTAAATGCTAGTGAATCAACTATACCCTTTGTTCTAAAAAAAAGGAGATTATTTTTATTTAACGAATATAGAGTACTTATTTTATATTTTTATTATATTTCTAATTAAAATTGAGATATATTAAAATAATGTACAATGTAATTAATAATTCGATTTTCATCATATATATATAAATAAATGCGAATCCTTTTTTATAAAAAAATAATGTAATAAATACTATGCAGGAAAACAAAAAAAAAAACAAACAAACGAAAAGACAAGTGAAATGAAAAGAAGAAAAAATATAGATAATGCCAAAGAAGAAAAATAGCAAAATGTTGGAACAAAAAAAAAAAAGAAGTTATATATTACAATTTACAGATGAAGATGGTGCATCACTCATCAACCTTGAGTCGGAGGAGAGTCCTTATACTGGTAAAACAAATTAAGAACCTTCTCCAGTTCTCCCCTCTCTTTCCCCTTCCAATCCAAGCAATCTTACAGCTGTATCCATCCTTCTCTCTCTCCTCTCCTTGTCTTTTTTCTTCTCTGAGCGCCGACTCAATCTTCCATTTCCTTTCCGTTCTTCTGCCTGTATCTATTAGATCCAATCTTTCTTCTCTATTGCTGCTTTTCCCCAGTCCAAATTGAGTCAATATTCCCTTAGAGATTTGGTGTTTACTGCTATGTATCAGTAATTTTCACCTACCCACTCGACGAAATTGTGAATTTTGTATGAAATTTACTTCAAATTGAGTTGGGTTCTCCGTGATATATATGCACATAGCAGAATACACGCAAGAAATCATTTTGGGAAACTTGGGTCTTTGACATTTTTGTTGGTCATTTGAATCTATTGAAGTTAGTGCTAAATTGGGAATATATACAGGAATGGCGGTTCTATGATATACAGTGAAACCAATTTGGATTATTTTTGGTACTTTAGTTGGTTACTGCCATGGCGACACAGAACTGGAGAGACTCCTACAAGGGTATGTCTTCTGATAACATCAAAGGTTTGGTTTTGGCCCTATCTTCGAGCATCTTTATCGGTGCTAGCTTCATCGTCAAGAAGAAGGGCTTGAAAAAAGCTGGTGCCTCTGGTCTCAGGGCAGGTATCTCTTTGTTGTCTAATCATGAAGTCAATCGCAATTTATCAATAATTTTGGTGTAATCAGTGAGTTCTTTTGCGTGAGATTTCTTTGCATAGAGTCTTTAGGAGGTTCATTTTGGATCTTGGTTACCGTCGTCCGGATGGAATATGCGAATATTTGACTTTCTGCATTTGGAACTTTTCTTTAGAAAATCTTGGCAAACTCTGCTGTCGCAACTGGTCGACTCGGATCAGTGAAGAGGGAAGTTGAAGTCACTGCATACGTAAATTAACATTAGTATGGCTTACTGATTTTATATTTAGTAGTTGCTTGTTGCTGGTTTAGGGAATTACCAAGATAAAGTTTCCCGTTGTTCAGTACTAGTTTGACATTGTTTAAAATCCAATTTATTTCAGGTTAGGTCTCGAAATATAGATTCAATAAACTTGGTAATTTTGGAGTTTTATTTTCTTCATGCAGTGGAATATTGGAGTTGAGATTCAATAGATCATTGTTGAAAACCAAAAAGACTACATTATTATGTTATCGTTGATGTTGGTATGGGAAAGTAAGCATTTGGAGTTTTTGTTGTTCTATAAATCAGGCAAGTTTAGAAGATCTGATTTAGGCGTTTTAAGGATTGCTGTTGTTTTCTTATGGAGTTTGACTTTCTGGCATTTTGATGGTCTTGATAAAAGCTGGTAAATATAAGTTTTTGAATTCAC
Source organism: Triadica sebifera (assembly GCA_023653625.1). Lineage (NCBI taxonomy): Eukaryota > Viridiplantae > Streptophyta > Magnoliopsida > Malpighiales > Euphorbiaceae > Triadica > Triadica sebifera. The sequence goes on along the minus strand of CM042898.1, from coordinate 29,024,821 downwards.
ATTTCATGAGCGGCAGTTAAAACTTCCATGTACAAAGATAACTTTTTTTAACATTCTACATAAAAAATATTTATTTTACTTTCTCAGATAGGTTGAATAGCTGTTGCATGTTTTAATTTGCCGCTGACATTCACAGATTTGGGATGAAAGTGTGATTATTGAGCACTGTGCTTGCTCGTTTTTTAATTATTGTTTGACTTCTGATCTGTTGGAATTTGACTGAAGTTTGGTTTGGTTATTATAATTTACAGGAAGTGGAGGCTATACCTACTTATATGAACCACTTTGGTGGGTCGGCATGATAACAAGTGAGTTTTACAATCACATAAATGTCATCGGTTTTCTTGTCTTGCAATTTCATTTCTTTTCATTCAACTTCTTGTGGGACATTGTGAGATCGAACCAAGTTCCCTCTCTCGTATAGGTACTTTCAAATTGGCTTCAACAAATTTACACACGATCTTGAAGCTATCTTTATATTAGATTGTGATGAAGAAACATGTGAATTTTATCTTCATCTCTCTCTCATCATGATTATGTGTAGTGTCAAATGATCTACTTAATTTTCTCATATTTTTAGTTTGTCGATAAGAAGTCCGTACTAATGCATGATTGTCATTTTGACAGTGATAGTTGGGGAAGTAGCTAATTTTGCTGCTTATGCTTTTGCACCTGCTATATTGGTCACTCCCCTTGGTGCTCTCAGTATTATCATCAGGCACGATATATCATTACATTATTTAATCATATTCAATTTATTTTTCTGGTGTTTTATTCTGATCTTCTAGTTTCTTTGCAGTGCGGTTCTTGCTCATATTATTTTGAATGAGAAGCTACACATTTTTGGAATTCTTGGTTGCATTCTTTGTGTCGTGGGTTCTACAACAATTGTCTTACATGCTCCTCAAGAACGGGAAATTGAATCTGTTATAGAAGTTTGGGATCTTGCTACAGAACCTGGTAATAGTTCACTTATCATTTATGCTTGATAGTTCACTTATCATTTATGCTTGAAATGGGTTATTTTTAATAAATGGGCTTATGAACTGAAAATTTGAATTTGATTCCCTTTTCCTCTCCAGCTTTTCTGTTCTACGCTGCTTTGGTCATAACAGCTGTTTTTGTACTCATATTCCACTATATACCTGACTATGGCCAGACACATATAATGGTTTACATTGGGGTCTGTTCTCTTGTTGGCTCTTTGTCGGTATGTATTATTATAAGGTTGTTGGTTAGTTCCTCTGTTTGCTTTCCTTGTGTTATATCCTAAAAAATTGTTGTTTGACAGGTCATGAGTGTTAAAGCTCTTGGAATTGCATTGAAGCTGACATTATCTGGAATGAATCAGCTGATATATCCCCAAACATGGGCCTTTACTTTAGTTGTAATTACTTGTGTGCTAACCCAAATGAATTATTTGAACAAGGTAACTGTTGTTTTTTATGTTCTTCCATAACTTAGTTTTTTGTAACCATGTTTATCAAGTTAGTATGTGCTGATTTTGCAGTTTTTTATTTTAGCTTTGAGTTAAATAATGCCCTGGAGAAAATGGTGGATTTCATTGTCTTAAATACCTTGAGATTGTAAGGCTGAATTTGAAATACCTTCTCTTTCTAAAGATGACCCACCTTCAATTGTAAGAGCCTTGTTCTGAAGACTATGTTGCTTGGACTTAAGTATGAGTATCTGGCGCGGGAACATATCTAGAAGTCTGACTTCTTGTTTCTTAAAATTTAGGATACGTGAATATGGCTAAAAGTACCAAAAATTAGGATACAGATATGAAAGTATGTCGATATATATAAATGTAAATATTTTAATTTTTATATATAATAATTTAAGTTAAAAGATAAATCAAATTATAACATTTAAATTGTTAAATAAAATAAAATTACAATGCTCCATTTTATTCTAAAATAAAATATTTCAAACTACAAACTTAAAAGTCAAAAGTCCAAACCTCAAAGATAAGCAACAAAATGATATCACATAATTTAAAAAAATTAAACAAATTAGCATTAAACAAATTAGTAATGACTCATTTTTATAGTTCAAGCAACAAACTTTTATACCAAGAAGTACCTACTCTTAAAGTGAAAGATCCGGTAAGGATCCCATATCCATACCCATGTTGTAAGTATCTGACACAGGTACTTCTTCATTTTTGAAGTGTCCGAGTAATATAGTCTGAAGATGTGTAATCTGTCTAGTTACTGCCTCATTGGAGAACAGGGTTGAACTCTTACTAATACTGTTCTGTCATGTACTCAGGATGATAAGTTGAGTCAAACATCAGATTGACACGTAGGGTGAAGTGCTTTGATTCTTCTCAAGATTTTTTAAAGCTCTCCAGTTGTATTTTGGCCTCTTAAAAAATTGAAAGAACTTAGAAGGGCGATTTGAGCTGACTTGTCTTCATCCCTGATTTAATATAGTTGAGGTTTTTTCTTGTTAAAGGTTAATTAATGTTACTGTTTACTGTTCAATTCAGACCACATATTTCTGTAGCTGCAATATGCTGTTTTATGGTAGAAATTTGTGGACAATGGAATTTGTTTCTGTTATCACATTGTCAATGTACGTGCTTTTGAAATTCTTATATGTTGCTATATAGACATTTTGAGGTGGATGGTGCAATCTAGACAGTTGTTATGAGTGGCAAATATTGATCTCAAAAAAAAACTATAAGATTGCACATGTAATGATTATAGAAAGTTGTAGTACTAACTGGTTATAATTTATGTCTTCGCTTGTGGATGGTGCTCTTAGCTAAGATTGCCACCTGAGGGTGGTGTTTAAAGTGTTGTACGACATATTTACCATTTGGTGATCTCCTTAATCTGATCTCCTTAATCTGAATGATTCTGCTCTTGGCAGTAATTTTTGTTTTCTCTGTAGTATCTTCAACTTCACAACACTTTGGTGCACATGTATATGGAGGAGTATGTGACAGTTGAGCCAAAGTTGGGATGTTGGTCTCACTGAATGCACATTATCTTTTGTTTATGTGCTGATATGTTAAGGCTAGTGCAATCAAGAATTATTAAGGAATGATTTCTGCCTATCCATATAAATGCCAAGCCTAGATGGTTTGTTGTACTTTGCCTTTTAGCTTGTTGTGCGTTGTCTAAATAAAGGAAAATAACAGCATTTCTGAAGTGTAAAGACATTTTGGGTCCTTGTCATCGGGTTCCATACTTTCTCCTTTAGTGCAGTTATGAAAGTTTTTATGTCTTCTCCTGTTAAATTTGATTCCATATCATTGCCATTTATTTTGCTCAATATGTGAAGTTATTCAACAATATATACACTGTTCTGTTGTGTACGTCTAACATCTTGTTGGTCATTCAGATGTTTAGAAGTGGTTAATCATATATTCATGTCTTTTGCTAGAATGAACTTTTTACTTGGAGTTTCTGTATTAGATCTGAACTTCAGGAATTGACATGCATTTGCATGAATCTTAAACCAAGAAAATTTTGGACTCTGTTTTACTTATTTTAATATCTGAGAAGCTTACCACATTTGATTATCACTTCCCTCTAATTTTTCGTCCTTTGATTTTGGCACTGCAGGCACTTGATACATTTAACACGGCCGTTGTATCTCCCATATGCTATGTTATGTTCACATCACTAACAATTGTGGCCAGTGTAATTATGTTCAAGGTAAATTTTTCTGCCAAGTGATATAATCAATACACTTGCTGCTTATTCATTTATCTAAATAACTAAACATGTTAAAACTGTCTGATGGAGGTCATTCTTGAAAGAAGCCCTTAAAAGGGCTTAAAATATTTGCAAAAGGGAAAGATAGGCCTATTGAGTCTTGTGATTTGCTAAATTTGTTCTCTGAATGGTGATCCCCCACTAGTGATAGGTGCTTTTTCATTTTTAATATAGTGATTGTCATTATTGTAGCTTCCCAGCTTGTCGAACGAGAGATAAAGGAACTGTTCTAGTAGATATTTTTTTGGAATATTGAACCAAACCCTATTCCCCAAAAAACTTGCAAGAAACATCTCAAACTATCTGGGTAACTGGTGAACAAGTCTAGCTGCCTTGGTTTAAGCTGAAAAGCAGGTTAAACTGGGGTGTCATGGCAGCTTTTCAGGATGCCATCACTGCTTTTTAAAAAATTCTTGTTTTATGCAAGATGAGAAAGTGGAATCTAGGCAGGAGAAGTGTTCTGCACACCGGATCATTGAGGCTTAGAAATGAAGATGAGATGCATCTGTGCAGTTATACTTCATTCCTATTAGGAGATAAGTGATAACTTTCTCTCTTATCACTTATCTCTTTTCCTTGTCTCCTAATTATTCCCCTGTACATAACTGGAGTAGCAATATGCTACTGTGAACCCTTTTCGGAGTCTGTTCCCTAGCAATTTCAAATAAGCATGCCATTTCAAATATGAAATTGTAATTCAACTTAAATCATTTAGTCTCTGGATATTGGAGAATACTTTTTCTTATAATTTAGTTCGTAATTGGACCTGCCATTTTTGGTTTGGCTTTATTTTTTCCTTTGCTTCCTCTGTTTGGTTTGCATATTAATTTCTAAGTAGGGATGATAACAAGTAAAACAATGTATAATTTTGACTTTTTTCTCAGGATTGGGATAGGCAAAGTCCTACTCAGATAGTCACAGAAATGTGTGGGTTCGTAACTATCCTTTCGGGAACATTTCTACTTCACAAGACAAAGGATATGGCAGATGGTATGCTGTTGACATTGTTTTCCATCATCACTATCATTATTATTAACCTACGGTATAGCATTATTACAGAACATTATCACCCTTCCATTGCACCAAAATGTTTCTCCAACACACTGACATGGTTCATTAATATTGATTGCAATTACTAAAACCAATGTTATTGACAATCTATCTTCATTTGTGTTTTACAATGAGATACAGGGTCAATGTCGCTGCCTGTTAGACTCCCTAAGCACTCAGAAGAGGATGGCTTTGGTGCTGAAGGCATTCCTCTTAGGCATCAGGAATCATCGAGATCACAAACTTGATATATTTATTCTTCAGCTTCTTGGAGCGACTGCTTTGGACCCAGAAATTGTGTTGAGGGACCGTCGAACATCAACCTGTATTTTATGAAAGTTCTTTTAAGGATACCTTCAGAGAGAGAAAGGTGATATTTTTCCCTTCCATGTTTATTTTTGGCTTCACAATGAGTGTAGCTTTTTCGGCTTTTTGCCTTGTATACCCTCTCCCCCATTCATACGGAAAGAATTGGCCAATGTAATTTTGAGAACATTGGTAATTATATAGTGCATCTTTGTTCCATCCGTGAAGAAAAAGAAAACTTTCCCTTTATCCATCTTTGCCTGGTTTATTTACCTGAGGTCCACAGCTGTTAGTTTTTTGCTCATCCAGCAGCCTGAATATTCTTGGTGTTTATTCTTGATGATTGGCAATAGAGCCTCATTGTATTGGGAAGCATATTCATGGTGTTGATTCTTTGATGCTTCCCGCTTTTGATGTTCATTTCACAATCTTGATTAATGGAAAGCATGTTCTCTATTTTTCTTGTCTGATAGTGATGCCTGATAAACTTGCTGATTGCTCATCAGATTTAATTGGCGTATCGGTTGTGTTTGGCAGAATATTACAAATCCCCTTGCGTAGACTTCTAGGGTGTTGAAAGAAAATCGAAAAACTAAATTGTAATAAATTGGAAAAAATTTGACTAGTCCCATTTTTATTTTCTTAAAATTTTTGGTTCACTTTATATATATACTTATAAGATCAATAAAAATTAAAGCCTAATATGACTCAAATTATTGTAATCCGAATGTTTATTTTACAAAATTATTTTAGAGAAAATAATTGATTAAAATATATTTCCATTAAACATTTGATTCTTAGTTTTCGAAATAACTTTTGAATACAATTTTTATTTACAAACAAAATGTTTTCATTTGATTCATAAAAAGTAAAGTTTATCTAATACACCATATTGTTGTAATATATCATAATAAAAATTAATATGGGATAATAGTTTGAATGAAAGTAAAAAAGAAAAGTTCCAAACTTAGTATTTCTGATTCGAAAATCATGCTTTTGTGAATTTAGTGTATATAAATGAGAAATTATTATGGAGATAACATATATATTAGTTATTTAGGAATATCACAAGTTAATTCTTGTTATTAAAATAGGAATCAAATTCTTTCTTGCTACTTTTCAAATTCTAAAATGATTTCGTTGGCCGTAATTGTGAAAAGTGATGACTTATTTTTTTAAAATGATTAAAAACTGAAACTATAGTATATTAAATTATTAAACCGATTAATTGGTTAAGGTTAATCAATCTTAATGATTAAGTTTCAAGTTTGAATTTTTAAAAAAAAAATTAATATAACAAACGTAAGAAACAAACCAAATTTTAAATGGAATAGAGGAAGCTAATATGAATGGAAGTGTTAATAACTTAATAGCTATGTTCCAAGATTCTTGAAATTAAATATCTTTTATATATAACACCGCATATTCTAATGGAAATTAACTTTAAAGTTATGATCGAAATGATTCAGAGGTCATGTATGTCAGATGTTTATAGTCGACCCATTATTAATGAGATTAAAGAAGTAGCTCCGAGAAGCTAACTTTCCTGCAAATTATCTCTCTTTGCATATAATTTTCCAATTGGATCTGCTGCAAATTTTCTTTCTTTGCATGTAATTTTCCAATTGGAACACATATTTTGATTGATCCTCTTATGATATTCTTCGGTTAAAAAGAAAATCTTATTCGACATCTTTTTCTAAGATGAGCAGAAGGATGCCCAACTGATCCATTGGTAAATAGCTTTTTCACTTACTGCTAGAGCTACTGAATTTGGAAAAGCCACACAAACTAAAACGCTTTTTGCTAATTATTCTATTTTCTAACTCATAGCTTCACTGATTTTCATATTCCGATTTTGTTTTTAACTAAAGAGCAAGTTTTTAATAGTCATTCTAACACATAATCTCACCATTTTTCAAGAGAGAGCACATTTTGATTTTGATTTCCTTTTAAACCAAAGAAATAGTCATTCTGATTTCGATTAAATTCAGCATCACCCCTTCAAGACTTTCAACATAATCTCCAAGGTTTTTTTAAAAATTTCATGCATATCAGTCTTTTCTTTAAACTTTTTTGCAAATTGTTTAGCATTGAGCTAAAAATAAAAAATAACTTGATTCTTCTATATCATTCTGTGGAAATTACATTTAAATTTGGTTCCGTTGTGTGACTGAAGAAACAAAAGATGAAAAAATCTCTGGTTCTATTTTCTATACCGAAAACGGGCTTTCATTATTAGGCTAATCCTCCTCAGCAGGCAAGACAGAACTGCAATGGTAGACTTGTATTTGCTAAAGTACCCCCCTGAAGATTTCCAATGCCCACCTGTCTGTACCATTTCGAAAGATCACTAAGAAATTAATTATATAAAACCAAAATATAGTATATCCATGGTGGCAGGGTTGCACAGAAGTAAGAAAATTAACGGTTACTCTATCATGCAATTGGTTTAGATCCTGTTAAACATAAGAATTGGACCGTGGAAGTGTAAATGCGTATCAATTACAAAATTAACAAGAAGTAATCAGGCCAAGGTTGGAGTGCTCACTTCACAAACTAAATGATACATAGCTAGAGACCAATCCACATAAATACCCATGCTTGCTCTGCAATTGCTCAGAGGACTAAACTCACGCGCATCAATGCAGAACCAGCAGTCAGCACAGAATCACTTCCTAGACCCTTCACACGAGTGCTAGTATCAACTCAATGTTCCTAATGACAGGAAAAAGTTATCAATAACTGAACAGAGGGAAGCAACTTCCCACCATTGTTATTTGACATGGGGAAAGAAAAGGTTGAAAATGCAAGGATGATATTTGTGACGAATCATAAATAGTCATTTGCCTCATAACGTAGCATATACAGTATTAGGCAGTATTTTAGAAGTCAGTAAAAAGAAAAAGGAGCGCAGAGGAAGAGAACAAAGAATGCAAAAACTAGCTTCCCTCGCAACTCAAGCATATTCCATTTTGTAGCAACGCTGACATTTTTACCATCGCAATAAACAATGTCCCCTTCCTACCTACTCATGGCAGCTTCCTTAAAACAGGATCATAGTTGCCCATTTGCTGTCAAAGCAAGGACTAAATAGATCATAGTTACAAGATAGACTAGGGCATTCACAAAGATGATACTCTAAAGAACATCACTTAGCAATAATCTACCACCAAATAGATGCTGAAATAGACTACATAACAAGGCAGCAGATGAATTTCACAATAGAAGAAAATTGAGGAATCATTCAGCATTAATAAACTGAAACACATATTTACTCTTATAGAAGAAACTTGTCAAAATAATCTGAAGATAATCTTAGGGATCATATAGGCTCTTTGACCAACGAACACCCAAATCCCCTTCTTGATAGCAATTGCTAAATTGAATGAGCAAAAAAATTGCAGTTCTTCAAGCAAGTTTAAGGATTCTTGGCTACATTTAGTAATAAAAAATCTACAAAGAAGTTTTCATTTTTTTCTTTTTATATCCATGGCTAATCCTACATCAAAGTAGCAGGAGATAAGAAAGCAAAGGATAGTATGATACTGCAGGAAGTAATGGGAAAGGAATCAGCAGTCTAGATAAAAAGGATTCACATGACCAGCAGGCCAAGCCCAACTAATATGCCATGAAGGTTTAGTGGGCAGAGATTAAGTACAAACTTGCTTCGGATTATTGATAATTTGGGCTAAAAGTTGGGAAGCCTTCATCAAAGAGAACATACATGTAGATGCAAATATGCATAAATGTTCTAGTTTCTCTCTTATGTGCCCTAAAGCATCGTAATCTCTCTCTTTCTACCTCTCTGCCTCAATATTCAGGTGCAGCTTTCAATAATCTATTCTTCAAATTTCTGAAGCAGTGCTAGAATTTGCACTGGTTGGTCTCTCTATTTGGGTGGTTTTTTAGTATCTCTGGAATATTAAGCAACACAGTGTGAAAGTTAGCACTTCAGTAAGAAAAGAAGCAATTTGAGTTATCGTTACTCAATTTGAAGCTGCATTGCAAATATGAGATACAAAATTGATCTAATATTGCTTTTGTATAAACTTAACATCATATTTTTAGCAAGAATAAAAATAGTACTAATCTAAAATTGAAATATTGAATTGCATCCTATGTAAATAGAACTTGACCTTCTCACTCCGTCAAACAAAAAAGAAAAAAGTAGACTTAAAAGGCTGAAATGTCAAACCCTACCTAAGCAGATATCACAAATCAAGAATGTGTAAAGATCTTATCAGTTCAACTACCTTCACTAATTTTCCTTATTTCGCTAAATTCATTTTTAATATAAATTTTTATGTTTATGAGTGTTAAACTATATTATACAAATTAATTACTTACTGTACCTTCCTGAGTTTCAGCTAATTTGTTCAAATAAGTGGACTGGTTTTTCCAATTCAATTATCATCAAACTAACTTCAATCATGCAGAAAATATATAAGAGTTCTCTAAATATAGAACCTCAACTAGAAAATAAGTTAGGTTTCAAATTAAGCCTCTATTATTAGATTAAACATATAATATCATAAAATTATGAAAATTAAAGTTACCACAAACTACCATAAAATCACTTTCAGGTACCGGAACTTTGTTCTAATAAACAACTAAATTTTTTGAATAACTACTGTAAAAAAAATGTTCTAAGTGTTTCCCTCAACTCATCTCCTTCAGCCTGCCGTTAGGGAATTCCAAGCTAGATAAGAACACCCCATCCTTGTACCAAAATTAAAATTAGCAAGGAATGCTACAATAACTTATGGCCCAATCATTAGCTAAGCGAACATATAATAGAGTTGATCGTACTTACTATCATAACAAAATCTTCATGGGTTAATAATGCTATAAAGCAGCAACATTTCCAGCAGAAGCTGACACATTTCTTCTTAAAGGGCGAGTTGCTTTCTTCATATGAGAGGAATTCCACTCCCCGCCATCCTGAGCATAGTAATCCATGGGATAATCACCGTCATTGCTGCACCCCGAACACAAACCATCACTGTGGCAACATCCTGAATTCTTCTCCCACCAACCCGGTAAATCTCCAAGCGCGATCTCTGCCTCAAAAGGTGTTAAAAGAGGCTTCCTAAATGCCTCTCCCCAATCAATCGAGAGCCTAGGACAAGCAATTTGAATCCAAGCATCAACAGAATCCTCAAACAAGGCAATCCTAACTGGACTAATCTCTGACATCAAAAAAACTGCGTAGGAAAATCCTTTACCTCTCATCTTCTTCTCCAACCTATCTAAAATTCTTGGATTCCCTTGCCTACCCAGTGTGCCGAATACAATTCCCCAATTTTTGGCTTCTTTGGCCCTCTCTATTGCTCCCTTTCTCGTCTCTTTCATTCCCTTATGATCATACTCCTCCAAAAACAACTTCCCCATATAAGGATCATAACTAAACGCCTTAATCCTAGGATTGGCGATCATAAAAGCCTCCAAATGGAATCTCCCATCCGCCACAAACACCACTACTGTATCACTAAAAGTCCCATTTATGGCACTGGATGATATTTTGGGCGCTGTGCAACCCAGAACTTCGCCGGCAGATAAGGGTTTTGACTGAGGGATCAACACCGAAAGGCCCAAACTTTCCAACTCAGGCTTTGCTTCTCTTATGGCGGAAGCAAATTGAATAGTACCCGCAAGGACAATGTTTTTATATTCCTTCAAATTGAGTTTGATAGTACTAACCAGACGCTCCATATCAATTTTTATATCGACGAACACGTAAAGGCAAGGAATTTTTGTGTTGTCGATGGGGACTAAGCAACTATGGCCATAGTGGATTAAAAGATCAGCGCCGAGAGCCAAGGCGGAGAGATCATCGACACAACAAGCGCCGTAAGTGACGTCACCGAGTACGAAACAATGGGTAACGCCAGCGAAGGCGGTGAAGATGTCGGAGAGTATAAGGGAGAACATAAGGAGACCCTCAGGAAGCTGAATAGCGAGACGATTAGCCCCAGAAGAGCGAATGCGCCATATGCACTTGTGGACCTCCAAGTTGTAGTTGGAGGGCAAGACGGAAATGGCCGCGTTGAGAGATGGATCATTAAGGATCGAGTCTGGTATCAGGTTCTTCACGAAACGTTTCGGTGGTGGTTTCGTTTTGATAGCGTCCTTGCTTGGTATTTGAATAGCATGATTGCTCCCCTCTAAGCTCTCCATGAAGTATAGTTTTCAGCTTGTCTTTCTGCTCTTCGATAGTGATTGGTGTTAAACAACTGCGATTTTCTGCGTTTCGTCTGCATTTCAGTTTCTTCGGCAATTTTGGGAAAAAGAGTGCACAATTATAGAACTTAGACATATTTATCCAAAAAAAAATAACTTATTCCAAAATTAATTGTTGAATTCAAATTCTATTTATAGTTTAAAGTTAAGTTATTAAAATTACAAAATATTAGATAAAAAAAAGTAAAATTAAAAATTAAAAAAGAATAAAAATGTTAAAAAAAAAGAGTTATAAAAAAAATATAAGATATAATTTCTTCAAAATTTTTTTTTTTGAAACAAAGGAGCATTGTATTAATGAGGGCGAAAATCAGACAATACAATACAATGCTAAGCCACACTGGGCAACACTCCAACCAGGAGGCAGGCTGAGTAGCCTTTTGAGCCAAAAAAGTTGCATAACGAGCGGCAGAATTAAGAGATCTACTGACATTACAAAAGGAAACCAAGGTACCATGATAGGCAATCAATTCATTACAATTACTAACAATAGTCCCTGAGAGAGGATAAGAGGACGAAGAATTAGAGAAAAGAGAGACCATAGTGAGTTAACTGAGAATAGAGTGCATTTCGAAATCCTAGCTCTACTGCAAATCTCAGACCTTCCTCTAAAACACCAGCTTCTGCGTGAAGAATTGAAAAACACCTATTAAGATGGACCATTTTAACACCAATAACAAGATCTTCCCCATTCTAAGCAACAATTCCAGCCCCACCCTTTCCAGGCACAGCACAAAAGGATGCATCCACAGAAATCTTAGTAGATCCTGGATCTGGAACAAAATGACGAAAAGAAAACTTCTGAGCCAATATTACTCAAAGTCACCCCAGATGCATTCTTGAAGTTATTTAGGTAATTATGAGCCCAATTCACCTGTAACTTAGCCATCCACAGTTTTTCTCCATAAAGTACAACATTTCTAGAGTTCTAGTGGGCGCAGCAGAAAATAATAAGTTCTTTTACTCCTTTTACACCTCTCTCATCTTTCACACATTGTAATAGTTCCCAAAAATTACTCAATTGATTATTCTCCCTGAAGACCTAAAAATTAGCTTCCAACCAATACTTATCACATGAAAAGCATAACCACAGATAATGGAAAGCGGTCTCCTCAGCTAAGCCACAAATCTGACAGAGAATAAAAGTAACATGTACATGATGTATAAGTAAATTAGCTTTAGAGAGGATAATATTGTGAAACACTCTCCAAAAGAAAATTTCACCTTTACAGAGAGGTTGAAGGCCCCTATGAATTTCCACCAGCCCTTAAGAAAAATGATCTGGAGTATGAAAAATTCTATTATTCATGGCAAGATGATGAGCATTTCTAATTGAAAATTCGTCATTCTTTTTATGTCTCCAAAAGATAGAATCTTCTAGGCTAGCAAATGATTGGGGAATAGCCAAGATTTTTTCAACAGTGTCTATATCAAACAGACCTTGGATGAGGGATGAATTCTAATCACCATTAGGGAGTAATAATGAGCTCACCCGAATATTTCGGAGAAACACTCAAATTATTCAGAGGCTGAGGTGGAGCAGAGTCAGGGATCCAAAAACCCTCAATAACTTTGATGCTCATTCCATCTCCTACATTCCAACCTATACCCTTTTTAAAAAGTTTCATATACCAGATAATACTCTTCACATTAGGCCAAGCAGAAGCTTCAAGAAAGTGCCCAACTTTAACATATCTTGCATAAAGGACTTTTGATAGCAAAGAATTTGGATTCTTAATGATTATCCAAGACTGCTTAGCTAGGAAAGCTTGGTTAAATTCTGAAAACTTTCTGAAGCCCAAACCACCATTCTCTTTAGGTAGACAAAGCAAGTTTCATGCTTTACAGTAAATTCTATCTTTTTCTGATGTATCACAAATACCTGTTGGAATCTTGAAAAGAGATATAATATAGGATGGGACAACTTGAATAATGGATTTTAACAAAACTTCCTTACCCCTACACGAGAAGAATTTACTACTCCAATTTGACAACTTTCTCGCAATCTTGTCCCTAATAAAACTAAGGTGGTATCTTTTGTTATTCCCCACTATAGACAGTAAGCTTAGATAATATTCATGACATGCTCGGGACAGGAGATCCATTCCTGTCATACTAACGGGGACAGATTTGCCCCGTCCCCGCGGGGATCTTCATGCCCCATCCCTGCGGGGATTTCCAACCTGTCACACTAACGGAAATAGATTTGCCACATCCCTGCAGGGATCTCCATTCCTCGAATGATTTTTTTAATTTAAAAAAATAATTTATAATAAATAATTAAATTAATTATATAATTAATCGGTAAAAAATTAGGTCTGACCGATTTATTATCAAATCAGTTAACTGGTCATAATTTAATTTTATTGAACTAATTAATTAATTTTATATAAAAAAATTTAGATAATTTTATTTTAACAATATATATATATATATATATATATATATTATAAAATATTTTATATTTAAAATAATTATTAGGGCGGTGGGAGTATTCGTCCTGCCACACTCATCGGGAAAAAAATTTCTTATTTTCATTCCTACAAGAAGTTCAATTAGAGAATCTCTGCTTCGTTCGGAGCAAATCCCTGTAGGTAATGAGGATTCGCTGCCCCATTCCCAAGCCTAGACATACTACAATTTGAACACTAAAAATGACTTTTTAACTTGGGCAATATAGATTAGTATTTGGGCTAAACGAGAGGGCAAATTTTTGTAAATTAATTATTGAATTTTGAAGGGTATTTTCGTTATTTTGATACTAACAAATAAAATATTAATAATGTATTTAACATACTTGTGTTTTAAGTTTATTGAACAGGGTATGAAATACAATGCAAGAATGGAAGACTAACTTTGAAAGTCAAAAAATGAAGAAATAGTATGTTCCCGCCCGTGATTGTTTATGTCACGCCCGTGATGTAGTTTAACACCAACTATCCAACATTTAAAGTTCACGACCATGAAGAATCATAGTAACTGTGAATGATCATATCAATCACGCCCGTGAGACAACATGTCAAATTCCTCCAGAAAGATTCACGGTCAGAGTCACCACTTGGACCATTGCTTAGAAGGATATTCACGCTCGTGAAAGAATAAAGTCACGTTCGTAATCAAACACTTCAATTACTTTTAGAATGTTTCACAGTCAGAGTCACCACTTGGACCACGGCTTAGAAGAACATTTACGACCGTGAATGAGAAAAGAGAAACATGTCAGGCGCGAAATTAAGAGTTGGTGCAACGACTATTTTCGCATTAAATGCAATCAAACGGATGTAATTCGGCAAGGAAGTATAAATGCAAGTCATTTATGAATCCAGAATAAGAGAATATCAATTACTTCGAATCAAAATTTTGTTGTAGTCATTTGAGCATTAATTACTTTCAATAAAACTTTAATTCTCTATAAAAATCTTTTTGCTCATAATTTATGAGCATTATAGATTTGTAAGTGTTTCTCTTTGTAATCTACTATTCAATTGAGTTTGGGTATATTGGGTTAAAAGTAGAACACTTGTAAGGCTTATTTGTGTGAACCATAAAACACAAGAAATTGGTTTATTGCATGAGTCATTAAAACATAAGGAATTTCTGGGTTATGTGTGATCTATTGATAGAAACACCATAGTTGATAATAAGCTTGTAAAACTTCATTGTAACACTTAGTGTGTTAGTGAAACTCTCAATTGAGATTGGAGAGAGGAGTACGGTTTGTTAATACCCGAACCTCTATAAATTTCTTATGTGATATCTTTCTATCCCTACTTTACTTAACTTTTAATTTTGCACTTCAAAGTTAAGAATTTTTAATATCCAATTCAACCCTCATTCTTGGTTCATTATCTGGACAACATTAATAATTGACCTTAGGCTTTTTCATATATGTTGAGAAGATTTTTTAATTGATAACACTTCTTGACTGTGGCTTTTGCAAAGATCAAACTGTCATCAACAAAGAGTAGGTAAGAAATGGATAGAGCTCTTCTGTAATTGAAATATCATGCATCAACCCATTTTTGGTCGTGTAATCTAGCAAGGAGCATAACCCTTTAGTGCAAATAAGATACAAATAAGGCGACAAAGGTTTGCCCTGTCTAAGTCTCCTCAAATGTCTCATCTGACCTGCAATTTTCTCATTAACTAGAAAATATTAAGTCACTGAAGAGATGCAATGCATAACAAGACTTAACCATTTAGCACCAAATCCAAGTTTAAGCATAGTCTGTTCAATAAACCTCCATTCTACCATATCATAAGCCTTACTCATATATAGTTTCAAAGCCATAAATTTCAAATAACCCCTTTTTCCTATTTTTATAACACTCCCTCATTCCAACAACACATGTCTGGATAAGGGAACGCTACGCCGACTTCTTCAAATTGTTACTTAATAAATATTGAAACACGGTGCATATATATATATATATATATATATATATATATATATATATATATATATATATATATATATATATATATATATATATATATATATATATTTCACCTAAGATATATAAAAGAAATATTGTACAATTTATTTACATAATATAGTATTATAAAATTATAAAGTTAATTTTATAAATCCAAAGTATATAATATAAAATACAAAAGTTTAAAAGATTGTGACACATGATTTCAAGATCAATTGTTTTACTTGACTAGGATCACCGCTAGTTTTATCAACAAAGGCTACATTGCTATATTTGTGCAAGATAAACTCTCACGCTAAGTTTTATACTTAGTTGTGCATATAATTAAGGCAATATACTATGTCATGAACCAAGCATTATCATATATTATTTTATACACAAACATCTTTTCATGCAATTCTATTCCTCATATCTTTATTTCATACTAATTATGAGCATTATAATATATATATATATATATATATACAAAGTTGTTCACATTTTACTACATTATTTTTATCATATCGTACATTATCTTTCAACTTAAACTCTAGTGGTTTGCCCATATCACTTTAAATCGGATTAACCAGATAGGGGTTATGGATTATGAGCGCTCACAAAGCTAAAGTTACCTTGTCTACTATCTAGCTCATCCGAGTTTTTCAAATCAATAGCGCTCCTAGAGCTAAAGCCTCGTTGATTTAGTAATATATCATTACATATAAATTACGGGACCAAGGATGCTCCCAAAGCTAAATCCACTTTGTCCTCAATCTATATATGTTCAACCAAACATCTCAAGCTAATGGCACTCATAGAGCTAAAGTAACATTGACTAGGAATACATCTCATATTTTACGGTACCGTTCACTCTCATAATGACATATCATCTATCCTATTTCTAGTCCTAAATTAGAATAATGAATATATACGTTTCAAAAATTAATTACATGTCTTTTCTTTTCATTCATGAATATTCAAATCATATAATATATCAAGAAACATCTCATTCATCCTTGTTTAAACATATAAACATTCATATCATTTAGCATCTAATATATCTTGATCTTTACTAACCGAATCACTTTATTCCATATCAATAATACATTTAATGGAAACAGAGCATTCACTGTCGTGATTTTTTATTCACGCTTGTGAACAACTAGTTTCACGGTCATGGTCAATATGTTCACGCTTGTGGTCTAAACCATGACTCAAACCGTGAGCATTTCTATCCCATTTTCAAGCAAAATTCACGCCTGTGACTTCAGTTAGAAATCTGCATATTCATATTCATTTCCCATTTCAAACTTCTTAAAGTCATACCAATACCCTATTATGCATTTCTAGGGTCCTTTAACTTATCATATTTAAATTTATATAAACTATTTTAATCAATATTCAATTCTAATATGCATTACTTGAATCACATATCATGAAATGCTATTTTCTTATATCTAAACCTATGGTTTCATGCTATAAATCATAATCGATGTAACTTATTCATTAACTAACATATTATACATGCATATCATACCATTTATAAGCATATTATAAGTTATTGCCTTAAATTATGCACAAACTTTTATCTTTTCTCCTTCACTTGCTCTAGGTAGCTTTCTCATTTCCTTTACTAGCTTGAACTTGTTCCTTGCCACTTGAAACTCCTACAACATCATAAGATTACCATCAAAACTCTACCTTTATCAAGCTTCCAAAACCCTACTGAAACCTTAAACTATCTCTCTCACTCATCCTTCATAAGCTCTGTAAGAACTCAAAATTAGAACTTCTTTAAGAAAAGATAAAAGAGGAGATGGAGAGCTTTTACCTATACTATTTTCTCCTCTTGATCACCACCTTGGAGATTTCTTTCTCCTCAAAACTCGCTTGTTTGCCTTCATTCTTGCTCTCCTTAGCTTCTACAAGCTTCGTTGTGCATTAAAATTGTTTTATCTTGTTCTTTTCTCTCTATTCTCTTCTTTTCTCTCTCTTAAAGAAGTTCTTGGCTATGGAGTTTATAAAAGACTGGCATGACTGGTTCTAGAACCATAAAAATAGACCAAATATAATGAGAAAGAAGAAAAGAAGAGAAAACAAGAAAAGAAACCAAAAGTCTTATTGTGGGTCTCATTATATTGACCAAAACTTGATACTTAGCATAATTAACATGTTAATCTCACTCTCTTTCTTTTAATACCCGACCAACATATATAATCATGTCCAAAAATCATGTTTAATTAAAATCTTATATAACTATTAAATTTTTGGTAAATTGTAAATTGACTCCAGAACTTGTCAAATTTTGCAATTTAATATTTTACCGTTTTTAACATCTTTTAAGCATTTTAAATACTTTATTAGACATATATTAAAATCCAAATTTAAATTCTGGTCGGTTAAACGCGTCATTTTTGTGATACGTGTGACGCAGAACCTAAATTAATGGATATGACAATTTTTGAGCCAATTAGCACATTCAAAACCCATAATAGCATTATCTAAAATCAGTCTACTAGGTACAAAAGCGCTTTGATTCTCGCTGATAATGCCGCCTTGCCAATCTAAGTCTATTAGCAATGACTTTTCCAACAATTTTAGCAGTTACATTACATAAGCTAATAGGTCTAAATTGGTTGACTTTTCGAGGATTGGAAACCTTAGGATCAAAGTTATAAGGGATTTGTTCCAGCTATCCAAACACCCATTACCATTCGAGAAAGATAGGCAAGCATTACAAAGGTCATCTCCTAAAATTTTCCAAAAAGATTGAAAGAAAATGGTAGGCACACCGTCTAGCTCTGGAGCCTTTGAAGGAGACATCTCAAAAATTGCTATATATGCTTCTTCTCTTGTAAAATCAGCCTCTAAGTTCTTCTCCATGCTATGAGAGACTTTATTTCCCATCACTTCAAGAACAGTAAACAAAAAGAGAATAGATCACTATAACAATTATGTATCAATTCACCTATCTCGTGCTGACTTGTAAACTCTTTGCCATGTTCATCCTTAAGAGAGAGAATTTTACTCTTCTTCTTTTGAGAAGCTCTAAGGTGGAAGCATTTAGTATTTTTATCCCCACCTTTAAGCCAGGTTTCCTTAGAGCGTTTGCCAATATTTCCTCTGAACTCCCTAACTCAATCAGCTCCTTTTCCAACTGCGAGATTTCAGGTAAATCCCCTTCAAATTCATCCCAACTATACAAGAAGTCGAGTTTTCTACGCACTTCAATTTTTAAACCGCCAAAAGCCCAAGAACCCTTTTTTTGTCTTCTTTTTTTCTTTTGAAAGTAAAAAATTTGTTAGCATCATATCTATATAGAGCAAAAATTAACATATTTTATTACTTTTTGTAATTACAAATAATTTATTAGAATAAACAAATTAATTGTTTACCAAAAAATAATTTAAAATGCAAATATTTGGTAAATGAGTTTAAAAGGGTACTATGATTTAAATAAAAAATCAAATCAATTCTGCTACTAGTAGATGATTAAAAAAATCAAAATGAATCTATTTCAATTGGCCAGAGATCATATATATATATATATCAACTATTAGCTTTATCATAAATTTTATCAAACATATTTGGAGTAATCAGATATGAAAAGTCATCAGTTGTCTAAACATATGAATAGACATTAGCAGGTTTGTGTTTGCTAAAATTTTAGCACCTGATTCATGTTTATCTGCTACTAGCAATAAACAATAGCTAAACCAAATAGGCTGCAAAGAATTTCACTCCTGCGTGTCTACAGAAGCCTGGATGAGAGGTTTCCGGCCAATGTGATTACAGAGAAAAGTGTGCCCAACAGCACAGCTAAAGGAGAATTTCTGCTAGTAGTTTACTTAAAGTTTCTAACACAAGGACTCGTTAGAAAACACCATTATGCTTTCAGAATAATTTTCCTTTCAAGAAAAGGCTGTTTCTTGATCACATTTTCTGAGTTACTAAGTAAATTGCAAACCAGAATAAATAAGTAAACAAATTACAATAGAAGATGCAAGACATGAGGACATCATCAAGTGACTTGCAATCAGCAAGCATATTGAAAAGTCCTTTCTTATGTATTCATGAAGCTTCAAACAGTTAAACTTAAATGGTTAATAAGTATTTCTTGTTATTAAAATAACAAAAGGTTTTTCTTGCCATTGCATAAACAAGAGAACCCTCTTTTAGACTGGTCTGAAATTAGATTCTGACATATACCTCTGCCAGGGAATCTGAAAGTTGTATAATATACTATGAGAATTATATGGAAATCTTCGTTTCATCATATGCCCCTTGTATAAAGAAAGAGTAAATGCCAACCCCGTCAAGTTGTAGTTTGCACAGAAAAGAGATTGGCTATCGCTTGGGAATCTGCTTCAGAAGGCTAGACACTGAACCGCAATGTGTCGACTTGTATTCGCATTTCTCACAGCAAGATTGAAGATTTTCGATTACTTTTACACACCTGCATGAACCATTTCAGAAGGTTATCAGAAATTAAGACATGCAAAAACAAAACATGGCAGCAATCCACAAAAGTGAAAATAAGTTAAAGAATTGATTTAACATAAAATTGGTTCAAATCGTGCTAACAAACAAAATTGGACTGTTGAGCTATTTTACAGCACTCAATCAATTACAATCACATGGAATCTCAACCACTAAATGGATAAGGTTGGCATGCCCACTAATACCAATGATATCAACGGACAAAGCAATTCTAGTACCAACCTTGGATCTATATGATAGTTTATAGGACTAGTTCATAGAGAACACAACAGAACTATTAATCTGCGCTGCTTATGACTCCCTACATTCCACTTATAGACCCACACAATTACCAATAGAGGCTGGTTATCCACTGTCACTGACTGGAAAGCTTATTAACAAAACAATGGACAATGATTGCTAAATGAACAGCTGAAAACTATGTCCTACAACTATATTATGATAAAGAGGGAAAAAATCAAATGGATACATGATATTGCCCAATAAGCATTTAGTATAACTATAAAAGCTTATTGCAAACATTTACCTCCCACCACGAGGAATACAATACCTGCTACTGATTTGAAAAGTCGAAAACAAATAAATAAAAAGAAGAAAAAGCAGGACAAAGAGTTGCATGAATTAGCTACTTCCCAAACTTAAGAGTACATTTTTGCAGCTGAGGGATTTACCTTAACCATAGTACCAACCAATTTTCCCTTCCCACCTGCTACCTGGAGTTTTTTTGAACGGAAATGTATTTGCACACATGCTATGAAGGCAACAAGCAGATAAAACTTATCTAGATGGCAGAGAAAATTATCTAAAAAAACAGCATAGAATATCCCTGGCCTATTATTATAGTCACTCATACATCATACATGCTGAATAGTCTACAAGGGAGACTAACAATACATGGATTGGCTCAATCAGTCTGGTTTAATTTCAGAATACTGAAAAGAATTAAGAAATCACTCTACATTAGGAATTACATATGGGTGTTGTTATTGACTTGCAAAATATATCTCATCTCCAGGATAGAAGCATGTTGAAATGAACATAAGATGATCTGATTGTGAATAGCGTATGATAAATCAACTCATGACCCGACCAGTAATGCCAGCAAGAAACATGCCCATTTGCACCCATAAACAAGCCAAAGAGTCATAGACGAAAAGAATGTAAATAAACAAAACATTATATAATCAAGTTCCTACAAGAGTCAATTATATTAATATAAGCAAGCAGTCTTCCCTCTTTGATTCCAATTGGCATTCAGGAAAAATTTAGGCTTAAATAATATCATAAGCTTTCTATTTTTATCTGAATTTATCCACATCACACCCCATTCCTATAAGAGAAAAAAAGATAGAAAATTGCACATGTATCATTGCATCTCGATCCTTATAATAATAACCATTATCAACACAGAAATTATCTAAGAAAACCCATTAAAAGTAATAAGCAAAAAAAATAAAGATGATACGAGCCTGAATATATACCAACAAATGCATCAATAAGCTAATCCATAAACAAAAATAGAGCATCGCCAAAGCAATCAAAAAGATTAATCATAAATTTCAAAAACCAGTACGATTCGTCACAAAGTTTCAACCATGGTAATTAATCCACTCACTTAATACAAAATTAAAAGCATCAAACCTCCAATCCATATCATTACAAAACAAAAGAATAATAGAGAAAAAAAAAAGGAAATATTACCTCTGAGAGAGGAAGTTGTTCTTGGAAAGACAAGCTTGAATGTCGCAAGCTTCTTTCTTGCAGGGCTCTTTGCTGGGCTGCGCCATTTCTGTTTCTCCCCCGTTTTGAATTCTCTGAAGATTTTAATTTTACTATTATTATTGATTACCGTTTAAGAAATTCAGAAAAAATTGCAGCTAAACCGTCTTTGCTTGCATTATTCTTATTCTTACGAACCGACCTTCCGCGACGATAAACGACAATGTCGTTTACACGTTGAACGGAAAGGTTAAACTGTTTAAGAATATGAAGATTCTGAAACATTCAGGCCTTTACGGTCCTTATGTAAGATTAGGCTCATTCATTGACTAATTGTGGCGCTTGCAAATCCAAACATACAAGAAAAGTATGTAAAAATGACTAAGGGAAGTGCTTGGGATAGTTGTGGGATTAAAAGAACATATTTAATCATTTTTTTAATTTTTAATTTTTAATTTTTATAATATTTTTTAAAAGCGTTTTTTTCAAATTTAATACCAAATGATGTGTAAGGAAAAAAAATTCATATTTAGAATTTTTTTATTTAATTTTTTATTTTTTATAATATTTTTTTAGAAGCGTTTTTTTTTCAAATTTAATATCAAAGACATATATGAAAAAAAAAAACTCATATTTTGGCCCTTCAATTATGCACCTATTTCAATTGAGCTCCTTAACTATTATTTATAAGAGGAAACTCTCAAACTTTTATCTTATTGAAATTAAGCTGCTATTGACTCAAATAATTTTTAAAAATCAAAATTCAAGGGTTTAATTTACGGAAAAAAAGTTGGGAAACTTAATTCTAATAAAATAAAAATTAGTGGACTTTGAAATTTCTATGATTTTATGATTTTTCTTATAAAAAATTTTATTTTATAACATTCAACCGTTCAAATTCTTATTTTTTATCCACCAATAATATCAGAAGCTTTTCAATAGTTGAGATTCGTATAAATCAACTGCTTTATTAGGAACAATGCAAATCAGCTACTTTATTAGTTTTGGAATAAATGTGATTTATTTGATATGTTATTTTGTATTAGTAGAAAATTTTTATTTAATTTATAACAAAACAAATTTATTTGTAGAGTAAATGTTGTCTTAATTAGTTGTAGATATATTGTACTAACTGCAAGAATTAGATAGCTGTAGACATAGTAAAAGTTTTAAAATTTATATGTGGATAAAATAAGAATTTTAAATTTTAAATATATAAAATCAAAATTCTTAAAATCAAATGAAAAAAAAAATCACAAAATATAAAAACAAAATAGTACCTATTTCCAAACTTATGCGGAGATCAATTTCATGTTGAACCACCACATATTCCCACATGAATCGCATCAAGTAACACTATTCTAATAAACATATGTAATTATTCCCACATATTTATTTATCAAAATACTTTATATTAAAAAAGAAAGATTATTTCTAAATTTTTTATAATAAAAGTTTAGTGGATTGTTAGCTACATGATAGTGCTAATCATTATCTTGCACATGAATAGTTATCATTTTACACTCGTTATAAAAATATTAAATTCTCACCAGTATTGATAGATAGTGGTCACGAAAGTATTTTCCAATTATTATAAGTAAGAATAGTAATTAAATCACGTTTGATTGGATAATTTATTAATGAAGGTCAATATACCTACACTTATGGACTTGTATAAGGTTTGCTTCAAAACACTTCATTTCCCTCGACATTTCAAAAGTAAAAAATAAAAGAAAAACCAACATTGTATGTAAAGATGTTGTGAAAGGTTAATATATTATCCTCCCAAAAATGGTAAACTTCCATTTATATTATTTATCATTTACAATTTTATGATACTCTTTATCATTCAACTATAGTTTTCATATGAATTCAATGATAATTCCATGCGAAACTTCATTCATAAGTTGAATTTGATTTTTGGAAAAATGTGATTTTTGGCCTTTAAATTATATATATTTAATTGTCTATTAAGCTCTTAATTTTTATTTATTTAAATTAAGCTTTTTAAACTTTTATTTTATGAAAATTAAGTTTTCAACTTTCATTTTGTCAATATTAAAAAAAAATATGTTTTCGACAATTAAGCCTTCAAAATTGGGATTTTATATAAAAAAAATATCCTATTTTGATTATTTTTTTTCAGTTTATTTTCAGATAATAAAGGCTTAATGTTAACAAAATAAAAGCTGGAAATTTTAATTTAGACAAATAACAAATCAGGGACCTAATAGAAAAAATATAGATGTTCAGGGGGCCAAATTTCATGTTTTTCCAATAATTTTCGACAATTATCCTATTAATTAATCTGTAAAATTAATTACATCAAGCAAAAACACTTTTTTAAGGAAAAAAACAGGCAATTGCTTCTTTGTTTGTCAAGTCGCCTTGTCGTTTTGGTTTCTCTCTCCGTTTTCTGTCTCATCTCTCCACAATGGAAACAACAGAGCCTTTAATAAGAGCGTTGAAGACCAAAGTAAAGCAAGCATCTTTACTATGGATTGAAGGTTTTAGAGAAGCATGTTGCCTTCACAGAGTTGTCATTCTCTGTCTCAGGTTCTCTCTTTCTTTCTTCCGATACTTTTCTTAGCTTTTTCTTTTCTTTCACGTTTCTATTATCAAACCTGTTTGCTTGACGAGAAACACAGAGACCGAACTGATTTTTTTTTTTATTTCCTCTCCTTTTCGGAATGGACAAAAAGAATTTATTTTGGTGTTTGATCATGTGTAATTTGGAATTTGATGTTTTAGTCTGCGTTTGCTTAATGAAAATCTAGCTGGAATTTATGTTATGGTTCTTGTTTTGATATTTCTAATTTTGGGTCTCAGGTCAAGAAAGCTTTTGATCAGAACTGGGCAGTGTTTTCTATTAAATGGTTTCATCTTTTTAGGAAGGTAATCTCTCCCCCTCTGTCTAGTTTAATTTCCACAATCTCATCGTCAAATTTAAATTTGCAAGTTGGTGGTAGAATGGGTATTGGTCAGAGTATCTATTTGGGTTAGTTTTGAGGTATTTTTCTTTATTGGATGACACAGGTGTGAATTTTAGAGCTTAAGATACACGACTGAGAAATTTGAATTCTTGTTTCTTTTTGGAGCTGCACCATTATACGAATTTGATATTTGAGTTCTTCCGTAAAATTCACATTCTTAAATTGGCTAGTTAGACTTCTATTATTCAGTTTTATCAAGATCAGAGAGATTCTTAATGTTTTTTCCTGATGGTTTTTCATTGATTTCATGGCTTGGCTTAGGACAGACCTAACTACTATTTTGGTCCACTAAATGGATTGACGTTTAACAGTGAAAATTATAAGTAAAATTTCCTTCATGCATGATGCATGGTAGACGCATTCATGAGGTGAATCAGAAGCTTTATTTCTTTTTTCACATAAAAGCGTATAACAAAATCTTTCTTAATAACTAAGAGGTTTGGTGGTGATATTAGGGATTATAGTGGTAGAGATACTGATACCATAATAAAGTGATTGGAGTAGTGACTATTTGGGTTGTACTCAACATCGGTTGCTGATTAGGTTGATATAAGATATATAAGAGCTCTTCTTTTAACTCTTGGTTAATCTCTTTGGATTGTACAAAGGCGGTAGTCTTTCTGGGTTTATGTTTCAAATTTGAGTGGTAATTTTATTTGATTAGCATGTTAGTGATCAGGAGAATGGTACCAGAGCCAATTTAGTGTTCCCCATGGGCTTGGAACAATTTCTAGACGAGCATAATTATTGCTGTCAATATCATCAAATCTATGCAAGTCTAATCATAATATAATATAATCACCAATTGATACAAGAAAAAATTCCTGACTGTTCTATTAACATACTTTTGAAGCATAATATCGTTTCTTTGAGCATTTTCTTAATGACTCACTTAGTCTGGTTGTTCTGGACACTATTACTGAAAACATGCATGTCCATGAGATTATGTTTTAAATGATTCAATCTTCATATCTATGCAGTATACTTGTCCTAAATTCAGTTGTCATCCCAACATTACAATGGATCCTACCTGATCAGGTCTCAAATACTATTTCTCAAGAAACATCTACATATGGCAATATTCTAAAACTGTATTCCTTCTTACACCTTGGACTCATACAACTCTTATATGTAAGTATGCAAATCATACATGCTTATCGCTTTTGATATGACTTCCTTAAAAACTATGAAATTTCATACTTCCTTAAAGATGTGTGATTGTGTTTTTTTTTTTTTATAAGACTAGAATAGCTTATATGTTTCACAGTTGCATCTAAGAAAGAATAATACAATCCTTTTAAGTACTGGTACTCTTGAAACATTGAATTGCAGCTCTAGAAATTATTAAATCACAAGCACCTGTCTAAATTTTAACTAAATGAGTTGAGAAGACCCAAGTACCCAAACTTGCCAACTGCTAGGGCAGCATGAACAGTAACATGACATCGCATGTGTTACAATGCACTTTTTAAGCAAAACTAAACTTTTAATTGTCAGTTGATAGTGGACTCAAGCTGACCTAATTAGAAACCCCCGAAGCTGCCGAAGGCTCTAATCTTTAACCAAAATATGTTTCTTCTCCACTGTTCCATAATTCTTCCCTTCGATTTCCAAAGAGTATATTTCCTCTCCGAGTATGGCATGGCCATAACATCACAATAGTATCATACTAATGAAAAGGGAGAAACACACTTGGTATGCATGTTTCTTTATGGTTAATGCGGATGTGGAAAATATTAAGTTTCTGAAGAATATTTTTAAAGTCATTTGCATACTTAAAAAATTTAAAGATGCAAGAAAGAAAGAAAGTATTCTCCAGGCCATAAATCTGTCGTCCTCTTTATTTCTTGTTACTACTGAATGTGTTGCTTAGTTTACCTCCATTGCATTTAAAGCATTTTATATTTTAGCCTTAGAGGTATACCTAAGTCTACAAGTGGAATTGAAAACTCGTTTAGTCAAGTCAATCAGGTCTTGTGGTCCAATTACATGACTGCACACCAGAGTTGGTCACAGTTCTGCTATGGTCCCATATATTGATAGACCTGGAATTCACGAGATGCTTTTGTCTCATCGAAATTGAACAGTACTCAAATACAGAACCACCGGTATGTACGAAACAAAAAAATTAAAAAAACAAGAAACTTAAGATCAGCTAGACGAAAGCTATGTGATGTCCTGAAGAATTACTTTTGGATCTCTTGAGTTTTCAGTTTCCTTTTTGTCAAGCCTCTTGTTTGCATCATAACCTGCACTAGAAAGACATTTCTTCATAAAGCTATGTTCTTCTTTTCTTTCCTGTTCTTTTTCACACAAGATCAAAACACATCTCCCTCTCTCTCAAATCCCAAATTGATTCCAATAGGTGATAATTATATATGCAGCTTGTTGGTACAGCTCATGTGTTGATACAACATATTTCCTTTTTTTTTTGGCAGTTTTTCAATATATATGCAAAAGAATGTTCATGTTGATATTATGTTCAAAAGATCTTGTCAGCTCTCTATTCATTTCACTGGGCCTAATTTCTTGTACTGCATATTGCGTGCAGGTATTTTGGTTCTATCCATTGTATGTATTCAGCATTCTTCTCAGCGCTCTCTGGTATTGTTCTCTTTCTGTTTTACCTTTGTTAGTGTCATATTTGTACTCTTATTGAATTGTTTTAGCTTGGTAATAGTTACTATCAGCTGGAGATATAGATGCAGATAACCTTATCTTTTGTTGTGGCGCTATGGCTACTTTTAATATAAGATATTGTGTCTTCCTATCTAGGCATAGATATTTTCAGTATGTTCAATTATTCATGACTTTCTGAATTGTATCCTCATCATTCTTGAAGAGGAAGTAGAGAGTTTGAATTTAATTGTTTATACCTTAGTAAGAGGTCCTTCTGCACAAATTTTTATTTTATATTTTGTGTTGCATTAATCTTTATCAAGGTACAATGAAATTGCTAAATTTGGTTTTGCTGCAATGGGAAGAACGGAACGCAATGTTGTGGGACCCTCAAGCCAGAATGAGACAACAATATCATCAGACAGCACAGTTCCAAAGGAAAAGCCTGCTGGTCTAGGAGGGTAGAATTCCAACTGGCGCAACTTGTTTTCTGATATTGAACCGTGCTTTTCCAGCATTATTTTTTCCCTTTCTAAATCAACCATGCTTTGAAGTGAATACTGTCAGGTTCATTGTTCCTGTTTAATTTTTTCTTCAGAGTTATGATTGGAATTGGAGAGCAGGTGTACTCTATACTGCTTTTGAGCTTCTTTTTCTTAGAGGTATGTTATAGATTTGAATACTCAGATGATTACAAAGACATTGATATCTGTACTCTATTTGTTCGTAATATAATGAGCTCTTGCTGCAAACTCAACCTTATCAGCAGATGTGCCTTTTTTCTTGCAATGAGCTTGGTGCCACTTTACTGGGATCTTACCTTTTGGTTTTCCCACTTGATAATGATATGCAGGTTTATGCTACTGGATTCATACCATACATAGGGAAGGCACTCAATTTCATACTTCTTTCTTGGATGTATGCTTACTATAGTTTCGAGTAGGTGAAAAATGTGAATCAGCTATTTGATGTCTTGCACCTCTCTCTGGAAGGATCATTGCTAATGGTTCTTCTAAACTTAGGTACAAGTGGAATTTGTCTGAAGTGGCTTTGGACAGACGGCTGGACTTCTTTGAATCTAATTGGGCCTTTTTTGCTGGTTTTGGTAATGTAGCTTCTCACTGGAGTCTATTCTACGTGACTTGTATTTTCCTTAATATTTTCTCCCACCTTTGCTGTACTTAAGGTCTTGTGAAATAAAGGTTCCATCCACCCAAGCTCTTATGACTTTGCACTGAGTGCTCAGACTGAAGAACCTGGAAATCATCATTATTCTGTTTTTATTCATATGTCATTATTTTTGTTTGCTTGATTGATTGGAGATTTATGTTATTGAACATTGGGCATGAGACTTTATACATGCATTTAGAATGTTCTCTAAATTTTCCTATATTAAGTCAGTTGATAACATGACCAACATTAATTTCTTTCTTGGCTTTGCAGGAAGCCCTTGTGTTCTGGCTATTTTCTTCTTCTCTCCTCTTGTAAGCTATGGTGTCATGGCTATTCTTTTCCCACTGGTACATATTTTATTTCCTTTTGTAGTTGATGAACTATTTGTTCGTTCTCTTCCCTAACCAGCACATATGTTCTTATTTGCTTTGTTGGTGATTGTCATGCAGTTTGTTTTGACTGCAACC
Source organism: Triadica sebifera (assembly GCA_023653625.1). NCBI lineage: Eukaryota > Viridiplantae > Streptophyta > Magnoliopsida > Malpighiales > Euphorbiaceae > Triadica > Triadica sebifera. Next base: position 28,995,605 of record CM042898.1, on the reverse strand, counting down.
AGCTCACGGGCTGAGCACAAAATCTTCTTTCTAAGAAAGAAACGGAAAAGTGCAGGATTGGGAAAGCTTCCAATATTTTATTTAGCAGATACATTATCGTAAGTTGTCCATAGAACAGCATCTCTTACTGAAAAAGAATTGGCATCCGAGCATGCATATATTGTGCAGTAAACTATTATTAAAGGCATTTTGAGTATTCATACAACTTTGAACTTTCGGATTGATTCTGACAATTCTCATAATTTCTAGTCTTCAATTGTCGTGTGATTAATTCAGTTGCTTCTCAATGAGCCTGAATGGATCTGGTCTCTGATTCATTTGATCTTACCTTGCTTCAGTAGCTTCTTTTTTTGCTTTGCAGTATTTGTCCCTATGCCTAATTTTGCATTACACTGATCTTTAAATAGATTGAGCAAATAGTGTTGCTCTGCAGTCTTAGTTCTTCCCTCCTCTCTCTATCTCTCTCAAAAAAAACCCCGTATCACTATTGCTCCACTAGGTATTAATCATGGAATTAGTTGACTAATTTGTCCTCATCTACTCTTGGATTAGTTTAACCCACCATTTTTGGCAGTAAATGACTAGATATGAAGCCAATATGTCTTTTGAAGTCAGTGCAAGGTAATTATTACCTGGTTTGAGATGTGAAAATTATTTTCTCAACTTCTGTCTTATGATGGAAAAAAGGTGATTACTGATCATTCCACAACCCATAACACCTAGAAGTTCACATGCTCCAAGTAATTATTGATCTGGGATTAGCATGAGGTTTTCCTGCCCCCTTATGTATCTAGGGAAAATTTTAGGTAATACTATCTACCTAGCCAAACACTGCTTTGAAGATATAATGAGAAAGTTTAGGTATACATCTTCCGTTTAACTGCAATGTTACAAGGTATGTTCTGGTTCGAGGGATTTTAGATATTCAAATTGGTAGTTAAGTTCACAATAGTATCTTGCTTGTGGCCCAAGAGAGTGACATTTGTCGTTAATCAATTTGTTTAAATTTCAAAATAACAAAGCTAGCTTCCGAATTTTGAAATTGAAGGCCAAGCTTGCTGCTTTCTTGATTCTTTTCGTGATTCCTTGTTTTTTCCAGGTTTTAACCTTCTCAGTGAATAAAATTGAGTGCAGTGGGGAAACTGAAATCATTCAAATTTCAACATTTATTATGTGAATCCAGTTTTCTCACATTTATTGATTGATCGTGTTTATCTGTAGGATGCGGATATTGTCTCTCATCCCCTTGGAATCTCGAGAACAAACGCAAGATACTAAGGTGCTCTAAGTTCTGACTTGATTCGTACTCCATATAAAAAGTGTAAGGATATTCTTGATTTCTCCCGCTATCATGAATACATGGACTTGGTTCCTTTTGATCTTGTGTTTATGTTTAATTCTACTTGTATGCTAGAATAGTTGAACTCTTAATTGAGTTTTTTTGAATATCTTTGTGCCTCTGGCTGTGCAGATGTTACAAGCACTTCTTCTGAGCAAACTCCCTTGACATTTTAGGGAAATTAACTGCAATAATTCAAGGTAAGGCATGTCAAAAAATGGCTTCAAGGATTCTTTTGTCCCTTGTGTAAATAGAAATCAGATATCAGAGTGCTATATATAGTGCTTTTCATAATTGTAGATGGGAAGTATGTACAGCCACTGAATCATGAAAAATTAATTCTGCATAATTTTTTCTTGTCAAATCTAGGATTGTCAGTGAAAAAATTTCCCCAAACTTGTGGCAGAAAAGTGTAAAGATGTTAGTATGTACATGAAAATGGGATTTGATTTTACTTTGTCCCCTATTAGAAACAATGAATATTTATTCTTCTTACTTTCTTGTAAAAATAATGCTAATCAGTGTTACTTAAATTCATCTAACAATTTGATTCTACTCCATCTTACTCAAACGAGAAATGTTAAAGATCTTCTACATATTATTTTCACTTTCTTCATTTCTTAAATGACACGTATTTTTATTTTGAATACAGAATTCACATACGAAAAAAAAATAAAGAATACATATCACTTTAAAAATGGAAAAGTTGAAACAGAGGTAATATAGAAAAAATAGTTAAGCACTTTTCTACTCAAATTTCCACAATAAATTTTAACCTTTTCTGCTAGAATTCTCTGAATGCTGATCTCTCCTTAGTCCTTACCTATGAATCACAGACACTCTAACTATATAGCGTGTTGCGTTTCTGATACATTTCCGAAACCGATACTTGCCGGATATTTATACGAAACGTTCTGGACGCATTTTGTAATTTTTTAACAATTAGAAACACATTTTTTTAAGTTAAAAATATGTTTTTCTCTTTCAAAAAACCTAAAATCTATGTATAACACCAATCATCATTCAATATATTTGATTGTATGTCATTTTTGTTTAATTTTATATAAAAATAATAACTTGCAATTATATCTTTTGAATTTAATATTTATAAATTTACCTCTATATTTTTAATATTTACACGTTTTCTCCACGTGTCTGTGTCCTATACTTTTTATAAATGTCGTTTTCCAGTGTCCGTTTCCGTGTTTATATTCATATCCATGTCCGTGTCCGTACTACATAGGTCCTTACTATACATCTTCTACATTTAAAAGCGAATAGCTTGCATATTAAACTCAACAGCTTGGCCAAAAACTCCTCTATAGCTACAATGCATAAACACTCGCTGACAAACGCAACCTCAAAGCATTAATCTCTACTACCTCAGATATATCTATGGACTTGACTGAAGTTGTTCGTCTGTTCCAGTGGAGGATTTCCATGGAACAGAAACCAAATGCCTTAAGCTGTAGGAAACAAAAGGTTTCAGAATAAAATGGCCGAAAACTTTATGGAAGAGAATCTGAGGCAGAATGTTTCCATTAATTGCTTTTTGGTAAAGAAAAAGAAAAAATTGGTAGTGATCTGGACAATGAAAACTACGTTGTTTTTCACTTTGAAGTCGATTCTTTATATTTGGAATTTCAAATGCGTACCTGGTGGTGGACCCCACCACCTATTGATGAATGTCGAATTACCATTTCCATGGAGTTTTAGTATTTTAAATTCTTATAAATAATTTTTTTTTAAAAAAATCAGAAAACCTTATAATTAAAAAAATATATTTAATATTTAAATTGGAATAATGGATTAGATATGATCAAATTTTGTAGCTAAGATCTCCCTAAAAAAAACACAATGAATGATTCCTTGCTTGTATTTATGCATGAAAAAGAAAAAAGAAAAAAGAAAAAGAAATTCCTGACCACCAAAACCGCACTTAGCACACCAATAATTGGCCCACGTGAAGCGCGTGGATTTAAATTTATTCCATACGACAAAAGCATATGTAATAAAACTATACAAAGCCCAGCTCCATGTCCAACATGAGACCAAACAAATCAATCCTGACCGTCCATTCATATTTATAGTTCATTTGATTCACCGCGTACATACTTTCCTAAAAACAATTTTCAAATAAATAATTAACTAATTTTTTAAACATCATGAAAAGTCATGATATATATACTGACTACTATTTCTATCCACTTTTCGTTAAATAAATAATAATTTATTAATCCCAAATTTAGCTTTTTTCTGCGGAAATTGCGGTTGGTGTTGTATAATTTATCATACATATACTAAATAATAATTTTGCTTAATTAAGAAAGGAATGAAAGTTGAGTTTTGTCTGTTGGGAAGGAAAATTAGGGCAAGAAATGGACCGGGGTTGACTCCATTCGTGATTTGATTTGACGTGAATTTATATGCATAATGCATTATTCATTTGCTTGTCTTATGCATTCTTCATGTTCAATTAATTTTAAAAATTGTATTTTCATGTTCATAGATAAGAGTTTCAATGAATAAAGCTCTCATAAGTTATTCAAACTTAATTCATGGAATATTTGAATTCGGCTATCAAGTCGAGTTCGAGTTTGAATTAGAGTAGTTTGAGCAATTTATTAAATTGAGTTCAAATATTATCAACTCGTAAAATCTACAAATTTAATTGAGTAATTATTATTTTCATTATTATTATACCTTCAATGTTTAAATATATTCAAATTTAATCGAATCAAGTCATTTATAATATTTATTAAATTTTTTAATTGATTTGAGATTTGTTCAGTTAAGTTCGAACAATTAAAGATAAATTTGATCGAGTTTGAAATTTAAATTTTTTAATCGATTCGAACTCGAATCTGATATTATATCAACTCGATTACAACCCTATTTATGGTTTACTTATCATTATACAAATTAATTCTTTTGCCCTTTGATTTATAGCAAAATCAAAATTTAGCAAAGTAATAACCATGAATTAGACATTCAAATTCAATTCTTTATTTTTTCCTTCCGTACAAATAAAAATTTCATAACATTAGCAGAATTAATTTTATATTTTTTAATTTAATATAATAATTAATATATTTTTTCTTATCTTGAATTCACGTCTTTAAAAAGAAACCAATGTTGATTTTATTAATTTTTCTTTTAAAATTTGAAAGAAATTTACCAATAAATTTCACTAATTCTATAAAATATATTTATACAAATATAGCTTTAAGATTATTAAAAAGGGAGGTTATCAGGGTAACTTAAATTTTGACATTGGAGCATAGTGTCTATCATTTATTGCAAATTTGCAATTGATGTAGGATATTAAGAGTTCAATCATTCATTGGATAAATTCATTTATGGTACTTAATTTTTTTGGATTTATGTTAGTGAATATTTATTACTATTTGTGTTTTATTAAATTCTTTTATTTTATTTCTTTCTAGTTAGACTCCGTTTGTTTCTGAAAAATAATTTTATTTTTCAGAAAAATATATTATTTTTCTATATTTGTTTGCAATACTAAAAAGAAATTTAAAGTAATACTTTCTTTATTTACATATGATAAGTCCGGAAAAATAATTTTTTGTTTTTAAAATGCATGTTTTTGAGATATTTTCCGTTGATTTATAAAATATTTTCCTTTGACTTATTTTTCAGAAGTAAATCAAATATTAAAAAATTATGAAAAATATTTTTCAAAAAAAACAAACGAAATTTTAGTAGTAATTTCTCAATTGTATTTTATCAAACCCCTGAATTTATTTATTTTCTTTTTCTATAGTTATTTTTTGACAAAAAAAAACCATTAGGTATTATATACTTTTCACAAAAGGTTTAATTAGAGAAAAATAAAACTTGAGAAATTTAAATGAAAATAAATGCCCGATTAATAAAATAAATCAGAAAATCCAAGAGCAAAAAATGGTTCTAACTTTTTTTTTTCTTTCCATCCCTTACCAAAGAAAATAATATAATTGAAGATTTCAACTTATTAGAGTAAAATTGATCATTTAACTATAATTTCACAATTTGTGTTAGACTTCTGTTCATGCTTTCATTTTTAATGAATTCTAAGCATTGACAAGTTCTTCGATTCGGTGAGGTCCTTCTGACTCCACCTATTTATATAATGGATAATTCCTATCTAAATTTAATCTCTGTTTTTATATATAAAATTAACCAATGATAACATATTGCATCATTTCGTTATAGCTTTTTTTTTCACTCAAATTGAGTTCAAATAATGTTAAATAACTTGTAATCAAATCAATATCAGTTACATAACTCCAATTGAAAATAAATGGACACCAAACGAGAAAAATTATTTAAATTTCCCTTTTTTTTCATTTTTGACGGCGTATAATAATTTTTTATATTGTGAGATTCATGAAAATAAATACAAGTAAAAATCATCAAAAGAATAGAATTGATAAAATAAAAATTATTTTTGAATAAATACCAAAACAAAAGTAGCACCAAATGCAAGTCAAACTTACACACAGTTCGAAATTAAATTGCAAAAGTAGCACCAAATTCAAGGCAAGCACAGTGTTACAAAAGGGGAAAAATCCTAAAAAAATTTGAAGCTTTTCTATTATTTGACTTCTTTTTAAGTATACAGTATACTCTTTTTTTTTTTTTGCATTATTTCAAAAAAAAAATTCATAAAAATAAAGTCTAGGGGTGAATAAGAAAATTGAGTGGGGCCAAAACATAGATAGCTAAAAAATCTAGGAGATCTAATGCAAAATCCTTAAAATGATTAAGCAATGAAACAAAAATCCTGAATTCACTGTACTCTGTACATGTAAAAACAAAAGGCACCCTCAGCCTCAGAGATGTAATTAATAGAGAAAAGCTTCCAAAAATAACATACAGCCACCTAGTTGACTCAGTCGTAACTCACCGAGTCCGAGTTCTATATATCAAGAACTTTCTCAAAATTCAACAATAACTTTTAAAAGAAAAAATTATTTTTTCCTCTAATTTTAGTAATTAAAACACAGACAATAAGCTCAATCAAATAAATTAATTTATTAAATAGTGTGTTTTATTAGATTAATCCAATATAACTTATTTATTTCTTGAAATGGTTGTTATTTGTCATAGTTTATAAGTAAACAATCAGCAATAACAAGGTAGGAGATTTTTGGGAATGACAGAGACTGATGCTTAAGACACCATCATCAAACATACCCAAAAAAAATTGATGAAAGAAAGAAGGCATAAATGTATTTTTCTATTCATATCCATAATTCTTTTTTATTAATTATAAATCATAATTTTTTAATATATTTTCTTTTTATATTTTTCATTTAACAAAGGGAATGAAAAGACTGAAATGAAAAGCTAGGGAAGGAAGGAAGAGGGTAAAAAGTAAAAACAAAAACTGACAATACACAGTAAGATAGTGAAGTGGAGTATATATTTACTGGGGTTTCACTTTTCTTGATCAAATTGTTCCATTTCCATTGCTTTGATAGAGAAAGGACTTTGCAGCCAACAGTCAGGAATTCAAGTTCAGCATTTGCCCAACAGTTTCTTTCCCCAACCCTTACCATTAACAAAAGATATCCACATTCTTTCATTTACTTGGCTTTTTTCGCTTGTTACTAACTTTCAGCATTTTAAAGGAAAAAGAAAAGAGAGAGATTCTTCATGAAAGGTACAAGAGAAACAAATAAATTTTGGTTAAATCATTTTCAAAAAGAAAAATCAAATTAAACAAGGAATACAAACTGAAGTTCTTTTTTTTTTTTTGTCCGAATTCCTTTTGCTTACCGTCCATTTTGCTCATACAAACAAATTAAGAAAATAATAATAATAATAATAATAATAATAATAATAACTCAAACAAATTATCCTCCTATACAAACTCTCTTCCTATCTATTCTCTTCTTTAATTTGTCCCATTTTGGACCAAACTAACAAATTACAATATTCTCAAACTTCTTCACACCAATCTAACAAGAATTCAGAAATACAAAAATTAACAAACCAAAACCAAAATTGCAATTACTAGGACTGAACTCTCTTCTTCCATGGAATTTCCAAGCACTAAAACACAAAATCAACTCCCAAATCTTGCAAAAGCAAGCCCAACAACAAATCTCTAGCTCCTGCTTCCTATAAGTGAAAACGGAATCAAGCTATCATATTTATATCATTTGAATTAATTAAGAGCAACTATGAATTGTCATTGAGAACTATTTGGGTCTTCATCTCCACTATTAGTACCTTGAGGTTGCTGGTGTCGATGGTGCTGTTCTAACGGATTATTTTGCTCAGAATTCATATTTAACCCACCTCTAGAGTATGCATTCAGAGCTGCTAACATCCCCAAATTTGAATCAGACATGCCTAACCCAAGATGCTGCGAAGGTTGTTGCTGCATTAGCATTGAACCCAACTGTAAAGCATTTCCTCTGCCACCTTGAAATTCAAGATTTGCTGGAAAATTGATTCTTGGTACAAAATGCAATGGAGCTTGCAGTGCGTTTCCACCGGATGGTGCTACTGTAGAAAAAGGCCACATCTGGGGTTCTGAGGGTCCAGCCACAGATGTCGTGGCGGCGACGCCATGGCCACCGCCAGCACCAGCAGTCACCGGTAGCATCCAAAATGTGCTACCGGAACCACTTGGTGGCGCTGATGCTACTGCCCACATGGCGGGGGCGGGCAGGATATTTGAAGCCCTGAGTAGTCCTGAAGACACTGTCTCTTGTTGGTGTTGTTTTGGTAGATCTAATTCACTTTTGAATCCTTTAATCGGAGATCCTCCTCCGGCGCCACCGCTACCACTTTCTGCTTGTTGTTGTTGTTGACTATCCTCCTTGAATAAATCCTCTCTGAAGCGTTTTCTTGCATAATTCTCCCCTGAATCTCCACCACCACCGCTACCAGCCTCTCCTCCGCCACCACTTGGTAGCGCTCCCGCTATTTGATCTGCTGTCAGTAGATGCTGCTGCTGCTGCTGCTGCTGTTGGTGCTGTTGATGAAAACCTAACAAAGCTGTATGGGCAAACCCTTCTTCATAATGAGGATGATTAGCCAAAGCTAAAGCGCCATGAAACGAATGAGGAGCGGATTTCGACGGCGGGGCAGTAAGGGAGGATCCGCTACTCCTTAACGAAACATTCAAGGTCGAAAAATTCGCTGGAATAGTTCCAGTCCCGGTGGCCGCTATAATAGCCGGCTCCGCTTGCCGTAATAACCACTCAATCGTTTCTCCGTCAGATTTATGACCCAATTCCCTAGTCAATTGAAAAACCCTAGCAGCACAAGTTGCTGGCATTCTGATTCTTCGACCTCTCCCATCTACCTTGGTGTGTCGGTCCTTGGTGGACCGCTTAGCCGGTGTTGCAGTTGGGGCGGTGGCGTTGTTCGTGCTTGTAACCACGGCAAGATTCTGCTGATTCTTCTTCGTGGAGTCTAAAAGAGGCCCAGATCTGGTGGCGATGGCGAGGGACGCGTCTACAAGGTGAGGAGCTGCAGCAGAAGAAGTGGAAGCGGAGGTAGAAGAGGAAGAAGATGTGGAAGAAGAAGTAGAAGAAGTAGAAGCAGTAGTAGTGGCAGGAGCAGCAGAAGAAGAAGAAAAACTGTGATGGTGGTGGTGGTGGTGGAGATGATGAGAAGTATGAGAAAGGCCAGCTTGGATAGAGATGGAGCCCATGAAGGGGCCGCCTTGAGAAGGTGGTCCTCCTCCAGATGATCTGCCATCAAAAGAGACTTGAGGGTGGTGTTGGTGGTGGCGCTGGTGGGGTTCTTGGCCGCTATTAGTTTGCTTGTTGGTTTGCATATCTGTGAGTTCCATTTTGTGGTGGGGTGGCTTTGAATTCGATGGCCTGCCCTTCTTTCCTTTCTATTATTTTTTTCCCTTTCCCTTACTAATAAAAATTTTGTTTGATTTTTCAAACCAATTGATCCAACCTCATCACTTTGATTGCTTGATTTTATGTGAGTTTAATATCTTGCAGAGAGAGGACTCAGAGTTTGTGGGGTTCCTTTGTTTTCTGATTGACTATTGTCTTTGCCTAAGGCTGGCTGGCTGGCCAAATAGAAGCAGGCTTGGGGTGGGGTGGGGGAAAATTTTTGCTACAGAAGTCCACTCGTGGGGTCAAGTAAAAAGGAATGTTAAAATTTTTGCCTTTGTTACTACTTCACTCCATTAAAATACCAATAATAATAATAATAATATCCTCTAGATTACACATGTACACAAGCAACATTCTTTTCTAACCCAATTCTACCCTTGTTTTAACTAACAAAGTTGGTATGATATAAGGGTAATATTGTACTAATATATATATATATATATATTGGTGTAGATCGTGTCCAATGAGTACAAATTGCCAAATTTTAATTACCTCTTTCTTTCTCTTCTCGTCATGGTCAGTAGCTGTACGGTTTTTTGGATCAGAAACATTCAAGACATGATGATATATAAGTCCATTCTGTACTTTTTACTTGGTCATACGAAACCCTAGTTTACAAGTAAAGGTAAATTTGGGTTCAACAGTCTTTCTTTCTTGGTTTTACTAGAAACCCTTTTCAAGATTAAGGAGGATTAGGGTTTTAGAAGATGAAATTAATGAGAGAATGGAGAAAAAAGGGAGTGGAAATGGGGGGTTTTTGACGGTAAAATGTGAAAAGAGGAGAAGGTGTTTGTTAAAAATGTTAGTCATCCAGAGCGGCAAAGAGAAGCTAGACAGCGCAGGTAAGCATCAGATGAAGGCATCTAATGCAGCGGGACAGCTCATCCCCAACCCAACCCCACACTGTGTTTTTCAAATTAACAAAAATATATAGATAAATTATTATGAATTTATTTCTCCTTTATCACATACTTAGAGTAATCGTCTGTTCAAAATGTCAATTTGGACACCTCCTTTTCTGTTATGCTCAGGCCTCTTCACCTGAAATACCAGAATTGCCTACGAGAGAATATTTACTATCAAGCCATATTAGATAAATATTTAAATTAATTTTTCATGATACCAAAGGCCAAAGAGCGATATGAGTTATTATTCAATAAAAAAACATATTTTTTTTGCTTTCTTTTTTATTATATATTTTCTAATGGTTTCTTTTCTTGAAATTTTCTTTATAGTCAAATAAATAATTTGTTTGGTTTTGATGCATTTTCCCACACATGCATTATTGATGGTACTAATTATCATTTTTCATCAAAACACAAAATGTCAGTATATATAATTATATGTATATTTGTTTTCTTATGGTTGTCGCCATTATAGATGCCACCTTAACTTCAAAACAATTTAGTAAATTATGCTTTTCATTAGTAAGAAAAAAAAATTACTTAATATCATGGAAGAAATGACAATAAAATCATGTCCCATCCATTTGTATATGATTAAAGAGATATGAATTTTTCTATATTGTGCTAGGTAGAGGTATGTAAAACTGAACCGAAATTGAATATCAAATTGAACTGAATTTGATATATTTGATTCAATTAGTTCGATTTTTAATTTATTTGGTTCAATTTTTCATGCATATTTTAATTTTATTTAGTTTGGTTCAATTATAAATGTTAAAAAAATATATCAAACCAAATCAATTGAAATTTTATTTATATATATTATAATTTTTATAGTGATTTGATTCTAATTTTTAAATAAAAGAAAATAAATTTTATTTTATAATAATTTGTTTTGATTTATGATAGTTAATAAAGTCATCAACTATAACAACTTATTTTAATTTATATTAATTAATTTTAATTTATTATAGTAATTAATAAAGTTAAGATAATTTATTTTAATTTATATTAATATATATAGTTGTGATAATTGATTTTAATTTATAAAGTTATGGCTTGATTTATGATAACTATAAGGTAGTTGATAAAGTAATGTGTTATATCAATTTATCATATTTTATTGTATTTTATTTTAATTTATAGTAATTTATAAAGTGATACTAATCGATTATAACTTATATATTGTAATTGATAAAATTATGATAATTTATTTTAATTTATGATAATTAATAAAATTATAGTCATTAAATCTAATATATTATAATTGATAAAATAGAATAATAATAATAATGTATATCAATTAATTAATTTATAAAATCGATTAAATCAAATTGGATCGAAATATTTTAATTCAGTTTAATTTAATTATAATTATTATCAGTTTAGTTCAATTATTATAAATATAAATTGATTCGGTTTGGACTATATTAATTTAATTCAGTTAAATCAAACCACCTCTAGAGCTAGCAATATGGTATTAATTAGAAAAAAAAAGACATTTGCAAAGAAATAATTATTAGTATCATACTATGAGTCATATAATAAAAGAAAAATTGGGATAAAGATTTATTTTTCTTATTGGAGTTGTAAAGTTATATTGACATGATAGAGCTTTGTAGATAAAGTTTTTGTGGATAGTACTTTTCGAACAATGGCTTTAGTAAAGTACTTTTTTGTCCACTCATCATTAGTGGCCAGTGGTTGGCCAAATTCATAAACTTTAGATGCGCCCTAATCATTTTGGCTTTCCTTATAATTTAATTAAACCAAACAAATTAAACAAATAATTCTATAATTTCCACAACACTATCAGCCAGCCAATTCCAACTGGACCCACTTTTTAGAAAAAAAAAAAGAAATTAATTTAATCTAAACAGATAACCGTCTAATATAAAATTAATCACACAAAACCACCCACCCAACCCATATCTTTATCCTATCTTAGTATCTTATTAACAATGTCTAATCAAATAATTAGTAATGAATTATCAACATATTAATCTCTCCTATTTTAAAATAATTAAAATGTAAATGCGTGTTCTCTCTTTCATGGGTATATACGTAATTATGGTATTACTGCATTAATTTAATATCGCTGTTGTGCCTGCTCTTCAATTCAACGACAGAGGTCACAGCAAAAATTGCTTTTATGAATATTGATTTTCTTTTCTTTTCTTTTTTTGGATTAAATTACAAGAGATCCAAAAGATTTTATCACTATGTTTTGGACATTTGGTCCATTAGGGCAATCGACTCTTACATTTGCTGGTAAGGATCGATAAAGTTCAAAAAAATATTAAAAAATGATCGAAAAATAAAATAAAAATAGTAAAGACTTACAATTTATTAATTTACTATTATTATTTTGAGGGTTTTTAAAAATTAAACCCTAAAATTAATCTATATATAAAAAATGATAAATAATAACGAATGTTATGAATTAAGGAATTACAAGAATGAATTTTACTATTATTTTGGGGATTTTTAAAATTAAAATATCTAATTTAATTGACAAATTTAATTAAATTATAGATTTTATTTGAGATTTTTCACAAAAAATATTGCAAAAGAAAAAAAAAGGTGCAATTATCTAATTAAATCTCTAATGTGTAATTTTAAAACAAATTGATCTCTCAAATCGTTGTTCTCCATTTCACCCCTAAACGAACTGCTGATACAGATAAGTGATTTTATAATATTTTGACACGTGGCAATTTTTAATTGATCCGCACCGTTTTCTCCTTTCTCCCCATTTTATTTGTTTTTTTCCCCATTTCATTCTGACCAGCAAATGCATATCAGTTTAATGTTATGAATGAACTTCCTTTTATTGTAAGTGTTCATTTACGTATGTATGATCGAATCGGATCACCCATTCAATACGAGCTTCATTCTGTTCCATTGTTCCCAAACTTTATATGCCAAGGCATAACAAGAAACAAAAACGCATCGTATTCGTTAGATCAATGTATCCATACTGATATAGAACTGAATTGAAATAAATTCGGATTTACGATTGCTTCGTCACGAATTTTTTTTTTCTTTCTTGTTATTTAAAAATCGAATTGAGTGACAAGTACCAAATAATATTTACCAGATCTCGTAATTTCTCCAATCTTTATGACAAGAGAAATTCTGTTTTTTTTTTTTTTAATTTTCATGCCACCCCAATAATCCAAGAAATCTGTTTTTAGCTTTCTCATGAGAATGAAATGGGAAGAGAGAGAAGAAGAAGAAAAAGAATGATAATGGTGCAAATTAATGAAACTTCCACTTATTAAATTATGAACATACAACTATTTCAAAATTTATTTTAAAATTTATAGAAAATTTGTTTGTAATTTTTAAAATTTTATTCTCTACGAATATAATTAGTATTAATATGTTGGCTTACCAAGACTACTGTCAAAAAAAAATATTATTGAGGTCGAATGAAATGGAAAGTGAAGTCTAAGATATCAATTTATCTCAAAATTAGATTTTAAAAATTTAATTAAACTCGTATATACGGAAGCAAATATTCTATTTAGCCCTAATCTTAATAGCTTGAGTATACTTTTTTCCTATTGCAGAAAGATGGTGTCAAAGGAGTACTGTCAGAAAATTTTCAGCCTCCCACATGGATGATTTCGTTGATTAGAGAGACCTTGTAATTAGTGGTCTGCGTACTACTGAATTTGGTGGCAATTACTGCCGACGTTAAATTTTACAATGGCCCATCAATGATTTTCCAGTGCTCATTCTCATTTCTTTCTGTTCCAATCAACTTTCCCCTTCTGACCATTTGACCTATAGTTTAATGCCCATAGGCTTAAGTACTACTCCTTCAGAAACAAAGTAAATGCTTAAAATAAATGAAAGTATTGATATTATATATATATATATATATATATAAAGCTGCAATTCCACTTCAAAGTTCGAACTCAAAAAAAATAATGAAGAAATCTGCAATATACTCGCTGACTTTTCTTTCTTTCTTTCTCTTCCAAAAATGGAGAAAACCATTTCTTACTCATTACATTGCTATAAGTTTCTAAATATTTATTTTAGAACACATTTAATTTAATTAAAAATTCAATAGAAAAATAATAATTCAAAGATTTAATATTACATTATTTTAACACGAGATTAGTCCTTAAATGATCTTTCTTATCTATTGAATTTTTATTTATACTTTATTTTTATAAAATTTTTATTAATTTTTTTATTTTTTTAAATTTTTTATTCACTTTTAATGTTAGGAGACTTATATTAAAAAAAACTATAGAACCATTTTAAAAAAAATAAAAATCAATTAGCAGGGATTGTTTTAAAGGGGAGCTTTTGGCACGAGTAGAAATGACAACGGAGCAAATTTGGGACGAAGTTTTTTGTCTTAGAAAAAAAATTTGGATCTCCATCCCTGTACCACATGAGAACGCGGATCCCCAATTCCACACCACACAGAATGGAGATCCCTGATCCCGCCCTATTTTCCGGTTTTTATTAAATTTTTTTATTTTACTTTAATGTTAAAATTATTATTTTATTTTAATTAATTAGTTTATTATATTAAAAAATTTTACTTAAAATAAGTATTATAATTTTATTTTATTATATTTTAAAATATTAATTATATTAATTTATAAATAATTATTATATATATAAATATATTTTCTAAATAATATTAGAGGGAAAAAAATATTTTATTAAAAAAACCCTCTCGTTTTGGAGCAGATAGGAACGGAGCACCCAGAGCTGGTACAAATTGCTATCCCCAGACGTGAGAGAAATAAGAGAGAGGATGAATGGAAAAAATGACACATAATATACACCAGATTTATGGAGAAAAGAGAGAGGAAGTATATAATTTAGTAATTTACAGGGCAAAAGATGGAAAGAGTCAAAGACGGAGAGAGAAACAGAGATAGTGTGTGTTGATTATATTGATCTTTTCAGCAATTTCACCGCACATGCACCTCATGTGCACTCTACCGCCCCTTCTCTTTTTTGCTAATATATATTTTTTTTTTACAAATCACATACTGAAAATTTTAGATTTTTTTTAATATTTTGATTATTATGTCTTTATATTTTAATTTTATAACATTGAATGGATAAATAATTATAATTTTCTGTATTATATATTTGAAACATAAAAGAAACAATGAATTTCAGTAACACAATTAAAAAGTATGAATTATATTTAGCATTCTTTAATTGAAAAAAATCAAATTAATTATAAAGATAGTTGATTTTTAAATTATGATTGAAATTTTTTCTATTTAAAACTAATGGTAACCATAATTTCAAAAATAAATTCTATTTTTAATTAATTTAATATTTTTAAACTTAACAAATATATTTTTTCATATAATTATAAAACAAATTTATGTTAAAGTAAATATAATTCAGGATCGAGATGTTATAAATAATGTAAATGACATTTTTTTTGTAAACTTATTTTTCAATATTCAATAATAAAAACTATATCTATATATTAAAAAATATTTATAAATTTATTAAAATAAATTAATAATATATTGGTAAAATAAAATTTAAATTAAGAAAAATTAATTTGAATGTGAAATTGAAAATCATAAGAAATTATTTTTTTCAAATTTTATTGAATTAGCAACAAATTTCCTATAACAAAAGCTGATTAAAATTTTTTTTATTAAGTACATATTAGGGAAGGGAAGGGTAGGATTCGAACATTTGTTGCTTCATAAGACTCTTAGAATCTTCAATTAATTAGGTCACATGCTATTTAAAAAAAATATTTATTAGATTATTTGAATTAATTATCCAAATTGAAAAAAAAAAAGTAATATTGTATACAATTATTGCGATAATTTTTATATTATAAAATTAGAAATTCAATTAAAAAAATGCATGATAAAGATTAATTTAGATTTGTATTAGATGAACATACTATTTCTCAATTTTTAAAAATACACCACAAGGTTTCGAATTCCAAATTTTTTATTAATACGAAACTCTTACCCTCTTATTAGTGCTCGGGAGTATGAAATGCTCTTTTTTTTTTGGTTTTTTGGGAGCATGTGAATGGAAAAAGGAGGGCAAAACGGTAATAATGAGAAAGCGATGGGGCTGGGGCGTAAAGTAATAAAATTTGCGTAATGCAACGCGGCTGTAGAGCGTGGAAGAAATGGAGGTTAAACTGTATGTACGATGTCGGTATTTGAAGAGCGGGTCCCATCGGACATGTCTCGTTATCCAGAAATCTACATTGATTTGATGTATAACTCGTTGATCTCGTGATCCCATAATTTAACCCAAGTGGGCCGGGCCCTTTTTTTTGTTTAATTGCATGGATTTTGTCTTTTTTTTTTTTTTTTTTTTTTTTGTGAGCGAAGCATATAAATGATTTGTCTACATTAATTTTTTCTGTCTGTATCTAATTATTCAAAAAATTTGGTTATATATATATATATAATTATAATAAGTCCTGAATAAATAAATTATAAATTTATTTATGAATTTAATTTAAATAAATATTATTTTCTATTTGTTTCTGAATTTATCAGGAGGATTTCAGAAAAAAAATATAAATTTATTAGGATGCATATAATCAGTACAATTATATTTACGTTGCAGGAAATATCTTAATTATGATGAAGACAGCTGAGCTCCATCTATTTAATTCCCATTTGGTAATTTTTTATTTTATCATTCGAAATAAACTATAAGCAAAATCAACCTAATCGATATTTATTCCCTAATAATGAAGATTTGGATTGTGTTTTTTATGGGCAAACACGACTTGAGTTGTGACTCTTATAATATTTACAAATTTCAATTTTTAGTTCATTTCAAAGTCAAAGAAAAATATTCGAGTGTAATTAAGTTAATATTAAGTTAATTGAGGGCAGTAACTCAAAATTTTCCTGTTTACGTTTATTATGAACATCTTCTCAAATATAAAGAAAAGTTCAAATTTTTTAGTGAATATTCATTGAAGAATTTTTTGAAAAGAAATAATCAGATATATTTTGATTCTACCAACACTTTCTCTTATACTTTCCACCATATATTTTCAATGTAAAAAAGATATGTATTTTCACATATAAAAGATCATTAGTTTTTATAATAAAAGTGAATGCTTTTTAAAAAAATGATACATATCTTTTTTGCATTAAAAATATATATTATAAAATACGTAAAAAAATATTAGTAGCATTTCTCTTCTGTTTTTATTTATTTATTTATTTATGTCAAACCAAATTGTGAAGCCTTTTTTCTTTTGCTGAATAAAAGGATCCAACCACAGTTTAATGGGCTGAATTTCGTCATCCCAATTGGAAGATTGGTATAGAGCAGAGTGGCCCAAACGCACCCAACAATTTTATCAATGCACGTCTTCAAGTGTTTTTGGCCTCAAATCCCACAAACTTTCTCCATAAATTTTAGGATATAGGAATATTCTTGTAATGTTATACCTTACAAGTTTTGGTCTCCAACTCAGTTGCAACTCTTTCTCACAAACAATCACAACTTTTATAACTCAACTTGCAAAGTTTTCAAACAGCTTGAACCAACTTTTACAACTCATGTCCATCACTTGAAACAACTTCTTTGGATGATGCAAGGTTTATTTGAACAAAAATAGATCAAGATAGATTAATTGTGTGCAAACAAGGGTGAAATAATTGATTGGTTGAAAAAAAAGGTTGAATGAAAAATGGATGACATAAGTACAGTTGACTAAGAAAATGCTTTGACATGTTTTTGAAAGTGAATGACAAAGAAATTATATGAATTCGAGCACTTGGAAGAAATCTTTGTGTAAAGCTTTTAAGAGATGTCATGCTTCCACTAACAATTAACATAAATCATAAATAGATTTTATCTTCAAATATAGTTTAATAGGGATTTTTTTTTGTTTAAGTCACCCAATATCCTATACAATATTTGAATTGAAAACTAATATGCATTTGATCGTTATTTCTCAAATTTTAAATATATTTTATATTTAGAATTTAAATTCAAAATATCTAATTATAAAAATAAAAAAAATTCCTACCATTTTGTCTTATCAATTGAAAATTTAATAGGAAAATCTTTTGATTTCTTTGAAATCCAGCAAGAAATAAAATATTGATATACATCTAGTAGTTTATTATGTTTTGGTGATAATCAAAATCTTTTCTATTTTTTAAAGTATCTTCAGTCATATTTTTTGTTAATTTTAACCATTAAACATGTATTGCATTACGTGATCTTGTAATTGACAAAATCACAATTTTTTCTTTATTTTTGGGGAATTTTTTTTCCAAAAATTGTTTAATCAAAAAAATAAAATATAAATATCTCATCTCAATTGTGTTTTAAAAGAAAGAATTGCATTATTATATGTCTATTTTAATATTTTGAGATGAAACAAAAATATAATATTATTCCTCGTATCAACAAATGCAAATATTTAGACTTGATCCTTTTTTTTTAAAAAAAAAAAATCAGACTCAAATTTAATCTGGATCCAAGAAATAAAATGCAATTAAAAAAAAAAGCCTGATGGATAAATAAAATCTACTCGAACGATTTCACCTTCAAATGATCTAAAGAAATAAACTATTCCAAATGACTCAAACACGACATGATCTAAACCCTAATGGGTGTGGATTGCCAGTTATGTATTATTCGATAAAGTTGGTAGCATGTTGATTAATCAACCATTTGCATGGATACCACAAATGTTAACATCAATAATAATAATAATAATAATAATAATAATAATAATAATAATAATAATAATAATAATAATAATAATAATAATAATGTATCAAAAGATTTAAAAAGGATATATATATATATATATGGGTTGAAAAGTGGTGCGGGACCCAAAAACCAGCTCACTCTTATCTCTGTATAGTCAGAAATGGTTCCTTTTAACTAGGACACCCTTTGCCTTTTCCCAACTCTTTCATTTCTAAATTCATCAACTTTTCCTTTTCTCAATAATTCTCCCATTTTAATTTCTCCTTTTCATGCCGCCCAAAGCCCCTTTATTCTCTTGCAGGTTTCTAAAACACAAATTCTCAGCCTTTTTCCTTTAACAGTTTCTTCCCCATGCCACCCTCTTTCCCTCCAAACAAACATTCTACTCCATTTCTTTCTTTCCTTCTGAACCATACTGCCCCACCCACTTTCTTTCCAGCCAAACAACAACAACAACAACAAGAAAATAACAGGAAAGAAAAATGGCAGAGTTTGACTATCAACAACTTGTGAAAGCAACTGCAGTTTTCTCTCCATCAAGATTGATCGGTAAAGGTAGCCATGGATCAATCTACAAAGCTACTTTACTTCAAGAGAACAAGATTCTTGCTATCAAGAAATCATCTATTGGTTATGATCATGTTTCCATTGACAACTCCAAGAAGCTAGAGAATGAGATATCTGTATTATCATCAATTCGTAAAAGTCCGTACATCGTCAACTTTCTTGGAACGAGTACTAGTAGTCATGGTGATGATGAGAGCAAGAGCAAGAGCAGGCTTCTGGTTATGGAGTTCATGCCCAATGGATCACTCTACGACTTATTGCATGTGGCTAAAACGCCGCTATCTTGGCTTAAACGAGTAGAAATTGCTCTCCAAATCGCTAGGGCAATCAAATTCCTCCATGAAGGCAAGCCTTTAGTTATCCATAGAGATATCAAGACTGCTAACGTTTTGTTTGACTCGACTTGGAATGCTAAGTTGGCGGATTATGGACTCTCCGTGTCACGACTTGAATCGTCGAGTCATCACACGGGTCAACCCGAAGGAACAATAGGGTATATGGACCCTTGTTACACTACCCCTAGCAAACTAAGCACTAAAAATGATGTTTACAGTTATGGGGTAGTTTTGTTAGAGATCATAAGCAGTAAAAAGGCCATTGATGTTACTAAGGAACCAGCTTCAATAGTAGAATGGGCGATACCACTAATTGAAAAGCATAGGCTAAGAGAAATTTTTGACACAAGAATTGGATCGCCACCGGAATTCATGGAGGGCACAATTAGGCATTTGCTATACATGGCTGCACGTTGTGTGTCACTAAAGGAAGAAAATCGGCCATCAATTGGCGATATTGTAATGGGAATGGATAGTTGCTTGGTTCAAAGGGTAAAAGTAGTACGGAGTTGGCCGAGTCTTATCAGAAATTTGATCATAACAAGAAGGCAAAGAAATTTTGCTCAAAAATGGCACAAAGGAAAATTCTCTGGTGGCCATAAATTTGAAGATTATGGTGATATTTCAAAAGGGAAGCATTTGTTATGGGAGATATTGGCTGACATTACTCTTAAATAAATAAATGTATACATTTTGAGAATTTTGAGGGTAAAGTTTGTACAGCTCTATGCATAAATGAGTCGATAACTCGGCCGAGTCAAAGGTTTTGCTTGATTTTTAATTCCCTTGTGTGGATATAAAATCATATGAAAATGCAGGGCATGATTCCAAACAGAAGATTCCCAAAAGTGCATGGGTGAGGGGTTGAGGAATATATTTGTTGCCTTGTCATTCTATTTTGATGTTACATGTCCACTTTTGTTTTTGCTTTGCTTTTATCACAATAATAAAAGTAATTGGATTTTTTTTTTTGTATTTGATATTCTATCACATATGTTTGATTAATTATTTGTTCCTTTTACCTAATTATTCTTGTGTACATGTTTTATATATATATATATATATATATATATATATATATTTGTGTTAATTTATACAGCTATCAAACTTTTAATAACTTGTATGATTTTTATCATCAACTACACTTAAATTCAAATAATTGAAGGATTTAATTAGTAAAGGTGGCTGCCTGGCCGCTTCTATTGCATGCTTTAGTGCACTTTGATAAGCTCGCACCATGCACATGGATTGTTGTTGATATAATTTTCAACTGTGAGCTTGTTGCTTCCGGGCAAAATTTCCTATTTTCCATCTATATTTGTTCAACTGGAGCAATTATCTCTAATAATGCATGAATTTAACTTTATCTTTAAAAAAAAGGAAAATTAAATCCATTATTTGGCCCTTGTATATTCGGGTTTATATTTTTAATGAGAATCCATTTTTTATTGTGTTTTATTAAATTTCTCAGCTTTTATTTTTCAATTATCGAGCCTTTATGATCATTACGTGACACAATGAAGAAATTTTTAAGTAGATTTATTGTGTTATGTGATTTGTAAACTAATATAATCACATAGTAACATATATATATTTTATTATTTTATTCATATTTATTGATATAAATATAATAATTAATATGAAGAATAAATTATCAAAAGGGCTATATTTGCGAGCTCCTATCATAATACATGACTACTTAATAGGGGGATTTACTGCAAATATTAGCTTGCCTCATTATTATCGAGATAATGGTTTACTTCTTCACATTCACTATGCAATGCATGCAATTAGTGATAGACAGAAAAATCATGGTATGCATTATCGTGTACTAACTAAGGCGTTATGTCTATTTGGTAGAAATTATATTTACGCTGGTACCGTTGTAGGTAATCCTAAAGAGAAAAGATAGATCACTTTGGTATTTGTTTTTATAATGATTTAAATAAAATAAATGTTAATATTTTTATGTATTTTTCTATAATTTTTTTTACATCGATAAAGGCATGTATTCAACTTTAACACCAAGAGAGTCTCAATTTTTTCAGCATTATTCGTATAAATAATCTAGTATTGCTTTTGTAAATTATTGTTTTTTATTTTAATTATCCAATAATCTAAATTTGAATCAGTAAACACATTATTAAGTGATAAAACATTTCCTTCCAAGATTAAAAGGTCGAAAATTGTTATTTTAATGACCTTATTAAGATTGCTCAAAATTAAAGTGCAATTTCCTCTTTATTCTTTTGGCCATAAAAGGGCATCTTATTCTTTGGCTTAATAAGATTAAGGCTTGACCCATGAAATCAGGCGTTCCAATGCAAATTATATTATACACTCATGTTTACTATATATTAGGTTTCAGATTTAAAATGATAATGTATTATTTAATGATTTATAAGTGTGATGCATTTTTAATATCCAACACGTATTTCTTTTTTTTTTTTTGCCTCTTCTTCTTCTTGTTCTTTCTCTGTCTATTTTAGAGAGAAAAAATTTTTAATTTAAATATTTAATTTTTTTTAGTATTTTTTTAATATTTTAGTTATAGTTATTATTGTTTAATATGAAAAATATTAGTTTTAATATATTTGTAGAAAAATGATTGAAAATAAAGATATTTTAATTAAAAATGAGTAATATAAAAAAAATCAAGTTGTTGGTGGTTAAATATGATAAATTTGGTAAAAATAATAGAGCTGTAAGTGATAAAATTGCTAGTTGTAAATGATAAATCTGCATATTTTAAATGATGAACTTGTAGTTTCAATGGTGAATTTACAAAATATAAATGATGAATTTGCAGTTTTTAAACTATAAATCTACAAGTTTAAAAAGATGAACATATAAATTGTAAATAACGAATTTGTAAGATTTAAACGATAAATTTTTTAATTTATAAATGATAGAATTTATAATTTTTAAAAGTTAAATATGTAAATTTTAAAATATTTAATTTGTAAGTTGTAAAATTGTTTTACAGAGTTTCATAATATAATATGAAGATAAATCTATAGTATAAGAACCCGAAAAAAACAATAAAGATGATGGAAATCACTGAACCGGGCGGTTAGTTTCGGTTCAAATCCCGATTCAGATTCCAAACCATAACAGATTAATCAGACATGAACACTAGCTCCAAGCTTTCTTCCCTTTTATTTCTTACACTTTCAGTTACGTCCCTATTTTCTCTCTCTCTTAAAATCCAAACCCTAATTCTTATTCCGAAACAAATTCGAGGAGCTAACTCTAAATATTCTTCACCGCTTCACGTAGCTTTTGATTAAGCAAAACAAAGAGAGAGGGGTCAATGGAGAGCCAGTTTACCCACAATTTATTTGAGGGACGCCCCATTCTCAAATCGAAGGCTCCTGCCGTTAAATGGTTCAAAGAATGGTAATTTATTTTTTATTTTTTTGAATTCATTTTTTGAATTTTGTTTTCTTTGGGTCTAATTATCGTATCTCTTATTGTTTTAATTGTAGTTGTTGATTGTCAAGTACTTGTAGTTGTTGATTGTCAACGAACCTTTTTAATATTCAGCAAAAAAATAGAAGAAAGAAACCAACTTCGAAGTTGCAGTCTTTTGCTTTCAATGGGCAAAGGTTAAAATTTTAACATCAAGAAGTGTATCTCTTGTATTTTGGAGACATTAGGCTAAAATATTTTGGTCGAATTGACATGGTTAGGGTCTGGTGCTTCTGGTCACTGCTAGCTTAATTGTTTTCTTTTGAATTTCGCTCTGAGCTGTTTGTTTGGTTGCTGAGATAACTTAATTAAGGAAAAGAAAACAGAGAGACAACATGTTTGTTCTTGATTTTAGGCTCATTTTAAAACTGTAAAATAGCCAAAGGAAAAAAGGAAAAAGAAAAAGAAATAGTGCAAAAGCAAGAAGAAGTGAGAAGTCCCTTTCTGTTGATTTGCCATTCAAAATTTATACACTAAGAACAAATCAAGGTAATACAGATTGTAATATGTCTCTCTAAATCATGAAATTGAGTTTTTGAGCCTTTCAAATTGGGCTCATATTCGACATTTGTCTATTGATCTTAATTTTTTGTCTGTTTCAATTCTTGGAATGTTGATATGGGCAGTTCTTCATTCCTGACATTTGCTTTTAGTGGATTGAACATGTTGGTCAACGTGCAAAAAGTATCATTTTGTGGTTTGAACTTTGTCTATGATTTCCTTACCATGTCTCTTTTTTCTCTCTATTTATTTTTCATGTCCAATTAACCAAATAAAAGTTGAGCACAAAAATTGTAATTGAACCTTGAATATTCAATACCATTCCAAGTTGTTTTTGTTTCTCTGTTCATGATATTTTGCTCTGTGCAATGTTGTTGTCAAAGGCGTGAATGGTTATTTAGTGCTTCCTTGTGTAATGTTTTAGTTTGGCTTTGGAAAATGCTTTTAATCTACCAATACATTTCTTAGGGTGCCCCAAGATGTTGTGGCAACTGGTGGGAAGTGTTTTCTTTTCAAATGGGTAACTGGTGAGTTTCATTTATTTTCAACTATTCTTTTTGATCAAGATATGCTTGTCTCCTCTATTCATGGTTTTGAATTTAGAAATGCTCTTTGCAAGAAGAGTCTTTGATTTTATGTTAGATGCAAAGTTTTAAGTACTGATCTTTTTAGTACTTTGATGTTCTATTGTGATCTCAATTTGATATGTAAGCATGTGTAATGCATATATTTATGAAGGTCCAATTACAAATATATAGGTTCATGCCTTAATTTTGAGATAAATATCAAAATATTTTAATCAAAACAAATAAATGGAGTGCAATGAAATAATCATATGCTCAAATCAAATATTTGAAGTGTGACAGATATTCCTCTCTTTCTCTCTCTCTTCCTTAGTATCTGATCTTATATTTGTTATCTAAACAAACTGCAAAGCAATTTATTCTGCTAGATACTTAAATATTTGTGAAAAATAGGATATTAGCTTTTCTTGCCCTGGGGCTGAACTTATGGTGTATGGTTAATGATTGGAAGTCTGCATTGTTTACTATGTAAACTTGCAAATTCTTGAGTGAACTGGAAAATTTGAAATTACAATAATTTGCTTGAAGAACTGAAAGTTGAAAGTCAAAGTTTATAGAAAATATAGAACCTTGGGAAAAAAAGTTATGGGTCTATTTGGTGAAACACAAATCATGGCTTTGTTGATGAAAACAAAGATGTTTCCCATGAAAGACGCTGAAGTGTATTGTACTCGTGTACTCCCCTATGTTTTCATTTTCTGTTAGCTTTTAGTCAAGACCTTATATAAAGTCAACAAATGTATTTCAACATTCCTTGTAATTGAGTTATGTAGGCCATCAATATGTATATGCACAGTCCTATATGAGAGAAGTTTCTTATGATATTTTCTATGCAGTTATATATTTAAGATCCACTATGATTTTTTTATGGTAGGAAAAATTTTTTCATCCAATTTTAACATTTTAATAATATTTTACTTTTAGGGTCTGAAATTTAAATTGCCTTTCATGTTTTCATTGCTGCTCTCATTTTAGGCTATATTTGGTAGAGATCATGGTTTTAAATAACGGCCGTTACGTTACATAACGGCCGTTATTTAACGGAAAATGAAGCTCCCGTTACCGTTACACCCGTTATGTCACGTTATTTATTTTTTGCAATGAAAACGGCCGTTACGGCGTTATGTAACGGGTAACACCGTTATATAACCGCGAACAACCGTTACATAATCAATTATTAGACTGATTTTCATGATGGTCTATATTTTGAAATTCCCCATTCCAGTGGTTGTCTAAACCAAACTCTAACCCTAACTCAAGCTCTACATTATCCAAACCTAATTAACAATTTTTATCAGTAACACCCAAGTCAAATTCGTTAAGTGAATTAGAAATTAATATTTGTTTTACATAGTTGCATTTTGTTTTATTTTTAGTGAAATTTAATTGCATCAATAGTTCTTAATTCTTATCTACAATGACTTGTTTGTTTGTTAGTTGTTAGTATGTCACTCATTTTGGTGGTAGTAGCATGTTAGATAATGTAATATTCCGAACAGTATTTTGTACTAGTTTTAATACTTAATGTAATAATGACTTAAATATATGAACTAAATGTGTTTTCCTTTTGAATTTATGTTAATTAGATAGTTACATTTCTTAATTTTAGTGAATTCCTTTAAAATACATTAATTTCATGAATTTTGCAATTTTTATAAAAAAATTTGTGCCGCGGTAGTCCGTTACGGTTACATTACGCCGTTATGCACCCGTTTTCGTTACACGCGACTGCGTCCGCGATCACGACCGTTACCGCGATTTAAATCTATGGTAGAGATGAAGGAAATTAGGAAAGAAGCTGAATCTATTAAAGGACATAACTGGGTTACATTAAATAAGGAAATGTGTCTACATTCTATAAACCCAAGATATATTTCCTTTTCTTATCCTTTTGTTTCAAACTATGACAGCCTTAAACAATGTCCATTTGGTATTTAATTTGATGGGTTTTCATTCAGTTTTGGGAGGGCTTCTAGGATTGATGGATAAGAATGAATCTATAGAGAGCTCCTTTTATTGATTTTTCATTTTACGACTTTTAATGTTTGATTTGACCCAACTTTTCCTTCTGCTGTTATACATAGATAACCAATTGAAGGCCATGAACGAGAAGGTGAAAGAACCACCAGCACCAGAGCCAGAACCAGAACCTACTACTGAGGTTCTTTTCCTTTGCAGTTTTGAAGGCTGTGGAAAAACCTTCATTGATGCTGGTGCTTTGAGAAAGCATTCGCATATTCATGGAGAGAGACAATATGTTTGTCACTATGAAGGATGTGGGAAGGTATCAAAATTAATATATTTTAAATTTTCCCAAGGATATTGTGGCTGTTTAATTAGACCAAGAGAATTGAAATATACTTCATGGTTTCAAAATTCTGTTTTGCTGTTATCCTTTTTCTATTCTTGTATTCTGTTTTATGAATGTTAAATTGTTATGCTTCCATGCTGCAGAAATTTTTGGATAGTTCGAAGTTGAAAAGACACTTTCTAATTCATACAGGGGAAAGAGATTTTGTATGTCCTCATGAAGGCTGTGGTAAGGTGATCAATCTAGTTACCCCCAAGATTTTGTCTTTTCTGCTTGGCTCTTTTCTTCTTTTATTAATTGGCATCTAATGATAGAATTTGTATATGCTTATACCAACACAAGTATTGGTGATTCTTGTGAGCTGGAATTTATCTTCTGGTGTTGGTTTACATTCTGGTTTTGCTGTGTTTTCTTGTTAACCAGAAAAATAGTTGCATCTCCACATTTTGATCTTAATTGCCCAAATAAGTTATTACTTATCAATCATTTTGTTGATTTTCTATGTTTCAAATCAAATTAAAACTTAACTTTAACATTTATTTCCAATATTTGTATGGAAGCTGTATTAGGTTGTGGAAACTTGCTTTCATGTGTGTGTGTATGTGTTGCTGTTCTGTTGGTTTTTTCCCTCCCTTTTAAGCCATGCATGAATCACAAATGGACTGGAAATCATTGCTTTGGTTCAGTGTAACAATCTTATATCATTGTGTTTCACATGCTAAAGATGTTACCTTTACTTATCTTGCGTGTGAATGCACTTACATTCAATATTCATGTCTTTTTTATTTTGATCATTGGAACTGCAGGCATTTTCCCTGGATTTCAACCTGAGGTCACATATGAAAACGCATTCACAAGAAAACTACCATATTTGTCCATATCCAGAATGTGGAAAGAGATATGCTCATGAATACAAGCTGAAGAATCACATTGCAGCTCATCATGAAAGGGTTAGTTTTATTCCTTTCACGAATAGTGTTTCTAGTACCTGGTTTGACTGTTTAATTTTTTTTACTATTTTAACATCATCTGTTGCCTTTTCTCCCTTGAAGACATTATAATTAGTAGGAAGAAATTTATGATGGGAGGATTAGGATTATTCTTGAGAAAGTGCAAAAGTGGAGGAAAAAAATGCAAAAGATCAGAACAATCTCAGAAAAGCCTCTCCAGTTGCCAATGCTGCAGATTATGTCTCCATATGCCCCTTTTGAAAGATCTAAATTAACCTAGTTAAGCCAGAAACAATATTTTGTTCCACAAGAAACACAATGATGATTAAAGATTACAGTTTTTCCAAACCAAAGCAAACATTATGCAAAAGATATATTTCCCTCTTCTTAACCTTTGTGAAAGGTCAATAAAAAATCTTTACATTTTGTTGGGAGACCTTCTCAGTGGCACCATTTATGCAAGTAAAGTCAGGCAGTAAAAGACTTTGGATGCTTTGTTTTTTCATTAACATCCAGCACCAAAATTCAGTCATCAGATTTCTAGTACTCAATCTCTTTTGGTTTAATGTTGAGGATCAGCCTTTATTCTTCATAAAAAATTTACTGTCCTTGGTCATAACAAATTTAATCTCAGTATCTCCATCATTTCACAGCACTCTACTGCAGAAACAGTGAAATATGCTACCCCTCCAGAGAAGATAGCTAAAGTTACCAAGCCTACTACAGGGGCCTATGGTTCTGCTTCATCGGATCGTCCTTATGCTTGTCCTTATGATGGCTGTATGAAGGCATACATACATGAATACAAGCTTAAACTCCACCTGAGAAAAGAGCATCCCGGCCATATGTCGGACGAGAATGCTGAGCATGTTTCACCCCATGCGGACAATGAGATGGATGAGGCTAGTGATCAAGATGCTTATGCTGATAAGCGTGTGAATGGGAGAAGTCAGAAACAGAGCCGGGCCAAGCCAAACTTGAAGATGCCTCCTTCAAAAATAACCCAACGAAAAGGCTCTAGTCAGTCTCGTGCCACTATGAATGTGGTGAAAAAACCGTGGCCAGTTAAGGAAGAGATATATCAGGAAGAAGATAGCGAGGAAACTGAGGAGGATCGTGAAAATGCAGAGGATGGATGGAGATATGGAGAAAATAATGAGGATGATGATGAAGAGACAGAATATGAAGACTGAAGATCAAAGCCTGACCAAGGTGCTTCATATTAACCCCCACACCCCACTCCATTTTCCCCTCTTTGTATTATAGTATTCTTTTTTATGCTTACTTAGAATAGTGCTAAAAAACTGAAGAGAACTGTAATTTTTAGGCGATGGCCATTTCAGTCTCCTCCCTCTTTGGCAAGTGAAAGATTTTGCTTATCTCCGGTCTTTCTACTACTTTTTCTTCTTATTTTTTTCTTAATTTTTTAATTTATGTTTTTGAATTTTAAAATTGATAATAATATATGTATACTATAATTTTCTTTTGTCCTCTAATAGTCTAATGATATATCTTAGCATTATTGAAAAACTAAATTTAGACACTGTTTTGTAATACCAAATTATATTATAATTTAGTTTGACTATAACTAGTTTGATCAATAATCTGTGTTTGATAAAATAGTTTATTTGAAAAAAAAAAACTAAATTATAATATTACACATAAAACGCTAGTAGAACTAGTTTTTTTTAATAAACTAGTAGATTATGATTTTTTATTTTTATTTTTTATCATTTTATAATAATAATATATTTATTAAATTATACATAATATAATTATAAAATTATTTAATATGTACATATATAATAATAATAATAATAATAATATAATGTTATATAATAAAGATATACGTATTTATTGTATTATATTATTTAATATGCATATATATTACATAATTCATTTGTATTATATATTTAAATAGATTTTATATAATATTTTTGAATAATATAAACATATAATTTTATGTTATTTTATATTTTTCAGTTAGTTTTACCAAACACTTTTAATTGAATCAGCTAAATTATCAACTACTAGATTTTTAGTAGTTATATTATCAACTATAATTAGATTATCTGTTTGAAGCTACATTATCATATAACAACTACATTATCAGCTAATTTTATCAAATAAAACCTTAATAGACTATATTACACACAATGACTCAATCTTAATTTAAAAAAATTCACTAGGTGTCAAATAGGAAAAAAAAACATTACAAGTACAAAATTCAAATGAAAATTTTAAATATGGTAGCTCCTTCATAACATTTTGTATTCTATTTGGCAAAATTCAAATGAAAATTTTAATTGTTATCATTTCAAGTTATATCTTAAAAACGTGGTCGTTTTTTGAACATTTTATTGATGATAATATCTATTTCAAGGTGTAAAGCTTTTAATAAATAAGAACAAAATTATTAACAAAAAAACTATGATATTTAACACTTTGGAATTAACTTTTTATTTCTTTTTCTTGGTTCAACACATTGAAAAAAACCAACATTAAGAGAATAATAATTAAGAAATTATCATCCTATGTTCTTTAATGTCATTTGAATACTTCTCTCTTAGAATAAGGCTTGTCTATTTTCTCTTTACTTAATCCTATTTGGTAAATCTAGAGGTTGGAGACATCAAGGCTAGCTTTCATTGTTAAGTATACATTTATCGTCTCTTTTGTATATTTGTTCATATATATATGTTTGTCCCTACAATTAAAATACTAAACAATGAATGCAAAAGAGAGTATCAACTTTTTTTCAAACTTTTAAATATGGGTAGCTAACTCCTAAAATTATTTAACGCAACAAAAAAGTCTCACATATTCTCAGTTACATAATACAAAAAAAAAAAATCTAAAAGAAAAAATTGAAAATTAAAGAAAAAATAAGGATGAAATGGAAATATATATAAAAAAATTATTTAGTATTCTCTAAGGGTGGTGATTAATTATGTTATGTATGTCTCAAAACTCGGGTACATGAAGGCTAATTTTATTTACCAAGTGTCCATTCATTGTCTTTTACTGTGTATGGCTAAGTATTTGTCCCTACTATCAAATGCAAAACAATGGATGGAAATAGAGCATCGATAACATCAAATTTTTAAATGACAGTATAACTCTTAATATTATGGAAAATAATAAAATAATTCACATATTTCAGTTACATAAAAATATAAAAATAATCTAAGGAAAAGAAAGCTATACCATTAAATACAAAACGATGAATTGAAAACAGAGTATCAACTTCTTCAAATTGTTAAATGGAGATATAACTCTTAACATTATGGAAAACGACAAAAATATTACAAATATTTGAGTTACATAAAAATATAAAAAGAATCTAAAGAAAAAGACGTTGAACATTAAAAGAAAAAGAAAGAAGAAATGAAAAAAAAAGGACAAAAATAAATTTCTTCATTATTTTTTTTAAAGGTGAAATTACTGCGGGCGTTTGAATTGTATAACATAGGACTAATGGGAATATAAAAAGAGAGTATTGACAATAAAACTCTTAATATTGTGGAAAAGAACAAAATGATTTACATACAAAAACAAATTAGATGAAAAGAGAGTATTGACAATATAACTCTTAATATTTTGGAAAAGAACAAAATGATTTACATGCTTCAGTTATGTAAGAATATAAAAAAATCTAAAGAAAAGAAAGTCATACTATTAAATACAAAACAATCAATTGAAAAAAGAGTATCAAACTTCTTCCAATTTTTAAATAATAGTATCTCTTAACATTGAGGAAAAGAACAAAAATATTTTCACATGTTTTAGTTACATATAAATATAAAAAGAATCTAAAGAAAAAAATTGGACATTAAAGGAAAAAAAAAAGAAGAAGATGAAATCGAAATAGAAAAACAACAAAGATAAATTCCTACAATGTTCTCTAAGGGTGGTAATTAATTATGTTATGGCAAGTCTAAGAGTTTAGATGCATTAACTCTAGCTCTCATTTGTCATGTGTACATTCAATGTCTTTTTTTGTATATAATTCATATATATATATATATATATATATATATATATATATTTGACTCTACCATTAAACACAAAATAATGGAGAGAAAGAGAGTATTGACTTCTTCAAAATTTTAAATCACAGTGTAACTCTTAACATTATGCAAAAGAACAAAATGATTCACATATTTGAGTTACATAAAGATATAAAATGAATCTAAAGATCAAAAGAAAACCCTACTATTGCATAAAAAATATAAATAACGGTATAACTCTTAACATTATGGAAAATTACAATTTTTTTTTTACATGTTTTAGTTACATAAAAATATGAATATAAAACAATCTAAAGAAAAAAAAAGTTGAACATTAAATGAAAAAGAAAGATGAAAATAAATGGAAAAACGACAAAAATAAATTCCTATAGTGTTCTCTAAGGGTGGCAATTATTTATGTTATGGCAAGTCTCAGTGTTTAAGTACATTAACGCTAGCTTTCATTTGTCATCACTACATTCATTGCCCTTTTTGTGCATGATTTATCTATATTTGCACCTATCGTTAAATACAAAAAAATGAATGGAAAGAGAGTATCGACTTCTTCAAATTCAGCATAACTCTTAATATTATAGAAAAGAACAAAATTATTTATTTGTTTCAGTTACATAAAAATATAAAAAGAATCTTAAGAAAAGAAATCCCTACCATTAAATACAAAACAATGAATTGAAAGGAGAGTATCAACTTATTCAAAATTTTAAAATAATGGCATAACTCCTAACATTACGGAAAATGCACAAAAAATATTTTACTTGTTTCACTTATATAAAAATATGAAAAAATCTAAAGAAAAAAAGAGAATTAGTTCCTTCAAATTTTTAAATGACAGAATAACTCTTAACATTACGGAAAACATATAAAAATATTTCACGTTTTCACATACATAAAAATATGAAAAGAATATAAAGAAAAAAAAAATTGATCATTAAACGAAAAAGAAAGATGAAATAAAATTAGTAGAATGACAAAAATAAATTCTTATAGTGTTCTCTAAGGGTGGCAATTAATTAAATTTTGGCAAGTATCAAGAGTTTAGGTATATTAATGCTAGTTTTTATTTTTCATGTGTACATTCATTAACTTTTTTTTTTTTTGTGTTGGATTCATATAATATAGAAAGAGAGCATCGACTATTTCAAATTGTTAAATGACAGTTTAACTCTAAACATTAAGGACAAGAGCAAAATAATTCACATGTTTCAATTACATAAAAATAATAATAAAAAGAATGTAAATAAAATATCAATTTTTTAAATGACAATATAACTCTTAAAGTTATAGAAAAGAACAAAATTATGTACATGTTTTAGTAACATAAAAATATATATATAAAAAATCCAACCATTAAAATGGCAGTATAACTCTTAACATTACGGAAAACATACAAAATTCAGTTGTTTCAGATACATAAAAATATGAAAAAAAAAAATCTAAAGAAAAAAAGTTGATCATTAAAGGAAAAAGAAGAAACCAAATTAGTAAAATGACAAAAATAAATTTCTAAAGTGTTTTCTAAGGGTGGTAATTATTTATATTATGACAAGTATCAGAGTTTAGGTACATTAACACTAGTTTTCATTCGTCATGTTTACATTCATTATCTTTTTTGTGTTAGATTCATATCAATAGAAAGAGAGTGTAACTCTTAATATTATGAAAAAGAATAAAATGATTCACATGTTTCAGTTACATAAAAATATAAATAAATCAAAAGAAAAGATAAATTTTTTAAATGACAGTATAACTCTCAATGTTATAGAAAAGAACACAGTTATTTACATGTTTCAGTTACATAAAACTATAAAAAAAAAATCTAAAGGAAAAAAAAAGCCCTACCATTAAATATAAAACAATGAATTGAAAAGAGAGTATCAACTTCTACAGATTTTTAAATGATGATATAACTCTTGACATTACGGAAAAGACACAGAAATATTTCACGTGTTTCACTTACATAAAAATGTGAAAAGAATCTAAAGAAAAGTAAGTTGATCATTAAAGGAAAAATAAGGATGAAACGGAATTTGTAGAAATATAAAAATGAATTTCTACAAGATTCTCAAAAATTGGTAATTAATTATATTATATATGACAAGTATGAAAGTTCAGGCACATTAATGTTAGTTTTCATTTATCATTGATACATTCATTTTTTTTTTTTGCTTGATTCATAAATATATTTGCCCCTATCATTAAATATAAAACAATGGATGGAAAGAGAGTATCAACTTCGCCAAATTGTTTAATGACAATATAACTCTTAACATTTTTAAAAAAGAAAAAAAATGATTCACATGTTTCAGTTACATAAAAAAAATATATAAAAAAAAGAATCTAGAGAAAAGATCGATTTTTTAAATGATAATATAATTCTCAACGTTATAGAAAGGAACAAAATTATTTACATGTTTCACGTACATAATGTAATGTTCATACCATTATATGGGAAGATGCTACATGTCTTGTTAATTTAAAATCTGGTTCAATTAATTTTTTTTTCTATCTTTATAAAATCGGGAATGACATTAACTTAATTAAAACCCATTTGTATATTAAAATATGTTTTAAAATGTAACAACCACTTTTAAAAGTAATGCATCATCTAGTTCACCACTATATATCATATTTGGATTAAAATACCCATATTCACAGCTAAATAATAGCTTGAGTTTACACTAGGCGTACATCAGTACCACTATAATATCAATACGTGTCTTTAACAAAATAAACTATATACAGCATTTGACATATATAATTATATCCATATCCCATGACATATATATAATGAAATCAAAAGATGTCATGAATGTAACACCAATCCAAAATGAGTTTGCTTTGACTGATTTATGTATCTTCACATCAACTTTTGATTGCAACACTAAATCTGTGTATAAAAAAAATGCCTTTACGCTAAACAACCAAATATTTAGTGATACATATGTATATAAAAATTCTACAATGTCAAACAAAAAAAATATTGTGTTTCATTATCATTAATTGAGTGTTTATGCATAGGAGTATATATTCTAAAAGCTACATACCATATTAACATACATACTTGCACCTTTACAAATGATATAACATACATCAATATACATTTCCAAAATCAATATGTGAAGAACTCATAAAACCAAACCGTATTCTTTTATACTATTTTCCATATTTCTGGTTTTTCTTATCCTTAGTACTCTATTTCACATATAATTAACATGACGATTATCCATGTATCGCAACTATTTCCACATATCACGACTATTTCCATATAACACAGCTAATTCCATATATCACAAAAAATTTCATAGCAATATCAGTACCAAAATAATGACAAAAAATTCCACTTGTGTTTCAACCATTTTTGAATATCCAATTTATCGTTTGCTATTTTTTTTACTTTATTTAAATATAACACCCATTCATATAGTATGACATAACTCCACTATACAAGCAGATGTCATATAATTGGATGCCTTATAAACTTGTTCCGATTAAAATTTTTTTTTCTATCTTGGAACAATCATGTATTATATACTAAATAAAATATTATCCTATATCTGAATTGACATACAAATCCATAACTATAGTATAATCGAAATACTATATCTATATAAATTCCATATTTGTATTACCAAAACAAACTAGTTTGGGCATTCATGAACTCTTTATTATCAAATCCATCTTTATTTAAAATAAATTTAATCCACTTCAAATACATGTCCCTATTTATTGAAAACATAAATAAAATATTTGTCTCTATTTTATGTCATGAGAAATAGCAAATGAATGAAATAAAAAAAACCGACCCAAACATTAGTTTACGCTAACTACTCTGACGGGTTTAAACTCATTTTCTTATCAATTTAGCTATCTATTAACTCTAAACCTGCGTACACTAAAAATTCATACGCCGAGCTGCTGAAATTTTAGTAGTACATATAAGTATAAAAATTCTAACAAATATTTATACATTCATATGGTATATAAACTGTGTACTTACTTTACATTTTCAATATGTTATCAATATCAATATAGAATATAACATCCATTATTTTTTGGTTTAAAATATACATATTGTAATGCATAAGATATAACCATATACAGATAATCACCTTTAAATAACATCCATGTTGATTACCACATATATTTTTATTTTTTAGTTCTATGTGCCTAATTACTGGTTTCCATATAACCAATATACTTAGTCAATTTTCTATTTTACATAACATATCTGCTAACTAATATCCAAATTACTGGTTTCCATATATCCAATATACTTCGTCAAATTTCTATTTTACATAACATATTTGCTAACTAATATCCATGTTCCTTATCCTTGTTGTCAAAATCGGCCTAGACTGGCCATTTCAAC
Organism: Triadica sebifera; assembly: GCA_023653625.1. NCBI lineage: Eukaryota > Viridiplantae > Streptophyta > Magnoliopsida > Malpighiales > Euphorbiaceae > Triadica > Triadica sebifera. The sequence goes on along the minus strand of CM042898.1, from coordinate 28,959,641 downwards.
TGATTAAACCGGAAATTGACCTCCAAACCGGACTGGTTTGCACCTATAAATCGGATATGTATCTGCCTAAAGAAAGAACCAGCCAACATGCCTGTTGAATCAGAAACTGTTTGAAATGTCGGGTTTTACCGGTTCAATTTTCAGTGGGAAATTGTGAAATTTTTTTAGGAAGCCAAGGATCGAACTCGTACCATAGGATGTTATTGCTGCAAGCCTTATCACCTGGCCACACTATTGGAATGCTATGAGTTTTGTCCAAATTTTTATAAGGTAATTATTAAAGTGGATTTTAATTAATATTAGACTTTGGACATTTATAATTAAAGTATATATATATATATAATTACTATTAATATTAGACTTTGGAAATATATAATTAAAGTATATATATATATATATAATTATTGTTAATATTAGACTTTAGACATATATAATTAAAAAAGTGGATTTAATTATTTGAGTTTTCATTAACAATATATTATGATAAAAAATTATTGATTCTATATAAAATTATTTTAATTTAAAAATAATACATGTTATAATGTAATTTTTTTTTAAAAAAATATTATATATTTTAATTTTGAAAGTGAAAGTATATTAAATAAATAATTTTATTGTTTTTATAATAATAAATATAAAAATAGGAATTACTGTTATTTAAGAATATTTTTGAACATGATTATATATTAATTTTAATTTACTCACATTATTCAAAAAAACTTATATAACTAGTTGAATGTGATCATTTGTATTATTATTATTATTATTATTATTATTATTATTATTATTATTATTATTATTATTATTATTATTATTATGATAAATTTTTTTTATATAAATGGTATTTAAAGTTTTTTAATTGATAAATGAATGCATGTTTTAATGCAATTTTTTATTATCAATTTAAAAATTTTAATTTTTAAAATAAAAAATATATAAATAAAGCAAGTTTTTTTTATGTATTAAAGTAACAAATATATTATTATATTTGAAAAAAATTTTAATATAGTTATTTAATAGTTTGAATTATAAATTTTATCCTGAACATACTATTGTGTATGAAATATGTTTATTATAAATAATTTCACATTTTATTATACATGAAATATGTTACATATTATATTTAAAAAGAAATTTATATAACCGGCTCGATTCCGGTTGAACCTCTAACCCTTGACCCTCTCTCTTTTCCGGTTCATCGGCCAGACCGAATTTGACAACATTATTCCTTATTTAAATTAGAGCTCAAAACTCTAGATCTAGACTACTCAGATACGGGTTATGAAGTAGGAGCGTACTTACTCGAGTTTTAGCCACCATTTTCACTAATTGTATCTATCTATATAGTGTTTAACCAAGATTCTCAAGCCAATGACGCTCTCACCTGAACTTTAAATCATATTGATTGAGTAAAATATAATAACTGCATTCACATAGGATCAAAGACGCTCTGACCCGAGGTTAAGCCATATTGTCTCTAAGATATAAATTCATATACTTATATAATATAATATTATAATCTCTTCAATGATATGTCATCTATTATATACTAGTTCTCGTATAGAGAATATGCATTAATTAATCATAATCTAGTTATCCGATCATTCATAACTCATTTCATGATTTAAAATGTTAACCACATGATACCTTGTGAATTAGAGACCATATAATGCATATCCATGTTTATGTCCAGGTTATCATATTGTATACCACCTAATTACATCATGCAAAGTGTGTGTGCATACAAATCCCATATAAATTTATAAAAAAATCAAAATATATAATTATGGTTATAGGATTTTACGAGTATGAATTATCATTTACAGCTCTAAAGCCTTCATTCGTGAGTTGTCTACCCTTGACTCAAGCCTTGATCCTTCTTTATGGGGTCATTTACAGGTATGAACAATATGTTACGACCATGAATTAGCAGCATGTATCAAATTTCAGTACCAATTCAAGGTAATTATGCACACCATATGCAATGAAACTAAGGCTAACTAGTATTAGTCACTCCTATCAACATTTTCCAATATTTTACAACATTTAACAAGCTATAAATAAACATATTATCATAATTAAACAATTAAACTAGGTTCAATGCCTTATTTATCAACACCATAACATAAATACTTACTTATTTGTCATAATTACTTATACAACTCAATCATATCATTTCACCAAATTTCAATATAATATTTAAGCTATCAACACATGCCAAATATCATAACAAAATTCAAATTTAAATGTGTATATGTATAAACTTGAATTGGAACCTTAATTTCCAACCTTTCCCACATGTCTAAGCTCTCTGGTGGGTTTCTCACTTCTCCATATTCTTTTTCGATTTTTAACATAATATCAAAACCCAATATCACTATTTATACAATTACATACCATCTATATGCCATAATTAAGCAAAAACTTAACTTAAACCCTCATTCTAAATCTTTAATCTCAAAATCTCATCTAGAACTGAATTAAATTAATGAAAGAACAAAGGAAACATGATTTCTTATCTCTGTTTTGACAATTCATATTGATTTTAGGGTTAAATAGAACTCTCCATTCTCCCCACTTCTGTGCACAATGATATGGTGAAAACTCTTATTTCTAATCAATTTTAATCTTGTTTATAGTGGAGATTTCGCATTATATTCATCAAGATTGTAGGAAATTGAGGGAATGTCAATTTTGGGGTTTAAAGATATGGTGGCTAGGGTTTTAAGTTGGAAAATTGTGAGTTTCTATCAAAAATACGAAACTGTCCAATTTAAACTAAAGATCTTTACGAGTATGATCATATGTGTCATAACCGTGAAGCATGCCGACATTCACAGCCATGATGATACATTCTTAGGTGTGAATATTGAAAAACTTCATTTTTTCATTTCTCTTTAACTATTTTCATGTTTTAAAATCTATAACTACTTATATTTTATCTATATATATTCATTACATATTATTTTTAAGCTCTAACTTGCAAACGTTACATATAAAAATATAAAAAGAAGCTAAAGAAAAGAAAACCCTACCATTAAATACAAAACAATGAATTGAAAAGAGAGAATCCAACTTCTTCAAACTTTTAAATGATTATATAACTCTTAATAACATACAAAAATATTTCGCACGTTTCACTTACATAAAAATAAGAAAAGAATCTAAAGAAAAACAAGTTGATCATTAAAGGAAAAAGAAAGATGAAATATAATTAGTAGGACGACAAAAATAAATTCTTACAATGTTCTCTAAAAGTGGCAATTAATTTTATTATGGCAACTATCAAAGTTTAGGTACATTAATGCTAGTTTTCATTTATCATGTGTACATTTATTATCTTTTTTGTGTTTGATTCATATATATATATATTTGCCCCTACTATTAAATATAAAACAATGGATGGAAAGAGAGTGTCGACTTCTTCAAATTGTTTAATGACAATATAACCCTTAACATTTTGGAAAAGAATAAAATGATTCACATTTTTCAGTTACGTAAAAATAAAATTAAAAAAAATCTAAAGAAAAGATCAAATTTTTAACTGACAGTATAATTCTTAACGTTATAGAAAGGAACAAAATTATTTATATGTTTTAGGTATATAAAAATATAAAAGGAATCTAAAGAAAAGAAAACCCTACCATTAAATACAGAACAATGAATTGAAAAGAGATAATCGCTTTCTTCAAATTTTAAATGACGATATAACTCTTAACATTATCGAAAATACACAAAAATATTTCACGTGTTTCACTTACATAAAAATATGAAAAGAATCTAAAGAAAAACAAGTTGATGATTAAAGGAAAAAGAAAGATGAAACAAAATTATTAGAATAACAAAAATAAATTCCTATAATCTTCTCTAAAAATGGTAATTAATTATATTATAACAAGTATCAGAGTTTAGGTACATTAACGCTAGTTTTCATTTGTCATGTGTACATTCATTAACTTTTTTTTTTAATTTTTTATGTTGGATTCATATATATATATATATAAAATTTTCCCCTGCCATTAAATATAAAACAATAGATCTAAAGAGAGTATCGACTTCTTCAAATTGTTAAATGACAATATATAGCTCTTAATATTATGAAAAAGAACAAAATGATTCACATATTTAAGTTACATAAAAAAAGAATATAAAGAAATTAAATACGAAAAGGGAGTATCAATCTCTTCAAATTTTTAAATAACTATATAACTCTTAATATTATGGAAAACAACAAAAATATTTAAGATGTTTCGGTTACATAAAAAAAATCTATCGAAAAAAGTTGAATATTAAAGGAAAAAGAAAGGTGAAACCAAAATAGAAAAATGGCATAAATAAATTCCTGCAGAGTAAAATGAGTAAACTATCCTTAGTTAAAGTTGAAATAAAAAGAATAAACTATCTTTAGTTAAAGATGGATTTCAATTTGTAAGAACAGGCAAAACTCAAAGTCTTCATATCGTTTAATTTAACACTCTTTTTTACATATTCCCAATTAATAAGACTCTTACTCTTCTTATCTATAAATTTATTTATTTATTAAATTTACCTTCAATTACTTATGAATAGATTCATACACATATCGACTATAATTTTTTTCGAAATAATATTCACGTAGCACTTTGTGATTTCTCAGCTGCTCTTTGTTAATATTGGGTTGGGGTTTGGTAACAAAACCATCAAGCTTTTTTCATTTTCTGCCTCCAGGGTCTGAATCATACTAACCTCTCAATTCTATATGTGCTACCATGGCAATGTGATATGCTTTCGCCATTTTCCCCCTTAATTATCCCTTATTAGTGATAATTAATTAATTAATGTTGTAATTAGGAAACAGTTGTGTATATTTTGTTGGTATTTGGCTGTGCCCAACTGCAATTATTTATTGTGCTTTTAACAATTTGTTATTAAAAAAAAAGAAAAAATGATTAACACAGAATGGCCATTATAATAATGCCTTTTAGAAACTTTCTTTAATATTTGCAAAACTATATATAGCATGATACAAATATTCTCCAATTTATATATCTTAAATATTTATATTTTTACAAAGATTAAAAAAATTAATTAATATAGTTTGAACTATGTAGTTTTTCCAATATACTACTAAATTTTCTAATATCACTTATCTTCTTCTTTCTATTCTTTTACTTCAACTCCTTTTATTTCTATTTATTTAAAAAAAATTATTGCATTAATAATTTTTTTCACTTATTTTACACCAATTACACTATTTTGATTGTCTCGGCAAAAGTTTTATTTATAAAGGAGTAAAAAAGGATTTTTTTTTCTATTTCATACCCTAATCTAAGAACAAAATGGATTATATAAACAAAAGATTTATAAAGCTTTTTTTCAATTATTCTATAATTAAAATATTTCATATATTGATTGTATATAAACTATATAATTACTTTTAATCTATAGTTAATATTTAACACTGGTTATTTATAAATCATATAATTACTTTTTACAATAATTTAAATAATTATTTTTATTGATGAAAATTAATGAGTTAATTAGTTCAAAGATTTTTGCATCCTTCACGCTTTCTAAATATAAGTTCAAAATCCGTTTTCAATATTTATAAAAAATTAAATTTATAAATTTTTAATTGAAATTATATATTTTTTTAATTATAAACTGATAGTATTTAATAAATCAATTGATTTAGTCAAATGTGTTTTGTGTATTAAATTATAGTCTTGGTTTTATTATTTTTTCCTTTTTTGGTTAAATATACATATATAAAAGTTTGTATTGCCTAATATATATATATATATATATATATATATATTATGTAATTGGATTAATAACCAAATTAGTAGTGGAAATATTTATTAATTTTATTTGACAAAGGAAACAAATTATTATCAAATTTTATTAACTAATAAATATGATAAACACAATGGCAAATGACATTTTTAAGTGAACTATAACATTTAAATTACATTATTTTTAGAAGGAGATAAAATAAAATAAATGATTTATACTTGATTGACGGTGATATATATAGTTCTGTCGTATTTTTTTTTTTTTAAAAAAAGAGGGGTTCAACTGAAATTTTAAACTATTGGAGATTTTTAAAAGGTGGCCGATTATAATTTTTTATTTTATTTCACGTGTCACAATGATTTCTGTCATTTACTATATATATATATATATATATATATATATATATATATATATATATATCTTCTGCAAACGTATATTGGGGGAGAAGGGATTTTTGAGATTTGAAGAGTCTGGAACTTGAAACTTCGATAACCCTTGAGGATCCCCCAAGGGTCAGATGCCCTTTGCCGTTAAGGTATCCTCTCGGGAACTCTCATTCTATTTAATCTCTTTATTCTCCATCTTTTCTTTCATGGTATAACAAATCTTTTAAAATTGCAGTTTAAGTATTAAAGAGCTCCCATGGATAGTTGCAGCACAAATAAGAGTTTCAAATGATGAAAGGTAAATTTGAACTTAATTATCTACAAATTGGCCCAAAATAATTCTTATTCTCTTCATATCCATTTTATCAATTGCTTTTTACTTTAAATATTCCCTTCAAAAATTTGAGATTTCTCTCATCTATATATGCTAGATTTTTTTAATGTAATTTCTTGAAATAATTTTCAAGAAAAATGAATTTACTATTAATACGATAATTTGCATAATAACTTGACTAGTGAAGTAGTGATACATTAACCTTAGATCACCTTTTAAATATTATATTCTTTTGATTTCAAAAAATGGAAATTGCAAATTTCTCATTTTGTCTCTTCAATCTCCCCAACCCCCTTTTAATAATAGATCAAAAAAAAAATGATTTTGAGGCCTATATATATATATATATATATATGAATTGTTTTTCATGAATTGGTTCATAAAAGCTCCGAATTTACCACTAACGACTTTAAAAAGTAGTTGTCTAATAATGGGCTCTCATTTGATTTCATTACTATGCTTACAAGCTCTGAAATAGTTTCACCTATGTTTTTATTCTTTATTAACTATAGGTTTTGGCATGTAAGAATTTACATCCAACAATTTCATACCTTCTTATAATTTAATTTCTTTAAGTTTTCAAATTTGAAAGCTGGTCACTTCAGTTTAAAAAATGATTTGGCAAAAAACTAAAATATTCAGCACTTCAAAATTAATTTTTGTATCTCTTTCTTGATTCAATGTACTGACAAATAAGGGAGATCAAGAGCATAATCAAGGATTTAGTTTAGCATACACTACTTTTTTTTTTTGATATAATTTGTAGAGATTGGGTATTAAACCTATGACCTGATTAATGCATACATTGCTTTGTATATATATATATATTTTTTTTTTTTGATTAAATGTTGTTTGAATCTTTCTTTTGTATAATAAGGCCAATTATTTTCTCTTTTTTGGAGCTTATTTGATAATTATTGGAGTTTACGGACATCAAAGCTCTCTTTTAGGGTTAGGCATATATTTTATTTTATTAGACACAATATCATTAAAAAAAAGAGAGAAAATAAGGAAAATAATGAAATAAAAATGTCTAAAGAAAATTTTCTTTTGTGTTGTCTAATGGTAATTAATGTTTTGGTTCATTAGGAAATTCAGTGGATGATATGGTAGCACTTCCTATAAAGTTATAAATTTCCACCAATAATAATAATAGAAATTAATGTTATGGTTTTGTATGGATCTCTTAAAAATGTATTATAACATTAATAATTTTTTTCTTTAATTTGTATTAATAATATTAATAGTTAATCCCACACATATTAAGGAAATATTGTTTTTAAAATTTTTTTTGAGGTGAAATAATATGTCATAATTTCCATTCCTGAGTAGCCGCAATCAACAACGGCAACTTCCTTTGCTCCTTTTATAGAAGTATAGAACCACATTAGTACTGGCTAGCGAGCATAATTTCTCCAGTAAAATTATCAAGTCCAAGATGCTTACTTAATATATGAAAGCAGCACTTTTTTACCTTTTGCAACCCGCTAATAATTTAGCAAAATAAGCTTCTGTCTCATCTGAAATTGTGTCCTTTGCCTCAATCTTCCATTTTCTTGAAGATTCATCATAAGTTGTCGATTTAACACAACAGCATTATCCATTTTACCTGTTATTTTCACTATTCTGAATCGACAATTTTTGATGAATCTTCAAGAAAATGTAAGATTCAGACAAAGGACACAATCTGATGAGATAGAAATTTATTTTGCTAAATTTTTAGTGGTTGCATCAGGTGAAAAGGCATTGCTTTCATAAGTAATTAAGCTCCTTGGACTTGATAATTTTGCTGAAGAAATTATGCCTTCTAGCGAGCAGTGATGTGGTTTTGGATATCAAGGAAAGGATGTTGTCGTTGTTGATAGTGATAATTCAAGAATGGAAATTATCAGCCACATTGTTTCACCCCCGGAAAAATTTAGCGACGGATTTTCTTCCGTGGGATCCGTTACACTTATTTTCTAATACTCTAAAAAAAATTGATTCATAACAAGAAAATTCCATTCAAACGACAAATTATTCTCTTTCAGACTAAGTAACTCCAACCTTGTTAAGCAACTCTACATGCAAAAAATTTTAATGCTGGAGTTAATTAATGAACCTATAATATAAAGAATAGGAAAATACTTCTTATTCTAACTCCTGCTCAACATGCATTAAAATACTTGTAATTTATCAATTCATCTATTTGTATTGCTCAATTTACATTAAAGTAATAATATTTCAATGCACTTATGATAAATTAGTACAAAACAAAGTTGAGACAAATAGCATTACTCTAAAGAATAATATCATTTATTCTACTCTAGAATAGAAAGTAAATAATTTATAATAATAATAATAATACTATATTATAATAATTATTATTATTTAAAAAATTATACATGAAATTTATTTTTTGGCTAAAAAAACTTGAATATTAATAATATATATTTCATTTATGAATATGAAAGCAAAGTTGTCGAAAATTTCGATCGAGAAAATTAAATAAAACATGGCCGACACGCCAATTTTACATTGAAGTATTTAATTATATATATGTAGAAAAGTTTTTCAGTTTTAAGAATACTGAAATTGAAGAAGACTAATCTGTTTGGTCTGTGAATTGAAAAAAGAGAAATACTTATCTAGATTATATCTATGTAGATAATTTTATCAGTTTGGTCTATGATGGACAGGGGCAAGCCAACAAAAATCTCTGATTACAATGCGTTAAGGTGTGTTTCGTGAGAGATCTTTATTTATTGCAGCATGCACTTGCAGGAAGTTTGTAATTTCATTAACTACTCACTGTATTTACACAGCTACAAAGGACTTCAAGCTGAAAAGCCAAACAACCTTGATTTCCCATAAATGACACTAAACTACATTATCGTCCTCGAGGTTCTAAACAACGATCCAAAGCTTTGTATATAATTACATATGATTATCATAGCCAATCCCTTGGATTGCTGATAACCTCTCCAGAAAAAGATTGAACATCTCTTCGCGACTCAGCATGCTAATCCTGACGTAGTCTCGACCAACTCCGAAAAGCTCTCCGCCTTTTGTCTGAATCTTATGTGCTCTCAGAAGTTTCTCAAGGTCTCCATCCTTCTTGCACTTGAGCCAAGCAAAGGCTGGTAGAAGAGAACCAAAAGGCATTAATTCATCAGAAAACCCTTTATTAATTGAAATTAATTACAGAAATTAACAAGCTATATAACTAATAACAAGTATTTAATAAAATTACCGGGATGTGATTCAGTGTGTTTTCCAGTGAAGTTGCACCATCTTTGTGGTCGTGGATACGCAGGTAGGCTGAAAATTTTACTGTTTTCAATAACATTTGTCAATTTCATCCATCTTTCAGTCATCAGGCACCGACCGTGCTGGAAGAAATTCTCAATATCGCCAGTCCCAAATTGCCGGCAGCTTTCTGCAACAACGCCCAGAATCTTCGCAGCTCGGAGCTGCGATTCTCTGGAGACACCAATGGAGCTAATCTTTATAAACTCAGTCATCATCCGAGCCACCTCTTTATCCTTAACCAGAGCCCATCTTCAATAAATTTTAGAAAATAAATTAAGTCATCAGTATCATGAATCATAATTATAGGAGAGATTGAATCTTAAAGAAAAAGAAAAAGAAGGCTTACCCAATTCTGGAACCAGCATGGCCAGTGCTTTTGGAGAAAGTAAAAAGCATTAAATCATAATCAGCTGGGGCAGTAATGGAGGTGTAATGGGGCCAGTAATAGGCGAGATCATGAATATACTTTCCCTGTCCAGCAGCTGGGTTCACCGGAGTTTCTCGGATAGCACCATCGGGATTATTTGGTGAGGTAATTATCTCAATGAATGGCCCATCATTTCTATCGAAGGCATTTGCATCACCTCCCCATTTATACAGCTCTGATCGCAGGCACTCTGTCACATCTTTGTATGCCTGGATTCAACCGATAACCAACATTCACTAATATATTACGCAGCATATATAAGAATTTAAAATTATTATTTTAGAAATATAATTATTTTTATATTAATATTTTGTAAACTGCAAGTTTTTATTTATATTTATATTTTGTAAACAACAAGTTTTTATAAAGGTAAAAGAATCTAAATTAAAATTAAAATCAAATTAGCTGATAATACCAAGTAATAAGGGGCGGCGCAGATAACACTGACGGGGTGGGGCCCACCGGTGGAACAGAGAGCATAGAGAGCTGCCTGAAAGAGCTGCGTGGAGCCTGTCCCCACCACGACATAGCGATTATCTGGTACAGCATTCCCAACTGTACGATGAAGCCTCTTGATCGCATCATCAAGTTCTGGTACCAAGAACCAGCATACATTCCCTACATCGCTGAAGTAGCTCATCAAATCACTCCCCGAAATCACCACCGTACACTTTTCGCCCATTTTTCCCCAGTATGCCTCGAACATCGTCGGATCTCCACTGTTCAAAATAAAAATTATTGCTACCTTAATTGTTAATTCAAGATGATAAAATCCACACCAATTACTTGGATTTTATAAATTTTTCTGTTAAAACTAAATTATCATATCTTCATTGAGATATGATAAATTGATAATGTCGCGTGTTCTAATTTCCAAGAAATTTCTGATTCAAATTTCACTAAAAGATGGAAATGGAAACAAGAAGGAAGAGTTAATGAAGAACTTACACTTCAAGATTCAGGGTGGAATCAGGGGAGAGAGTTTTCTCGGTGCCATTAGTAAGGGAAATGGAGTTTTGGGTGTCATTAGTGACAGAACTGGAGTTTTTAGTGACAGAATTGGAGTTTTTGCTCTCACTGGCTGCATTTTCTAGACCACCCATATTTCACTTCCTCTCTCTCTATAATTGAAAAATGTTGTATTAGAGTTTGTGCCTTTTTCTTGCTATAATGAATTAGTGTTAGTCTCCATATATATAGGAAAATCCATGCCTATATTCAGAGCATAAAATTATGTAAATATAGGTACATATTTTATATTTAATATTTTTTTGGTTGGTAAGGAGTCCAGTGGACCCTGGATTACACAACAACCTTATTTACTTCCTATATAGGAATTACACTCTCACAAATACAAATATTAGCGGATAGTATCGAAAAGACTTCAACTTGAGATCTCTTCAATTTCACAAAGAATAATAGGGCCAAAATATTACATGACAAATAAAAAATTTATTTAATGCAGAATAATGTATAGAAACTTTTTCTGAAATTTTGATCATAACGTAAAAAAAAAAAAACCTTCATAAATTTACAATTTTCCTTCACAAGTTTCCGTACTTTGAAAGTATTGGATAATTGTTTCATTATCACACTTTTTATGAAAGTTAGCTAACAAAATCATTTACTTGTTTTACTATATATTAGAATAGAAAGTAAAAAAAAAAAAGAAGCAAAATATCGTATAAAAAAAATTAAAGAAGTAAATAAATCAATAAAAATAAATTTTATTTGTGCAAATGTAATTAAATTTTTGAAGGCAAATTATATTTTATATCATCTTTGCAGCAATCAAATATTAGAATAGAACATCAGCATTTCTCCTATTAATAACCATTTTGAGTTAATTTCAATAATATTATAGTTATTTTATTCCTAATTGGATTAAAATGCTTTTAATTGGGCACACAACACCTTATATATGGTTAATCTAAATTATTTCATATTTCTCTTTCTTATTATAGTGGATTTAATCACTCAAATAGCTAATTTTTACAAAGTGATGAAATTATTTTTAATTTTTTGACGGGGTCATCGATTATAATGTTTTAATGAATAAAAACTAAGAAAAAAAGTTAAATGTACAAAAATAATTTTTTCCCCTCAAATCAGTGAGGCCAATGGACTATAATTTAAATAAAAACTACTTTAATTATTTATATTGTATTCTATTATTTTTTCTTGATCCAGTACATGTTAACGGAGGGTAAGAGTGAGATTTAAATTTGAGTTGCTTAATTCTCTTATGGCATGTTTGATTTGCTAAAAAAAAATAGGAATCAATGAAAAATGAAATCATATTTCTAAATTAGTGTTTTAGAATTTAATATTTATCTTTGGTATATTCATATAATAGAAATTAGAATCTTATATTTAAGTTCAGTCTAATTTTATTGAGGGTATTTTTGATAATATTATTTTATTTTAAAAAATACTAAAAAAATTTTAAATATCAACAAATATGAGATATTATGAATCTTTATACAATAATTAGAATCATATTCTCAAATTTTAGAGTCACAAAAATCAAATTTAGAATGAAAATCTCATTTCTACTCTAAAATGAGGCATACCAAATATGTGTTGGCCTTTTTAACAATTGGTGCATAAATTGTTGAAAAAATTAGTGTGGGTCCTCTGCAGGCCCATCACTAATTAATTAAAAAAAGTTGGAGGTCAAAAAATGCAACTCTACCGAAAAATTTGTGGACTTTTATCCACTCTCTGTGCCCATAAAAGACACATATTTCTTACCTTCAATGCACTGCAAATCTTAATTCAATTGAGAGAAATAAATTGAGAGGGGTAGTCTTTTGAGATAGGCTTTTAGAATTTTTATAAAAATTGAGTAACAAAAATAGTCAAAAAAATACTTTTGAAAAATATTTGTGTGTCGCTATTTTTTGGATTTATCTCAAATTTTTATATTACCTCTGACCTATGCCTAAAAAAGACTCTCACTTTGTACTATTAATTTTTATTAGTAGAACAAAAAATATTCGGAGCTTGTCTTGTGGGCATATCCCAAATAAAATGGTGAACCATGTTAAATTATTAATGTTATTTTTTGTTGATTATTTTATTCACATTTATTTGTGTTGCTTTATCCACTGACCATTCAAGAAAAATATTTGTGTATACTTTAAAAACAGAAGATTGGGTACTAAATATCTTTAAAAAATTTCATGCTTCCGTTGAAAAACTGAAAATAAATTAAAATGCATCCGGAAAAATAATGGTACATAATATATTAGACCGTTCGATGACTACTGCAAATAGTATAGTATTTGGTATCAGACAATACCTCCAAAAATACTGTAATTGAATGACTTGACTGAAAGGATTAACAGACTTTTGATGGAGAGAGTCAGATGCTTGGTCTCATATGTATAGTTACCAAAAATATTTTAGGGAGAAACTTTACTCACGATTGTGTATGTGTTGAATATTTTGCCCTATATCCTTATAAAACTGGATTTTTAGGGAAAACATAGTAAAAAAAAATATTTTCTATGATCATCTGTAGGTATTTGATTGTAAAACTTTTGTGCATATTCCAAAGGATGAGAGGTCTAAGTTTGATATCAAAACACGGCAACATATTTTTATTAGTTATGGCAAATATCAACTTGGTTATAAATTTTATGATCGAGTAGAAAAAAAAAACTTGTCAGAAATTGTAATATTGTTTTTAATGAAAATGAGATCATTGAAAATATTGTCAAATTCAAAAGGAACGTTTCTGAATCTGATGGTGACTTAATAAATTTAAAATTGATTCTTCCAACATCGGTACCAAGACAGGTTAGGGATGAAGACCATGTTGATCTGCTTGAAGAAAATGATGCTCCCATTAATGACCCAGAAAATGATGTTGATCATCAACCAATACCTATGTCATCTCTAGTTTTTTTGAGAAAGAGCAATAGAGCAAGACAATATTTTACAAAGTATCTAAAAAATGAGTGTGTGTTACTCACTGATAACGGAGAACTAAAAAGTTATGAAGAAGCTATAATTGATGAACACAAGGAGAAATGGGTAGAAACTATGTAAGATAAAATGAAATCCTTGCATGAGAATAAAACTTTTAAACTAGTGAAATTGACAAATAAATAAATAAATATTCAAAATCAAGCATGAAGAGAATAGTTTCCATCCGCGATTCAAATTCATATTGGTTGTCAAAGGGTTCAGCCAAAGAAAATAGATTGACTTTGATGGGATTTTTTTACTAATTGTGGAAATGACATCCATCCATAAAGTGTTAGGGTTAATAGCAAGTCATGACTTGGACTTTGAGCAAATTGATATCAAAATTGTCTTTCCATATGGTAATTTGGAAGATGAGATATACATGGACAAACCAAAGGGTTTCGAGTATAAGGGAAAAAAATTATATTAGTATATTGAAGAAAAGCCTCTAAGGCTTGAAGCATACACCAAGATAATGGTACAAGAAGTTTGAGTTTATTATGAGGGAATAAGATTATGAGAAGACTACTTCATGTCATTACATTTTTATGCTAAAATGTTTTGATGAAGATTTCATTATTCTATTGCTCTATATGGATGACATGTTAATTGTTAACCGAAATGTTTCCATAATTAATAATTTGAAACAACAATTGAGCAATTTTATTGCAATGAAAGACTTGGGGCTAATAAAGTAGATTCTTGGCAAGAAGATTGTCAGGAATAAAAATACCAAAAAATTGTGGTTGTCACAGAAAAAATAATTGAGAAAGTTTGAGAGGTTTAAAACAGTTAGTTCTCCTCTTGCTAATCACTTTAAGTTAAATTTTAAACAGAACCTTTCTACAGACGAAAAGAAGGATGAAATGGATAAGGTTCCATATGTTTTAGCAATTGGAAGTTTGATGTACGTCATAGTATGCACGTGACTGGATTCACTCATGCAATTGGAGTAGTGAACATATTCTTTTCAAATGATGGAAAAGAATATTAGGCTGCAGTAAATTGGATTCTCACGTATATTTAGGGTACTTCCAAAATAAATTTATATTTTGGAGGTACAAACTTGTATTGGTTGGATACACAAATGATGATATGGTTGACAATGTAGACTCAAAAAAGTCCAAATAATAATATTTAATCACTTTTATAGGGGGAACTGTATCATAACAATTAAAATTACAGAAGTGTGTTACATTGTATACTACTAAAGCAAAATTTATTGTAGTAAAAAAAATATGTAAAGAGTTGTTAATAAAGAAGTTCTTGAAAGAACTTGGATTGCAGCAAAACAAATATTAGTTATTCTGTGATAGATAGAGTGTTATTCATCTTTGAAAAAATATATCTTTTCACTCGAAATCAAAATATATTGATGTGAGATATTAATTGATTAGAGATGTGATGAAGAAAAAGTTATTACAGCTTGAGAAGATTTATACAGAGAAAAATAGATCAAACATGTTGATGAAAATTCTATCAATATCATACTTAGAGTTTTGTCGTTTAGTTGCTGGAATAGTGAAACCTCCATGTAGTTGAGATGAAGAGATTTATTAGCTTTTTCAACAGTCGGTGCAGAAATTGTTAAAAAAATTAGTATGGATCCCACCACTAATTAAATAAAAAAAATTTGAGTAAGAAAAAGTAGCTCTATCGAAAAATTTGTGAACTTTTGTCCACTCTTTGTACCTATAAAAGACATAGGTTTCTTACCTTCAATGCACTGCAAATTTTAATTCATTTGAGATAAGTAATTTGAGAGGGTAATTCTGTGAGAGAGTTGAATTTTTTGAAATTTTCCAATAGAGAGTAACAAAAATAGTAAGAAAAATATTTTAAAATATTTTTCCGAAACACTTGTGTGCTACTATTTTTTGAATTTATCTCAAATTATTGTATTGACTTTGACCTGTATCTAGGAAAAATTCTTATTTTGTACCAATTAATTTTTATTAGTTAAAGAAAAAATATTCCAAATTTGTCTCGTGGACGTAGATTAAATTAAATGATAAATCATGTTAAATTACTAGTATTATTTTTTTCTTAATTTTTTTATTTACATTTATTTGTGTTATTTTATCTGTCATGCCCAACTATTCGACACATTATATACAGTTAAAATAACTGCTTGTGCACTAACAACCAATAAAAACATTGCACCTCAGCACTACAAACAACTTTTGCTAACAAATTTCGTTGCTATTGCTATTATTAATACTATATTATAAAATAGGAAATAAAGTTGCCAGCGGGACTGGATGCCGTCGTGAAAATTTTCATTGGATTTTTTGTATATTGCCCTTTTGTAATTTGCACATCTTTGCCTCTACATTAATCATATTTTTTTTGCTGATATCGCAGAGATAAACCTGAATACTCCTTCAAGGTGTTCCCTTTTAATGCGGAAGACCCTTAAATAATTGGATTAATTGCTGTCTAGTCAAGACTCGCAGTTCACTGAATATTCACCGAGTAATTCGATATTAATTGAAAATGACCAAATCTTGAGTAATTTGTTAATAAATGAGGTAGTTTGTTAATTACATTGAGATATTGATATAATAATTTTACTTCAAAGATGTCAAAATTTATTTGCTTAGTAATCGAGTTGGATTGTCTCATTCTGTGATTAATTTTTAACATACCAACTTAACTCCAAAAAAAAAAAACCAACTCAGCCTTTCTCAAAGAAAGAAGGTTTCAAATGACACTAAGAGAATAAAAGGATGCTAATTATTAATTTCTTAATTTTCCTTTAAAAGATTTTTTTCAATGCATTGAACCAAGAAAAAGATCTAGAAATTAATTTTGATCTATTTTTTTTGGCCAATCGTATTTTATAATTATTTGCTAAATATCTGCCCGAAAAATATATGTTACCATGAAAACAAAAATTCAAAAATAAAAAATGATCCTGTTTATAATTAAGATATTACCTTTTAACACCTAAAATTTTTATTATGAGATATGTTGATGTAGCTTGAATTTTGGCAATCCAATGCACGACCCGAAAAATAAAAGAAAAAAAATAAAAGTTTGAGTTGGAAGCGGGGGCACAGGCTGATAGGCTTCCGAAGCCCAACATTGACCTTGTAAGCACAAACCAATTTGGTAAAGTTGTGAACCGATTTTTCAATTTTCTTATCCAATTTGTTTATGATTTTGTTTTGGAATATATAATATGCTTTGTAATTGATTCATTCAATTTAGTGTAAAATTATTCTGTCTTATCCATGGATGTCAGCATTATTAGTCAAACCACATAAATTTTATCTTAATTTTTTTTTTGTCTTTGCTATGTGCAATTAGATAAATTTTCCCAACAACAATTTATTTGAATTTTTCCAAATGGGGTGAAAAAGGTAAAGGACTTAACAAATTTAGGAATAATTCAAGTAATGCAATGTCCAGTACTTGTAAAGTTAATTTATTTTTCCATTTCCAATCAAAGCAATGTATATCTATATATCTTCTCCACCCTCAAGGGTTGCTTTGCATGCTTCTTATGATCGTTTAACGTTAATTGTCCTGATTTCGCCAATATCATTTGTTTGTTTATCAATACAAAGTTCAATAAAACCGTCATATTGACCTTTTCTTCAAATGAAATACAAAATCACATGTATATTATGTTATTACTTTGGATTTTTGCTTAGATTCCTTTTGTCTCTTTGTTTGATTTCCATATCCAATTTGGCTTCTTTTTTTTTTTCCCTCTCTTTTATTCTCTCCCACATTTTTTTTTCATTTAATTTTTCCTTAAAATAGTTAGTATTTAATTCAATTCCTCACCCAAGGATTCTTTCATTTGTTACCATACTTAGCACAAAAACCCTCAATTTTCCCTTTTAACCCAATTCTTTCCCTGTTTTCCTTTCAAATTATGGTAAATCTACCACATAATAATCTACTGGGATTCCTTATAGTTTTGTGTCGAGAATGATAGTTATTTATTGAATTTGGTCTAATTAGATTTTTTATTTTTATTTTAAAGAAGTCTTAGACTTGTTTTTAAAAAATGGGATTTTTTTAATTAATAAAAATTGTTGTTTTTCAAATCCCGAAAACTAAAGATAAGTATGAATGAGGAGATAAGATAAAACGAAAGACAAAAGAAAAGAAAGACAACTGAGAAGTAGAGAGCATCTATGCTTAGAAGCACCAAATGCCAAAATTTCTTTTGAAACGGATGCTAATGTTGAAGAACAAATGGTTCAGACAAATACACCAAATGGCAAAGAAGCAAAGAGAATGTGGTTGGGGATGACATGCAAGGCATTGCATGCAATTCTGCATTCTCAAGAAGTGCCACCTATTCACACCAGTGTGAACCCATTTGACAGCTATTACTATGTCAACTTCTTCACCACTTGTTCGTCATTCCCTCTCTTCTTAATTCTACAATTTCCAACCACGACAACTTCACATGCAAAATTATTATTTTCTGCTTTGAGTATATTTTATATTCAGTACACTGTATTGTAATAAAAAAAATCTCGTTATAAACCATTTAACTTTTCAAATTCAACGCCTAAATTTTAAAATTAATTTTGGAATTTTTTATATAATATTTTTTTTCCATAAAGATATATGAACTTGCTTTCGTTTTCAAACAAATTAAAAAAATTGATATGATTAGAATCATAAATTATAATATAATCTACAATAAATAAAATAATATAATTTAAGGAAAAAAATCACTCACAAAAAAAAATTCATAGAACAGGTCCAGAATTTTGTTTACTTAACCTATATTTCTTTGCAACGCTTCTCAAGAGTGCCAATAGTATTGACTATAACAAGAGTTTTTCCATTAGTAACTTGTATAAGAGAAATTTTATTTGGATGGTCAATTAATTCCAAAATTGGAAAAATCTCTTGAATATATTTTTGTTGAAATTGTAAGTAGGGCATCCTCATACTTTATCAGAATGTATAACAAACATATAATCGTTAAAAAGAATTTCAAAGTTTAATAGATAGAAAAATGTCAGATTAATTTAAATAATTTTTAAATAATAATGAATTCACAATTTTTTATAAATTCTTTAATAAATTGTCATTCAAGTCTTTTGAGTTGTCACAAATGATTCTCGACTCTGTTTTGAGTTGTCGGATCCGACTCTAAATAAATAAAAACATTCTACATTCTTATATTGTTAATTTTCTTGTGGTTAGTGGATCTTTCAGAGTTGCAGTCGAAATATTAGAAAGCTTCTGCAAGGAAAACATTAGTGGCAGGACTAACAAGATTTTCAATTGACGAAAGGTAAAATTAATTAAACTTCCTTTAATTTCCAACAATTTTGCACATCAGCTTCTCTAATTTATTCATTTTATATATTGCTCCTAATTACTTTCTATTTTCTCTGAATATTTAGATATTTCTGTAATTCCTTGGTCTAATAGATTTTTTTAATATTTTATTCTCAGTTTAATTTAGAATGATATTAGTAAAGGTGATGAATTTGTCAAGACCCATGTGGCTTAAAGCTATAAATCTCCCTTTTCCTTGCCCAATGTCTCGGATTGGACACTCAGTTAAATAAAAAATAAAAAAGCGATGAATTTACTAGAAAACTATGAGCCGCACAGTAGCTTGCCTAGCTATTAATACATTAATATTATGTCAATTTTTATTATTTATTGCTTTTGGTTTCAGAAAAGGTGAATGACAAATTTCTGAATTTTTCTTTTGAATCTCCATGTTTTATTTAATCATGCATACAGTAAATCTGAATTATTAATTTTAAGGCACATACATATATATATATATATATATATATAATTTTGAATTAATTAGTTCATAAAAACTAGAGGTTAACTAGGAGCAATGAGTTCAAAAACAATATAATAAAAGGTTTACATCTGATTTTATTATTTACTTTGCTTATTGTTGTATATTTTTAGGATGGGTGACATTAATTATTTTTTCCCCTTTGATGAAATTCAAACGAGATATCATAAGTCTAAATGTTATTATTTCAAGTTATATCTTGGCATGACTATTTTGGTTAAACACTTTAATCAATCTGTTGGGTTGGGTAAAAGCGTTGTTTGGGTTAACTAATTTGTATTTTATGGGTCGGATTGGTATAAAAATCATCGGCTCATATTAAAGCATCGGGTTCAGTTCTTTCCCTCTCTCTAATATCGGTACTCTTTCTTACCGCCGTGAACCTCAACCTCTCCTCCCATAATATCTTCATTTCTCCTCCGCAAGTGCAACTACGATACTCCACCTCTGCTCCCATTCAAGAAAAATCAATTCCCTGAGACAAATCGGTGGCTGCTTTTTTTTATAAGACCCTTTTCCCTCCGTCCTTATCTCCCCCTCCTCTTCTGGTTTTCATTGTATGGCTTGGTTTATTCTTTTACTTTTTGTTGTATGACTTGGTTTTTTTATGTGCACTACTTTTTTCGATTATTTTTCTCAACTAAATCGGCTTTTTAGTTAACTTTTATTTTCTTTGGATGAATTGCTTCTTTTATTATTGTTTACTGTCTTGTTCATTACCAATCATGCTTTAATATCCCATGCTTTTGTCAGATTGGCTTTTGTGTTTCTTTTTTTTTGTTCAAATCACCAAGGCAATTCAAGAATTTACTTAAATAAGATTATATGAAAAATCGAACACAAATTATTGAAAATATATAGAGCTTCAGATCAAGAGAGGGCACTATCTGACAGAGAGAAGCAACTATCAAATTACTATTTATCATAACTGAAAACATAATTTGGAATAATGTTCCAGTGTTACCAGTGATCGAGTCTCTCAGTTTTAGATTACCTGAATTCCAGCTTTTGGTTCCAGTTCTCTCCATTTTTTTTGAATATTTACCCAAAATAAATCGGTTGAATTAATATATTTAGAAATGTACCTATGTCACCAACATTAATCCAGTAAGTTGTTTGAAATTGGCATTTGATTTGTAAATTGAGTTTTAACACATTATTTGGATATTTGTTTTTGGTCGAACACGCATTATTTAGATAATAAACCGAGTACGAGCATGACTTAAATTAAAAGCTGCAATTATCGTTTAGGTGTACATTTAATATATCTTCTTTTATTTTTATGAGAAAAAGATCATAAAGTTAAACTTTAGTGAATTATTGTATAAGATCATGATGGCATATCTAAGCCAAAATATTCATGTAGGGATCCAGTAAAGAAGAGTTGGTATCAACCCACCGTACATGGTGATGGAGGTCAGGATAATTTATTAAATAAAATTAGCAATATATGTGCTGTTCATCTCTTTTTCTTTTTCTTTTTTTTTTTCTCTTTTTTTTTTTTGTGGTTAATGAAAGAAGTCAAGATTTATTTTATTAAATAGTTTTAGCACGTGACTCTTAGCAATCCATAATTGACAACAATCTCAGGAATATCTGTGCTGGAAATAAAATGGTTGGTTTGTCAGGTTGCAATGGACCAACTATGGTGATCACCCTTTAGTGTATTGCCACCATCAAACCAGCTAGACCTAACTCACACTAATGATTCTATTTATGTGTATTAATTACTATTTAATTGATTTTATAATTTGTACTACTTTCTTTGTTTCTTTTAACTGATTAATTCACACTACTTTCATCCCAAATGTTTACTTTATCGTTTTTATTTTATCCATTCTAAATTATAGTTTATGTTTTTCTTTTTAAAAATATAATTGACTATGCATTTGATATGTCTTATTATTAATATATATGAATTATTATTTTTTTAATTTTTCATTATGTCATTTTTTTAATTTACATATAGAAGTGAATGGGTGTAACTTGGCAGTTGGCACTTTAGCAGGACTGCTTCAGATTCAATAATATGATGGGTGAAGCTTCCTAGCTTGTTCTTCTTCTATAAGAGATGGTCCAATTGCGGAAAGCATCACAATTTACCTATTTCTTAGACTAGTATTTTGATTTTTGGATAACTTAAGCAATAATTTAATATATAGTTACAATGATTTTTACTTTCTTGACGTTGTATAATTGGATTCGACCAACTTAATCAATAAGTTAACATCAATGAAGATTTTGAGTTTAATTATTAAATGAGCCTAAATTTAAAAATATACAAAGGTATATTTGACGTTAATAGACCGACAGCGATTGCCCCCCATCCTTGAATTTCAAGGCTTTTTGTTTTTGTTATTTTTTTTTAAATTTAGAATTTGGAGGGTTGAGCTCACTCTCAATTCAAAAGTAATTGTTGGTAATTGGTTTTTGTTGATATTGTTCATTTGTGCTTTTGACAAATAATTGAAATGTGAGCAAGAATATTTCGAATGGAATGCTTCTGATTTAACAAAATGAGTTTGTTGGTTTCTCAAGTGTTAACAAAATGGAATGCTTTGGGTCTTTTATTCCATTTGCATGCAAGTTGTTGAAATATCGGCTAAGTGTTTGTGTTTTTGCTTCAAGTGGTGAGAGAGACATGGAGATTGAGTGGAAGTGTATGCAAGATTATATTATTTATACCGGGTTTTCAGTGAAAAAATTAAGAAGTTATAAATGATGGAGGGGAAATGTAAGATGGGAATTTGGGACTTTTTGTATTGGATTTATATTTGGGATTCTGGTTTGTGTGAGGATGAAGACACTGGCAGTGAAGATTGACAAAAAGAAGTTCAATTCCTCATCTGAACTCATCGCGGCAAATCACCACTCCTCACTTTAAATTTGGCTTTTGCATTCATTTTGGTCAATTGGGTTTTGAATTTTTTGGTGTTTTCAAGCTGCTGAATTCGATGTTCGTATTGAATTCTAGCTAGTTCGATTGCTTGCATGTACTTGATTTAGGTTTTGGATGGGATAAACTATCTGGGTTTTTCTTGAATTTCTTAAATTTGGTGTCTAAATTTGTGAATTTCAATTCAAAACAAAATATATTTGTAGTTGAAATGCCACTTTTTAAGTCTGTTTCTTGGATTTTAATCTATTTTTTAGCTAGTTTTTCAGTTTTTTCAGTTTTATCTATTAGTTTATGTTGATTTTCGATATGGATTTTACTTAATAGTGCAGAGATTGTGAAATTTTTCGTATTTCATAGTGTAATTTGATTTAGTAAAAACAAAAACAATAAAAATATACTATTACTCCATTTATTTGGCTATTTAATTATTTAAAAAATGGATTGAATGAAAAAAATAATTGTTATTATAATATTGTGTAAAAAAAATGATAAACTAATAAGTTGAAAATTGATAGAAAAATAAAGGTGATAATTGGTATTAGGTTGCAATTATAAGGAAAAAAACCTTTAAAAATCAGTTGGTGAATTAATAAATGCAAACAAATCGAAATTGGAATCCAATTCGACCTAGTTATATTTAGCATTTGGGTTGAATCTATGTTTAATAAACAATTCATTTATTAATTATCTTGATGGGTTGGGTTGGATTTATAACAAATTTTTAACCAATTTAGTCTATGAACAACCCTACTCCTTTGGGTACAAAAATTTAGTCCACCCTTCCTTCTGTATAACCACCTTGAAGTCGGAGAGAAAGCACAACTTCTTCAGATCTCCTTCAATTGGAATTTTGTTGGCTAAGATTTCCTTTGTCTCTAGATTCTCATACCACGTTTGCTCTTGTTGAGTTACACCTTTCTTAAGTTTGATGAGAGGAAGAGAGGGTCATGAAGAGGTGGTCAGTAGTCCCTTCCTTTTGGCTTCCTTATGGGTTTTGAGGGTTGTGTTTTAGGTGTCATGTATGAATGAGGAAATACTTAAAATGAAATATTTAGAGAGAGAAAAAAAATTTGAGAGAAAAGCGTCTTTGAAGTGAGAAGTGATGTTTATATAGGTGAATGAATGATATGCAACGATAAAAAAAAGAGTTTTAAATGATGGAATTTGAAATTCTTAATGGTTAAAAAATTTGCAGAAAATATGCAAATCGCGACCATAAAAATCAAATTTACCATAATAGTAAAAAATATTTAACTTTTCGTGACCGCGAAGTATGAATCATGCTTGCACATTAAAATTTTACAATGGCCAAAAAATATTTTGATTTCATGAGTGCAAGAAAAATGTTAAGCCCATAAATTCATTAATCTTTTTTGCAATGAAAGTAACTTGAAATTTGCAATTATCAGGGCTAAAATAGTAATCACGATTTTTATGCCACCTCAAAAATTTTAAAAATATGCCATCAAATGCGTGAAATGTATATGACACAAGTTTATATGATCAAAATAAATATAAATGAGTGCTTGAATTTTGAAGAATGTGAATTGATTCTCAAGTGACTCAATCATTCATTAGAAACATACAAGACATAAACACAAATAAAGCACATAAGCACATATAAAACTTATAAACACAAAATCATCACATAATAATTTCATGAAATGCAAGTGTAGAATATTTTTAACTTAAAAGAGCTCCTGTTAAATATGTTAATCTCCCTTTCAATAACATTGAGAGACTTGGTGAAAATGTCTACCAATTGGTTGTTGGTATTGTTGGGAACAATTTCCCTATAATCAGATTTATAAGAAAGCGAAAAAAATACGGAATAATAAGACACAAGTTGATAACGGAGTTCGGCCAATTATGTCTATATCTCCAGACTCCTGCAGATCTTTTACTGAAAGAAGAGAAATTTACAAAGTGTTTACAAATACTCATAACTCACAACCTCTCACTAAAATTTCTCTCTCACTTTTGGATGAAATGTCTTACAAATGAATTCCTAAGGCTATATATAGGCTTACACCTTTTCAATGGATGATCAAAATTAATTCTCACATACTTTGATGAATGGTTGAGATCATTTCTCACCTACCATCTTACCAACCAAATAAATAGTCAAGATTAATCCCCACCCACCAAATGGATGGTCAAGATTAATATCCACCTACCATCTTACCAATCAAATAAATGGTCAAGATTAATCTTCACCCACCAAATGGATGGTCAAGATTAATCTTTAACTACCATTTTACCTACCAAATATTTTATCAACAAAAGATGCACCGTCCATTTTTATTGTCATTTATTTCTAATGCATGTGTAATTTAACCAACAGGTATCAGTAATTTCTAATATAACATCATCATTTTGGATATGACCTCTTAAGTAATGATGTCTATGATAACATGAATAGAAAGCAATATATTCACTCATTGATTACCAACATTTACAGAGATATATATATAAAGAAATACAAAGATGTTGATAAGAGTTATCTAGTGAGATAAGTAAACAATATTTGAGTGATGAGTTATCCTAACAAACTACACAACAAATTGCTTAGAGATAATCCTTATCATCCTCCCGCAAGTGGTGCGGGTTGAGAAAGAACTCACAACTTTTATTTGAGTATCTGAAATTGTGGTTTGGGCAGCGGTTTTGTGAGTATATCAGGTAGCTGGTCCTTTGAAGAGATGTCGTGGACAAATAATTCCTTGTGAGCAACTTTATCTCGTACAATTTGAAAGTCAATTTTGAGATGTTTGGATCGTGAGTAGAAAATAGGAGTGGTGGTAAGGTAAGTTGCACTCAAATTGTCACACCAAAGTGTAGGGGTGGATGTATTAGGGATGCAAGTTCTTTCATAAGAGATTGAACCCATTGTAATTCTATAACAGCAACAGCAAGTGCTCGGTATTCCGCCTCCGTGGAGGAGCAGGCTACAGTTCTTTGCTTACGAAATGCCCAAGTAATGAGGTTATTTCCAACGTAGATACTATAACTTGTTGTTGATTTACGGTCATTAATGCTACCACCTTAGTCGGCATCACTATAAACTGAAATATTAAAATGAGAAGAAGGATGAATGAGCATGCTATGTTGAACAGTAAGTTGGAGATATCTTAAGATGCATTTGACCATTGTCCAATGATCATTGGTTGATGCATGAACTGTGATACTTTGTTAACAACATAACAAATATCTGGTCTTGTGAAACATAAATATTGTAAACCACTTACAATGCTACGATATAACTTTGGGTCATTAAATGAGTCTTCTATGCAAGTCAAATTGGCTTTTGTACATGCAGGAGTGGACATCCCATTTGCTCATTCCATCTTGGATTTAGCCAATAAATCTTGAATATATTTTGTCTGAGACAAAAATAATGACCCAAAACACCACAAAGCTTCAACACCAAAAAAGTAATGAAGAATTCCAAGATATTTGACAGCAAAGTTTTGTTGGAGTGAAGTAACAATGTGATTAATGAAATTGGAATTATTGTCCGTTAACAAGATATCATCGACATATATAAGACAGTAGGCCTGTAATGTACCCTTTTTGTAGTAGTATAGCGAACTATTAGTTTTGGAACCAATAAATCCCAGAGAGCTTAATGCGGTGGTGAGACACTTGTACTATTGTCGTGGTGCTTATTTGAGGCCATAGATGGACTTGTTTAATTTGCACACATAATCTGGGTATATGGGATAGACAAATCCTTGAGGTTGATCCATAAATATATCCTCATCGAGTTGGCCGTGTAGAAAAGCATTGGAAACATCCAATTGTTTTACCTGCCAACATTTAGATAATGCTAAAGAAAGGATCAAACATACAACAATTGGTTTTACCACAGAGCTGAAAGTCTCGGTATAATCAATTCTCGGGCGTTGGTGAAAACCTTTTGCAACAAGTTGGGCTTTGTACCGTTCAAAGGAGCTATCTGATTTTCGCTTGATGCGATAGACCCATTTGCAACCCACTACATTATGGGCACTAAAACGTGGGACCAATTTCCAGGTATTATTTTTAATCATGGCATTAAATTCATCAATCATAGCTCGCTTCCACGTAGGAGATTTAATAGCTTTACTGAAGCATGAAGGTTCAATCTCTTCAATGGTGTGACTGAACATTGATCTTGGTTTTATAAAGCCTGTTTGTGAACGGGTAATTATAGAATGATTCCGTTGAGATGGTGGACCAGTGTATTTGGTGAGATCAACCATGAGGTTGAGGCTAGGTTGGTGGACAATGTTTTGTGTTTGGACGTCATTAGAGGAAACGGTGTTGGAAGGTGGAGTTGATGGTATAGTGGGAGTAACTGGTGTACCCATAGGAAGTAGATATGGTAAAAAAATTATGGCTGGTTCTGTATTTTGAAGAGTGGATTATGGCGGGACATCACTTGAAGCAAATAGAAAAACCTAGTCATGAAAAACAACATGTTGTGAGATAATAATTTTGAGAGAATGAAGATTAAGACAGTAATAACCTTTATGGAGTTTACTGTAACCCAAAAATACACATTTTTGAGAATGAGGTTCAAGTTTATGAGAACTGTAGGGACGTAACTAAGGGTAACAAAAGACAACCAAAGGTATGAAGGGCATGATAATCAGGTGTTGTGCCAAATAACTTGAGGAATGGTGTGAGATTGGTGAGATTGGGGGTGGGTAGCCTATTGATGGTATAAACTGCAGTAGTAAAGGCATATGCCCAATATGAGGTTGGAATTTTTGAATGTTGAAGTAAATCTAAACCAGTTTCAACTATATGTCTATGTTTTTTTTCGGCACAACCATTTTGTTCCGGTGTTTTTGGACTTTAATGGCTATCCCAAAATATTTTTCAACAACATGTCGAAATTTGATAAAAACATTTAGAACCTCAGATTTTCGCTTAATAAAATAGATCGAGGTGTATTTGCTGAAGTGATCGTAAAATATAACATAGTAACGATAACCATCAATGGAATTGACAGGGGAAGGACCTTATAAATCATAAAAAAAATTAACTCTAAAGGTTTTTGTGCTTGAAATGAAGACAATGGAAAAGATAACTTATGACTTTTGCTGACACTACAAGCGTGACAAACATCAGACTCATTATTTGACCAAAAAGAAATATTATTTTGACGTAGAACTTGTCGAACAGTATGAAAATTGGCATGTGCAAGTCAGGAATGCCAAAGTGAGAGTGAACAGGTCATAACATGCGGTGGAAATGACGGAGAAGAAGGTGAGAGTTGTATGGAATAGATGCCATTTTCACTTGGCCCTTTGTGGATAATAGTCCTCATGTGGATATCCTTAATAAAAAAATGATCAGGGAAAAATTCAATTGAGACATTGTTAGCTTGAGTAAAAGAGTATACTGATAATAAATTGCAATAAGAATGAGGGACATGTAAAATATCTGGTAAATGAAAACAATGATTGGAAGAATTGAAAAGAGAATATCCACGATGTGAAATGGGAAGTGTTTTACCATTGCCACTTTTTACTTCATAAGGGTCATGATATTCGGAATGTGGAGACAAATTTTCCAATTCAGGCGTCAAGTGATGTGTCGCACCAGTGTTAAGAATCTAGCATTGAGGATGAGAGGATGAGGCATAATTAGAAATTGGGTTGACATGTGAGGGAGTGAAGGTTCTGAAGGAGTTGAGTTTATGGTGTGGTGTGGAACAATTTTTTGCAAGGTGACCAAATCCATATCAGTTATGGCATTTAAAAGTAGTGAAGTCAGAAGCATAGTGATGTAGATGGTTATCTGTGGGAAAATGAGGTGAGGGGATGGATGAACGAGAGAAAGAACGACCTCTGCCCCTATGATATTTTCTGGCCCCACATCCTCGAAATGAGTTGTTAAATCTGGAGTTGGAGGATATATGAAATGTTGTGGGAGAGACTGAATCTTTGGAAGTATCATTTTCCAAGTTTGCCTCTTCAGACAATAGTAAACCATATAAGTCATCAAATGACACAACCTCAAGTCCGTTTTCTAATGATCTCACAAATGGTTTATAATCTGAGCCCAATCCATTAACTATGACCTGTACTAGATCATCCTTTTAGACGGGACTGTTTAGTGCAGCAAGTTGGTCATGCATTCCTTTTGCTCGTTGAGTGTAATGGCCAATTGTTTCAGTTGTTTCTTTGGTGAGGCGAAAAAAATGTGATTTTATGTGGCGAATTTGGGCTTTTGATTTGGAAGCATATGTGTTTGCTAGTTTTTTCCAAGTTGTTCGAGCTATCTTTGCTCCTAACCTATGGAACAAATTCTTTAGTGATGGAACCAATGATTCAGCTAAGGACCAATTGGTCTTGATGAAACCATGTAGTGTATGCAGGGTTGGGTAAATTGTCACCAATGTGGGTAGGCGGAGATTCAATACTACCATCAATGTGTTTTGCTAAATCATAGATGTAAAGTAAGGGAAGTAATTGGACTTGCCACAGTAGATAATTTGTGGAGTTAAGTTTGATAGGTAGATGGTGTGCTACATTGGGTAGGGAAGTAATGGATGGTGTAGAGAAAGAAGAAACTATTTGAGAAGAAGAGTTGGCCATAAAGAGCTGGTGGTTGTTAAACCCTTAGTGGCTCTGATATCATGATAACATGAATAGAAAGCAATATATTCATTCATTGATTACCAACATTTACAGATATATATATATATAAAGAAATACAAAGATGTTGATAAAAGTTATCTAGTGAGATAAGTAAACAATATTTGAGTGATGAGTTATCCTAACAAACTACACAAAAAATTGCTTAAAGGTAATCCTTATCAGCCTAATGTTTATATGCTCCTTCTTAGAATATTGAATGAGATTTTTTTGAAACATTTATTGTCCTTATGTTATTGCATCACATTTAATGGAAATATGATCAACATTTGATCATAATCATTAAATTGTTGTTTCATCTAAAGGACTTAAGTGTAATAATAATCCACCATAACATATTCCACTTCCATGGTGGATAAGACAATCAAAACTTATTTCTTGTTAAACCAAGAAATTAGATATTCACCTAAAAAATGACAAATTCTAGAAGTGCTTTTCCTATCAAGTAGGCTATTGGCATAATCGATATCTAAAAACTAATGACATGAAATGATGAATTACTAAAATACCATAAATCTAAATGTATGGTACCATATAAATACTTCAAAATCTTTTTGATCGCATGTAAATGAAACTCTTTAGGAGAAAAATTGAAATATAATATACAAGCATACACTATACATGATATTAGGTATATAAGCTGTAAAATAAAGAAAATAATCAATCATACATTTATACTTATTGTCTATAAACTTACCCTTTTCATCTTTGTCAAGCTTAGTTGATATGCTCATTGGGGTATTGGTATTCTTGTTTCCATCCATTTCAAACTTCTTAAAAATCTCATTGGTGTACTTAGATTGGTTGATGAAAATGTCATTTTTGCATAGTTTGATTTGTAATACTAAGAAGAACTTGAGTTTATCCATCATGCTCATCTCAAACTCTCTAGTCATACATTTAGAAAATTCCTCACAAAGATTTTTATTAGTAGTCCCAAAAATAATATCAACATAAATTTGAACAATTTTAGTGTTATATTTATGTATTTTCACAAAAAGAGTAGTATCATATTGAATCTTTCTGGATTTGACTTGTCTAGTTCCTTCGTGATGACTCTCCAAGATTTTTTAAATATTGTTAGCGGTTTGACAATGTTGAACTCTTTGCATTATTTTCTTGATGAGGAGCTAAGAATAATGGTCATTGCTTTCTTATTCTTGTCATTCGCTTTTTTTTTTGTGCTTCCGCCAAATCCTTTCTCAGAATGATCTCCACCATGTGGTTGGTTTCTTTCGATGATGACTTCCATTCTTTCAAATTGTTATTCCACACATCTACTATATCAATATCTAAGTATATTTTTATCCTATACTTCCGATGAACATAATTTATATCACATATACTAGTTTAGACCCTGAGTCATGCATGTGTACTACAACTAGACATTTTAAATTTGCCGGAGTTTAAATTCAAACTAAAGAAAAATAAGAAATAAAAATTGAAATTTTATACTTGAAATAATTGAGAGGAATTTAAAATTTATAACTAAATTGGAAAAATGCAAAAACCAATAAGTTAAAATTGATTGTAATATGATGTGGTACTTTGCAAATATTTTTTTAAAATTTTATTATTATTATTATTATTATTATTATTATTATTATTATTATTATTCTTATTCTTATTATTCTTATTATTATTATTATTATCGTCACAAAGCATACACCATTAAGTGCAAAACTTAGTGTGGAAACTTTATTTTCTCTTGCATAGGCAATAAACCAAAAAAATTTCTCTTGCATAAGCAATAAACCAAAAAATAGATAGCAGTAGGATTGTAAATAGAGTCATAGAGTCAGTGAGACTCATACTCAAAATAACTTAGCACATATAACAAAAAGCCCTTTGAGTTGGGTTGGTCTTTTATATTTTGGTATACAATCTTTTGTGAGCATTTATTAAACATATGTTGGGAAATTAATTGTTCATTTAATTTTAAATAGAACATGTAAATAAATAGAATGTACAGTTGTAAATGTTTAATAGATGGGCTATGGCAAAACAATATGAATGATATTATTATATTATATGTAACATGTGATCTTCAGTAGGTTCAAAGTTGCAAGTAGATTGTAACATCATCTTACTCAATTGTATCACAAAAAGGTAAGGGAGTGTTACAATTTGACTCATCAAAGTAAATCTTGAAGTGGTGAATCCCTTCATTGGTCATTTTAATCTTTTCTCACGAAATAAAGCTTGAAGTTGTGAAATTGGGCTCTGATACCAATTGTTGTCCCAAATATACCAAGATAAAATTGAATTAGTAACTAATAAAAAATTTCGGTTTGAATAAGGAGCACAAGCTAAATGAAATTATTTTAATAGTGATTTGTGTCACGTCCATCAATTTAGGCCATGATCGACACGAGTGTTTCTCGACCGGACGCGCCGGTCTTACCGGAAATCGTGCGCGTACGGGGTCGGAATTGAGTTGATATGACCGAAGTCTAAATTGGGACCGAGAATAAATGAGAGATTTTATTTTAATCACGTAACACTGAAATTTTTACGAAAATCGACGAAAATGAGTTCGGGACTGTAAAATATGCGATTTTTGCACTGTCATAAAATTGTGAACGGAGTATACCGAGACGTAAATAATATTAAGGCGGACTCTCAGGTACAATTTGGTGTCAAAACTCAATTGTTTAGGGCACCAAATTAAATAGATAAAATTTAACTTGCGGTACCGTAAAAATACCCGGAAAAATGCAATTTTTGCTCCGGTACTCCGTTTTTGAAATCGAACATACCGAATTGTAGAGAAAATTAATTCATGAATAATGGTATAATTAATTGTTGAAAATTTATTTATTTCGGACTTGGAATTTATGGATTTAATAATTGTGGAGAAAATGAATTAAAATAATAATTATATGATAATAATAAAAAAAAAGACAAGAATAAGTGGAATTCGGCCATAAGGCCATGAAAAGAAGATAGGATATAAAAAAATACAATACCACATGTAGTTATTCCCCATTAACTAAAAAAAAAAATATTTTTTTGAAATAATTGAGGTAGTGGCCGGCCATGCTCAATTTTCTCCCACTTTTCTAAATGTTCTTCTTCCTCATTCCATTTTCACTCTTCTTCCTCTCTTTTCTCTTTCTCAAAACCAAATTCCTTTTTCTTTCCTCCATCTCTCTTATGTTCTTATTCTTCTTTCCTCATACTTTCATTCTCTATTTGTTACTCTCCCAAAACCGAAGCAACAAGTGAAGGGAGGTGAGGCTTGAAGTTCGGCCAAGGAAAACTCGAAAATTTTGAGGACTTTGCATGATTGGAGACTAAGGTAGCTTCGGTTTGAAAGAGATTATTTCTAGGTGAAAAATTTTATTTTGGCCTTAAATTCTTGTTTTTCCATGTATCCGAGAACTTAAATTTTATTATCTTGTATATATCATTTGGATTTATTTCCTTTCATAAAGTTCAAATTTATTTGTAATGATTGTTGTTGAAGTTGAAGTTGGGAATTATGTTCCTAATGAAGAAATAAGGAGTTTATTTTGGAATGAATATCGTGATCTTGAGATAGTATTTTGAAGTAAGATTTATCTTTGTGTTAGGGAAATGGTAATTTGATGGTGGGTTAGAGATTTGACCGAAAATCATAGAGAAAGATAGGGTGATGTTGTGTAAATAAATATTAAGGAAGGAAAATTTTAATTAACTAAAAAAAAATTAATTTAATTTATATATATTAATTAACTGAAAATTTTAAAATGGTTTGAGAGATAATTATGTATAATAAAGTAAATTGAATCGATTAATGTTAAATGAAGCTAATTAGTATAATTAAGTTAATGAAGTTTAAGTTAAATAAAAATAAATAAATAAATAAATAAATAAATAATTGGACCAAAACTTAAGAAATAAAATTTAGACAATATTATGAGTTAGTAATAATAATAAAATAATAATTATTAATTAAATTAATCAAATTAGTGAATTAAGTGAAAAATGTAATTTAAGCAAGAAAATAAATTAGTTGAATTAATTGTTGGGATAAATGAATATTTAAATAAATAAAGATAATGAATAAATTGACTATAGTAAATAATAAGTTAGTAGAATTCAATAGAAATAAAAAAATTTATACCCGTAAATTAACGTGAGTGTCGTTGGGCTAAATTTTAGAAATAAATAAATTTTCTCTATTTGGAAGAATATTCACTTCTAAATATTTGACAGTTAAATATAATTTTATTAGGCGCACATTCGATACAAGCGCCAATATCGGGTAAAGGAAAGGAGCCTGCAGACGCGACGAGACGATAAATTAGGTTTGTGCAATTATTTATAATAATGATTATTTATAAATGAATTTAATTTTATAATATATGAAATATAAATAAATGAGTTTGAAAATAGTTTTGTGTAATATATTTATATATGTAAGTTTTAATTATTTATTTTATGAAAGTTATTGTATTTTGGCCCACGTATTAGCCTAGACTTGGTTCAGGGATTTGTTGGCATGTCAATAGGGTAACAACTCCATGGTCTGTGGTTATCTTGGTCATGAGAGGTATTGTCTGATCCTGTGGTTATCTTTGATTAGCTGTGGGGTTATGATTTAACCCCGGTCCTGTGATTATCTTGGACCAAACATGTTATATATATATATATATATATATATATATATATATATATATATATATATATATATATTCTGATCATGTGGTTATCTTGGATCGAGACTGATCTTGTGGTTATCTTAGATCAGCTGAGGGGTTATGATTTGACCCCGGTCCTGTGAATTTCTTGGACCTTAACTTTTCCGTCGATTGACGGTACCCCGTGTTTCCCTATGATTGGGTCTACGGCGTCTTAATATATGGGCTTATAAAAGTTTTATTTTAATAAATAGACGTAATATTGCATTTTAAGTACGTGCTTATAATTTGGCATATGAACAAAATTATATAAATAATAATAATAATAATTTTATTGTTACTTCTATTTATTGAAAAATGGTTATGCCAGTTTATTTATACAAGTGTAATTGTTGTTAAAGGTATTATTTTATGGAAAAAGAATTTCAATGATTAGCAGTTATATATATATATTCATATAATCATTTAAAATGATGATTATTATTATTATACATCATTGAACCACTGAGTTTAAAACTCAGCGCGGAAGTTTATTTTGCTCTCGTGCAGTTATCAGGACGAGAGTTTAGAGCGGTGAGTTATCTGAGTGTGCCGCTAGTCCAGTGAGTCCCACAAATGGAGCAGAGCAGCAGTGGTAGCCATCCGGACAGGGTTGGTTACTTTTTGTAACCACTTATATATATGCATATAAACAGTCTGTATATATTTATAACCAGTTATGGGTATTTGGACTATATGTATAAAAATAAATATGTGAATTAAAGTTTTAATTTTTTTTATGCATATATGGGATGTGATTAAAGGATGATATATATATATATATATATATATATATATATATATATATATATATATATATATATATATATATATATATATATATATACAAATTTATTTACACAGGCAGTTGGTGACATCACCTTACCTGACTGTGACGTAGGAGGGTAAGGGGGTGTTACAATTAGTGGTATCAGAGCACGGTTTAGGCGGTTTTAGAACAAAAGTGGGATAGAATTAAGAAAATGCATATACATTGATTTTAAATGTTTTATATGCTTAAGTTATTACTGCTGCTGCTTTCTAATGTGGGCCACTGTTCTAAATTTTAGGGTGAACGAACGTTGAGAATGCGGCGAGCAAGAGACGAGATTCCTGATTTAAATGAGATGTTTAGTACAGATTCTTCATATCGTCCCTCACAACAGCATGTAGCTAGAGGTAGTACATCATCCATCAGACAAGACAGACAGGTCTCACCTGCAGGGCAAGATAGAGAGAGATTGCTTGAGGATATGGCAGAGATTCTACGAAGAACAGCGAGACCTACTATTACAGAGTTAAGGTTTGACAAATTCCGCAAATTGGGAGCCACTGATTTTTTTGGGCGTAAAGAGGATGATGCTACAACAACAGAATATTGGCTTGATAGGACTGAGCGAGTGTTTGAGGATATGAATTGCACTACAGAGCAGAAGTATAGATATGCAGTGTCTCTATTACAGGAAGGGGCACAAGATTGGTGGAGGACAATAAAAAGAAGACCCCAGACCCCAGATCCTCCCACTTGGGACTTTTTCTTAATGGAATTTAAAGAGAAATATATTCCCAGAGAGTATTTAGATTTGAAGGAGCAAGAGTTTTTAGACCTGAGACAAAATAACATGACAGTGGGTGAATATGAGAAAGAGTATAGTCGACTTAGCAAATATGCAGAAGGGATTATTAAAGATGAGATTGACTTGTGTCGACGATTTGAGAGAGGACTCAGGGCACATATTAGAGGTAGAATAGCTGCATCTCGGATTGAGAATTTCACCAGGTTGGTGAGAGCTGCAGAAAGTGTAGAAAAAACTGATGCAGATGAAAGAAAGACAGCGGCTCAGAGCCATGGCAAGAGACCATTTTTCCCACCAGCCACAGGATTCTCATTGGGTAAGAAGGCTAGATCCTTCGGAGGTAGATTTCAGACTGGAACTCAGGGGCAGAGTGCTTTTAGTAGACGAGGTCAAACCGGAGGCTCGACGCCCTCACATGTTAGTGCTCCAACTGCAATAGGAGCCAGATTTACCACATATCCCTTATGCCAGTACTGTGGTAAGTATCATATTGGAGAGTGTTGGATGGCATCTAGAGTTTGCTATCAGTGTGGAGCGGCAGGGCATATGAGGAAGGATTGTCCATTCCGTAGTCAGGGTACAGAGTCAGTTGGGACGAGTCCAGTATTGACTCAGAGATCTGCACCAGCTAGAGGCAGAGGTTGGGGAAAGTTCAGAGGGGGCCATATAGGGCCGAATCAGATTACCACAGAGACAGTAAATCGAGCTGGGAGTAGTAGAGCAGCGCCAGCCAGGGCATATGCTATGAGAGCTAGAGAAGAGCTGGATACTCCAGACGTCATAGTAGGTAAATTTTCTCTCTTTGGCTCAAATTTATATGCTCTAATTGATCCCGGGTCTACACATTCTTATATTTGCACAACACCACCGAATGGGGGTAAGATACATATAGAGACATTGGGATATGATATAATGGTAACAAATCCTCTAGGCCATAGTGTAAAAGTAAACAGAGTATATAGACAATTGCCTCTAGTGATTATGAGTGAGCAGTTCCCAGCGGATCTTATTGAACTCCCCTTCCGTGAATATGATGTCATTTTAGGCATGGACTGGTTGGCCCGACACGATGCATTGATGGATTGCCAGAGCAGAAAGGTAGTCTTTAGAAGGCCAGGACGTGATGATATGGAAATACATGATGATAGACAGAGATTATCAACTAATATAATTTCTGCTATGAAAGCACAACGACTAATCAGAAAGGGGTGTGAGGCGTATCTGGCACATGTGGTGGATACGAAAAGGGAGAGTCCGAAACTTCAGGATATCCCTACGATATGTGAATTTCCAGATATTTTTCCTGAGGACTTACCGGGTTTACCACCAGATCGGGAAGTAGAGTTTGCAATAGATCTGTTACCTGACACAGCTCCTATATCTATTACTCCTTACAGAATGGCTCCAGTCGAGCTAAAAGAATTGAAAGTTCAGTTGCAAGAATTACTTGACAAGGGATTCATCCGACCTAGTGTATCCCTTCATTAGTCATTTTAATCTTTTCTCACAAAATGAAGCTTGAAGTTGTGAAATTGGACTCTGATACCAATTGTTGTCCCAAATATACCAAGATAAAATTGAATTAGTAACTAATAAAAAATTTTGGTTTGAATAAGGAGCAAAAGCTAAATGAAATTATTTTAATAGTGATTTGAGTGTTAGCTAACTTTACATCCACTCTCCAATTTCCAATTGAAATTTTTACTATCACTCAACTTGATCACAATGGAGTTTTACTAAGCTCACTCTCAATTTAATTTTTAGGTTCATATTAAACTTTAAACCCTTATATTTATGACTCACACAAAACTTTACAATTAATGTTTAGACTTTAGACTAACATTCAATCCTTACAAGAGTATTATACTTTATGCTCTCTCTAAAACCTTTACCCAAGTATTTAAGGTTAACACTTGAACTAAACAAGTACTTTCAACTGCTTACAATTGATTATAAAAAGATTTGAGAAATTAATGTGCAAGAGTTTGCCTTTAGAGAGGTTAGTGGCATACATTTAGTGGCTTTTGGAGGGGTAAAGAGTCATTACAAATAAAAACAAAAATTTCCTTGCAACATCTAGTTTTCTTTGGTATCAAATGCATTGATATAACTAGAATCATGGTCACTATTTCTCCTTTTACGGTTGCCATTTTCATATCTCCAACATTAAGTGACACGTGACTTTTTTAGAATTGATTTGGCACAACAGTCAAATCTTGATGAAATTCGCATTTGCTATACTCCTATCACAATTGTGCTACTGCTATTGCGGACGGAAGTCACGATTGCGGTCTCCACCGCAAACCTTTATGTCCAAATGGGGGTTTTGCCTTGGTTGAATTCATGATTGCTATTATTCTAGATGCAGTTACAAAATTTATATTTCTCTAAAACTTTTGAATATGTGGCTGGCTTGGATTTGATTCTCTTTTAACGGTCTTGAGCTTTTAGGTATTGCGGTCATTACTTCTTTATCACCGTTGCAAATCACCTTTTCTAGCCAAGCTTTGTGGTCACGCTGCAAGTTGCGAACTATTCTTTTTCTTCATGGTTTCTTAGCTTAATTGAAAGCATGGTCGCTATTTGTTAGGCATAGTTGCAAAATGCTCTTCACGGAGAACAATTGTCATCTTGGTTGCGATTTGATGTTTTTCAAAGTCATTCGAAATTTCACAAAGTAAATGATTTCCAAATGTTATGAAACTTTGTGTCCTAGAAAAATAATACTTTATAAACATATTAGTGATATTCAATTTGATTATTAAAATCAGAATATAGATTTATCATCTTAGTTCAACACTACATACATTTTCTGTGCCAAAATGCATAAATTCCATTTTATATGACCAACATAGAGAATAAGATTTAAATTAAATTTTAACTACCAACCTTTCATGGAATCAAATAAGAATATACAACTGATCTATTTTCCATGCATAATATTAATTATCACTAGAGAACAATAAAGAAATTTTTATTTGTCTTTTATTAATGCATTTTCTTTTCTTTTTTTTTTCCTTTAATTTTTTGCTGGTTAGTCTCTTGAGATTCTTTTTGATTGTTTGTACAATTGAAGTATAAGGTGTTAAAACTTTAGAGATAAATTTAACGATGGACAAGCATTCATAGCTACCACATGCCTAGCATAATATTTGACGAAATATTTTATCCATTCCTAAATTTTGCATCTGTTCCACTTCCACAGTTGATGCATCAAATTGGGATGTTTGCATGAACTACCTGAAGAGGAAGATGTATAGTACCTGTGAGTATCAAAAGCACAAATAGCAATAATCAAAAGCAGAAAATTTAAAATTGAAATGCTAGAAATTAAAAAAAAAAAAAAAATCAACAACCAACTTCGAGCTCCGCGAATTTGGACTCGGGATTGAGCAAAGAAGATTGTGCTCCTGCATGAGAGATTTTATCATAATGATTAAAGATGAACTCCTCTCCTCTATAATGAAGATGAAGAACAAAATGAAGAATGGGCTAATAATTGTGTTTATTATTTTGTGACGTTTAATGAAGCCTTGCCCTTAGAACTAATTAAGGTCTAAATTTTCTTGAGGAAATTACATTATTTTAGTTATACATGTTAATATATTTCATATTTGACATACTTATCTTAATGTTGTTTTTAAATTCTTTTTAGAACTCATTAATTTTTCTGTAAATATCTAAATTGTTTGTTTAGTTAATTCATATACTATTAATATACTTTATATATGCATATAAAATACTATATGTATACCATGATATACTAATATATACTAGGAATAAAAAATGAGCATTTTTAAAATAATAATTTTAAAAAGAAAATATTTCTAAAAGAGAAAAATTTTTAAAAAATATATTATTAAGCACTTTCTTTGTTTTTTTTTGTTTTTTTTTCAGGCATGTCATGTTAAATAAGATTTTGGAATAGCCGCATCTAAGGCAAACGTTGCCATCCAAATGTGGGCTAAAAGCCCATTTTATCGTAGTGTTGTGCATAAATTTTCTACTTGTGACATGAAAATGAAGAGCTAAAAGAAAAATGGGCTAATATTTCTGAGGTTTATTTTGTTACATTTAATGAAGCCCATCGATGCGTTTGAAATAGGGTTGTTATGTAATGGATCCAAGTCCATACTACATTATGGATCTTATTCTTTCACATGTAAAAAATAAAACAAAGCGCAGGATTTTCTATAATTAAATTCTGGTAAACTAATAAATATAAAACAAGTTTATCAGTTATAATATATAGGTTCATCATTTTAAATTTATAGATTTATCAGTTAAAACTTATAGGTTTATCATTTTAAATTTATAGGTTCATCAGTTATAATTTACAGGTTTTCATTAGTTATATCTTATAGGTTTATTGTTTTGAACTTAGATGTTATCATTACAAATTCATTATTTAGAAATTACAGATTCATCATTTTGAACTTATAGGTTGATCAATTATAACTCAAAGGTTGATCGTTTTAAACTTGGAAATTTATCATTTTGAACTTCTAAATTCATTATTTATAAGTTATAGGTTCATCATTTACAATTCATAAATTCATCAATTATAACTATAGGTTTATCATTATGAACTTGCAAGTTCATTTTTTTGAAGCTACAAGTTCATCATTTTAAACATACAAGTTCATTATTTTACTAAATACATTATCCTGAATTTCCAGCAACTTGATTTTCTATTTCTATATTACTGTTTTTAGTTCAAATATATTCATTTTCAACAATTTTCTTTTATAAAAAATTAAAATTAAATATTTTAATCATAAATAATTATAACAATCATTACAATATTCAAAAATACTAAAAATAAAATTAAATATACAAATTAAAATTTTACTCTTTAAAAATAAACTTAAAATATATATTTTTTTCTTTTATCTCTATGAATAAAAAGAAGAAAAAAAGAATACACCGAAGAAAAAGAAGAATACAATGAATATATAGTTAAAAAACGATATCATATCAATTAATAACACACGTAGGATTATACATCTAGGTCCATAATATAATTTACTTTATGTCTTAACTTTTTTAGACACATTTAAAATTAATAATATACTTAAGGTTTGAAATAGCCATTAGGTAAACGTGGCTAATAAAATATTAAAATGTGAGTAGAGGCCCATTTTTTTTTATAGTCATGTGCGCAGCCCTTAACTGAACTAAACCAATTATTAATACCCTCTAAGTCACCTATAGACAAAGCAATTTCGTCCCACACCTAAATACAGCTCCGCTCTCAAATGCAGCTCACTCTCAAGCAAAGTCTTCATAAATCTACATGGGTCTTAACCTCAATCTTACACATTTAACTCATTAAAATATTTTTATTTTATTTTTAGTTTGCATTAAAAAAAAGTTGAGAAGAACATCACCGTGGGAAAAATCTCAGAGAACAAAAAAAAAAAAAAATTCCTTATCCACGACTTTGATATCCTTCCTTGAAATTTTTCTCCTCTAGCACCTCTCTCAAAACCCTTTGTATCCTTGTGTTGAATACCGAAACAAATAAGGAAATTAAGAGGAAGATTGACCTTCTGCACGAGAGATGAAGATATAGAGAGAAAGGTTGAGAAGTTCTAGGAATTTTTCCTGTGAAAAATGGAGTTGGACCCATCCACCCCCTTTATTTGTTAAATTTTTTAATTAAAGATCTTAGTGGATAATTAAGCTTCCAATTGGGTTAATGGGGTGGCAACACCATTTATTTTAATTAATTTTGACAATTTCTTTAATTGATCCTCTATTTTTCAAGTTTTTTTTGCATAATTTAACCTACTAAAATTTTATTCTTTTTTTTTTTCCAAATTTAAACTCCAAGTCATATCCGCACTCAACGGATCTCCATCCAATGCAAATGTTACATACTAGTATATATATATATATATATATATATATATATATATATATATATATATATATATATATATATATATATATATATATATATATATATATATATATATATATATATATATATATATATATATATATATATATATATATAAAACATAGTCTAGCCAGCCATTAACTAAAATTATGTCTCAATTATTATTGGGATGGATGTAGAAAATGCTCCCATTGCCCTTTAAAATATTTTTTACTATCCTTTTTAGTTCCTTTTTTTTTTAATATATATATATATAAATAAGTAGTATTTTGCTTCCACTTATCAAACTTATAAGTTTTATATATTTTATATAGTAAATTAATAAAAAAATACAAATAGAGATTACTTTTTTGATATTTCTTATTTTATTTAATGTTTCTTACCTTTCTCTTTTTAACTTTTATTTTTCTTTTAATCTTAAATCTTTCTTCTTCCACTCTCTTTCTTACTTTCCTTCTCTCTACTGCCTATCAAACCCATAACTTTTGTTTTTCCTCATTCGTCATGTGGTGTTGGAAGAAGACATGGATCACAAGCAATAAAAAAAACAAATTGTCAAAAAGATAAAGCTTGTTACATAGAAAATCCTATCTCTTCTCACTTGTAAGGTTAGTTTTCAATTTTTAATCTTTTTTCTTTATAAAGTACCTCAATTATAAAAGTTGATTAGACTTTATGGTTTTATTGGTATCCAATGCATATTCTTTGATGTTTTGGTGATTTGATATATTTATAGCATAATTATTCATTAGTATGTGAAATGTGAATATTTGATTACTTGAGAATTAATATTTAGCTTTTAATTTGGTTTATTTTCTCAAATTTTTTGCTTCATTTTTAATTGTGAAATTAATATTAGATTCTACTGAAATAAAGTTGAAAATGCATATTCTTTGATGTCTGGTAATTTTATAAATTAGTAGCACTATTATTCATTAGTATGTGAAATATAAATATTTGATTACTTGAGAATTAATATTTAGCACTTAATTTGGTTTATTTTCTCAAATTTAGTTTTTTATTTTTAATATTAAAATTAGTATTAGACATTTTTTATGAAATAAGGTTAATTTTAATTTCAATTAGTAGAATACTTGTCTTTTAAGTTATTATTAATTCTAATTCGAATTTCAATGCAATTCATTACAAAGTAACTTGTATTTTTTTTTATATATATAGATTGATATTATATAATTTTTAGTTTATTATCTATTAAATTAAATTTTTCCATACTAAAAATAAATCCTAAATCCATTCCGGTCTCAATTTTTTCCATCTATGATTTATTTTTTCAACTATAATATTATAATAACAACATTCTCTTATGTGCATTTGCACTAATTTTTGTTAGTTCAAGCCTTTTTCTGGTTGACCCAAAAAAAAAATCTGAACTTTGAGTGTAAAGTTGCTAGGTATTTCACGGAATTAGATTTTGTCATTTTTGCGGCTGAATCTATGCGGTCCAAATTATTAGATTTTTCACTTCTTTGAGTTATATATAGCACATAGTTTGTCTTTTTCATTTTCAAAACCAAAAAGAAACATGGATGTGAGCTTTCGTTCATGGCCCATGGCAATGAATTCTTAGGTATCATAAAAACTAATACATATTAAAAGAAGAATGTGTTTTTATAATTTTGTTGGAGAAAAATTAATATATAACTTTTTAACATAAAAGTATATGATTATGTTGACAACAAGCGCACGTGGGTGTCTTATTTAATTTTATATTTTTATATGATTTATTAATATGTAATATTGATGATCTAATCCTATATAATTACATTTATATATGAAAATCATCTGCTCATATAGTTGGTGGTTGTATGAAATTTAAGGAAAAATGGAATTGTGTATGCATATTATAATAATCTAACCTTAGATATTGGTGTTTGGTATAATTTAGATATTTGTTTGATTTGAAAACTTGCAAAAATTAAGAATAAGTTTGGCATTTCATTAAATTTGATGTTTAAACATTTGAAATTAATATTTGTTGAGTTAAACAAGTGATCATATTGATATAGATAGATTATAAATTGTGTTAGACGGATTTAATATGGATATAGACAGTAGATAACTAATTATAAACAAATTTTATTTCAACTAGATATAAATAATTCAATGTTAAATCGGTTTAAAATTTAGTAAGAATAATTTTTACGTACGGATACTTTAGCCATGCCTCCCCCTACTCTTGAGGATATTTATTAAAATAATGTAAATTTAAAAAACTATTTGTCAGAATGGGTTAAAACAAAACTATTTACAAATTCTCACCTGAATCTGATTCAGTGAGAATCGGTTTTTGGCGCAGATATTTAATCCGGTCAATTACCATATCCCTGAGGTCAAGGATGGTCAGAAGCTATCCAAATCCGATCCATTCAGGATCGGTTTTCTGGCTTCTGATACGAGGCGCTGTAAATTGCAACAAATTGAAAGACGTATTTCTAGAGACAATTAGGAAAAATAAAAATGTACAGATAATAAAACAAATCCAACAAATGAATTTAATTTGGTATTCGAATAACTACTCAATTAAATAAAAAATCCAGTCTATATGATCTAGTTAATAATATAAAATTTTATAAAAATTTTACCATTTTTTTTAAGTAAAAATTATTAATACTTTCAAAAATATGAAGTTAAAGTCCAGAAATTTAAAAA
The DNA here is from genome assembly GCA_023653625.1 of Triadica sebifera. Classification (NCBI taxonomy): domain Eukaryota; kingdom Viridiplantae; phylum Streptophyta; class Magnoliopsida; order Malpighiales; family Euphorbiaceae; genus Triadica; species Triadica sebifera. Next base: position 28,915,288 of record CM042898.1, on the reverse strand, counting down.
AAAGGCCTAAATATGTATTAAAAATAATTTCTCAATTATATAATAATCTTTACAAAGTAAAGTTAAAATTTTAGATAATCACATCTTTTATTTGACACTTAGCCTCACATATAAAGTTTTTGATGATATAGATTTTTAAGGAATGTTAATCACATTTGCTACCAACACTCTTTTTTAATACTTTCTTCTTCATTGTTTGACTATATCCACTATTTTTAATAAAAAAAATGTAACATATTCTCTAGGTAAAGTTAAATATATTGATTTTTTTCTCTTTTTATAATAACTAAAATATTAATTTTTTTTATTTATCATTTTTTTTCATCTCTCTTGTCATATCTCACACCATTATTCATTTCTTTAATAAATTTTCTTGATTTTAATATGTTTATTAATTTATGCAACATGAGTTTTAATTTTATATACATATATATATATATATATATATATATATATATATATATATAGGAAAAAAATAATGAGAATCTCTATTGAGGTCTTCTCCTCCACTCTCTCTTCAATATACTTGACACAGTTATTTTTAATAATAATAATAAAAGAAACTGGAGTGAGCAATTTGGAATTGTGAGACACATACACACTTATTCTTCAGTTTACATATTTGATACCAACGTGAGAACTAGTGTGCATATGTTGATAAAAGTTAAAACAATATTATTACTAAATTTGAAATTTAATCAAAGCCTTCACTAATTAAGAATTAAAATAAATATAAGAATTGCTAGCTAATTACATGATCAATTTTCACACACAATGTGCAAGCATGTGACGCTTGACTTATTAATATGATTTATTTATTTATTTTACCAAAAAGTTCATTCTTAAAATTATTATTTTTCAATTTGAGAATCATATTCTCAATTTTCATTAAACATGACAGTAGCTAAGTTTTGTTGAAGTGCCAAATTAAAAAACATAAAAAAACAAATATGTGTAATAATATAATTTTAATTATTTTTTTAAAAAGTTAACAATAAAATTTCCCTCTTAAAATTAATATGATTTCATCATTCGCAAAAAAAATAAAAATAAAAAAAATTGGAAATTGAGAGAAGAAAAGGCTTAGATAAAAATTCTTACTAAACCTGTCTTAAATAGTTAATGTTATTATAATTATAATTATAATCATAATAATAACTATTATTATTTTGTTAAGGTAAAGAAATTGTTATATAGATTAATAATATATAGTTTCTTTATGCACTAAAAAAAGTAGTGTGAGAGACATGGAAAGAGAGAAGATAAAATAATAAAATAAATAAAATTTTAATGTTTCAGTCATTATAAAGAGAGAGAAAACCACTATATTTAATTTGATATAGAAAAAATGTTACAAATTTTTTTTATTAAAAATAGTAAGATATAATAGACCAATGAAGAAGAGAGTATTAAAAGAGAGTTTTGGTGCAAGTGTAGCTAATATTTCTCAAAAAGAGAATATTTATGGGTATATTAGTCATTAAAATTATATAATTACTTAATTGTCCTTAGTTATTAATAGAAAATTACTAAAATGTGCTAGCTAGTTAGATTCTAGCCAATTATTTTTATTGTAATATTTATATGGTCCACCAACCAAGATCCTATGCAAAAAACATATATACATATAGCAAAATGAAGGAAAGATTTAAAAAAATAAGAGAAATAATAATTTTAAAAAATTATAATAAATTTTCAGAACTGATTTAAAAAAAAAATTAGAGTTGAATGGTAACAATAGGCTCTACAAAGGTTCTCAAGGAAATTGCAAATAAGCGGAAGTGGAATCCAGTTATAGAATCCGTGACAACTTTTTTTTATAGAGAAAATGGTGTCAGATCAATAAGGTTATAAATTTTTAAAACGCGTCAAATAACCTGTTTTGTGAGTTGAAAAAAATTAAATTGATTAAAATAGGTATCTATATCCAATCCTTTAATACTCATATATTAATGTGTCAAAATGGGTTGAATCCATTTAATACCCATTTATATTTTAACTACCAATTTATCACCCATGCACTTATTTAAATGAGTGAGTATGGATGGATAAATGGGTATGGTTAATTTTACCACCCCTAATTATGAAGTAATAAACTATTGATAGAGAATGATTTCATAATTAATACGAATAACAATTTGGCGACTGAGAAATAGACAGAAGCAATAATATTTATATGGTCCACCAACCAAGATCTTATGCATAGACAGAAACTGTTTGAATGTATTAAAGTTGATGGTTTTAGGTTTTAAAACTTGAAGAATCTTGACGGTTAGGTTAGACATTATTTTCAGTAAAAGTTCATCGCAAGTTGGAAATTATATACGATTGTGGGATCGCGCATGCTGTGAGTTTTGTAGTTGTAGGGCCAATATGTTTCTAGTCTGATTTTAAAAATATTGGTTGGAATTTTTAATTTAATTTAGAAAGAACTTATGACTCTCACTCATATTTTTTATAATTTTTATAATTTACTCTTCTCTTATTAATTCCAAATTTTAGATGTTAATTAAGAATCATTCTTATAATTTTTCAATATATATATATATAGGTTAAACATTTTATGAAATTAATTTAAAATTAGAATTTAGTAATGATCTCAAACATATGATTATCGACTCAAAGGATTTTCTAACAAATCAAACGCAAACCTTCACTCATACTTTTTTATTTGATGGGTGAGAAAAAAAAAATCATAAAAGAATGAACTTATCACTCTCACAACATTTAAAAATCATTAAGAAAGCTAAAACAGCTATTTACATTAACAATAATTTATTAATTTAACCAATTATATAATTAGAGGCAGCAAAGCAAATGGATCGGCTCAGACAAGTTCGGTCATTATAAGTCAAATCATTTGAATTTCAGATGAATTTGTGTCAACCTGCAAGTCATTCATTATCCATAAATATTTTTTTGGAAATAAAAATAAAAAATTTTCTTTTACAAATACAATATATATATAACTTAACCTAAAAGGCCTTAAACAGTGAATAATGAGCTTAAAAGTGCAGCACATTTTATAAATAATGAGCTTAAAAATTTTAAAAGCTCACATTATTTTCCAATTTTAGAAAAGTGCAGCACATTTTACAATTCTCAACAATAGAATAGAGGACTTATTTTCACAGGTTATCCAAATTCCATTAAGTGTCTGCACTTTCAACAGAAAAAATAAAATTAAAGAAAGAAGATCTTCAATAATCTGATCAAAACCCAAAAGATGCAACATATCATATCGAAAAAGGAATGGACAATGTGACTCGGGTCATACAGGGCGATCCATGAGTGATTAATTCAAATCAAACTCTTAAATTTATGGGTTTTTGATGAATTTTAAAATAAATTTATGAATTAATTCAATTAACATCACATGGTACAATCTATATTTATCTGTACTGAAAAAAATAAATATATAGAGAAAAAATATATGATATTGTCTAATTTTAACCATTAGAAAATGTGATATTTTCTTAAAAAGATACACTTACTAAAGGTACAATCTATATTTATCTATTCTAGAAAAAACAAATATATAGAGATAAAAAAAAATGATATTGCATATTTTTAACCATTAGAAAATACGATATTTTTCTTAAAAAAAATACACTAAAAATGCGCCAAATGGGATTCAAACCTGCAATCGCATGCTTAGGAGTTAGACACTTGTCCATTAGGCTAAAGGTCTTTTTTGTTCATATCTCTATTGTGCGCCAATTGAAATAGTGTGCAGCACTCTGTACGCTTCAACTAATGCACTGCATCCCTCTCTCCATCTCAGCAAAACTATCCTAAATATAGAAATACGTATGAAAATTGGTCTAAATTCAGAGTTTTCTTAAATTTTATCATAATTTTGTAAATAAATTTTTTTTTAATTTAGGATAAATTAAGAAGTATCCCCTGATAGGCAGGTATAAAAGTGTGTTTTTATGACCTACCAGCAAACATTACAAAAGAATGCACACCGATTATCCTTTGTCCCTTATTGTAAATGAAAAACAACAAATAAATTCGTAAAACAAATATAACATATATAGGGAGGAGAAAAGGTTGATTGTGAAATATTAGCAACTCATCGTGCGTGGAATTTTCTTCTCAGAAATAATAAAGTTCCAAAGAAAATGACACAAATTAACAGGTCGCAATGCACGTGGGATTCTCAAATTAAAGACCCTTTAGAATAAGACTAATATCACAGTTCTCATTCTTCTTTGACAGAAAAGATACCATTATTAATATTAATTAACAGAAAACGACTGATTTCTTGATCTGTCTGAACTTTTTGTGTCTGCTACCTTTAATTCAAAAAAGTTTATTAGATACAAGTGGACACATCAGTAGTCACCGACTACTATCTAGTGACTACTAATCATTGAGTGTGATATGATAATCGTGTATATAAGTGTTATATGCCTAGATTTCTTTATTACAACCAACTAACAGACACTCTCTGTTGGGATTCACTGATATCTGTTTTGCAGCCATGGCAGAAGAAGTGTTCAGAAAGGAGTTGAAAGATACTGATATAAGATTCAGATTTTCATTTCCCACTGAGAAGCTTGAGGATTTCGACATTCCTGAAGTTCAGTTGTTCAAATATGTTGATGTTGTTGACTTCAACAGCAGCAATCGTGTCTGGAGATTCAAATGTTCAAAGCGTGATCCGCAAAATAATATTTATGCTTATGATAAACCTGTTTTCTCTTCAGGTTGGATTAAGTTTGTCAGAGAAAAAGGGATTCAAGTGAATGATCAGATTATCTTTTATAAGGAAGAAGATGATGTTGGGAATCAGATTTTCAAAATTCGTGCCCAGAAATGGAAGAAAGTCTTTAGGTTGTTTGGGTTTGACATATATCAGATGGTTGATGTTTGAAAAATATTTATGTTTCTCTGTTTTCCCCTGTTTAGGTAGCTAAAGATAGCTTATTATTATTGTTATTGATCTTATTACCGTTGTTGTAATAATAATAATAATAATTACTGAAATATAGCTTAGTATAATTCTATTTTAGCTGTTATATGGAAGTCTTTGTTGTTGCTCAAGAGTCAAGAGCAGAGTTGGTGGTCTTGTCAGGGGGTGGGATCATGAAGGGTCGGTGGTCTTGTGAGGGGTAAAAGGGTGGAAGATGTGCAGGATGTGGCTTGTGCGGAGGCTCTTGCTATTTTTTTTGGATTATCAGCAGTGAGGGACTGTGGCTTTGCTGAAGTTGAAGTAGAATCAGATGCACTGGGTTGGAGCCCTACCAAGACTTGTTACCGATGATATCACTGCTCTGCAGACGAGTTTTTTGTTTATGTCTTTGCCTTCGTTCGTCGTTCTTGCAATAAAGTTGCTCATTCTCTTACACAACGGGCAAAATATTTAGAAGGGACCATTATCTTGGTGGAGGATGTGTCCCTATTAGCGGTCTCTTTTTTTGTCCAGTGGTTCGTCAAGAGCAGAGTTGCTTCTACTTGTTTATTTGTTTTTTCAAGATTTTTTACCATAATCTATATTAAGTTTGATATACTGCATGGATAAAAACGCATCAGCAAAAATTTAGTGAAAAAAAAGGCAAAATAAATAAATATAAAAATATTTATTTATTTTGAAAAAAGATGCAACATCGTTATAATTCAAATCACCTTTTCTATTGTATTTTTTTCTTTATGACATATTAAGACATTTACAAATAGAGCATAATTATATATACCAAATAGTATTACGATGAGAAATCAGTTTTATTAATCTAATAAGATCATAATTATATATATTATCCAACTTTAATTGACATAAGAACACAAGCTATACATTTTAAAATATTAAAATATATAAAGTATAAATTTGCAACTTTCTATTGGTTAATAAAGCCTTTGCTTAATCACGTGGACGTGGGTTCATTATTTTCTTGAAAATAAGAAAGATTTTGACAAGAGAGAATAAAGAAATTAAGGTTGGTTGGTTGGTTAGAAGTTCCAACCAATTAACGACCATTATTTTAGACGAATTTTACACAAATTTCAAGAATACATTTACCCAAAAAATGAAATAATACAATATAGCTAAAATAAATTAATAATTTAATTTCAGTAATATAAATCTTTTTTGACAATTCCATCAAAAATTTGAGCCTAAGGATTCAATATTTAGTAAAAAAGGCATTTTAAATAATAAAATTGATAATTCTGATATTATATTAAAAAATGAATATTAGATTTAATTAATTAATTCTAAAGGTGAAAGAATTGTCTGATGAATCATTCAAACTTTCACAAAATGAAATTACTTTTTTTCGTTATCTAAACATTAAAAAGAAATATTTTATTTGTTAGAATCATTCCACGTTAAATATTTAGGAATGCTAAGTATATTTTTTTAATTTTATACACTTTTCAACCATCACTTTTTAATTGGTTAGTGAGAAATGAAAAAAAATTAAAAATAGAGAATAAAAAGAAGAAAACTTAATTATATCCTTCTTAACAATCAACCAGAAAATAAATGTTTGAATTTGAGAGTGTCAAAAATTTAAGAGTTCCAAAAGCAAACTCTGATACGGAACTTTTTTTATTATGATTGGAAAACGACATTAAAATAGTAGCTGTGTTGCTCAACATTTTCTTTAAGGCTGAAATTTTTTCTTTCTGATTAGACCATATTGAGCAAAACACATAATGGAAATATAAATTATCCATTTGAATTATTTAGATTTTGTTATCGTTTTAAATTTGTACAATTATAAATATATATATTGAAAAAATATAAATATTGAATTTGAAAATATTAAAGTAAAAAAATTAATTCTCAGTTTGAAAGATCATAGGTGGGGTAGGTAATTATCCCTTTCAAATTAAGAAGTTCATTAATTAATGATAATGAGTTCATTATTTCTTTTAAATATTAATTTTATTTAGAAAGAATCCAGAACCAACAGAAATAGTAACCATGATCAGCATGTTAATTAATCAAAGATTTCAATAAAGCAATCTTATTTTCTATTCAAATTCATAGAAAGCGGCAATCTTTTAGTTGAAATTTATATACTATAATTAAATTAGGACCCACCAACAACAGTGAAAGAAATCGAATCATCTTTAGTATTATTCTAAAAGAAAAGCAACAACTTCCTGTACTACACAGAACATGATATATAGCGACACAAAAATTGAGTGCATGTGACCATTTCTCTGTTTCTTTAGTACGACATTGACTAACTATATATTGACAGACATTGATTTCTTGATTTATCCCAACAACCTTTTCTGTTTTTCTATTTATTTATGAGCTCTGACTAAAGTTAAAATAATTCTAATATTATAATTTTGTACTAAAAGGTATCTATGGAACATTACTGAACTTGCACACTATATATATGCTTAGTTGCAGAGAAACCTGTCATTGCTAATCTCCAATTTTTCAATACACAAACACAAGCTAGCTATTTATCAATGGCTGCGTTTTCGAAGGCGCTTGACAAGAGTGATATAGAGGGAAAATTGTCAGTTCCAGAAAACTTTGTAAGAGCATTCGAAGTGGTAGGAAAAGGGCACCAAATGAATTTGCATGTTAAAGATGAGAGAGGTATCGTGTGGACATTTCGTTTCAGTGTTCCAGAGAATATTTGGCAATCGAAACCAGTTGTTTGTGGTGATTGGATGCAGTTTGTTCGCAGTCAAAATCTCAAGCCTGGCGATGTCATCAGCATTTGTAAAAAGAAGGATCATGCCACTGGAGCTCACTACAAAATTACTGTCAAGAGAGGAGGATCATGTTACTTGAATACACAACATGGAATGTCTTAATTAAAAGATCTCTCGTCGGTTGGTTACATGGTGTGTGTGCTCCTTACAATGCCTACGATCCTTCAACTGAGCTAGCTCTCGGGATGAATTAGGTCCGAAGATCCATTTTCATCTGCTCACAAATATCCGATCCTGCTATTTTTATTGGTCCAATTTCAACAGATCTATAGCAGTTAATGGGTTTTTATTTATTATGCAACAAAATTTAAGGATCAAATTGCTGATCTGCAGCAGTTAATGGGATTTGGGTTTGATCAGCAGCCTATTTCTGGATTTGTGCATGCATATGGGAGCTGTTAATGAAACAAACATACATTTAATTATTTAAAGATGTTTTGCTTTGATGCTGCACGAATGTCGATAGTATTACATTCACATTTTTGTTCTTATTGGCATAAAGATTCTATATTCCTTATCGAGCAATACATATGGGTTCAGATCTCTTTTTCTTGCTAGTGCTTAATAAGAAATTATATAAAATTGTCTGACAGACGATGATTCCCACTTTTGTTCTAAATTAGTAAATCACTAAATTTTGCAAATTGCTTATTGGAAGATGTAATTTTCAGTCAATTTACTGAGCTAATGGTGTCATTCAATAGTAAATAAGGCAAACTCTAAGAACTGCCCGTTTCTTGCATCCCATTCATGCTTCAATTGAGGTTCCAGTACCCAAAAACCCTTCACTCCTTTTGTCCTCTTTGCCTCCCTCTTTTAAGACTAAAAAGATCCAGAAAAGGTGGGTTTCAATGGGTGGCCAGATTCATCATCTAAATGGAAGGGCAGGAAATTATGAAGCAATCATGAGTTCTACTTTCAGTTGGCAAAGAGATGATAATTTAATCATTGGCCTTGCTAAAAAAAAAAAAGGCGTCCCCTGGGCTCAATCTACCATCACACTAGAAGATATGATTTTTGGAGGGTACTCTGTTTTGGGATCCCCTGCTTTTTCATGCTCCCCCGAAAACAGAGAACTGAAAGAAATTGAAGACAAACTGAAAGAAGCTGGACTTGAACTAGGGAAAGGGCAGTTGGGTAAGGCCTGCCAACATGGATGGATGAAGATGTTTATTTACGGTTGCAGTGAAATTAAACACGAAGCATTTCTCTCAGAAAAGTTGAATCGCAAATTCCTCAATTTATCTTTTGAATCTCCATGTTTTTTTTTAATCATAAAGTAAAGCTGAATGATTTGAATTTTGAATTTCATCCAAAGCAAATTATGTCTAATTAATTATTTCATAAAAACTAAAGGTTAACTAGTAATAATAAAGGGTTCACATCTGATTTTATTTACTTTGTTTGTAATTATTAAGGAGAATTCCGGAGATCGGAGGATAAAAGAAAAATTTATAATTGTGATGCGACTAATATTATATTAACTTAAATAATTTTGAAACAGCAGTGAATTTACAATTATCAAACTCAATTATTTAAGTTCATCAAATTCTAATACAATATTAGAACCATAAAAGAACTAATTGCACTATGACTATTGATTATTATAGATAAAATTTGAGTGAAGCAGAAAAGTTTAGTATAAAAAAATAAATAAGTTTGTAATTTAAGAAAAGAAAAAAATCCAGATATATAAAAATATTAAATTAAGCAAGTTACAACTAGATCAAACAAGTTGTGTTTGAGAGAAAATGTTAAGAAAAATCTCATATTGAGAGATTGAGGAATAGAAAAAGATTTTTTAATTGTGGTACAACTAACTTCAGATTGAATTAAATTATTTTCAAATGGCAGTGAATCCATAATTATTAAGTAAAATATTAAAGCAAATCAAATTCTAATAGTAGTGTGCATGTCATTATTTTTGCCCATTATTTTGGTTTAACACTTTCTTCAATTTATGCAACAGTTATTTCTAGGTAGAAAGTTTTGAAAAAATTTAATGGGAAAAAAATAAAAATAAAATATTTAACACTTCAAATAAATTTAGTATATTTTATTGGTTCAATTTATTAGCAACAAATTAAGAGGATAATTAATAATTTTAGTATAAATTTGTTGTTTGGTTTGTCCTACTATTGAACATAAAACGATAAATGGTAAAGAGATATATTATTTTCAAACTTTTAAATTAGGGGTGTCAATTTATGTATATCGTGTTGATTCAATTAATATTGGTATTAATTTTTTTAAATCTGCATCTAACTCATTTATAATTGTCTCGTAAATGAATTGACCTGTTTAATATATTTGTCACTATATTATATATTAAATTGTATAAAATAATATTACTTTTAAATTATTTATCATTTTTATACTCTTAAATTCGAGCATATATTGTTTAATAATTACAAAAATTATATCTAATTATTAAAAAATCACAATATATATATATATATATATATATATATATATATATATATATAATATTTTATATTAAGATAATTATCCAAAATATCACAAAATATCATTTTATATGTTAAATGAATTGTAATCATGTCATATCGTATCAATGGGTTTAAACCACACTCAATTTACTTATTAATCGTGTCACTTAAATGGATCATGTGTCAAATTTTGACATAACTAATTCTGAAATTTAAATAACACAGCAAAAACGCCTCAAAGTTTCAGTTTCATAAACAACCAAAAGGATTCTCAATAAACTAAGAAGCTAAAAATTAAAGAATAACAATAAGAAATGCAAAATTGAAAAAAGATATATGGAAATTTCTTAATTGTTCTTCTTTGGTAATTAATGTTATGGTTGAGAAATAAGTCTCTTGAATATGTGACAGCTAGAATTTTCTCATTTGATTCCATGAAAGGTAGGTAGTTAGAATTTAATTTAAATCTTAACCTATATGCTGATCACATAATTAAAATGGAATTTATGTGTTGTGCTGCAGAGTGAATATATGTAGAAACTAGTGTTACTAAAACCTGGACTGGACTGGATTGGCCGGTTCAACCTGCAGGAATCGGTCTATAATCAGGGTGGATTCTCTGCTGCTATTGGGGGTCTCTCCTTCTCTCACTCTGTATTTTACACAAAAAAATGGCAATATTATCTCTATTTCACAACAACACTCATTCTTTCATCTTCATATCTTACATTTTCTTCCACCACCAATAACAACAATGGAGAGAGAGCGCCGTCCATTTACCACTTTTGGATTTTTTTTTCTGATTTGCAATGGAAATGAAAAGAAATGAAAGAGAGAAGAAGTCAAAATGAAATAAAAGAAGATAGATAAAGAGAGAGAGAATTGTTAACAAAATCGTTCCTAATAAAAAAGAAGGTAAAAGTGTCCAGAAAAACAATGAAAAAGTATATTTTTGTTTTCCCAAATAGAAAAATATAAATAAAAATGGAAAATCTCTAATGGGGGGGAATATTTCTGAGGTTTATTTTGGCAGAATTTAATGAAGCCCAGCACTTTGAAAGAAGGTCCAACTTTTTTGGACACATTTAAAATTAATAATATAGTTTAAATTATTTAAATAGATATAAAAATGTGACTATAGGCCCATTTTCTTGTATAGTCACGTGCGCAGCCCTTTATCTGAACTAAACCATTTATTAATAACTCATTAATTATGAAAATGATCTTTCTAACTTTTTAAGAGCTCCCAAATTGATGACACTGCACAATTATTAAGAATGGAACGGTCATCATCGAATTGCCATCCAAAAGAAATTACATCTATGATTTGTTTTTTTCAACTGCAATCATTGTAATAACAACATTCTCTTCACTTTTTGTCAGTTCAAGTCTTTTCTGATTGACCCAAAAAATCAAATATATAAATAAATGAATAATCTGAACTTTGAGTGATAATCAGCTACTAGCTAGCTCACGGAATTAGATGTTGTCATTTTGCGGCTGAACCTATACTTTGCACCCTTTGTTTTCTTTGAGTTATTCGGCATACTTTTTCTGACCTATCCGGAGAATTATCATGATACAAAAACCTAGCTATCTTAACCGGACATCACATTCACTTGAAATCATTAATTTAATTGATTATGGTTAAATCCCAAAAATCTGCACAATTGTTGAATCAAAGCAAACTTCTTTTGATAAAAAAAAAAATAGAAAAAATATATATACTGATTATAAATTATCGCATTACAACCATAAATCGTATTAATTAGGGAAAGATGAACTTGATTCAAATCAATGCAAAACAATTACAAACATAATTAATAATTAATAACATGTAATTAACTAGCTAAGCCTAATACAACATGAAATATCAAAATATTATAAGCCTATTCCTTCACAACCAAGCAACACCATGCGATTTGTCAGAGGACTTAAACCGCAATTATTCAAGAGCAAATTAAGATTACGAAAATTATATATCATCTCACCGGACAATAAACCATTTTGCACAAACTTAGACATAAAGTTATCGTTAAACATCAGCCCAAAACGTTCCAATAATTTGTTTCTGGCCTTTAATTCGATAATGCTCAACATTGTCTTCATCAACTTCCCTAATCAAAATGATTTTGTTGCCCTTTTTGAGTTGTTTTTCTCGGACGAACCGAAGCCAATCCCCAGTGAGTTCAGGTCTAGGGTTGGGATCCTCCGACGTAGGCCTGATAGAAAGTGTAAACGTCCATACTCGCTGCTCAATATCAGTGGCTGAAAAACTCACACTACGTTCTCCAGCAGGCAGCATATCCCCTACCCTCCTAGTGGGAAATGCCAATCGATAATTAACATCAGTATCAGATAGTACTTTGCTTACTAACACAGCCATTTTGTAATTGAACAAGGTATATAGATAAGTATCTAGAGCAATAACTGTGAAACTTGAGATGTAATGGAGAATAATTATGAAGGTATCGTATTTATATAAATTTTTATCTGATAGTGACATATTATTGAAGTTCAAATTAAGACAGAACACTTGGATCTATTAGATGGATGCGAACATTCATTTTAGAAACATTTGTTGCACCGATTGTCAATGGTATGCCAATAAACATTTGACGCACTCACGGCCACACTCTCTGTTATTAATCTTAAGAAAAACTGCATTATGTCTTTTTGTGAGAAAGACTTTTCAAATTAACTGTATAATTTGACATCTTAAATTGTTAAAATTTCAGATGGGTTGGATATATATGAGAGTCAGACGACCAACATTGATCGAAGCCAAAAAGAAACATGGATTTGCTAAATCATTTTTGTTATTTTTTCAGAAAAAAAATATAATTGGTAGGAGTATTGCCGCATGTTTCTAGAAGAATGTGTTTTTATAATTTTTGTGGACAAAATATATATAACTTTTTAACATAGAAGCATATGATTATGTCAATAAAACGCGCACATGGGTGTCTTATTTAATTTTATACTTTTATATGATTACGGAATCCTAATTACATGATTACGTAATACTAATTACGTACGCATTATGATATAATATTGATGATATAATCCTAATTACATGATTACGTACGCTAATTACATTCATATATGAAAATCATCTGCACATATAGTTGGTATTTTATTAACTTTGATGTTTAAACATTTGGAAATTAATATTTGTTGAGTTAAACGAGTGATCATATTATTATAAATTGTGTTAGACAGATTTAATGTGGATATACACAATAGATAAATAATTGAAAACAAATTTAATTTAAACTAATTACAAATTCTCACCTAAATCTGATTCAGTGAGAATCGGTTTTTGGCGCAGATATTTAATCCTGTCAATTACCATATCCCTGAGGTCAAGGATGGTCAGAAGCTATCCAAATCCGATCCATTCAGGTTCGGTTTTCTGGCTTCTGGCATGAGGCACTGTAAATTGTAACAAATCGAAAGGCGTATTTCTAGAGACAATTAGGAAAAATTAAAATGCACAGATAATAAAACAAATCCAACAAATGAATTTAATTTGTTATTCAAAGAACTACTTAATTAAATAAAAATATGACAATTATCTAAATGATTCCAATTTTAAAATAAAAATAAAATTTCAAACTAATGTCATTTTATGGTAATTTAAAACTTTGATGTTTGGAACTCATTTTGGTAAAAGGTTAGAAATTGATAAACAAATAAATAAAAAGTTAGACCTGAATTCCACTTAATTTTTTTTATAAAAATAATATAGTGTACAAAAATTTGGGTTAAACCGAACCAATTTTTTTGATTAATCTGATTTTATTAATTGTTAACCGCATCGAACTTCAAAATTACTAAAAAGTAATTACAATTAGGCTGAGGACATATTAATTAATACCTAAAGTAAAACTAATGTTTCGGTTAATCTAATTGTTGGGATTAATTTCAGATTGGCAATAAGTTTTTTTTTTGAGTACCAGGAAAGTCTATTTTGATGTAAAACATTTTATATTTGGGATGGAATATGATTGATATATGCATTAAAAATAAAGTACTCAGCAAGGGGGTGTTTGTGTCTGTGTCTATATACATATATATATTGAGAATGAAGAGCGCAATGATTGGTGAAGAAACCATCGCTTTGAAATTTATTATAACGAAAAGCAACGGTGTATTATGAAGTAATAAACCATTGATAGAGAATGATTTCATAATTAATACGAATAACAATTTGGCGACTGAGAAATATATTACCTTACTGTTTGGCTAGAATCTAGCTAATTAGAATATAGTTAAATGAAATTACTGTCTCTAATTAATTATAATAAAGCAAATAAAATTATCTTACTAACCTTATATACACATATAAATATGAGAGAGAATATTTATTACTTCTCAAATTCCCAATTATGAAATTTATTGTACATTATTCATTGCATAGAAAGTTTTTCTTACACACACACTAAAAAATAATATTTATGGATGTAAAAAAGAATAAATAAATGTTTTTACTGTATATTTGTTTAAATTAAAACACATAAATTATGTTGTTTCTAATTTATTTTGTACACTGTCACACTAAACTGCAGTGAAATAGAATATTAATTTTATTATTTATAAATGAAAAAAATAATATTATATGCGTGTATAAATATATAAAAATTGATTTGGTACTTAAAATTATTAAATTATATTAAATCTGATTTTTTATATATTTATTAGATAGTAAACTATCTAATAATTAATTTCAGTAAATCTATGAATGACAAAATTATTCATACTAATTTATTCATTCATATTCATCCATTTAAATTAGGGTACGAGAGATAAATGAGTAGTTTAAATATAAATAGGTAATAAGTGGGTTCAACCCATTTTAACCCACTAATATATAAGTATAGGTTTTTGCTACTAAACTGGGTAATTAAAAAATACTTTTTCTAATTAAATTGCTTACAAAACTTTTAGAAAATATTATTAAATACATAAGTATTTTCGGTCTATATACCTATAAATTTTTAATTTTATATTTTCTGAAATTTTTTATTAACAAAAAATTAGTTATGCAATGTTGTAATTAATATATATTTATTATCAAATTTTTTTGTAGTTAATAATTAAATATTTTGGACAAAAATAGTTTTCAATAGAAAAAAAAATTGCTTTTTTAACTATTTGGTTTTCTTCGTCTTTTTTGAAAGTACTAGTAGTTTTATCTTTTTTGGAAATTACAAAAAAATAACTTCATTCAAAAAAGAAAATACATAAAATTTTTCCTCTTCCACTGATTATATGTTGTTGGTTGATGAATAAAGTAAAGAAAATTACTGATATATTTTGGCAAGCCGCAATATCATTTTAACTATTTTTTTTCTTGTTTTAAAAATTGTTGATTTTGGTTAAAAATTCATAAATTTGAATTATTTTAACTCTTAGTTCAACATCTATAAAATTAAGTTTATCAAAGATGATGATATAGATTGCAAATGAAAGAAAAATAAGATTTTCTCTCTAACTATTTTTTTAATAAAAATGATAGCTTATCTCAAAATTAATTATGAAACTTATTAATCGTTAATTTCATTTGGCCATCAAATTAAATTATTTACCTCATTTCATTAAAAATAATAATAATTTTCTCATGATTCTTAAGTCTTAAGTTTTAATTGCAATAAATCTCTAATGTTTATAAAAAAAATTTTAAATTTTTTTTTATGATCAAATAAGGTTACATAACTGTAAAATAAAAATTGTGTTAATTAAATTCTAAAGTTGATTTTGAACAAATTAATAATCAGAAAAAAAATAAGAGTAAATTAAAGAAATAGTTTTATTCTTACATTAGAAAATTAAAATAAAATCTTAACAAATATTTGTATAAGTTATTTGAGATATATTATTTTGATATATTAAATGAGTAAATGAGTGGGTTATAGTTAATTAGAGGTAAATTTAATTATCATATTTATAAGGTTTTTATTTAGCAACTGCAAATCTAGTCACTAAATAGCAACTATATGAGCAACCACTTTTAAAAACTTCAAAAATGTGGTCTCTATATGGTCGTCGTGTGGACCATTTGGTCTGAAATTTTACCGACCAATTTTGTAGTTGCTAAATAGATATCACAACTATATAGTCACTAAATTTAGTGATTAGATTTTTATCAACCACCGTTTGTAGACGCTAAATATGTTTAGCGATCATTTAGAGATCATATTTAGTGGTCGCTATTGAGTATATTTTTTTATGGTTGCATATTGCATTGTGCAACACCAGATAGAACCCAAAAATGAGATCTTGACGGTTGCATGTTGCATTGTGCAACACCAGATAGAACCCCAGTGTAACTAACACAACACTTGTAAAATAGAAGATTCAAAATATATAATAAATATTAAAATAAAAGAAATTAAAAATGATGAATTTTAAAATAATTTATAAACTATTTTGTTTGCAAATATATATATTTTTATTAATATTAGTTAGGTTCAAAATTTCTCACTGTGATTATTATTTTCTTATGGTTTAATTAGCCTTAAAATTTGAATTATGATCGACGAAAATAAAAGGTTGAAAACTTATGTTATACTAAATTAATAAGAAAGGTAACATATAATTTATTTTTTTAAAATCATATTTTCTCATTTATTTATTGTATATATAGATCCAATTTTAGCTATGAAAATCCCACTAAATAGAAATTATATTATGGATTAATTTATTTGAAATATTTGGTTCAGATTGAAATTTGAAAAGAATTAATGTGCCATATATATTTTGTTAAGGTCGAGCGCATGATTTTCTATATTATTTATCTGAAAAATAAAATTTTTTAATCGAAACAAATGGAAATTTGATTAGTTCAATTTAGTTCGGATCAAAATTTGATAAGGACAGACCCAAATTTATATATTGTTGACTCCTAAAATTAAATTTATGTTGATTATATGCACGTAACAATGGATAGGAGCTCAACCAAAAATTTTAGAAATATCATAATTTTGGTGCTTATTAAATAAACAAAAATGAGGAGTTTTATTAGCTAAAACACGAGTGGGAAGAGAGTTAATAATTAAAACAGTATTGTCAAAAGCATGGCTCCAAAATTTTAAAAGAATGGAAGCATGAGAAAGCATAGATAGCTCAGTATCAACCATATGGCGAATTTTCTATTCAGCAATACCGTTTTGTTCATGGGTATCAGTACATGCCAATCTATGAACAATGCCCTTAGAAGATAAAAAATTATTCAATTTTCTATATTCCCCTCCCCAATCCGATTGAAGGGCCTTAATTGTCTTTTGAAATTGATTTTTAACTAATTTTTGAAAGAGAATAAAAACATTAGTTAAATCACTTCTTTGTTTGAGAAAGAGGGTAAAACCAGGTATGCCTTGTATAATCAACAAAGACTACAAAATATTTATGACCATGAAAAGAAATATGAGGTGTCGGCCCCAAATATAGAGTGTATTAATGTAGTAGAATGAGAAATTGGTGGAAAATGAAATTTATTCATTTTGTCTTGAAAACAAGCTACACATTTAAAATCTAAAATTTTGAAAGAAGAACATGGTAGACTAAATTGTCTAACAATTTTATTGATTATAGAAAATTGAGAATGCCCTAGTCTAGAATGCTAATCAATCAAAAATGCTTGGTTGACTTGAGGAGATGCAAATAACTTATACAAACTATAATCACTAGGTCCGCGAAGCAACTCCTCGGTTTCCTGATCCTTAACAAAAAACAAAAAAAGGATGAAATTCGAAAAGGCAATTATTGGATAGAAAACAGTTGTTTATTAAATTTCTGGAACACTAATAACATGATTTAAATGTAAAAAATGAGTATTATATGGTATTATAGAAGAGCCAATGTGTTTGATATCCAAATCTTGACCATCTGCCATATGTAACTGGTTCATGCCTTTATATTCTTGACTAATATTGAGGGAGAAAATGTTTGGCACCATATGATGACTTGCTCCTGTATCTGGAAACCAAGGCAAAGATATTCTAGGAAGGCCATAAGATGTAGATGATGGTTGTCTATTGCAATAGGCAATATTAGCTTGATTTGAGTATTGGGAACCAGTGTTGAACGAGCGAGTAGAATTATTTTATGGGTGACGATGAGATCGTTTTTGACATCGATCAGCGGTGTGATTGCTTAAGCCACAAATCTGACAAGGAGCTTGATCATTGTTGAATTGGCAGTTATTGATGGTGTTGTTGCGGTTGATTTGTGAAGGAAAATCTGGTCAGGTTTGAGGATGGAGGATCTCTGAGCGAGGAAAATTGAGGAGTTGTACCTCCGGATTGGGACTATGTGCTTTATGTCCAGTCACGTATCAAAGCACACATCTACTCCTCCATGATTGATTATGGTCGATGCTTAGTCTGCATCTCTCTTTGTTGAGTGCGCTGCTCAACCTACTGATCCCTCTCCTGAATGAGTTGAAGAAACTGCTTAACCTCTAAATTTCGCTGTCGAATGTGCTCCTGAAATTGCTCATCTATCTTCTTCTTGATTGTCCCCTTCATATGAATGTGAATAGTTTCTGGATTGACAACAAAATTAATAGTGGAATGAGATGAGGATTCTTAGTCAGAGAACAATGAAACCTTGATACCCAATCCATAAACACAACGATATTTAGGCTAAGTGCCTATAGCTTCTATGAACATACACTGACTCTCTATAGGCGAAAGTTCAACAAGTTCAACTAAAAGTTCCAATCCTTTTGCAGGTGGTTATATCAATTAGGCAACGATTTGTTGAACACGTTCCTATAGTTAATAAATAAATAGTTATAAAATAACACAGTATTGAAGTTAATCACCATTTCATGACATTCTTACCCCAATTTGTTGCACATAAATGTCGATCCATCCACCATCTTTCTTCATACGACACTTTTGAAAAATACAAATTAATCTTAGATTCTTGGCCTCCTTCTCCATCTAACAAATGAATACAAAAAATAAATATATTAGCCAGGTAAATTGTATAACATCCAAATTATGAGGTTTTTCTTACAATTCAGCATCAACGCTCCTCAATAGAAATGGATCTTGCAGTATGCCAAGATGGACCCATTCCCAGACCGGTTTTTTCAAATAGCTGATTTGTGCTAGCTTTTATTGACAATGCACGATATTCTAGTATGTTCCATTGCTCAATCTAACACTGTCAGATATCTTTCTAAATATAGGGAGGTCGGTCTTTCTTCTTCAACTTATTCATCATATCCGAGTAACGCCTCCCAGCTAGCAACTCTTATGTAGCTCTAACGTTATCATTATATTCGACATCCCACTCAAAATACTTATGCATAAGAAAAAAATGAATTATTTTATCAAAATCCATATATCAATAGAATTCATACAGTATAGTACATGCTAGACACATTGAGTTATAATTTTTCATCATACCTCAATTCCTAATTAACCTAAGCCAAACATGAAAATGCATATTGGTTCATAAACTAACTATATAGTTTTTCTTGATAAACAAATATTCTCACATTTACCTGAAACTCTTCATCGTCCCTCCATGTGGATCCCTCTTCATCCATTTGTTACTTCAAGATTTGAGATATTCGGGTAGCCATTAGAGTATTCTCTACAAACCTATGCATACATAGTTAAACATATTAATATTACCATATAAGATTAAAAATATTGATTGTCATAAAGTGCATATTTGGACTTGTGTGCACATTGCATTAATCTCAATAATAAGATATAAAGTTCAATTATATATGTAATAGTAATCTGAATAATAAGGAAGTTCTAAGCTAAATTGGTTGCAATTAGGAAATGAACGAGTTTCAAGTATGCCATCAAAATGAGAAAAAAATTTTCAACCATAATGACAGAAATACTTCGTGTTATATTTCACTGCAACCATAAATAAACATCTTCATCCATCCATGTTGGCAGGCCATAACTAACCGCCCTTTCCCCAGTTCAAGTCCAACTTATTTCAGTTTGTCTTCAATTTCTTTCAGCTTTCTGATTTTAGGGGAGCATGAAATAGCAGGGTAACCTAAAACAGAGTACTCTTTTAAAATCATCATATCTTCTAGTGTTATGGTAGATTGAGCCCAAGGAAAGGTGAAAGTATTGGTATCAGGATGCCTTTTTTTAGCAAGGCCGACGATTAAATTATCGTCTCTTTGAAAACTGAAAGCAGAACTCATGATTGCTTCATAAATTCCTGCCCTTTTCTACACAAAATGATATATGCCTTCCAAATGATGAACCCACGATTTCCATTTGGATGATGAGTCTGGCCACCGATTGAAACCCACCTTTTCTGGATCTTTTCAGTCTTAAAAGAGGGAGGCAAAGAGGACAAAAGGAGTGAAGGGTTTTTGGGTATTGGAGCTTCAATTGAAGCATGAGTGGGATGCAAGAAATGGGCAGTTCTTAGAGTTTGCCTTTGGTTACTATTGAATGATACCATTAGCTCCTCTCTCCTTTCAACTATAATTTCTGTAAGGTAATCCATTTTTGGCTAAAGGTTAGTTCCTTGTTTGTTTCCTAAGGAAACGAGGGAAAAGAAAAGAAGAAGAAGAAGAAGAAGAATGAAGGTATCAAATAAATGTATATTAAATTGTAGAATTCTGTAATTGTCTTCAAGTTCTTGACTGAAGCCAAATGGTAAACAATTCAATTTATAGGTGGTTTATATGATATACCATAGCACCAAATTAAGGATCTAATTCTTGTAAATCTTCCACCTATGCCAATATAGTTACCTGCAAATCATACTTGGTAGACATAATTAAGCAGTCTTTGAATCAACTTCTTGTTAGAGTATAAGAGATAAACTTTGTTTTTTTTTTTGAATTAATGTTGTTGTATATTAACTATATATGTCTTCCTAGCAAAATGTGAAGTCCAAGTTAATCTATGTACCCTCAGAAAAACCTGACTAATCTGCATTATCCAAACTTTAATATTTTTATTTTTCTAGACTTCAATTCTCCGTAAATTGACTGAAAATTATATCTTCCAATAAATAATTTAAAAATTTAGCGATTTACTAATTTAGAAAAAAATGGGAATTATCGACTGTCGGACAATTTTATATAATTTCTTAATGCCAATAAGAAAAAGAGATCTGAACCCATATATATTGCTTGATAAGGAATATAGAATCTTTATGCCAATACGAAAAAAAATTGTGGATGTAGTGTTGGATCATAAACTTGATCCATTATTGGAGCCCAAACCCAAATCCAACCAAATTGGAGTCAAAGTCCATAATAAAGGTCCAAAATTATAAGCCATCTACCTAGAATTTTCTAGAGTGTAGTAATTATGCATGTGAATCATTTGGTAACTTAAAATATTATTAGAAGAATGGAGAAAGATGGAGAAGAATGAGGTGTATGGTTATTATAATTTTGGATTATTTTATTTGTGTGGTGTAGAATTGTTCTTAAGTAGTATAAATACCCCTCCCCATTTTAGTTTTAGACATCAAGAAAAATTAAAAGCTTCTAAGTGAGTGAAGAAGCAAAATTTTAAGAGTGAGTTGTAGTTTCTTGTTTGTTGAGTGAGAGTGTTTTTGTAATATTTGCTTGAGTTTGAATAAAAGTTGTTTGTGTGAGTATTTTATTTCCAACAAAGTGGTATCAGAGCTAGTTGGAAAATATACACTATTGCATATCAAATCGGAGGTCTCGACAAAAGGAATTCGACACCGTCAGAATTGCCTCGATCGCAGTTCAAACGCGCCGCCGGAATAGTGCTATCAGAAAACTGAGTTAACTCATAAAGTTGAGTTGAGTTGACCGAGCTATCCCTTTCAAAGTTTTTCGACGTTCCGGATTCATCCGCGCAATCATATTTTGCAAATTCTTATTATATTGAGAGATATGGCAAATGGTATGACACCATTCCAAGTCCCGACACTCAACAACAACAACTACGACAATTGGAGTATCAAAATGAAGGCACTTCTTGGATCACAAGACGTGTGGGATATCATAGAGAAAGGCTACAATGAGCCTGCGGATGATACTGTTTTTGCTACTCTTACACCAGATCAAAAGGCTACTTTGAAGGATTCAAGAAAGAGAGACAAGAAGGCTCTCTACCTCATCTATCAAGCTTTAGATGATGATGGATTTGAAAAGATTTCAAGTGCAAGCTCTGCTAAGGAAGCGTGGGAGAAGCTGCAAACCTCTTACAAAGGATCCGAGCAAGTGAAGAAGGTCCGTCTCCAAACATTAAGAGGTCAATTTGAATCCTTACATATGAAAGTATCTGAGTCTATTTCAGATTATTTCTCAAGAGTAGTAGCTGTTTCTAATCAACTAAAAAGAAATGGTGAAAAGTTAGAAGATGTGAGGATAATAGAGAAGATACTTCGTTCGTTGGATCCCAAATTTGAGCACATCGTCGTGACGATTGAAGAAACTAAAGACTTGGAAGAAATGACAATCGAGCAACTCCAAGGATCATTGCAAGCATATGAAGAGAAGCATAAGAAGAAGCAAGGATTTACTGAGCAACTCTTCAAGCTGCAACTCAAGGATATGCATGAAAGTCAAGGCAATGATAGAAACCAACGTGGCCGAGGTAGAGGTAGAGGCCATGGACGAGGTGGAAGTCGCGGTCGTGGACGAGGTTGGAATTACCACAACAACAATTCCAACAACAACTATGAGAAAGGAGAAAGCTCTACACGAAGCCGTGGGAGAATCAATCCGAACTCAAGGTATGACAAATCTCAAGTTCGATGCTATAATTGTCAGAAGTTTGGGCATTATGCTTCAGAATGTAGAGCTCCCAACAACAAAATTGAGGAGAAGGCCAACTACGTGGAGGAGAAGACAGATGATAAAGAAACTCTTCTTTTAGCACGAAAGGAAACTGATGGTGGCCAAGCAAATTCCTGGTATCTTGACAGTGGTGCAAGCAATCATATGTGTGGAAGGAAAGACATGTTCGTGGAGCTAGACGAGTCAGTAAACGGAAATGTTTCATTTGGAGATGATTCCACAATAGCAGTGAAAGGGAGAGGTAACATCCTTATCCGTTTAAAAGATGGGAGACATCAGTTTATTTCCAATGTCTACTTTGTGCCCAATATGAAAAGTAACATCTTGAGTTTAGGACAACTGTTAGAGAAAGGTTATGATATTCATATGAAAGATTATAATCTTTCTATAAAAGATGATAAAAATAACTTCATTACTAAAGTGCCGATGTCAAAGAATAGAATGTTCTTGATTAACATACAAAACGATGTTGCAAAGTGCCTGAAAGCTTGCTACAAAGATGCATCATGGCTTTGGCATCTTCGATTTGGGCATCTAAATTTTGGAGGTTTGGAGCTGCTATCTAAGAAGGAGATGGTAAAGGGACTACCTCGCATCAACCATCCTAACCAGCTTTGTGAAAGGTGTCTAGTTGGGAAGCAATTCAGGAAAAGTTTTCCAAAGGAGTCAGAGTCAAGAGCCAAGAAGCCACTCGAGCTCATCCATACTGATGTGTGTGGTCCAATCAAGCCAAGCTCTCTCGGTAACAGTAGCTATTTTCTTCTTTTCATTGATGATTTTTCAAGAAAAACCTGGGTCTATTTCTTGAAACAGAAGTCAGAAGTTTTTGAAGTTTTCAAGAAGTTCAAAGCTGCAGTGGAGAGAGAAAGCGGTAGAAAAATCAAAGCCATGAGATCCGACCGAGGTGGAGAATTTACTTCTAGGGAGTTTCAAGAGTTATGTGAAGCAAATGGAATTCGGCGACCAATGACAGTTCCTAGATCCCCCCAGCAAAATGGCGTGGCAGAAAGAAAGAACAGAACAATCCTCGACATGACACGAAGTATGCTCAAAAGTAAGAAATTACCCAAGGAATTTTGGGCAGAAGCAGTGGCGTGTGCAGTTTACTTGTTAAACCGATCTCCAACAAGAAACGTATGGGGAAAGACACCACAAGAGGCATGGAGTGGAAGAAAGCCTGGCATTTCCCACCTGAGAATCTTTGGAAGTATAGCCCATGTTCATGTACCAGATGAGAGAAGAACGAAGCTTGATGATAAAAGCGAGAGTTTTATCTTCATTGGCTATGATACTAATTCGAAGGGCTACAAGCTATACAATCCAGACAATAAGAAAATTGTGATTAGTCGAGATGTGGTATTCAATGAAGAAGGAGAATGGGATTTTAGCTCTCATACAGATGACTTCAATTTCTTTCCTCAATTTGAAGAAGATGAGCTAACACCAATAGAACAACATGGAGAAGCCCAACAAGAGACAACAACTCCACCCACTTCACCAACCACTCAAGGAGACTCATCACCTTCGTCATCATCAAGTGAAAGAGTTGTGTCACGCACACGAAGTCTTAGAGATCTCTATGAGGTAACCGAACAACAAGATAACCTTACATTATTTTGTTTGTTTGCTGATTGTGAACCAGTGAGCTTTCAAGAAGCAGTACAAGAGAAGAAGTGGAGAGATGCGATGGACGAAGAAATCAAGGCCATCGAAAAGAATGACACGTGGGAACTCACGTCCCTTCCCAAGGGACATAAGGCGATAGGTGTCAAATGGGTGTACAAAACAAAGCAAAACGCTAAAAGAGAGATTGAAAGGCACAAGGCGAGGCTAGTTGCTAAAGGATATAGTCAAAAGGCTGGAATTGACTATGATGAGGTATTTGCTCCTGTTGCTCGATTGGAAACTATTAGACTAATCATTTCTTTGGCAGCTCAAAACAAGTGGAAGATACATCAAATGGATGTAAAGTCAGCCTTCTTAAATGGAGTTCTTGAAGAGGAAGTCTACATTCAACAACCATCAGGCTATGAAGTCAAAGGCCATGAAGACAAAGTGTTAAAGTTGAAGAAGGCTCTTTACGGGCTAAAACAAGCACCAAGGGCTTGGAATAGCCGAATCGACAAGTACTTCCAAGAGAATGGCTTCAACAAATGTCCCTATGAGTACGCTCTATATATCAAGATCAATGATGGAGATATTTTGATTGTGTGCCTCTACGTGGACGATTTGATCTTCACCGGAAACAACCCAAACATGTTCAATGAATTCAAGGAAGTGATGATGAAAGAATTCGAGATGACAGACATGGGACTCATGGCGTACTACCTCGGTATTGAAGTTAAGCAACAAAAGGATGGAATTTTCATTTCACAAGAAAGCTATGCAAAAGAGATCCTGAAGAAGTTCAAGATGGAGAACTGTAAGCCGATAAGCACACCAACGGAATATGGAATCAAGATGTCCAAACATGAAGAAGGTGAAAGTGTAGATCCAACATTCTTCAAAAGTTTGGTGGGAAGTCTACGCTATCTAACTTGTACGAGACCTGATATTCTTCATGCAGTTGGATTGGTTAGTCGCTATATGGAATCTCCAACAACCACCCATTTTAAAGCTGCAAAGAGAATTCTTCGCTATCTGAAGGGTACAATTGATTTTGGCTTGTTTTATTCAGTTTCTAATAATTATAATCTTGTTGGATATAGCGATAGTGATTGGGGTGGAGACATAGATGATCGAAGGAGTACTACTGGATTCGTATTTTTCATGGGAGATACTGCTTTCACATGGATGTCAAAGAAACAACCGATTGTCACATTATCCACTTGTGAAGCGGAATATGTTGCTGCTACCTCATGCGTTTGTCATGCAATTTGGCTTAGAAATCTACTGAAGGAGATAGGTTTAATACAAGAAGAGCCGACCAAGGTTTATGTCGACAACAAGTCAGCCATTGCCTTAGCAAAGAATCCAGTATTCCATAATCGAAGTAAACACATTAATATTCGCTACCACTATATAAGAGAGTGTGTTGCAAGAAAGGATGTGCAAGTTGAATATGTGAAGTCACAAGATCAAGTTGTCGATATTTTTACCAAGCCACTGACAAGTGAAGACTTCATAAGATTAAGAAATTTACTAGGGGTCATAAGATCAAGTTTAAGGGGGGGTGTTGGATCATAAACTTGATCCATTATTGGAGCCCAAACCCAAATCCAACCAAATTGGAGTCAAAGTCCATAATAAAGGTCCAAAATTATAAGCCATCTACCTAGAATTTTCTAGAGTGTAGTAATTATGCATGTGAATCATTTGGTAACTTAAAATATTATTAGAAGAATGGAGAAGGATGGAGAAGAATGAGGTGTATGGTTATTATAATTTTGGATTATTTTATTTGTGTGGTGTAGAATTGTTCTTAAGTAGTATAAATACCCCTCCCCATTTTAGTTTTAGACATCAAGAAAAATAAAAAGCTTCTAAGTGAGTGAAGAAGCAAAATTTTAAGAGTGAGTTGTAGTTTCTTGTTTGTTGAGTGGGAGTGTTTTTGTAATATTTGCTTGAGTTTGAATAAAAGTTGTTTGTGTGAGTATTTTATTTCCAACATGTAGTACTAGCGACATTCGTGCAGCATAAAAGCAAAACATCTTTAATTAATTGTATGCTTGTTCCATTGACAGCTCCCATATGCATGCACAAACCCAGAAATAGGCTGCTGAACAAACCCAATTTGATTCTTAAATTTTGTTGCATAATAAATAAAAACCCATTAACTGCTACAGATCAAGAAAACTCCACTAGCTGACATCCAAGCTTATAAGATTAGGCTACTTTCCGTTGAAATTGGACCAGTAAAGATAGCAGGATCAGATATTTGCGAGCAGATGAAAATAGATCTTTGGAATTGTAATTCACCCCGAAAGCTAGCTCAGTTGAAGGATTGTCCAAGGCATTGTAAAGAGCGCATACACCATGTAACCGAACAATGAGAGATCTTTTAATTAAGACATTCCATGTTGTGTATTCAAGAAACATGATCCGCTTCTCTTGACAGTAATTTCGTAGTGAGCTCCAGTGGCATGATCCTTCTGTTGGTCAAACTATACATGCACCATAAAATAAATGACAATAAAGATGGACGGTGCATCTTTTGTTGACAAAATATTTGGTAGGTAAGATGGTAGGTGAAGATTAATCTTGACCATCCATTTGGTGGGTGGGGATTAATCTTGACCATCTATTTGGTTGGTAAGATGGTAAGTGAAGATTAATCTTGACCATACATTTGGTAGGTGAGACGGTAGGTGAGAAATAATCTCAACCATCCATCAAAGTAGGTGAGAATTAATCTTAACCGTCCATTGAGGAGGTGTAGGCCTATATATAGCCTTAGAAATTCATTTGTAATGCATTCCATCAAAAGTGAGAGAGTAGCATTAGTGAGAGGTTGTGAGTTGTGAGTGTTTGTAAACACTCGGTAAATTTCTCTTCTTTCAGTAAAAGATCTGCAGCAGTCCGGAGACGTAGGCATAATTGGCCGAACTCCGTTATCAACTTGTCTGTCTTATTAGTTCGCATTTTCTTCGCTTTCTCATAAATCTGACTATAGGGAAATTGGCGTCATTTCCCAACAACTGGTATCAGAGCATTGGTTGCATTTTTTCTGTCCTTTTTCGGGCGATTACTATTCACATGAATAGTAAATTTTTGTGAATAGTGAAATTTGGTCAGTTGTACCAAATTATCCACGGAGGTGTTCTAATACACAGAGGTTCACAAGAATTGTCAGAAACGATCCAAAGGAAGTCAGATTCGAGTGGGAGCGATGGCCACAGATGAAGGAAAGGTAAAAATTGAGAAGT